>JADMNH010000003.1:2400000-3000000 GCA_016097115.2 Sporothrix protearum
CGTAGTCCGAGAATGCCCCCAGTTTTAACAGTATCTTAGTATTTTGCCCTTCCCTTGTATCTTAACTTATCTGCGACGTAGCTACGAGACTTGAGTTGCGGCCTTTTTGTGTGCTCTTGTTGTTTTAGTGTGGGTGTCCCTACGCGGTGAAGTTTTTTCCCCCCTTATTTTCATTCTTGGCCTATGGCACAGCTTCGGCCGGCTGTCCCTTCCTGTCCTCGTTGCCGTAGTGCACCTGCTGTCTGCCACTCTAAACCCCCATACTCCGTACTTCCCTGGCAGGAACAACAGAGAGTTTACCCCCCCCCTCCACCCTCCACCTTTTCCGAGTATCCCCTCTCTTCCTAGCCTTTCCGTGCTCGACAAAAAAGTGGCCTAAAAACCCACCGTTTCCCTTTTTTTCCCTCGATCCCCTTTGAAATAGCTCTCTCTCCTCCCTCCCTCCTTCACGACCATCACCTCCCGTATCACCCTCACAGCACACACATATTCAACCGTCACAATGGCTTCCGCTATGCGCCTGAGCTCGAGTGCTTTCCGCACTTCCCTCCGGGCCTCCTCCGCTTTCGGCGCCCGCCCTACGGCTTTCAACGCCGCCCGTTGCTACTCCGCCAAGGCCCAGGTACGTCGGTGTTGTCGGCGGTTCTGACAGGATGCGCATTGGTGCGCATGGAGAGCTCCTGGTGACAGTCGAGTGCCAGAGACCGTGAGACAAAGGACCAATACTGACCGAGTTTCCCAAATATACAGACCCTGAAGGAGCGCTTCGCCGAGCTGCTGCCCGGCAAGATCGAGGAGATCAAGGCCCTCCGCAAGTGCGTACACAACCCCCAACTCGCTCGCATTGCCGTCGGAAGCTCGGAAATTTCGAGTCACCCATATTGTACAAGACGAAACATACTGACATTTGCTGTCTAGGGAGAGCGGCTCCAAGGTCATCGACCAGGTCACCCTTGACCAGGTCTATGGCGGTGCCCGTGGCATCAAGTCCCTCGTCTGGGAGGGCTCCGTCCTGGACGCCCAGGAGGGTATCCGCTTCCGCGGCAAGACCATCCCTGAGTGCCGTGAGGTCCTCCCCAAGGCCCCCGGTGGCACTGAGCCCCTCCCTGAGGGTCTCTTCTGGCTGCTGCTGACCGGCGAGGTCCCTACCGAGCAGCAGGTCCGCGACCTGTCTGCCGAGTGGGCTGCCCGCTCGGACGTTCCCAAGTTCGTTGAGGAGCTGATCGACCGCTGCCCCACGGACCTGCACCCCATGGCCCAGCTGTCGCTGGCCGTCACCGCTCTTGAGCAGACTTCGTCGTTTGCCAAGGCTTACGCCAAGGGCATCAACAAGAAGGAGTACTGGGGCTACACCTACGAGGACTCGATGGACCTGATCGCCAAGCTTGCCCACCATCGCTGCCCGCATCTACCAGAACGTCTTCAAGGGCGCCAAGGTTGCCGCTGTTGAGAAGGACAAGGACTACGGTTTCAACTTCGCCAACCAGCTCGGCTTCGGCAACAACGCCGACTTCATCGAGATGCTCCGTCTGTACCTGACCATCCACTCCGACCACGAGGGTGGCAACGTCTCGGCCCACACCACCCACCTGGTTGGCAGCGGCCCTGAGCTCGCCCTTCTTGTCCCTGGCCGCCGGCCTGAACGGTCTGGCCGGTCCCCTGCACGGCCTGGCCAACCAGGAGGTGCTGAACTGGCTGAAGGAGATGCAGCAGTCGATTGGCGGTGACATCAGCGACGCCAAGATCACCGAGTACCTGTGGTCGACCCTGAACAGCGGCCGTGTCGTGCCCGGCTACGGCCACGCCGTCCTGCGCAAGACGGATCCCCGCTACACTGCCCAGCGCGAGTTCGCCCTGGCCAAGATGCCCGAGGACCCCCTGTTCAAGCTGGTCAGCCAGGTCTACAAGATTGCCCCCGGTGTCCTGACTGAGCACGGCAAGACCAAGAACCCTTCCCCAACGTCGATGCCCACTCTGGTGTCCTGCTGCAGCACTACGGTCTGACTGAGTCGAGCTACTACACCGTCCTGTTCGGTGTGTCGCGCGCCCTGGGTGTTCTGCCCCAGCTGATCATCGACCGCGCCGTCGGTGCCCCCATTGAGCGCCCCAAGTCCTTCTCCACCAGAAGTACATTGAGCTCGTCAAGAAGCTGTAAAGTGTTTCCACTTTTATTTTTTTTGCGATTACAAAACACGATAAAAATATATAGCGAGTTTAAAATGTCGGTGTGAACACACGGGAGAAGAACCACGTTTGATGCTTTGATTATCGGTGTGGCGTGCGTGCGCGCACCAGGGGCTGTTTGTGGATGTATTCCCCCCCCTTTTTGCGCGCGCCAGCAGGAGGTCCGGTGTTGCCCAGCACATGCCGCAGCACACGAAAATCCAAGATTGCGTGTGCATCGTGACATAGACGGGAGTACACCTGGACGGGAGCTTGAGCTTTTCTCTCTTTTTGTCTTCTCTAGACTGGACTAGATTGTGCATGGAAAATAATGGGAGGGAACGGGCATATACCACAACATACTGCATTGTATCTTACGGGATCTGATCACGCATGCTCACACGCGAAAGGCAGGAGGAAAGATATGGATTATGAGTACGACTTTAGCTGGAACGAAATACTTTATATTGCCGTCATGTCCTGCCTGATGTTTTCGATGTCTACTGAGGTGTGGTTTCTTGTTGATGTTCTTGTTGTTCCACTGCGATCGTGTCCTCTTCTAGACATTCGCGCATTTGTCCTTTCGTGTCTATTTCCTTATTGTGCACTCTCTTCATTGCCCTTGTCTCTCCTCGTCCCCCCCCCCCTTCTCCAGGGGGTCAAAGATGTATGTCCTATTCGGAGGCTCGGGAGGGCTATGCAGCAGTTTACTCGGCTTCAAGACCGAAGGCGACGAAGTCTAAAGTGCTCGTTCAAGCACGAACAAATTCTGTGATCAAAATACGAATGCACGTTGCGGGAAGGATCGCCTTTCCGGTGTAATACGAGGCGAGGCGAAGCGACAGGAGCTCAGCCGAGTCAGCCAGAGCAAAAGGAAGACGGCAAAGGTGGCAAAAAGAGCAGTAGGGGCACAGAAGGAGAGGGTTTGTTGTCCTCGGTGGCTGCAGCTGTGCCTCGCAACTTGGGCAGCACGAAAATATACACAAACCGAAACGATTTGATTACGGGTTTACAAGCTTACCCCAAACACATGTCCGTTGCTCCAATCGGCCTTTCGACGTCGCCATAACCCCCTACAAAAAAGACACACCTGACAGCCTTGCCGCCGTTCAACTTCTGGGTGCGGAGAAGCTCCTCGTATGCCGTTGTTTCTCGTCGCGCCCACGAAACGACGTGCGAATCGAGTGCAAGATACAATATTGAAGGGAAATGTGATAAAAAAGTCGACAAGACGGTGTGCAATGTCGGGTGTCGTCCAGCGAAAAGGGCCAATTGATGTCGTCGGTGCTTCCCAGACGCAGCGGTAAGGTAAGGTGCGTCGTCGGCCAAGCTCGAAATTCACTAAAAAGCACCCAAACTCGCGTCCCTCAACAAAACATTGGACGGCTGGACACGACAGGAAAACCCTGTATGGATCAAGACCGCTTCTGGGGCCAATGGAGAGCCAATGGAGAGCCAATGGAGACGACAGGTGCCGCTGGTGTCCAGCCAGGAATGGGGCTTCGTTGAGTTTTTGTCCATCCGTGTCTCTCTTTTGCTCTTTCCGTCCGACCCTCTGTCCTTTTTCATATTTTTCCTTGAGAAGGTACTGAGGTCATAGGATATTCCGTTGTAAGTACCTGCTGCTTCTTGATCACAGATGACACGAGGAAGAATGTACCGTCTGCCGTCTTCTCCATCTCCTCTCACCATAAGTCAACTATTCCCATCCTCTTTTGAGCGCAAGCATTGCATTCCTTTTTTTCGGTATAAACCAGTTCTGAAGATGCTGGTTAACCTGGGCTAAGGACAGGGTAAGATACCTCCGTCTTTGATCCTCCGTATGTTCCTCACTAAACTTAGAACTTTTTATTGGGGAACCGCCGTCCTGGTTTGTTGGGTAGAAAAGGTGGGGCAGGAACCAAAAAAGGGACGAGGGGAAAAGGGGAGCCACGCTGCTCCTTCCCACCTGTAAAAACCCCCGTGAAACGCTTTTGGCAACCCAACAAACACGCCGCCAACTTGCTAGAGTCTAGACATTTCTGAGCCTCAACCATAATGAATTAGCAGTACAGCATATTACTCAGTAGGTCGCCCGACAGCTTCTGAGCGCCCATTCCTCACCGTAGGGCCTAGGCTGTGTTTTCGTGATGCAAGGCTCGAGTCTTATTCGTGGCAAAGGCGCCTGTGTTGTCTGTGTCGTTCCTTCCTCTTTCTTTCTCTTTGTCTTCTTTTGCTTTTTCCCGTTGAGCTGTCGATCGTAGAAAGCACGCTTGCCATCAAAGTGGGAAAGACCGTGTTCGAGAGAACAGAGAAAGAGTAACAAAAAAATGGAGCGAGTAGAGATAAGATACGTAGCCCGCTTATTGCCTCCTCTGTATCGCGCCTTCCCGTGTTACTTCGTCGTAGGACTTTTGCACTTGCTTGTCTGTCAGAAAGAACGAACGACAGAAAAGGGATCCCCTCGCCTCCTTCCCTTCCCCCCCCTTTTTTCAGCTCCTTCCATTCAAAGGTCTCACCGTCTTTTAATTCAGTTGTCAGACAATTCCTCAGAAATTCTTCTTCTCTCTTGATTTCTGTCCTCTCCATAACTTTTTTGCCATCGCCCTCTCACCTATCCGCGACCTGTTTCCTGCACACTGCATTCCCGCCATCTGCATCTTCCGAAACGGACATACATTGCCCTTTTCAACGACACAACACGAGCTATCTAGCATCGCCTTAGCGACCCCCAAATCTGTAAGTAGGATTCTCCTTTCAGGGCCTTTTGTCCTACCAAGTTCAACCTGCCAGATTTCGCATCTTCCAGACGCCCCTCTCTCTCTTTCCATTGCCTTGCCCTTCCATGCCCACTGTGGCCGAGGTCGTCTTGCGGGTATCTTATCCATCATAGCGAGGGGACTGCTGTCATTGCGGAGCTCTCTGCGTCGCAACAGCTCCCTCCGCTGGACTGTCCCGCCATCTCCATTTTCGGACTTCAGTGCCCAGCCTTCAGCCTTCTCAGCCCAGGAAGATTGTCTGTGTCTGGAGCGCCGCCTTGTTCTCATGGCTCTGATTTTGCATCCTGCCGAGTTCGCGTGCCCAGTTGCTTGCAGGCCTGCAAGCTTTCTTTCTCCTCTGCCCTTGTCACAATTCCCCTTTTCTTTGAGATGGCAGAATGGGCCTTTTGCCACGGAACTAAGATCGCCTCGTTGGCCGTCCTGGCTTTGGCCCTTGGAAGCCGCGGTACGTTCCCGGCCGTCAAAGGGGAATCGCTCCAAGGGTCCAGCGATGCGAAAAGTGAGCAAGGTCGGTAAACACGTGCCAATAATCTCGCCTGCGGCCCTTCTCTTGCCACGACCCTAGCATCAAAGTTGATCATCTGGCCAGGCCCTTTTTCTGACTCTCTGCGACTCACCGTGACTCTATTATGCTCTGTTATTGTCCGCCCACGCCGCTAACAATGCACGCTGCCCCGGCACCACACAGCTCGCTTTCTTCCTCGGCTTATCTTCACTGCCAGAACCCGCCCCTTCTTCCCCACGAAATCCCCGGTGATATCGATTCAAACCTTCAACCCCCCACGAACACCAGATTCATCCCCGAACCCCTCAAGCTCCAGCAGCCTCGACTTCCCTCCAGCGCTTTCCTCCGCGTACCTCACCTAATCTTTTCGTCCCTAGCCACTCGTCGTCGGCCGTAGGATAGTCCGACCCGCTACCGGAACCTTACAATACAGCAGCGTCCCTCGCTACCCCAAACTTGACTTTCGTCTCCCCCATTAGCGAAGAAGCGCCCTCTTGCCTTGGTCAGGCCTGTCTTGTTTCGAACATCACAATCGTTCGAAGCAATTTTCTTGACACTTGTCACTCTCCTCACCTTCACACCTCAACGCATTCACCATGACGTCCCTACCTGTTCCTGCCGCCCCTGCGGCCCCGCAGAAGCTTGAGAAGAAGCCTATCAAGTTCTCCAACTTGCTCCTCGGCGCCGGCCTCAACATGTTCGAGGTCACCACCCTGGGCCAGCCGCTCGAGGTCACCAAGACCACCATGGCCGCCCACCGTGGTGACAGCTTCGCCTCTGCCATCAGCCGTATCTGGAGCCGCGGTGGTGTTCTTGGCTGTACGTATATTCTTTCTTGCTTATTTTGATTCCCCTTCTTTTTGTCGTCTTTTGTTCGTTGTTCACTCTTTACAAGTGCTCGCGCACTCTGCTGGCGCGTGGGCCTTTGTCACATGTCAATGTCAGTGCTGACACTTTTTTTTTCTTCACCTCCCGCAGTCTACCAAGGTCTGATCCCCTGGGCCTGGATTGAAGCTTCCACCAAGGGCGCCGTCCTCCTGTTCGTCGCCTCTGAGGCCGAATACTATGCCCGTGCCGCTGGTGGCTCCGAGTTTGTCGGCGGTATTGCTGGTGGTGTCGTCGGTGGTGTTGCGCAGGCCTATGCCACCATGGGCTTCTGCACATGCATGAAGACGGTCGAGATTACCAAGCACAAGGCGGCTGCTGCCGGCCAGGCTGCCCAGGGCACCTGGGCCACCTTCATGGACATCTACCGCCGTGAGGGTATTCGCGGTATCAACCGTGGTGTCAACGCCGTAGCCATTCGCCAGATGACCAACTGGGGTTCGCGCTTCGGTCTGTCGCGTCTGGCCGAGCAGGGCATCCGCAAGGCCAGCGGCAAGAACGAGACCGAGAAGCTGGCCGCCTGGGAGAAGATCCTGGCCAGTTCTCTGGGTGGTGGTTTGTCTGCATGGAACCAGCCCATCGAGGTCATCCGTGTCGAGATGCAGTCCAAGAAGGACGACCCCAGCCGGCCCAAGAAGATGACTGTCGGCAAACACCTTCAAGTACATTTACGACACCAACGGTATCCGCGGTCTGTACCGTGGTCTGGCCCCGCGTATCGGTCTCGGTATCTGGCAGACCATCTGCATGGTGGCCATGGGTGACATGGCAAAGACCTACGTCGAAAAGCTGACCGGTGAGAAGGTCACCGCGAAGCACTAATCTCGCCTCTCCCAGAAACAATACCATACCTCTCCGCGTGCGCAGTTCTACCCACCACGAACGCCCAAATCATCACCAATGGCCCATCCGTTTGTCAATCTGGGCTTTTATTATCGTCGCCATCCAAACGAATATCGCCATCGCAGGAACAAAATAGGCAAGAAGTGGAAGAAACAAACGACCAAGGAAAGGGGAGAACCAAAATGCAGGATAACCTTCCCCCCCTCCCCTCCTCGGGGGAGCGAATGGGAAATGGTTATTTGAGAGGAGAGAAGAGATGAATGGGGGGTGTACACAAACCACCCCTTCTACAACAACACGCCGGCATCGAGCTCGCACATTTTAGCGACCATTGAGCATTTGTGAAGTAATAATTTTTTTTGTTTTATACCGCCAGCTTTGCAAAGGGAAATGAAGGGGGCTTTGTGTCTTGCGGCCGGAATGCCCCGAGACACCCCCGAAGTAAGAGAATAGGAAAACAAGAAGAGAAAAGAAGAATCATATCACAGCACTTTCTTGTCTTTATACGTTCAAAAGCACCTTCAGCTTGAAATGGGGGAAATCCGATGGAAATAATGGAGGGCTAGCTAGGGACAGACGGGGAGATATGCTATATAGAAAAAGCATCCTTTATAATAACAATAGACTTGGTTTTGACTTTCCCAATTCTCTTGACTCTTGAGAGTTTGTTTTTGTGTCCGATTCATGCCTGGTTTTGTGGCCGCAGCCGTCGAACGTGCCCCCCTTATGACCTGCATAGCTGCTCTGCGTACCGGCGCCGGTACAAAACGTACGTCCATGGGCCACACCGAGCCAGTCTAAATCACAGAGAACGAGACAACACAACCATGAACAGAGGGACACACGAATCAGTACTTGTTTGTCAAGTCAACTGCCATTGCCTTGTTCCACTCTCATTCGTCTTCTCTGCCATCTTCTTCGTCCTCGCCGTAAAAGATGTCCTCACGGTTGCGGCGGATCGAGTATTTATGGACGCGGGCCCCGACACCAACAAAGAGGCTGGTTCCCTCGTATGGGAGAGGGCTGAAACGCAACGCCGCAATTTCTGGCCGCTCTTGCCAACGGTAGTTGCCCCATGCCCCTCGATCGACGTCTCCGGTGTTGCTCTTCTCGACCACCGTAAAGGGATACCATCTGTCGGCTGCGGGATCGGGCCAACCGCGTCTGAGCTGCTCCCGGTCCGGGTAGACCGTAAAGTCCATGTACGAGGACGACAGCATGTCCTGGGTGGGATTGTAATGGCGCGCAATCCGTTCCTCGATGTGGTGCACACGCCAAAGACCCGGCGTGTGTAGGCGTTCGCCCGTCTGCAAAGAAAACAAGGCATCCCACCTCCAAACAACAACGGCGTTGGTTTGTGATGTTCCGCGGCAGCCACGATGCCCAGAGTGGAATCCACATCAAATCCAAGGCCCGTGAGCCGGTCGTGATTGTAGTAGCCGGTGAACCGAAACAAAGGCTCCGCTGCCGGGATGCTCTGGGATTCTGCATTTCGAAACGCGTCCCGAAAAGACGGCCGGCACCAAGGGCCCTCGGCGCCTTGAGATACCGCAAATCGTACATGACCATCGCGTCCAACAAGCCCGCGGCAACCACGTGGTGTTCTCCAACAGAGCGAACGTGTGCAACGGCATTCGAGCCGTGACCAATTGCACTGGTGTTCTCTCCAAAGGGGTGCCAGGATCGGTCACGCAAGTCCACGAGCCACGGAACTGGATTCCGGCCTCCGGCCACGGCAAGCCGAGGGTGGTTGTTCACAAAGTCCACGGTCGTGACCAGGTTGGGCAGGTTCGCACGGCGTTGTTGATGGCGGTCCGCGGATGGAAGTAAGCCCAAGCGCTTTTGACGTTGCATAAGAAGTCCGCTTGGTACGGGGCGGCGTATTTCATCGCCTTCCCCTGGCGTACGGATCTCAACTCGATTTGGTCCATCGGCCCAGCCCATGGCTGGGTGAATGAGGAGGCTGGAAGGAGCGGGCGTTGACGTCAGTAAGGCGTGTGACCGTCTCAAGGTCGATAGCGCGCAGTCCATCCTCTGTCCCGACAAGGCAGAGAGCATCGTAGCCTCGCGGGGCCGGGACACAAGTATACACAGAGTCGAGAACGCGCCTGCCGAAGACCTTGTATACCGGCTTGTTGGTTCCCAACGGCACTGAAAGCGTTGGTACACGGCCGTCTAGTGGATAGGGAGAGAAGATGGCTTGTAAGCAAGACTGTAGACATGTAGACGTGGTAAAAGAAGCACAGATTTCGCCCCCCTCTACGGTGACTTACTTGGAAAAGTGTCGGGGCCCAATTGCCAGGTGACGTCGTCGGCAAGCGAAGTTGGGTCTCGGATATCTGGTTTGAAAAATTGCAAAACGGGAATTTCTCCGTCGTTGGCAATCAGGTTTTTCGAGGCAACAATCAGGTTCTGAGAGGCCGCATGCCAACAAATTGCAGTGACGTCTCTTGCCTTGAAATCTTCGGGGCATGTGCGTTCATGAATGGTGTATTTGCCAAACGGAGGTCGCGTTGGCCAAGTGCTCACGATGCTTTAGTGAACATTTTGCGTCAGTCAAAAATGATATGGTAAAAGAAAGTCTTTTACTGCGTCTGGCTGGGGGTGTGGAATAAGATGCATACTTTTCATCTTCGTCTACCATGGCATATTGTCCCTTGATCGTGTCGAGTACACCCCCGTGGTAATCTACCGAGAGAAGAAGGTGTCCAGTTGTTTAGCAGTGAAGCCTTCTCCTCGTAAACTCAATGGCAGAACACATTGAGTTGGCATGGGAAAACGTACTTGTATAGATAATGCCCATCCCCGGAGGTTGGTCTTCGCCGTGCACATACATCGCCGTGATTTTGGTTTTGGACAGAGCAGAAGGCCTCCCCAAGGCTAAGAGAAACGGCCGCGCCATTCTCCGTCCCGGGTCTGTACCCCTAGTAGCCCACTCGGCCCGTCTGGCGGGCTGAACAGCTGGCTGTCAATGATCATGCTCGAGTCATCGTCCAACACGGGGACGGCGCCCTTGAACTCCAGTTCGCGGCCATAGGTTGACGCCGCAATGGCGGCATGCGACCAGCCAAAGGTGCGGCCATCGCTGACCGCGGGACTGCTGCTTGGAAGTCCGGCCAAGGCCATTTCGTGGGCGAGACGAGGATACTGGGCAAAAGAAGCGATGGGAGCTGCCCACATGCACAGCCCCGTCATCGTCGTTGGTTGGGTGCTGTACAAGGAAGCGGTAGATGGCATCCGAATGGCCGTCTGGACGATGGCGTCCGTGCCGGTTGCGGCGTTTTGCTTGACGGCCATAGGCAGAGGGGCTTGCTTTGCTACGCTCATGCCGGCGCCGGTGTTCGTCGGCTTTCCCCTGCTGACTTTGCTGGAAAGCGACATGGTCTTGCGACCATTGCCGCGCCTTGTGGTGCTGTAGTGGTGGCCTCGATCTTGAAGAACTTGCCCTTGGCCTCGTCTGTATGTATCGGACTGTGTCAGTTATCACGTACGATATTTGACTCTGCCAGGAGAAGAAGAGGAAAACAGTGGGCACCCAATGGAAGCCGACTCACCCCAGTAGTGACCTGGAAAGTCAAACGGCGCCGGCATCGTGTTCTCTGGAAGACAAAACAGCACCCTGTCGACTTGTTCAAGGGCGGACGTTCCAGGCCATAACGAAACGTCGATGCGGGAAGTCGGCAAGCCGTGTGATTGAATGTTGGAACAAAAAAGGTCAAGTATGTTTGTCAAGACAAACAAACGTCGAGTAAGAAGACGTTGCAAGTTTCTTGATCTTAATAATGAACTCAGGGCAGGAGGAAAGAGCAACCTACTAACTAGCATGGGCTTTGTCGCCAGCGCATTACTCACTCGTTTAGCATCTCCACTCAGCATATTTCGTCACGTGATATTTTTCGATGCACTGAAAACAATCTAAAACTCTCCCATCGAATCGCATTACAGGGCTTCAACAGCGGCAGTTCAGCTACAAAATTCAGTGGTATTATCACCATCGTCGCATACAAAAGAAATGAAAGAAATGAGCCACAATCACACGAAACCAAGAACATATGTATATCCAATTTTACGATTTTATTAATTAGTTCCGTCTAAAAGAGTCTCGTCAGGGGGTATGGGCCTCATCTCTTCCCTCTTCAGATCAGAAAATGTATTACACAAAGAAAAAGAAAAAAAACGTTTGACGTGTTTAGAGACTGGCTCTCAGCGAAAGAGGGAAAGACAACCTGCGGAGGGGGCTCTGCCTTGCTGTCCGATCCTCTCTATTAATATTCTCCCACTGTAGGGGACGAGGAAAAGGAATGTCATGAAGACCAGCCTCGCGCAAGAGCCGTCCCCCCACCGAAGGGGTAAGTGTCAAGACACACAAAAGAATTATGAATCAAAACCACCGCACAATAAGGAACGGATGGGGAAGTCGTTTGCGTGTTGGTTGATTAGGCCAGCACGGAAGACGCAGCAGTTTACTGCGACTTCTCGTGCTGGGTGGAGACACGCTGCAGAGAAACAACTGGGAAGAGGAGTTAGCAAAGGAAGTTGGACGAGACGAACAAAATACAGCCAGAGAATACATACCAAAGTCCTCGAGAGAGCGCTGCTTCTGGTTGCCCTTGGGGCTCTTGCCGTGCATCAGGTTGTCGAAGCCAACGCTGTCCTGGAGCAGGTAGTAGACACCACCCATGATGCAGAAGACACCGAAGGAGAAGATCCAGATACGGACAACAGCGACAATGGAGGTCTGCTCGCCGTGCTGGAAGAAACCGAACAGGGTGAAGAAAGTGGCGAGAAGGTCGACAATCAGAATAGCACCAGACAGCTGCCACGAGGGAATCGACGACCAGAAGGGACCGTTGGCACGGGTGATGAAAATCAGCCAGTTCTCAGTCAGGGAAACCTCAAGGAAAACAACCTCATCGACGTTACCGAAGTTCTGGACGATACCGCCGTCCTTGCCGTGGGCGTACATAGTAGTGACAGTGATCCAGGTACCGACAGCCAGGACAACACCGAGCAGGACGGACATACCCCAGAGCTTGGGCAGGTTCCACTTGACAGGGGTCTTGGAGTAGGGAGCGTTGTCGTAAGCAATGGCCAGGGTGGCGACATCAGCGAAAATGGCAATGAAGACGACCAGCTCAATGTTCAGCGAACGGTTGAGGATGGCAATCCACAGACCAAGGTAGATCTCAAGATGGATGGACAGGGCAATACGGTAGACGACGTAGGCGTACATGCGGTGGAAAATCTGGCGAGAGGTCTTGAGGGCATCGATAATGGCACCGAGACCGGGGGCAAGGAAAACAATATCGGCGGCGGAACGAGCAGCGTCAGAGGCACCCTCGACAGCAATACCGGTATCAGCCTTCTTCAGCGAGGGAGCATCGTTGACACCATCACCAGTCATGGCAACCAGGTAGCCACGCTGCTGCAGAATCTCGACGACGTTGTACTTGTGCTGGGGGAAGACCTCAGCGAAACCATCGGCAGCCTCAACGAAATCGTAAACCTCGGAACCGGGCATGTCACCGCCACCGCCAAGACCCAGGCGCTCGGCGTTGTAGACGTTGGTACCAAGACCAAGCTGGCGGGAAGTCTCGCGAGCAATGCCGACGGCATCACCAGTAAGCATCTTGATGGACAGACCGAGAGACTTGGCCTCGTTAATGGTGCGGGCAGTATCGTGACGAGGGGGGTCAGAGCAGGGCATGATGCCGAGAATCTCCCAGGCACCCTCACCACGCTTGCGGGCAACACCGAGCGAACGGAAACCACGGGTAGCGAACTCAGCAACCTTGTTCTTGTAGGCCTGGTCGACCTCCTCAGGGATGGGGTGGTCCTCCTCGACAGTCTTCAGAACGAACAGAGGAGCACCCTTGACACAGGTAATGCGCTCACCCTGGGAGACTCGACAATAGCGGTAACCTTCTTGCTGACGGGGTCGAAGGGGAAGAAGTTGATGACCTTGTACTTGGACAGAACGGACTTGGCACGGGGTAGTACTTGAGCGACTTCAGGAAAGCCTTGTCGATGGCATCAATACCCTTCTTCTTGCGCGAGGCAGCCAGGCAGGCAGTAAGCATCAGGTCCTCAGGCTCAACAACCGGCGACAGTGTAGGGCTCAGACAGGGACAGCTTGTTCTTGGTCAGGGTACCGGTCTTGTCAGAGCAAAGAATCTCGACACCAGCCAGGGACTCGATGGCAGACAGCTTCTGGACGATGGCCTTCTTGCGAGCAAGGTAGGCGGCACCGACAGCCATGGTGGTGGTGACGACAGCGGGCAGACCGACGGGGACACCAATGATGGTGATGGCCAGGGTGTACTCGAGGATGCGAACAATGGGGTTGGAACGGTAGAACGAAGAGACCCAGACAATCAGGTTGGTGAAGATGACCAGGACGAGCAGAATAGTACCGATACCGTTCAGCACCTCAGTGAAGTGACCGGAACCGGCAGCGGCAGCGTTGACGAGGGCAGCGGCGCGACCAACGAAGGTGTTGTCACCAGTGGCAGTAACGACGACGAAGGCCTCACCACGCTTGACGGCGGAGGAAGCGTAGCACTGGTCGCTCTTGTGCTTGTCGACAGCGAGCGACTCACCGGTGATGGCGGACTGATCAACCTGCAGGAAGGCATCCTCGGTAACGATGCGACCGTCAGCGGGAATGATAGTACCCTCCTCAACCTGGAGGATGTCACCGGGGACGACCTCGGGGGCCTCGATCTCCTTGAGGGTACCGTCACGGAGGACAACGGCCTTCAGGGCCAGGGTCTTCTTGAGCTCATCGACAATGGAACCGGCCTGGAACTCCTGAACGAAACCGACAGCGGGCAGAAGCAGGGCAATAATGACACCGAAATCAACCCAGTCCTTAAGACCGGCAGCAAGAACAGCAGCAGCCTATAATCGAATTTGTTAGCGTGTTGTTCGTGTGATGCGTGTTTAGATGAGATTGCTGTCAGATGCGTTTTGTTTGTATAGACGAAACATCGTTTGGCCTGTTTTGCCGGGGCATCATCTCAAACCACCTGTTCATCCCTTGCGTTCAGAACAGGAAGTGGAGAATCAAGCTTTCTGACACGGGACATTGCAACAGGGGAGCTCCAAGCCAGCAGGGGCAAAGCAGAAATCTGCGCATTCCCACTGGCTGGAGCACTGTAAAAAGTGGCCCCAAGTGGAGTAGCAAAGTTACGCTATGCAGTGCGCGATTTTTGGAGATGGTGTCGAAAACCGCGACTGTGCAGATAATCGGCAAAACAAGCCAAACCATAGCGTGAAATAATGAAATTAGAAGGGTGCGATGGTGCTGATAAAATCTTACCTCCATGACGAACTGGATAGGACCAACGAAGTAGCCGAAGAACTTGAGAATCAGGTTCTCCTTCTCCTCCTTCATCTGGTTCAGACCGAACCTATTGGCGAAGAATTAGTCTGGCTGTTCGAAACTCTGTCTGTAGAAAGAGCACGGCTCATTCCAACGTGGTAATATACGCCAATCAATGTTATGATCGCGTAGTGAGAAGCAACTTACTTGCGCCGGCGAGCAACAACCTCCTGCTCAGTCAGACCAATGCGGGTGTCGGTCTGGAGCATATCCTCGGGGATGACACGACCACCGTGGACGTTGGTCTCCTCCTCGTCGTCGTCATCGTCTTCGCCGCCGTGGCCGTCGTGGGACTCGAGGTCCTCAATCAGGGCATCGATGTCCTCATCTTCATCCTCGTCCTCGACCTTGGGCTTGATCGGGGGCGCAGCAGCAGCGGGGACGCTGCCACCGGCCTTCTCGTCGAAGTTACCGGCAGGGATGTCGGTGTGCAGCGCGGGCGCCGCAGATGTTGACTCCGCCATTGTTGATGTTGGGTTGTGGGATTAAAGAGGTGGTGTTGAGCTGTCTATTCGGTGATAGAGATATTGTGAGAAAACTAGAAGCTTCGATGATACGACGCGTCCGTCTTGCAGCTCACGGACAAGCCACGGCCAAAGGAAAAAGAGAAAAGGGGGGGAAGGGGAGAGAATCCCAGAAGCGGGATGAAGCTTTTGCGCGAGAGATGGGAGAACGCAATAGGGATGGGAGGATGGGTGAGAAGAAGGAGGGAGAGAAAAAGAAGAGAAGAAGAGAAGTCGAGGAGAAGTTGAGGAATAAAAATCCGGGTAAAGCATATATAATAAGACTAGAGAATAGAGAAGAGAAGAGAAAAGACCGCGGCGCGCGTTATTTCTGTGCTCGCGCTCCGAGTCGTAGTGCTAACTGTGTGGGGGGGGTGAAAGGAAAACCTAACACTGCTAGCTCAGCGATAGAGAAGAAACGAGGAAGAGGGAAAAGGCGAAAGGCGAAATGTCGGGATGGCGACAGGTGAGCAGGGTGGGAACATGGGCCATGGGCCATGGGCCTTGGGGACATGGATACAGGGGAGGAACGATGGACGGGGGTGGGTGAGGCACACTGTGCCGGGGACAGTGCGCGCCCAGTGGGTGTGAGTGTTTTTTGGGGGGTGCTGGCGCTGGCCTGTTTCTTTTTTTTTTCCTGTTCTCGGTCGCTCTTTCTTGTCGGAGCTCTAATTTTTTTTTGGCCTGGCCTGGCGCTGGCTGCACTGGCGCCGGAAGAACGCGGGGATAAAAAACGATGCAGTGTAAGATACAGGAAGTGGAGCACCTCTAGACCTGGGATAAGAGGACCGCTCAAAGAAGGAAAGAGGCAAAGAGGGAAAGAGCGATAGAATGGAGGTGTGTTTTGATGAGCTAATAAGCACCAGTGGATACTGGCGAAATTGGGACGTGCCGTTATGTGGGAAGTAGTGCGTTGGGAGCGGCGGAGAGTGGGTGGAATGGGTGCTTTGTTGACGCTGTTGTTGTGTGCTTTGGCTCTGTTGTGTTTGGGGTTGCCCGTGCCTTCTACGGAGTACTTCGTAGGAGTTTGTGTCTTTTGTGTCCGTTCGCAAGCGGTGTGATGCCATCAGAAACGACATTGTAATCAGTGATGTTTTTGTGCGCCCTATGACTGCCTCGTTGGGCTTTGCCTGTTGGCCATGGTGCAGGCACATGACTGCCGCTGACCCAGAGCCTCAAGAGACACTGAGTGCATACCCAGAAGGTGCTGAGAAGATCATGAGGAAGGAGTGATTGTGCAAACTGGCGCACTTGCAGCCTGTGTAGGAAGGCGTGAGGCAAAGCAATGTGGATGCCGCTCTCTGATGCTTCTGCTCCTGCACTGCAGGGAAGGCGCGGTCCTGCCTCGCTCGACAGGCTCTCCGCTCCGCTTGCTTCCCTGCCGTTGGTCGCCCTGCGTCCAGGAATACCCAAAAAAAACCAATCAAAGAAATCCACCTACCAGTAAAAGCTTATATCGTTTGAAATCGCGTATGTCGAGCCGGGGAAAACGGGGGTCGGAGGGTATTGGGATCAAAGAGAAAATCGAGGGCAAACGAAAGCAAGTATTGAGGGAGGGGGGGGTAGAACAAAAGAAAGAAGAAAAACCGTAGGGGGAAAAGAGGGAAAAGTCGCACCTCACGAACACCGAATTAGTCAAAGTCGAGTCAAGATCTTTCGCAGTTGTTGTAGAAAGAAAGGAAAGGGGAAAGAAAGAGAAGATGGTTTTTTAAAACGGAAGAGGGAGAAGCGAGAAGAAAAAGGAAAGCACTTGGGCAGCGATATGTCTGGCATTTTGCATTTGTTTTGGCTTTTTTTTGTGGCATTCTCGACATTCTTCACTCTACGCCGTCTACGGGCCTAGTAAGTGTCGTCCCCTCTTTCCTGGAGCACAAACAACAGACACAGGAAGCAGACCAAAGTGGGAAGACGCTCGCAAGCAATGTGCATGTCGCAATGTGTGCTGTGAGTCGTGACTGAGCAGATGAGCGATCTGGCGGGACGGTGGGAAGCTTTGCTGCGAAAGGAACGATTGGCATTGGGCCATGTGCAGGCAAGTCCCGCCGGCCAGGCTGGCTCACTCATCACAACACGACGGTCGATCGTCTCGACTTTGAAAGAAATGGGACAAACAGAACGGCCAACTACTCGCAGCAAGCGCAGACTTCATTGGCTCTTTGCTCACACACACAAAATCGTCTTGTCCTTTCTTTCCACCTAGTGCGGGAAGGCCCTAAAGCGTCACTTCTTTAGTAGCAAGGGCAAAGGGGGCGCTGTACGATGTAAGATACTTTCGATATCGTGCGGCTACAGTTCCTGTTCGCCGTACCCTTCCATTGTTCCCACTATCTGCTTCGGCGCGACGGCGGCGGCGACATCATGCTCATGGCAAAGCTCTTACTAGCCTTGGCTTCTTGACGGGCATCAGTGCCCACCAGTTTGTTTGCTAGTGTCAGAGATACGGCGTACTATTTCTTCTTACATATTTGCTATGCCCTGTATTAGTCGCCAAAGGCAGAAATAGGCCCGGCGTGAATAGGGACACACACATACCACAAAAAGAGAAAGAAAAAAAAAAAAAAAAAAAAAAAAAAAAAAAAAAAGGGTGATGGTCCCTGGACTGATGATATGCGGAAGCGTATTTGAGAACAAAGCACTGCGAAGCAAGCGAGATATCCGGCACAGAAGCAAAAAAAAAAATGGGCGTGGGGATGTCTGAAAAGGGAAGGGGCGCGTGGGCGAGTGACAACGTCAAGACAGCCACGGCGAGGGCAGGAGCGGATATGACATTGACAAGGCAGGAATCGGAGCCACACCAGAATGGGGAAATGGCAGGCGCAACGCACCACATCGAGACATACTGCGTACTGAGCATGTGTACATGTATCTTACGTTCGTTAGGATGGGGCATTATTCATTGTTCGCCTTGCTCCGTACATCGCACTCTCCCATACAAAGTACGCCGCATTATCAAGACCGGTGCATCTTTCAGTACGACCTCCGCCGCCCAGGCAAAGCGGTCGGCAGGAGTGGAGTTGCAGAAGAGCCTTTTTTGGCTGTTTCCGCGCGCCGCGCGAGTCGCCAGCAAGCGCATCCATTATGATGGATTTGGCTTCGAGTCAATCGCCTGCGTCTTTACAAATATTTTGTGTCTTACGATGCTTGTCATACGGGGCAGTCAGGGCACTGTCTCGCCGCCTGTGCCGGTCGCCTGCACGACAGAGGTAATGATCAGTATGTTGTGGGCAGCGCCCATGCTGCAATGGGCCAGCGGACAGCGCGCGATTTGCGATTCTACATTATGATGAAAGAAGCACCCAGGACTGAACGACGAGAGCAACATGACAGGGAAAAGAAGGGGAGCATACGAATACTCGACCGGGCGCCCATTGGCTACTTTCAGCACCGTACTGGCCGAGGCGCATACTGTACGGAGTGCGCGCCCACAGTAAAAAGGCGCCCTGAGACGGGGGGCCCGTTTGTGGTCCTTTTTGCTTTCGATTGCTTTTGTTTTTGTTTTGATTCTTCTTCTTTTGTGCCGTTTTTTCTGTTTACAAAGTACATGCAATATGGAGCAGCCCACAGTGCACGCACCGCGGCAAATGGGTCAAAAACAGGCAGTGAGCGTCGCCAATCGTGGTGCGCCGGAATTAACACACGAAAAGGATGGGGCCCAAGCTCGAGGACGGCATGGGTAGCATCGCATTCGCACTGTCGCGCTGGGCCTTGAGTATTACTGTACATGTCGTACCGTCGCATACTTTGTTCCCAGCAAGAACGCAAACAAAGAAAAAAGCTGGCTCGCCGGCGCGAGTTACATTAATGTCGACTAGTCCCCGTGTACCTGCTCCACCCACATTCTCCCCAGACGGCCTCATCTCGCATCCGTCAGGTACTTGGTAGCGCAGGTCCACTCACGTACTCCCTCTCTCGCCTCTCTCTTCCCACTCACTGCTGGCAGGCCCTTCTTGCTGCGGGATTTTTGAGAATAATCATAAAAATATTTTCTCTTTGCGGAGTATCTTACTTGTAAGTTTCGGTTTTTTCATGGGCCCTTGTTTCGTCCATTTTGCTATCAGCTTCGATCACCGCCTCTGTCATTTGGCCTGCCAGTCAAGCAACTATCCTCGCCTATGGCACCCTCCAGGCCAACTGCGCATTTGCCATGAAAAAAGCGAGAATATGTAATTTCGCCCAGGCCCTTACTTCTTCGTAGAGACCACCCTGTAGCACCAGCACCCCAATTGGGGAAAGAGTTTGCCAGAGATACATATTCACGCCCCTATGCCGGCACGTTCAGCGTATGTATTTGTCGCAGACACAGATAGCAGATGATAAAGAGAGTGATTGAGGCGATAAAGCTGCTGCAGCTTTGCGGCCTTGCTCCTGCTGGTTCGGAACCGCCCCGACCACCCAGAATGAGTGTCGGACCTGGAAGGGCAAGCCCGTTGCAACAGTGCTGTCGTGTATGGGCAATGCTTTCCTGTTCCGGCCTGATATCGCTGCCGGCACACTTTCCAGTGCTCTCCAGGTGCGTGGATTCGTACTGAGTACGGCGTAGTGGTTGCGTCGTATTTGGCCCGAGACAGCCAATTGCATCTTGGACATTACGTGGGCAAAAGACAGCACTTTATGTGCACTCGGTGCGCCCTGATCACAGGAAGGAAAATACGCAGTACTGAGTACATCGTACATGTACACATACGGCACGCAACCAAGATGTCCGACCACAAAGTTATCATTGGCAGAAAATGTCGGCAGCAAAAGCGGGACTTTCGGCGCTGCCGTACTGCCTGCTGTTCGTTTCTGTTTTCATGTTTTTTTGTGCCGTTTTTGCGATCCTCTTTACCGGCTTCCGCTCACACTGTTGTCCGTCGTCCTATCCCTGTTCATGTTCCGTATCGCGATGCTCTCGTCTTCGACCTCGTCTCCAGGGAAGCGATGGCGAGTCTTTGGCCCCTTTGGGCATCCTCACTCCGCTTCTCGTTGAAAACCTCATAGGAGGCGAGAAGCAATTGCCCATATGATGGAAACATCGAGAAGAGGGACAAGGCGAATGGGGTCAACATCCGCCCAGGAGACTGGCAGGAGACAGGACTTCGAGAGAAGAAGCAAGGACGGCAAGAGCGACGAGAGCGACGAGAAACTGGGAGCCCAGCGCCCAGGAACAACACGACAAAATCCGAAAATCCTGATTATCGAGCTCTGTGATTCGCTGGGCCAAGCTTGGGCGGATCCCAGCAGGCTCACTGTCTTTGCTGGGCTCTTCTGCTTTCTGCTTTCTGTTTGCTTTCTCGCACTGCTCTGTGGTTAATCTCACCCTCCTACGTCGTACATGCACGCTGTACACGTAGAGGTGACCGCGCGCGCATTCATTTTTCACGCCCCCTCCACTTTTGGCTTCGTTTCCTTCGTTCATTTCACTCTCAGGCTGCCAATCCACGGTGCCAATCCATTGAGCAAGGTCTCCACTCCCATCTTCCCATGCATGCACGGATAACGGACTTTGACTGGCCCACCCTGGCTGCTACTCTCCATCAGGATTTGGCCTGGCCTGGTCCTGGTCCTAGCTCGTCCTAGCTCGTCCTAGCTGTTCCTAGCTGGTCCTCTCTTATTCCTTTTATTTCAATGTTTTGTTGTTTTTGATGGTCCTCTTCGCCTCGCCCGTATGGACTTGGGAGAGACGCTTTTGCGCTCTTTTGGCTTCCTTCTTCTTTACAGTAGCACTTTCTCCAATACCTGCGAAAGTGGCCACCTGCTCGCACCGAAAGGGTAATAGGGTGCGATACGCAGACAAGAAATTCTTGGAGGCTCTTGGCCAGATAACTTGAGCGTCGCTCAATTGGCCAGGCGAAAGGCTCATAGTTAAAACAGCGTGACGTGGAGGACCGTGCATCGATGTGGACAAAAACCCACACTGTACAATTGACTCTGCAAACGGATCGGCTGCGAGAGGAGGGAAAGGCAAGAAGGCCGCTGGCATCTCTCGTGGATCGACTAAAAGATCAGTTAACTGCTATTGGCGAGCAACCTTTTTGCCTTCTTGCCTGATCGCGTTGCAGTGTTCCGAGTTTTGCAGGTCGCGCAGGGAGGGCAGTCTGTCGTCGCCGATTAACAACTGGCTAAGAAAAACGGCGAGAAGTTAACTTGCAGTAGTGACCCTTTGAGGGCCGCTGCATCCCGTCGTCCCTGCAGCTACCCGTATGACAGCGCGCCGGATCAAGAGCGTTTGAGCTACTGAGCAACTGACCGCCCGCGGTGCCGCTTTTTCCCTCTTGTCACTTTTGCGGGCTTGGGTATTTTCCTACATAGTACGCGTACATATATTCCTTTTTTGCTCCAGGTCGTTCCTAAAACTCCACGGACTGCCACGCATCCCTCCCTGGGTATGGAGTCTTCAGGCCTCAGGATCAAGTCGATTGGCTGCCGGGCTGCCTGCGACACTCGCCTACAGATTTAATACGATTGCACAGTACACAATATTCACAGGAAGAAGAACAGCCGGGTCGCCCTGTCCGCTCCCATCTGCTGCTAGAGCAAAGGGCCGAGAGCCTGGCCGGGCCTGGCCTAGCCCTGTCGCCCCAGGGTCATTGCCGCGAGCCATTTTCTGGCCGCCCAGCCTCCTTGCTTTCCTATTCCGGCCTGTGAACTACGACGACGACCCTGGCTGTTCTTTGGCTTTAGGGGCTTGTTTAAGAACTGCCTCATTCATAGTGCACAGTGGTTGTTGTGAGATGCTACTTTGTACGAAACAAATGACAGATAATGATACGTCGTGCCTGCAGGATGTGGCACTGTGGCCGGGTGAAGTGAACCACTCGAGACAGTTTCACGGTGGCCGAGCAAAGATGTCTCACCGCCTATCGACGAGAAGCTAGACCCCAAACACGGCTGGCCGGGCGCCGGTCAACTCCTTGCCTCCTGCCTTCCAGCCTTCTTCCCCAGGTGCAGGTCATAAGGCCGGTTACCGTTTTGGGGCAGGGAGGCGCAAGTGAGCTGTGGCAACTATCGTGGCTGTTTGTCTGCTGGTCTCTTACTTCGTGGGGAGACTGCAATTGTATACGAGAGAGTGAGCTCGTTGAGTGTGAGGAAAATGATGAATACCGCTGGGGGGTTGTGTCATGTATTCTGACTTATCTCGTGTTTTATTTGTATTTTTCTTGGCTTTGAACATGTTTATTTTGGTAGTGTGTTTTATTTTGTAAAGTATATTCTAATTTATATGTTGATATATTTCAAAAATAAAAAAAATAAAAGGCATATACACGACCGACCGGGTAAACAGCTACAAGGGCAATATACATATTATTATCTACACTACAACAAGCGATAGATATTACTTATGAATTATTTAATCTCGACAGACGGTCCAGACACAAACAAACCGACTCAGAATCGTGGCCACGCGGGAAAAGCGATGCGATTGAAGAAGCGACGACAACGACAAATACAGAGGTCGATGATGATTGGCTGCAGTGTACATTTACCTCCTTCCTACAGTCGGAAAAAGAAAGTACATCGTACATAGTAAACAGGACAAGGCCGGGCAACTCTGCTGGACGGACCCAGAGCCAGCAGCGTCTGGAGGTGTATGAATTGAAGAGGGGTGAAAATACCGTACGATGTAATCTTACATGTATGGCCCACCCAATGTCAGGTGACCACCTGGCCCTTCTCGGTTCTTCTCCCTGCACGCCGTATCGGATCATTTATTCATCGTACATAGTTGCAGTAGCTAGTAATATGCGTATGCACCATGCCTTTCTCCCAACTTAGAGGCCCCAGAATTCCCGCCCGCCTGCCGCCTTTTGATGGAGAAGATCGAAACTGGGAGAAGCTCTTTGCAGGCTCTCGTTGGTCAATGGCCGACTTGCATGTGCATGAGCCGTTTACTGAGTACGATGTTCTTTTTAATTACACTCTTGCCTACGAGAAGGCTGAAAAGGGTGGGTAACACATTCGCAGTCTGCTCTCCTCCTCAGTCGTACGGCTTCAATTCGACACCGACAAATTGTCGCTGCTTACAGACAAAGTGCTGTCAAGCAAAAGCGCGCTCCAGTATTTTAACGGGCCCTACGGAGTACCCATTATTCAGGTTCATTTTATCTGTTCATTTCATCGAACAAAATCGAGGAATGATGTGCAGCAGCTTGTTTTAACCAGGGTAATCAAATCGGGGTGGCTGGGGAAGGAGCGCGGCCAAGAAAACAAGCCAAAAAGCCAGACCTGTGAGTCGCTATTGCTGCTGCTGGCCGATTGCCCTTTCTCCTATTGCGGAAAGTTGGACTCTTGACTTCCCCTTTTGGTGTGGAGATACGTCATGGGCCGGGAGAATGAACCGCAAATCGCCTCAATACGAAAAAAGTCAAAAGTCGCGCCCCATTTCAAAAGTTCAGATAGACTAGGGGGGCCCACCGAAAAAAGCTTTTCTCTTGTCTCGCAGGCGATACCTCTCGTCTCTCTGTCGCCAATTATGACAGTGGCCCACAGATATCAAAATGCGGCCATCCGACGTAGCCGGCCGCGCAGGGCGGCTAGCCGTACGCATACATCGTAGATTCGCAAGCCAAGACTCTTTCCCTCGCTTATTGTCAATGAGGAATAGAAGTAATAGTCCACAGGCACAGCTGCTCGCGATGCATTTGGCGAAAGAGGACACTATCTTACTGAGCAGAGCCGCCCTGACGTGAATCGCTTCATCAAAGCCTGATACTTCCGTACGGTCACCGGGGTGCCTTTTCCACCTATCCTTTCTCCTTCCCACGCGACATGCCGAAGGGGAACACGAAATACAGGTCTGAAAGTATGCCGTCCACGACACAATATACCTTCCCAAATGCCCAAGCTACGTGCAAGTGCGCGCGAACAGAATGGGCGTACGACGTAAGATACGTGCGGACACCATCGCAAGCTCACCATCCAGGCACAACGAGCGCTGACTGTCCACGACTGTCGAAACCCGTCTAGCCAAGACCCCGGCCTCGATTTCACGAGTAAGGTCCTCTCTTCGCTTTGTCCCCGGCGTGTGAGAAACGAAAATACTCGGAAGACTGTCGAGAGAGCGGAGAAGGGCCTATGTGGAATGTGCATTTCTCGCTGGCGCGTTTTTGTCTGACAAGCAGCCATGTCTTACTCTAGAGCCTGTCTGGGATCGCCGTGTCGCAATATTCATTCATCATACTCCCTCGATTACGAAATGACACCAAGAGGCAGTCTCAAGGAACATGTTCCATTCACGCATCTTTCCCATTCACATACGCATACATGTACCACGAGGACACGTCCTGTCAAGTTTTCCACGGCCGCGCCATGCGACAGTCGCTCTTTTCCCTTGTTGACTTGCCCAACGGTCCCGGACACTGGGGTGATGGTACAGGCTTTCCCAGAAAAGGCAATTCAAAGTGTGACTTTGTATGCCCACTGTGTACGATACTTGGTATGAAAAGAGCGGGTTGAAAACAAGACTTTCTACAGTAACAGCGCCTGGAGTGCTCTGGAAGATGGCAAAATCGAAACATACTCGTAATAGCGGGCTCGGTCTAGCCGTAAATGAGTGGTGAGGGAAAGAGCGAGGCAAGTTTGCCGCAGCCTGGCTAGAACCTGATTTTCCCGTTCCTTTTCTTATTTTGACTTCCAGCGCATGTGGTGATTTCCGGTCGGTGTGTAAGTTCCAGTACGATGTACAGATTCAAGACCACCCTGTTCTCCCATATGGCCTCTTCTTGTTGATACGAGCAGGCTTGTCAGATGCACCGGGGCTCGGGAGGGCCAGGGTAGCCTGCTTGCCGATGGAAGGGTCTGGATCAGGGCCTACGAAATATCTTACAGCTAGATTCTCATCTCTTACCGCTCATTCGACGTAGGAAAAAGACCGCCACAAGGCGCCTGGAAAACACCAGGTCTCCGCGCGTTCCCGGCCAAGAAAGACCAAAAAAGGGTTTGTAAAGGTGCCACAGACGGCCGCAAACCGCTCATTATGCATGTTGCCTCCACACGGCCACTTGTGCTGGTGTGCTGGTTATTTCCTTATTTTCTGGAGAACTGGTCAGTACATGTGGTATTCCACCGCTCCACGTATCGCCTTATTTGTACGTGGGAGTTCCCGGGCACGCTTTTTTGCTTCTTCTTTGCTTTCGGCAAATGAACACTCGTCTGGACCTGGGCCTATTCTGGTCTGCCCTGGGCAATTTGGTGCTGTTTGCTGACCGGTTCGTCGGCGTCTCCCTTAGACCAGCCCATGGCCAGGGCCAAAAAAATCGGGAAGGCTACGCTGGTACAGTAGTATCGCTACTATGCGGTATATTCATTCTTGAACATCCTGCTCTGCATACCCGTATTCAACATAAAATACTGGTCCAGAGAGAGAACGATCCGAAGGAAACGCTCGAGAGACGAGTAGACGATAAATAGTGCAGACGTCTTTTTTTCCGCTCAGAAAGGGGGTGGCCTCTCAAACACTTTGTTGTTATTTTTTTTGTGCCGGCGAGGCTGTCCGTCGACTCAAAGACAGCCGACAGATCCTGTAAAGAAACTTCAATAAAGAGCTTCTGCCCATTTGCCACTAGTGATCCTGACCGCCTTCCCGCCTTGTTCTAAACAAGAAGGTATTTAGTCGAGCTTTTTCCACAGTGTCCGTTCCTTTTTTTGCCTTTGGTGGGATGAATTCTCCATAATACAGTGTACATAGTCCTTTGCTGAAGTCGACAACTTCGAGAGAAAAAAAAAGAAATAAAGTTCTACCGGCTTTCTTCGATGGCTTCCATATGTCTTGGCAGAAGAAGAAAAGAAAACGAATAAACGGAAAAGCGGCGAGATGGTCTCGATTTTGTCTCTACTGAGTACCTTTTTCAGCGTCTTCTTCTATTCTTCTTGGCTCCCAGGGCCCTTAAATCGATGCGGCCCATTGCATTCGAGCTCGGCCTTACTTATGTGTGTTGAGGGGGAAAAAATGGGACGAACAAGACGAGGAAGACGAACAAGACGAAAAAAGGGGAGAAACGAGGAGAGATGCGGAAACCTGACAAGGAGAAAAGGGACAAAGAGGCAACGGAATTCGACAGCCTCGAATTCAAGAAGCCTAGGTTGGCCTTCTCTTGACAGTACCGGCTGACTGGACAAGTATTGTCGTCGGAGGATTGAGGCTATGGTCAGGCCGCCGAGACAGACCATGGCGACAAGCGGATCAAGGCTACACCGCTTCGTATCAAGTGGTTGTTACTTACTCCCTAAGCAATATTTTGTTATGTTTCGTATCCATATTATTATCCCCTTTGGGTCTGCAATGATCGCCAATTCCCTCACGATGCCGAGAACGATACGTCCACAGGAACAATCTCGTTTACAAGCGGACAGAGAAGGGAGAGAGGACAGTGGGACATCACGGAGTATTGCGTAGTCTGCCACGACAGTGTCTTCAACATAATCACACCCGCACGCCGTGGCCGTCCGAAATGAAGCAATACAGCAAGCAGGTAAAGCATCGCCGTGGAAACACGCCTGGACTGTGGACTCTCACACTGCCGTTGGAACCATGCGCGCCGTCAACGTAGCTCGTTGCGCTCTTTTCGCTATCTAAACATGTAAGACGACTTTTTTCGTAGTCGTGACTGTGCATCGTAAATTGGATCGGAAAACTGGCACGTCATCGCAGTTGATTCGCAGCGGGGGTGCTGGAGGGTGCCACTCTGTCTGCCTGCCTGCCTGCCTGCCTGCCTGTGTGCCTACAAATGTTCAGTATGTGCCTGTGTGCCTGTGCACGATCCCATTCCCGAGAGAGAGGTGGCGTGAACGACCAAAGAAGCTCGAAAACCAAAGTGGGTTCGAGACGGAAGACGCGGCAGCGTGAATACGCCAGCAAGGATGGAAGGTCTGAGCCTTTTTCTTTCTTTCTTTTTCTTTTCGTCTCGTCTTTCACTGGCCCACTAGTCCTCGAATGGGTCCTCTTGTTGGATGTATTTACTCCGTATTGTGCCCCCCTTCTTCGTGGCCCTTTGTGCACTTTTACAGAGTCAGTTATGGGGCGGGATAGCAGGAGAAAAAAGAGGATACGGACTCCATCAACAGCGTTACGACTCCCTTGTCGTGCTGTGAATTGTGAGGCTTGCCACTACATCGTACTACATGTACATGTATCCGTTTTGGAAAGGCCAAGCGTACCCAGCCGGGTTTCTTGTCTTTTTTTATTTCTCCTTTTTAAATAAATAAATAATTGGAGAGTGTTTGATTCTTCAGACGACGATCAACGGTCTCAGTGCCGTGGACAGGCAATACGACCGCGGAGGCAAAGACAAGAGAGGCACCTCATCACCGCAGCGGTGGAGCTAGACTATGCCATCGACGGAGCACGGAGAATAGCCGCCACCTGTTGTCTACCCAGTACGAAGTATTGTCCCCGCCGGAACACGGCTTTTTGGGGTTGCGATAATTCGGGAAATGCAATGGACAGGGACCTGCTCGGCGACAACAAAGGATCCTGCAATAAGACCTCGACACGACCTGTACGAGACGAAGGGACAGCCCAGAATACTGACGATCACAACCGTCCACATAAGATCACACAAAACGAAACATGGCATGGCCGAGGCCGGCGTCGAAATTGTGATGGCTGCACTGGACACTGCATCGTCAAGGGTCTTTCTCAAAAGGCTTCTTTCTATGTACATCGTAGGCGGACGACGTCACTATTGCCGATTCGTATGTGAGATTGGCCACCGAGACGGAGGTTGGAAAGAAGCGAAAAAGAGCGAGGAGCGAGGTTTGCGCCGGCGTTTAGTCGGTCGCATGGAAGACCCAGTAAAAAGGTCAAAAAAGGCTGTAACAAAGAACCAAAACAAAAGGACATAGGGCGTCAAGACTCCGTGAGAGAGGCCCCAATAATACGGAGGAAGCACGGAGAAACGAGACGGCCCTATTGCGGCACAGCGCTTCTGGGCAGGGAAGCACCCAGGAAATACGCCCGGAGGGCAAAGGCAAAAGAGATAAAATAAAAGGGAAAATAGCAATCTCGTAGAAAGAAACTGAACCTCAATTGGCGCTATGTGAGAGAGACAAGAGAGGACCAAAATGGCACTAGGCGAGCCGACATATCCATGGAGATGGTCGCTCCTGCCTTTTCAGAGGACACGAGAAGGGTGCGCCTTCCTGCTGGGGTGGCCGACTTGAGTCTTAGCCCCAGGCAAACAAATACAGCGAGAGTAAGAGAGGGATTACAAAATGTGTGATGCATGACTCCGTACAAAGTCAGATACTCCGTACCCAGTACCACCATACGAGTATCACATCTGACGACAGCAGCGAGTGTGAATATTACAGCGCACCGGGTGCCCCATAAAATCTGAAAGGGCCCTGTAACTAGTAGGATACGTAAATGAACGGAGTACAGTCAGACGACATGTACAGTGCGAGACGAGGAGCCGGCACTTTTCGGCGGGTTTCCCTTCCAGCGGTCTCTTTCCGTTCCTTGCGCTAGCTGCCCGTAGCGCTTGCCGATTATGAACATTGGCACTTGACACATTTCTCTCGCGGCTCTTCTTTCCTTGTTTTGGCCCAGCGTCCTTCCACCAATAAGCACTCCTGTGCAAAATGGGAACGCTCTAATTTGAATGGACGAACGAGAAAGCGACGAAATTAATGTACATGTAAACAAGACAAGAGAGACACACGGGCAGGATAACGGGGCGAAATTAGCGTTTGGCGCCAACACACACAAACGGCAAGGCCAGCTTTTGCTGTTTCCCTCATGCGAAGCGACCATATTTGTACGGGGCACAGATGCTGTAGCGAGAAAGAGTGACGCAAGAAAGTGAGGAAAGAACAAACGACGATGCAAGCGGAACGTGATACTTGCGCGCACATTCCGACAAGAATGGAAGGGCCAAGCACATATTCGCTGGTCTCAGGGGAAGGCGCCGCTCGGGCGGTCAAGACGGAATACTCCATATGCAGGCCAGGACGAGGAAGGAGCAGAGCCATGGGAGAAGACGGGACGGCAGGAGCAACCCTTGGCTGAGTACGATGTACGCTTTTGCCTCTCCCGCACATGGACGCTTCTTTCCTAATGGAGAAAGAGTACGCAGGATGAGCACACGACTCTTGTTTCGCCAGACGAAGTCTGCACAAGAGACGGCTTCTGCAAATTAAATACAATCTCTGTACATGTACGTGTCTCGAAAAGAAGAAAAAGTGCAACCCGTACCCGTTTCTGGAGCCGCGTCGGTGGGACCTTGGTCGATGCAAGTTTGGGAAGGGATTCTGCTCGGTGTTGGTCACGTCTGTTGCTCCTTCCCTCTACTGTTGACATTGGCCTGTTACATACGGAGTAATCCTTGTACCCTCATCGTTGCCCATCGCTGTTTCTCCGTTAGCCGTCAACCATAGCCCGTCTCCCGCCCTTGTGTCTTTGCCTCGCTTCGAATTTCCCTCACCTGTGGTCGTTGCCCATGTCTGCTCGTGGCACAACGAAGGGCTCCAAACGGCAAGAGCGACTGCGTAAGAGCCTAGACTGCAATGACAGCCGACTTCGCAGGATCCATCCCGGCCCTTCCTTTGAGTCTCAACCACAGTCAATATCAAACGTTCACATATCAAGCTGCCTCGTGATACATCGACTCCAGACAGCTCCAACAATGTTGAAGAATGCTTGGCAGGCTCCGGCAACTCAGTGCCGCGGCAGCACAAAACTGGGCGAAAATAAAGCAAAATAAAGAAAAGCTCAGACCAGGGCGGTCGATCGCCAACGCGAACGGATCATTTTTGGCCATTTTCGATCAAACCGCGTTCCATCGCATTATTGGGGGTCCATACCCTTGTTCTGCGCAATGTCATTTTGACTCTGCTAAGTTCGATACGATTTGTGGCTTTGAGGACGGTGCAAAGAACCACAGAACTCTGGCATTGACGCGTCGCCTGCTTGAACGTGGAGCAAAACTGGACCATCTCATCTTTACTCCGTACACAGTACGTACCCGTTTGCTTTTTCTGCTTTTCTTTTTTTTTTTTCTTTCTTTTCTTTCCTTATTTTTTTAAACGATCTTCCACTATTCAATCTCTTCAAAACTCCGCCAGCGTGTTGTCCACAGCACAATCTCCTTGGAGGTCCGCAATAATCATGCACTGTCGGCGCTTTGCAGCGCCGGTCTGCAGGTGCTCCATATTCAAAATTTCCACGACACAAAATAAAAGGGGGCCCTGCCTGTAATACGGAGTCGACCAGCAGAAAAGGCGCAAGAAAAAAAAAATCCAGCGATAAAAATCCAAAATTGTTCAAGCCAAAAGCGCCGCCCCATGCCAAATCAAGGAAAGAATGGAGCCTCCAGTCCCCAATGCGTGGTCTCAAATGCTGCTCCAGTCTCGCAAACTCCACTTTCTTGTTCCCCTACGCGAAGCTACTCTGGACGGAACGAACTTGGGGCCAAAGGGTACCTTGCATAGGTGCAGAAGCTAGTGGGAGAAAAGGGGGAGATGAGATGAAATAAGAAACAAATAAAAACAGAGAAACAGGCGTGACCACAAGCTGAGAGGAAGACAACGATGGGCCTGGAAGAGAGAAAAAAAAGAAAGCAGACAGAGACGCATTGCAGAATTAAAATTCTCCTGTTAAGGCGTTTTTTACGATGTATTGACGCTTTGCAGCACGAATCCGAAATTGGCCCGCTTGTCCCCATTCTTGGAAGATTGGACATGATAAGAGGGCTGCAAATATTATCAGTACTCCGTACGTCGTAGACTGATCTCATGTTGGCCTGGACGCGAACAGGGAGACTGCCAACGGTGGTTGACACGCTCGTATCTACGAAAACACAGTAAACGTGTGTTTTGGCCGTGGATGGCCGTGGGATATGCCATGTGAAAGGGACAAGGCCTTGCCTTCACCATCTCAGACATGCCCCTTTACTCCGTACATGTACATGACGTCCTAACCTTTTGTAGTGGGCTGTCTGAGAAATGCAGACAGCTTTGCGTCGACTCCGTAGCTGTGAGGAACGCGCATCGTCATATCTGAAAAGGCACCAGAGAGCACGCGATCATCTCAGCCTTCGGCCTTTCGCGTCAAAAATCAAAAGGAACAAGCATCGCCGTCCCTTTTTTTACGATATACTGTGTGCAGCCGCCAATGTCGATGCGTCCAGTGAATTGCACTCGGACAGTGACAATAACAGAGACCGCCCGCTCGACTCGACTTTCATGCTGTTTACCTACTATTACAGTTCAGCTTCAAAACCGCCCTTAATTCGGCAAGCTGGACTACCAAGCCTCTGTCCGTTCCTTGTGTTTGCCTGGAGACAACTCAGCAAATCAGAGGGAAAACAGTGTGAGTGACTACTGAATACAACTGTTCCGACTTTGACAGAGGAGGCGCGGCCACCGTAACCTGGGCGTATTCGGGGTGGGCTTTCCTGTTCTTCACTACTGAATAGTGAAGGAACTGCCGTCTTTTTCTCCATTCTATCCCTGTGAAACAACCGTCCAATGTCAGTCCAGTCCAAGTCCACGCACCTGAAACGGCACCCTTGTTGGTAGTCTGTGTGCATGTATCTTACAATACATGGTATGGTGTGTGAACGGACGATTTTCTCTCCTCCAAGGGATAACGAAAGAGCTGCTCTGTCTTTCGTCCGAACTGATGGTGTTTAAAACACGGAGGGGGGGAGAGGGTGCGATAATAAACAAAGCCGTGCGCACACTGGTGTCCTCGTCGAAACAACCAATGGAGAAACGGCGCCAAGACGAGGTCTGTTCACGACAAAATAGCAATGAACATCGCGGCCATTGTTTTGCAAGATGCTCCGTACATGTACATGCAGAGCACAATCCCGAGTTACGGTCGTCCCTGGTTTACCTAACTGTACGTCGTAGGTACGCAGATAAGACCCTTATTGGTGAAGCAAGCCGAGGATCGAGAACCACCGAAATCTTGCCCGGCAGTTTACCGGTCCGTGTCATTTTGTTCTTGATCAACAACAACGACAACAACGTTGGCTCTCGGGAAGCGCATACTGGGTACGACGTAGTGCGTACACATATGTGACCGTGCTATCGCTGTCCATCGTCGTTTACTTTAAAACAGTGCGAGAATCCTGTGAAACTTTTGCCCATCCATAGGTCTTAGCAACAAGGGGGAGGAGTACATGTACACGGACCAAGCCTTGGTCAAGCCTCTGTCGCATCAAGAACACCCTAGCACTCACCGCGTGCGCCCTTCTTAAGTCCCCGTGAAGCTCCCTCTGCGGAAAATATCTTATAAGACAGCCGTTGTAAAACAATACAGGGAGTACGATATAACGCGCGCTGTATTCGTGGTATTTGTGGTGCTGCGAAAGAATGAAAGGGAAGTCATAGTCGCACTGCTTGCAATTGCAATTTCAGGAGCGTGCGTATCGGCAGGCTGGGCCACGACGTGTGCAATGGACAGCGGCTCGTAGCCGAGATGCCGTTGATGCGACGGGTGAGAAACTGGGAAAGGCACATTGTGTGCCTCCTATTTTTTCTCTTGGGGGAGGGGGGTCTGTGGATGGCAAAGGGTAATGTTGGACGTCGCCAGGATCGATTAACAGTGGTTGCCATATTCTGGCTGCGCGTCTCTTCTCGGCATCATATCAAATAAAACGGCAGCCAGTGAGGTCTCTACCAGGCTGCATCTTTTCAGCCTTGCTATGATTTACTCTGTTTTGGGTTATCTTGGTTCCTATTTCTCCGGTTGTTGTTGTGAGAAGATCATGGTATTGTCTACGAAATGCCATCAGGGGTATGGAGGACAAAAGGGATGAGCCAGGTGTTTCCCATTCGTGCAGGTTGGAGAATCTCGGTACGGTGAAAAGGGAGTATATTTCTTGTGTCGGTATTTTGGTTCAGAGCGTTGCTTGGTAAAAACACGTGTGGTGATGTATGTGAGATAACCGGTTTAAACAACTCGATGGGCGGGAGTGAATATGGAGGCACGTGCTATTTCGGTATGGTGATATCGAAACTGTATCTGTATACCAGAGCTGCATAGAACATTTCATGTATCAGTCCATTCATTACAGTTATAAACTAAAATCTATCTATGTGTATTTGTTTGTATATGGCAAACTAATCACCACTATCAAAGACTGGCACGTTTCAAAAAAAAAAAAAAAAAAAAAAAAAAAAAAAAAAAAAAACACGAATAAGTCTTATATATACCTTTTTATCATAATAAAAAACACAAATTTCAGGTCGAGAAAACGAGTGTATTTATCTGAAAAAAAAAACCAATGTATTTAAAAGCTTCGTGTCTATCTGTGCATACGAAAAGACAATCAAAGTGAAAGCGATACATACAACAAGTCGGACATGGACAGCATCGAAAGGAGCCGACAATGTACCCGACGATGTGCGAGACTCTCGTATTACCACAGTGTATATAAACGCGACGCCATGACGACGATTGTGATGCTCGCAATGAAAAAAAAAGCCTGGTCATGAGCACACAGAGACTTGGCAGGCGGTATACGAAAATACCAAGGCCGAAGGGGAAGCTGTCTCGTGACAGGGCTGGTCACAGATGATGGTGTCTGCGACGAAGTCTGAAGGCGTGTAGTGAATATGTGAGCCTCAACACACCAAGCCGGACATTTTGACGTTTTACGAGACAACAATACGAAACCACAACAACGATTCTCGAATGATAAGAGGTAAAACAAGAAAACAAAGGAGCACCAATACCAAGAAAGGCAGGCAAAGTGAAGTTCATCAGGGAGGCCGAGACATGAAGAAGTAGAGACCCCCACCATGGCCGCTGAACAAACGAGGCTGCGTCTTTCTCTCTTGTATCATTCATTTACTCACATTTGATCGACTGGCGCCACAGGTCAAGGCGACGGTTGCGAGAAAAGGCAAGGCTGGGCATGGACCAAAGATCGTCAAGCCAAGACCGCATCCCATTCACCCCCCCAAATTTGATATGTTGAGCAGCCTTGGCTGTGCTCCCGGGCGAGATTCTCATGTTGGTCACAAAAAAATAGTGCGCCTCACGTCCTCTATTGTTTCTCGTATCGTCTTGGCAGACTGCATGTCGAAACAAAAAGCTCAAGTGATCTTCCTCGCTCCCCTTCTTGGTTCTGCTCCCGGACCTGCATCAACCTGCATCTATCCACATCGTTCCAACACCAACTGATTGCAAGGCTCAGCAGGGACAGATGGGAGGTAAATCTCCAACGCCAAGACAAGAGGAAAGAAAGGGGCTGGAGGGGAGTCATCTGTTGATGTTGCCTATTGTGTCTCGGCTGTGCCTATTGGCAACACACGCAAAAGAAAAAAAAAAGACAACAAAAAGAATGACCCGACGGGAACTTGGCACAGAGGGAACGCGTAACGATGTAAATACTTTTGCCAAGTCGAGGGATCGACCTGCGCGTCGGCAGCTATCGTTTCATTTGTTGCTTTCTTGCTTGGGACCCTTTGACAACGCCCCAAGCCAGTCGTATCTTGTCATTTACAGAGACGCCAGACATTCCATGATCAGTGTGTACCGGGGCGTTGTTGTTTAAATAAAAAAAAAGGCACAAGGAGGAGCACAGATGGAAGTAGAGCTCGAGGGCGAGCACCGTCCCGGGACGAGACCGATCCGTGCAACGGACAACGAAGTTAAGACAGGCACTTGCTTGGTGTGAGGACATCGACAAAAGGGCACGTCACACAGCCAAGGCTGGGCAGATCAAGAGAATGGGGTTGCAGGCAACAATTTGTCATTGTCCTCTCTGTCATCTCTGTCATATCCTCCAAGAATACCAAGAACCCCAGGATCCCATCGCATATTCATTTATTCTCATCCTTCTCACCCCCCCCCTGACCATCTTCTCTTGGTCACACAGCCAAGGCGTGCACCACCTGCACTGTCTCAACGATCCCTCCCTCTATTACTCCTTTTCTTCTCCTAGATACCCCCAACGGGCATGAAGGCCACTACGGCGTAGACTTGCACCTGGGTTTCACGGGACATGCCGGTAGTTGGCTGGGAATTTTGTGCCTGTATGACCACGCCAGCCAAGATCGGAAGAAGAAAAGCGACATGGGGGATCTACGATGGTGGTGCGAGGCTACAGAGCGACAGTGCGAGGGAAGGGTGAGTAACAGGTCACTTAACAGCCAGAAATTGGTGATATCGTTTAGTTTGTATATTGATCTGTTGATCTTGAGATCTGAGCGACAAGGAAAGGCGAAAAGACAATGGCCATCATGATACGTATTCCCATGTTGTAAGACGTAAGAGGAGGAAAGAAAAATCGGGAAGGGAACGCCCATACCCAGTGTGTATTACCCAGACATAGTAAAAGACAACAAGAAGAAAATAGGATGGTGTAGGTCGAGGCAAAGATGATGCGGGTATGCGTATTCGAATGGATGCGCTCAGAACGAGAACGAGAACGATGACCGTATGAGGAAGGCAACATAGGGTATAAATGAACATGATGTGGTATAGTGAGGGGCGACAGTGCATCGTGTGCAGTGCATCGTGTGCCATGTGTCATGTGTGCCATGTGTCATGTGTGTATGTGTTATACGACGTCCGGCGCGTCTTCGTAGTCGAAACCGTAGTCATAGCCACCGTCGTCGATATGGAGCAATGCAGCTCGATCTGCCAACTCCAGGGCCTCGCGGGTCTCGTCGGGCAGACTATGAACGTCAAGGTCGTAGGATAGGTTTGTAGCGTGCAGCATCTGTACATGCCGGACGGCGTTCTGGCGCTGAAGGGACTGTAGCGGATCAGGAGCGCCGAGGACAGCCAGGCTTCGTCCGGATGGGCCAAAGGAGGTGAAAGACGGAGCTGGTGCCACGTCTGGGTAGATGTTCTGGAGGGGCCGTTGGCGCGAGGGTGAGGTGCTCGCGCGGGGGCGGTTCTCTTGCTGTAAACGGTCGAACTGGGCAAGCAAGGGCCGGTCGGGTTGGCGGTCCTGGTGGGCATCAAGGCGGAAGAGGTTGGTCTCGGCGTAGTTGGGTCCCTTGACGGCACCGATCGTCGGATCAGGAGCAATGACGAGCTGGCCCGACGCCAGAAAAGCCCGAGACCGAGCGAGGGCCGGGTGTTCGTCTTCGTCAATGCCAGGCCCAGGTGCTGCTGTCGGCGCGGTGCCTGACGGAGGTGGAGGTGCGGCATGCTGTATTAATTCAGGCGGATGGTGTCTGAAGGCGAGATGGTTGTGTTGCAGGCTGGTGCGGATATTTTTGCTTGTGGCCCCGGGTGCGGGTGCTCGTCCCCGGAGATGCGTCGGAGCATCTTCGTTCTTCTCGACCTCCTTGGCAGCCTCTTCCTCTTCACTGATGAAGCCGCCGTCTTCGTCGTCGTCTTCCATGCCATCTTCGACGGACATGAGGAAGACGCGGCCACTGGCGTCGCCGATGGCGAGCTTGGACTTGTCTGGCGAGAACGTGCCGAAGGAAACCGGGGCTGGGCATCTCAGCAGGTCACGCACAAACGGCGAAAGACCCGATACGCCGTGGGTCCGGATGTTCCACACCTTAACGACGCCGTCCGACGAGCCCGTGTACAAAAGGTCGGGGTCTCGCCCCAGGCGACAAACTTCACACCGGTGTCTTCCGTGGATATCCGATCACCGGACAGCTCTTCGATACAGGCGCCATGTCCAAGATCATACACCGGGTCGTCGCCCTCGAACGTGTCCCACACGTAAGTGTGGCCGTTGGTGCAGCCTGCGGCAACGTAGAGATACTGAAAGCTGTTGGGGCGCAAGGCCAGCTCGTTGATATCGTCGGCGTAGCAGTCCAGTGTCTGGATCTCGCTGTAGGCACGACCGCCGTACTCGCCATTCAGGGACTGCCGGAAGATGCGAATCTGGGTGCGTGCATTGTGCTCGTTGGCCTGGTGCATAGACGGCGCGGTCGCAGCAACGAAGCAGGGCTGTGTTGGGTGCCAGGCAACCTCAAAGACGTTTTGCGAGTTGGCACCGAGGATGCGCCAGGGCACGCCTTCGAGGCCGTCCCACAGACACAGCTCACCCGAATTGCGACGGTCTTCAGGGATGTCGTCGTCGTCGGCGCTGACGTCGATGCTTCGAGGCGAGTAGCCGACCAGCAACATATGTCGCGTAGTCTCCGATAGGCCCCATCGTATCGCGGCTGGGAAGTAGGCCCACTTGTCGGTGAGGACGGACGTATCATGCGAACATGAGAACTTCTTGTATGTGGGCTGGCGATTGCCGCGCACGCGTTGCTCGAGCGTCGGTAAGCGGTAGACGGTCACAGCATTGACGGGGACGTCGGCAGCTGTCGCGACGAGGCACTCGGGGGTGTTGGTCGAGGCGACGACAAAGTTGACTTTTCCCTCGTGGTGCCAAGTGCCCTGGCGGGTCATGGAGCTGCCGTCTTCGCTGACCTTCCAGATGATGGCGTTCTTATCGAAACCGCACGTAAATGCGAGGCCGTACAAGGCGTTGTAGTCGGAGGAGACGACGGACGTGTATAGCCACGGGTCGTCGTGTACATTGAGCGGTCGGGGTGGTTGTGTCGGGTCCGTCGGGCTTGTCGTGACCTTTGAGCGGGCAATGCGATGGTCGGAATAGGCGCGGAGGGTGCCGGCGCTGACGGAGCCTAGCGCAAGGTTGCCCTGGCGGTTGTACTGGTGGTTGCGCGCGTCCATGTGGGTAGTGGTGCCGCAGATGAAGGCGTCCTTGGATGTCCACGAGATGGTGATGACATCGCCAGCAAGGCTGGTCCATTGGTTTCGTAGGCGTAGGCCGTCTTCGCGGAGGGTGCGAACTGCGTTGGTAAAATTGAGCAGCTGGCGCGAGCGACCAACAACAGGCCGCTGACCGGCCACTTCGCGCACCAAGAGAAAACAACTTAGCTTCGCTGCGCGTGCGGCTTGTGATTCCCGAAACGTGTAGGCGGCGCGATCGTGGCGTTGCAAGGTGAGAGCAGCCGGTCCGCCACGTGCCAGACATTCAGGAGCAGCGGTTCCGCTGCTCCTGCCGCTGCTGTTGCCGCTGCTGTTGCCGCTGCTGCCATCGTTGCTGTTGATGTGGCCGGCGCGGGCATCGATCAAAAACTCGCAAATGTCCTGTTGGCTGCGCCCTGGCAGGTGTGCCTGCGAGATGCTGTTGACAACGAGCTGCTCGAATTCGGGTGGTTGGCGGCGCAACAAACTCCTAAGCTCGCGTTCTGCAGACGAATGCTTTTGCCCGGTTGCCGTCCGTTTTGAGGATCTGCCGACACCTGCGCTCGTGTGCACGAAGCGGACGACTTCAAGTAGATGGCGGATTTCGTCTGATAGAAAGTCGATGTGAATCACAACAGTGGGCGAGGGAAGGCCCGCTGTTGATGTTCGTCGCTGGGACTGTCTGGGCATGCCGAGGAGGGCTGGCAGGTCGTAGTGATTCTGTGCGACGTAATGGCGGTGTGACGACCGCAGGTAAGGGCGGCGAGCGAGGCCCGTATAGCGCACAAAGTGCCGGTGTTCCCGGCCCTGAGCCGTTTCTCGAGTTTCTCGAGTTTCTCGAGGCACCGATGCAAGGGTGAGATTGGTGGGCGTGATGTCTACGTTGACGGTCGGTTTTAGGTGTTCGACGATGGGTCTCGTCGTGCCCGGCGATTCATTGTGGTGAATGACCGGGTTGACGACGTCCGATGGGACATAGCCCGGTATAGAAGATGATAGCGGTGAAGCGGGCGTGGGTTGAGGTGCGTTGTACGTCGCTGTGCCGGCTGTCGTAGTCGGTCTTGCCGGCGTGACCGGTAATGGTGTGACCGGTATTGGTGCGACGGGGGATGCAGAAGCGTGGCTGACCAACGGTCTGGCGGGTTGGCCTGCAGACAGTAACGGTAGCTGGGTATCAGCGATAGTATGCAGACTGCGGCGATTGGTGCTGTCGTCTAAGGAAGGCTGTTTGACAGCGGAGATGCTGGAGAGTGGGTTCACAGGCTGGGACGCGGCGAAGTTGGCGTTGTGCAGCATGAGCTGGGGAGGGATGATGGGCGTATTTTTGGCAGGAGTGCTCTGCCTATATTGCCCGTTTTGCCCGTTTTGCCCGTTTTGCCCGTTTCGTCCGTTCTGGCGTGCACCTGCCGTGTTAAGAGCCTGCTGCGGCGGCGTTTGCGTGTGATTATGGCTAAAGCCACCAATGTAGCTGCCGTTGGTTGATGGAGGTGGCTGCGTCGCGCGGACGGAAGGCACCGAGGGCCGAGGCCAGTTGCCCGCTGCAGGGCTGGAGACGCAGTTTGCTGGCACTGGGACAGGAACGGGCGTCTCGCGTTGTATTCCCACCTATATATTGTATCAGTGGATGTTGTGATGCGGGAACAGACACGTGTATAAAGACGTGGTGTGAAGGTTTGAATTGTGTAAAGGTGCCGGTTCAGTTGGCCGGAAGCGGTATACAGACGTGTAAATAGAGATCGGCGAACCACGGAATAAAAACAAAGTGAGAGAGTAGTAAAACAAAGCGAATAAACAAGGGGCAAAAAAAGTACGGACCTGTTGAGAGGGAACTCTTACAGAGCTCGCCTTGGGGAAGGGAAGAACATCCGGGACAGGAACAGGAGTAGAGGCAGGGACGCTTTTGCCCTTGTTGCTGTTGTTGTTGTTGTTGTTGTTGTTGTTGCTGCTGCTGCTGTTGTCGTCGTCGTCATCGTCGTCATCGTCGTCGTCGATGACGAGAACAACCTTGTTGTTCTCAGTCGTCTCCCTGACCTTGACAGGATTCGACACGCGTCGCTGCGCCGATCCGGAAAAGCTCCCAGGCGCGACAGGGTGTCCGAACAGGCGTTGCCGTACGCGCCGGGGCACCGCGTGTTGGTGTTGATGAGCCGGGCACCGGCTGACCAGACGGAAACTTCCGTGGCGTCCAGGTCTGTGAAGACGGCGGTAGCGATGACAGCGGTAGCGATGATGGGAGCTTGCCAAACGAATCGCTGTTGGCCCTGCGGAACCCTCCAGACGAAGACACGTCCCCTCCTCGTCCTCGTCCCCCTCCTGATCCAAAAGTTGACGCGGAAGGGAAACTGCTGGCCGCACGGTCCGGTGTCAACTTTTGCCGCTTGGACGGCGGTGATGGTGACCGCCACAGGCCCAATGGAATTTTAAACACGGGACGCCGGCTGCTGCTGGTGCTGCCAACAGACTGTTGGCTGAGTGAGAGGGTACTCGGCAGGGCAGCAGGGGCAGACGAGGACGGCGTGGTGAGCTGCGATGCGCCGACTTGTATGAACTCGGGCGCCACATTGAGGCCGCTCATGAAAGTGGTGTCGCTGGGGCTACTGCTATAAAAGTTGCCATTGCCGCCGACATTTTGGCCGCCGGAGCCGTCGTTCGGCCACGCCATTGTTGACGACCGTCTGGACGCCTCAAGACAGGGCGGGTCGTGTCAGGCCCGCCCGCCGCATTGAAGCACAAGACGTGTCGCGTCTCTGCTTGGCTTGTCGTTTGCCGTCGTTTGTCGTCGTTTGCCGTGGCTGCACCTGCATACGGCAGCACCGTTCAGACAAGACGTACAAGGCGTTAGAAACAACGTCGTCTAATCGTTCAGGTCATAAAAAGAAGGGGTTAAAGCTTGACATGTTTAACAAAGAACAAGCCTCAGACAATTACCAAAGCGTTAATCGAGTCCCCTCCCTTTCAAAAGCCGCTACCATCGTGGCCAGTTTATTAAAGTGGGCCCGGAAAACGCACTAACGAAAGTCCGATCAGGCACCAACCTGCCACATAATTTTCCAGACTTTTAAACACTCTATTTCGTCACGAAAGACGGACTGAAACACAGTTATTATTTTTAAAGCGACCGAATGTTAATCTAAACGATTCCTAAATTGTATTATTTTTAGGCCCAATGTTGCTAGAGTACGATTCAGTCCAGGCCTACGTTGTCGAGCCGTCGAGTCATAGATGAGATGTAGCATATGCTGTGTATATCTATCTCGAATAGACTGTTAGCTCAAATGGCATTACATTAGCTGGGGAATTCAGATTGTGTTGAACTATTGACCGACACGATCAGAGTGCATTTAAGATACGTCGTACGGAATATATCTAGTCGTCAACTTGAATAGAGCCTTAACTCTGGCCGTTCTTTGTCGAGTGACAGTTGGCCCGAGTTGGGCAAGTCGCGCTGTAAACATTTACTTTGGGTGTGAAAGTGAGTTGTTGGTCGTAAATTAAGTAATTATCTCATTCAGAAGAAGTAAAGGCTGTCTGTCTGCAAAGTGTCTATTGTAACGGCAATCAAAGTCGCAAGAAAGAGGTGTGGGTTACCGTTTTATATATTACATATACGTATATACACGTGAACTGTGTTGTCGCGGGAGGCGACTTTTTATCACGTTAACCTCGTGCTAGAGCGTTTATAACTTTCACATTCGTCTTTGTTGGCCATTTACTTCAAAGAGCAGCTGTCAGTTTAAAGTGCACAAAATGTGCTGTTTCACGACTCGAATTTGTCTCGTCGCGTTTTTATCAAGTCTCAGAGCTGGGAGGTCAGATGTGAGCTAGGTTCATAGTGGGCTGGAGAAAAGAGGGCAAGCAGCAAAGCTGCATGGAGGCGCAACATTGGCAGCGTCGACAGCTAGAGCTCCAGTGATAGTAAATAGCCTACAGCGTGCTCGAGTGCTCTTCACAGCGCCACTCCCAGCGCCACTCCCAGCGCCACTATCCCAACCGCCCCAAGGCCCCCAAACGTGTATTAGGCTTTTCTCCACCCCCGCAGCATCTCTCTTTCTTTTCTAAGATACATATATGTAGAACAACCTATTTTACACGCCAAAAAGAGGTTCTAAGTAACGACAATCAACCATTGACCGTAGAGAAACAGCTTCCCGCGCAACGCAACGTGCAGGATGCCACATGCCAGACCGACAGAAAGGGTGAATGAAAGGCTGACGACAGCGGCTCGCCTGATGCTGCCCAAACGGGGCAAATGGGAGGCGTGAGGCCTGGTAGATTGAATGTAACGAATCAAAGAAGACAAAGCCAAAAAGAGTCAAAAGTAGATACAAGGCAGGGGAGTCCCGCGGGGGTTTTGACGGTCTTGTTTGCAATGTAGGTCATAATACGCGTTACACGGATGAACGCACCGACCGGGACAGTGGACAAGGCGTGAGATTCGGACGAGACGAGAGAAACAAGACAGAACACCAACAGAGAAATAGCACAAGTATTATGTTGAACAAAAAGACAAATGACGAATGACTTGCCTCTTATGGGATTGGAAACTTGTTGCGTTTGCTCTTGGAGGAAATGACGCTCCGTTCAGTAAGCCGTGGAGAATCTCAAGACAGCTCCTCTTCTTTTCTCTCTCTCTCTTTCTTGCCCTCTTCAACTTTGTCCTTTTCAATGTTTTTTTCCCTCGTCCTGCTCGTAACTGTACAGCTCATCTCTCCCTCTCTCTCACACACACACCTCATTGGCCTTGTTTTCAATCTGTTGAAATGGTCGGGAACAAATTTTCACCCTCACATCCACCAGGGGCGCCATGCCGATCTGCCCGATTTATCCCTCTCATCGTCTCTTCAGTCTTTTTTTTTCTATCTCTCCCGTCCTCTCTTCTCGTTGCTTCTCTTACCCCATTTTCCCGATTCTCTTCGCCACAAAAGGCGCTTCCAAGCATTAAAGGGCGAAACAGAGACTCTTGAGGCTCCGCGCTCGACAATTTAGCCCACCAAGACAAAGAAAGAGGAGGGGCCGCCCTCCATAATTTTCATTGGAAATCAGCCTCAATCATTCGTGGGGTAATTTGAACGCAAAGCCTGAGTCCTCTCCTGCTTCTTTCCTGCACTTTTTACGGGTTACCCTGTTTGGCCATTCATGATGAATGGACTCGTCGATTGCCCGCCTGTCCGATGACCTGTTTGTTGCTGCACAGGCTTCGCCTTGAGAATTCAAGGCAAGAGACGACATACATGTACTGCAACCCTCGACCACACCCCTCCTCTTTCTTTCTCGAATCTCCTGTTTCCCACGTCCCGATTTTCTCCTTCCTTCACATCATCGGCTCCTTTTTTGTTCACTTCACTTTAAGATCGATCGCAGTATTCCCAACCTAGATGAACTCAGGAAAGGTCTGTACTTTTTTTTTTTTTTTTACAAACTGGTCCAGGAAAATGTCACGATAAAGAAAATATACAGAACATATGTAAATGGCAAAAACAAAGCAGCCCGATGGACGGACGATATATCGGAAACACAACGTACAACGCCCCCGCCGCTTTGAACTTTGGCCGACGACTTTCGTCGGCGACGACGTACGACACTTTTCTCCAGACGACTCGAAACTTCCTCTCCCCTTACAGCTTCGCCTTGGACGACTCCTGCTCGCGCAGCTCAGCATACATCTGGTCGAGCTCCTTGCGGAAGGCACGCGCAGCCTGAGGACGCTTCAGCTTCAGCGTCGGCGTCAGCAGCTCGTTCTCAACTGTGAACGGCTCCAGGTCCAGGTACACGTTGCGAACCTTCTCGAAGCCGTTGAACTTGTGCTTCTTGCCGATGCCGTCCATGATCGCCTGCACCGCCTGGCGCACCCGCGGGTCCTGTGTCGCCTTCTTCAGCGCCTCGCGGTCCGTCGGCGCGATCGTCGTCTTGTCGCCGCCCAGCACCTTGCTCGCAAACGGCGCAAAGGTCTCGGGCTCCACGCCAAAGACAGCGACCAGGCACGCCTCGATGGGGTCGCCGTGCACAAAGGCCGACGACAGCAGCGTGCACGCACCCAGGTACACGTTCTCGATACGCTCGGGGGACACGTACTCGCCCTGCGCCAGCTTCAGCACGTTCTTCTTGCGGTCGATGATGCTGAACAGACCCATCGAGTTGACCTCGACAATGTCGCCGGTGTGGAACCAGCCCGTCTGCGCATCGACGGCGCGGGCCGTCTCCTCGGGGTTCTTGTAGTACTCGCTGAACAGGATAGGGCCGCGCACCAGCAGCTCACCGCGGGGGTTCGGCTTGTCGTCGACCGTGTACTCCAGATCCGGCACCGACTCGATACAGAACTCGCAGCCAGGCTGCGGGCCGCCAATGTTGCCCGTCGACAGATCGCCGCGCATCTGCGCAGAGCCGACAGCGCATGTTTCCGTCATACCAAAGCCCTGAATGAAGTTGATACCGAAGGCGGCGCGCAGAAACGTCTGGACATCGGATCGAGCTGCGCACTGCCCGACACCATCGACACGGCACGGTCGAGGCCGACAGCCTTGCGCACCTTGGGCGACCAGATGCGGTCGTACAGCGCGTGGTAGTTTGTGGCCTTGCTGGGCGGCAGGCGCATGTTGGCCAGTTTGGCGTCGACGGCGCGACGCGACAGCGACCCCTTGAAGCCCTCGGCCTCGACCGTGGCCGCACGGATCGCCGAGTTGAATTTGTTGTACAGACGGGGCACCGAGAACAGGCCGGTGGGGCGCAGCAGCTTCAGGTCGTCGACAAGGCCAACAATGTCGCCACGGAAGTAGCCAATGCGGGCACCGAGACTGAGGGTGGCCCAGTCGGCCATACGGCCGTAGATGTGAGCCAATGGCAGGTATGAGATGTGCGTGTCGTTCGGGCTCATGAAGCCCGAAGCACGGGCGCTCGAAACGGCCGCGAGCATGGCGCGGTGGGTGAGCACCACACCCTTGGGGACACCGGTCGTGCCCGAGGTGTAGTTGATGGTGGTGATGTCGTTCTTGCTGGGCGGGCGGATGGGACGGCCCGAGCGGAGACCAATTTCCTCAACCTCAGACATGGAGAAGATCTTGATGCCGTGGTCGCTAGCCATCTTGGAGAGCAGAGCGCCCTTGGAAAGGCCCTCGGTTCACCGTTGTCGAGCGGGTCGATCGACACAATGAGCTTGAGGGTGGGCACCCGCGGCGCCAGTTTCAGCAGGGAAGGATGTGGGTCAGCGAGGCAACCACGCAGACGACCTCGCCGTGGTTGATGATATACTCGGTCGTATCGGGGCCGAGGGTCTCGTACAGCGAGATGTTGTACAGAGACTGGGACATGGCAGCAAGGTCTGTCAGCTGCCACTCGGGGCGGTTCTGGCACCAGATGCCCACGGCGTACTTGTCGGCCGTGACACCGGCGGCCTTGTGGATCTCAACCAGACCGGCACCAAGGTTCTTGCGGCGCTCTGCGGCCTCATTGTACGTCATCCAGACATACTTGTCCTCGTGTGTCTTGGTTGTCGGGTTCCACGGACGCCAGCCAAGGAACTGGTGGTTGCCACGGTGCTTGACAGACGACTCAAAAGCATCGTGCAGGGTCTCGACGCCGGCCTCGAGCGTCTCGAGCAATGGCGAGTCGCGGAAGCGCCAATGTCTGTACACGGCCGAGCGGTCGGGCGTGGCGCTGTTGGGGACGGGGACGGCGTACGGCGCGCCGGGCGGTGGCGGCGGAGAGAGCTTCGCAATCGCGGCGGCGACTTCTGAAGGAGACATGGCGGCGTTGTGGTTGGCTTACACGCCGCTAGAAAGAATAAGGAAGAGAGGCGGAGACGGGAAAAGAGACGGAGAGAGAGGAGAAGAGAAACGGCAAAGTACGATCGCGAGGTGAGAAAGGACGAGGCTGCACAGATTGCTGACGAGAAGATGCGTGAGGAGATGCACGGCTGGCAAGATTGGTTACCGTGAAGGGAGGGGGGGGGTAAAGAAAAGAAAAGGGATGTGTGAGCAACGAAGATGAGGGCGGACGTTGGTCTCAAGAGAACTAAAGTGAAATTCCGGGGAAAGGGGGAAGAAGAGGAGAAGAAGAAAGAAAAACAGTATCAAGAGGCGAAAAAGGAAAGAGCAAAAGATATGAGTAGGAAGCTACGAGAGGCGATGTGGAGTGCCCAAGAACTGGAGTTCGGGGAGGGGAGACGACACGGAAAAGGAGCCAGAAGCACAAGCCAAAATACTCAAGAAGGGGCAAACGACACACGAGTCAAAACGCGGTCCAATTGTCAAAAGCGTCGAAAGAAGGAAGGAGCCACCGGCAGGGTCGGTGGACGTCATTGGGAATTTACAGCTAACTGTCCGCCTTCTCCAGCTATCTCTGCTTTCCCCAGGTCGTTTTACGCTAGCGTCGCATTCGACAAGCACCGTTCATTGTCTTTCGGTGCCCCAGTCGCGGGGTACCTGTACAGCATGTCGAATACCAAATAAAGAGGAGATCACGAGCGGCGAACGAGCTCAAAAGCGCGTGTGCGGGCAACGGACCCCCCGGACCAAGCCAAGAACGGAAAGTGTAGGCAGGTGCGCTTTACTGAGTACCTGGTTGGTGGTTTGTGTGTGGCAACCATTACTGAGTACTCAGCAGCAGCAAGCTCCAGGGCGGCGGGTCTGCACGAGTCGCGACTGCCGTTGCGAGCTTCATTCAGTTCCTCCAGTCCTTTCTTCTTCTCGTTGTCTTGCACTGGGGCTTGTCAAATCAAGACGAAAGCATCCAGAGAGACAGAGGAGGAATTAAAAAGAAGTCAAAAACCACCGAGAGTGGCACAGAAAACGAAAAAGACGCGAAACATAGCCCCCGACAACAGAGCTGTACAGACATGCAGTGCGTAGTTTGCGGTGCTCTAAGCTTGGCTACTCCGTACTCCAATTTTTGTGGAGGAAGAAAGGGGGGAGGCAAGGGAAAAGTGTGGAGGATTCCGAGGGCCTCGGCATCTGGGCGAAGTAGCTAGTGCCATAGCGTCGCTAACAGCATACGTGTAGCCCCACAGTGCTCCTTCTGCACTGCATTCTGGCTTTTCTTACTGGTCTACGGCGAGCATGGCGGACGGGGTGGACACTGTCGGCGATTATTCCCGTTCAGATATCCCTCCCGTCTCGCTCTTGCCTGTCGTGCCTGTACTCCTTGTTGCCACATGCCGAGCCGGGTTTGAAGATTTCGTTGGGGGAGAAGGAGCGTTGGAGGAAAGATTGGAGAAGAGGGAGGATAAAAGAGGGCGTCTCATCTCTTTGCATCTGACCGTTATTCGACTTCAAGAGACAGAGTTCACTGGCGTTCACTCCGCAGTTGCTTTTATTTTGGGCATTGTGGTGTGCGCGGAGATGGCATGTGCGCAAACGTCGTACAGACGCATTCCCCCCGGCTTTGGCGGACGGAGGAGATCTGGTCAAAAACGGCAAGGCCTGGGCACGTTGGTCAGCAGAAAGAACGACCACCGCCGGCCAACCGCCAAGAGCCCACCCACACCACAGCAAATCCGATCTTACATACTGAGTAGTAGATTGGGCAGGTCTGGCTAACAGTTGGTGTGACATGTGAAGAGGAAGGTGCGCAACGTACACACGGCGTGCCTGCCAAACAAGACAGGATACGATGCACTTAACTGCAGCGAAGTTTTCTGGTTGAGGCTGTACGAGCACACCGTGATACAGCAAACAGGTGACACACTTTTGTCCCTTCTTTTTGCCCGTCGTCCATCAAGGCGGCACTGGCCTGGCGCAATTCGCTTCTCGTTATTACACCACCGCGTTCTGGGAGCGCAATTCAAGCAAGAGGGCAGGAGCTTGTCAGCACATCGCACCTGTCTGCAACATTCGAGATCGTACCTACTGTTTGAAAGCCCGTGGAAGGTCATGTGATAACACATGTGCATTTCCTCGCTCGTGAGGAGATGCACGGCTGGATCTTCTCTTCTGTTTTCGCTGTTTATCGCCGCCTTATATCAAATATTTGCCCACTCATCCATCCCTTGTCCGTATCCGCTGAGGCCGCTTCTGACACCACAGCCTCACACTGAACGCACGAGGCCAAGGTGTTTTGCACGTTTTGGCCAAGTCGGATACGCAACGGCCTGCTCAAGATGCTTGTTTCTGTTGCCTGAAGCATCGCATTGGCCATGGCTTGGCTTCGCCTTGGCCGCGCATACTCGTTTCTCATCTGTTTCCCTGGCCTTGTCATCGCCGGAAGGTGAATCGGCTGCTGCCGGAAAGTTTACTCGCGGTCCCCGTGACGGGTAATAACCCATCGCAGATACTCAACGTATATAAAAATATCGCACACCGACAAGATCTGAGTTTTGAGATCCGAGCTTGGAACCTCGTGGAGCAAGGCTCTGGCAACAGGAAACAGCCAAGTGGCCAAGAGCTGCCCTAACGTTTCTAGGCGTTTTGTGCTGCAGCACAACGCCAGGCAAAAAGACATCACAGCGGCACTGAGGCAGACGGTCCTCCTGGGTCCTTCAATATTTTCTCTGTCTTTCTTTCATACTTCCCTCCCTTCTTTCACTTTTTATTTTTCGGCGCCAGACTGTGAGCTGAGTGTACCAATCTCATGATGGGCGTTTTCTTCATCTCTAGGCAACTTTCACCTGCCCATTCTAGGATAAGAATCAATTGTACAACTGTACCGAAAATAGTAGAAGTTTTGACCGAGCACTTCAAGATCTCAGAATCTATTCACGAGGATGTGCTTGTTGACGGTGAGAATTCTCAAAGTCCATGTAAGTGACATCACGTGACTTGACCAGGGGCATCACCACGGCCAATCGCTACAAAAATGCAATTTGGTGTTCATATCGTTTTGATTCGTCTTTGGACTTTACAAACTCTTCGGCACACTTTCCCCTTCTATTTGATCTCCTCCAATCGCCGTTGCAGAACGCTGCTGCCGGCGTGCCCAGTGCCGCACTTCTCCCAAAACCGGCCGAGTGAGCTCTGACCTCGCGTTTCAGGTCGGCTTCAGATCGCGTGTCTGCATAATAGGGATCTTGCCACCCCTGCCTTAATCTCTCTCTATCCCCCGCGTCGCGACTTACGTATGGCAAGTAAATGAGGGGACTCTGCAGAGTTGCAGAGGATAGAGTGCAAATTTGAGGAGCAGAGTCTTGGAGGCGATGTGCGATTTGATTTACTCGTTTTGGCAAGAGAAAAGGGCCAAAATCGAAAGCAAAGAATAATCGAGTTGGTGAACGAGTACGACGTATTACGACATGCGGAAAGGCTTTCACGGGGACAATGTAGTGCCATGCAACGGCAGATAGCGTCGTATTGGAGCAGCAGTCTGGGTGTGAGGTACGACTGCCAGTCGTTTTCTTGGAAGGGTCGGGGGGGGGGGGGCTCATACTCCACGAGCTGCAGGCGAACGAGAGATTCCTCTTGTGTATCAGATTGTGGTGTGAGAAGTTGAATGTTGCGTACGTACGTACGCTGAGGCAGGGAGGCACAGTGATGAGAGGAGGAAGACAGGGTTGGCAAGGGAAGCTCAACGGCCACTTACTCCTCGAACCGCCACCCATTATCGTATCTGGTTTTCTTTTTCTGGTCATTTTCAAATTGTTCTTCGTCTGGGACTGGGCATTGTGTGTTTCTCTTTTATCTTGGTAGTTTCAACGCATGACAATCGACTGCGCATGCTTCTTTTTTCTTCGTCGTTGCCCAGATCCGCCCAGACACAGTCGGCATCCCGTCTTTTCGTGTCTGCCGGCTTCCCTGCCTTCATTTGCTGTTCCTCTTTCTTTTGTCTCAAAACCTCCCGTTTCGTCTTTTTGACTTTTCCCCCCCTCCTTTTCCTCCTTCTTTTCGCTTCTGTTTGTTTTTCTTCTCTTCTTCTTTTTAGATCTGTTGATATTCCTATTTTGATTCCCAGCTCGACAACATACCTTTATTCATACATCTTCTTTTCTTTCTTCAGCGCACCAGTTGCAGCTCTGTTTTATTAACCAAAAGCCGGTCTTTTACTTCTCGTCTCTCCTTTACTACTCAAAATTACTGTCTCTCTCTCTCTCTCTCTCTCTCACCCGCGTCATCCTCATCACCATCTCTTCAACAACCTTCGCAATGGCTTTCAACTGGGTTCTTATCCTGCGGGCGCAGCAGCTCGTCTTCTCTCTGATCGTTCTTGGCCTTTCTGCTTATGGTGCGTCTTTCGTCGAGTGATATAAAATGAACAGGTCGTTGAAGAGCTGCAGTCGTATGGACGTCGGACCCAAAGACATCAGAAGAAAACGAAGGTGTACGATATACCGACCCCTACTAACGTTTGTTCTCTATTCAGTCGTCAACTGGTACACCATGGACACGCGGACGGCATCGCCTTCACAGGTCAACTTCCTCGTTGCCGTGCCTGTCATCTCGCTCGTGTCGCTGGCCTACAACGAGGGTGTCTCGCGCTTCGCACCCCGCGCCTACCTTCCCTACGTGGCCATTGGCGTTGACGCCCTGAACGCCCTGCTCTACTTTGGCGGCTTCATTGCTCTGGCCGTCTTCCTCAACGGCCTGCTCTTCTGCCGCGGCAATGTCTGCGGCTCGGCCCGCGCCGCAACGGCCTTCTCTGCTCTGTCATTCAGTGCCTGGACCACCAGTGCCGTTCTGGTGGCGCTTGGCGTCTTCCGTGGTGCTGCCCGCAAGCCGAACCTGCGCACCCAGGGCATGTACGCCGCCGAGATGAAGGATGCCGCCAGCCGGGCATAAACGAAGCGGCCACACGCCGCCTGCTGGCCCTCTAAGCCGCCCTCTTGCTTTGGATATCGACAACACATGCACCGCTGATGCCTTGCATCTTGTTTTTATGATACTGTCCCTATCCGGTACTCACCATCGACAACGAGCTTTCACCAAGCTTTCTATGGTGCCGAAGTCGAAAATTATCCAGCAAGGTTGATGCCAGGGCTGGGTTTCAACACGAGTGTAGCAAAGACACTCACAATTTTTCAAGATGGCTTGGTCTCGAAGACCACAGCTGTGCTGGCTTAGACTTGGTTGGGTATCAACCACATTGTGTGAGGGAGAAGGCTGGAGGAGAGTGGCATTTTGCACCCTCCTTTTGCCTTTGATGAATGTGGGGTATATCTCCTCACCGTCTTGTTTGGTCATTTCACTCCTTCTTTCCCCTTTTTCATGATCTCTATATCTATCTGTTCAAATCTGTCTCGTTTTCATATGTTTTACGGGGAGAAGGAACTAGGTCTGGCGCGAGGGCTAAGGGAAATCTGTTTCGTCATCCTTGCATGCAATTGTCTCTTTTCTGTCTCCTTTGTATCTTGCTTGCGTTTATGGTGGCTTTTTTACATTTTCGTCCTTTACGAGATAGACAACCTGGCAAAAAACAAACCCAAAAAAACCCAGGAATCTGTCCAAACATGCAATCCGATCGCCGTCACAGACTGGCTGTTTCATACTTCGCCCCGCATGTCGTGTCGTTGCCCGCTGCCGACGGCGTCTGATTGGCATGACACAATAATACATCGATTCAAAGAAGCGACGTCGGCCATCTTGGCACAGCCTGAACCTGAATGGACCGCTTCCGGTCGTCCAGGGACCCGGCCCCAAGACCAATCGAGCAGCGCCAAGTCTGGGGGTATGTGTAAATGGAGGAGGGGCAAGAGTTGCGATGGAAAAGGAAGACGCCTGGAAAGCAACGCCGGGTCAATGAACAGTATTATCTAGCGACGCCGTCAAATGCATCAATCGTGGTAGGGAGTCTCGTGGGCAGAAAAAGCCTGCTCGCCGTGGTTTCCTATGCCGGCCTTTTTGCGAAGAATTCTTCAAAGGGCTGGGGAGGATTGTTTACCAACAACGCCCTGCTTCGGCTGACCAACGTTTAAGGTGTATACCACGGTGCGATGTGCTCAGCCTGCGATATATGTTGCCTTGAACAAGCCCATTGTGGTAAGGCAGAAGCTGGGGCTCACCCCGGCTTGCAATAAGGTAAAAATTCAAATTGCACGATACAAGAAAGTGCGGCACGTCGTAGTAGCTTTGTGTGGAGTTAACAGGCAAGCAGGGAGCTTACCAGGTCTACGGAGTAGTGTGGATATAGCGATAATAAAGGAAGGCACGTATGAGCTGCCTGTATTTACATATACGTGGTTTTCATTATTACGACATATACTAAGTTTTAGAAACAGAAGGCGCGATCCAGGTCGGCGACTGCGGCTAGAGCGGCCGACAGCCGCAGCGCGGAGGACGGGGAAGTCGCACGGCGCTGGGATTTTCTTCACTAGGCATAAGCGTACTACTCATCGAATGTCGTGAACAGCACAACCCCGCAGCCGCACGCCAAGCGGGACATTTGTTTGGCAAGCCCATCGGATGCCAACTGCGAAAATGAATCCGACCGATGCCACACACAGGCCAGAGATGGTTGACTGTCTGTCGAAATGGCGAAACATCTGCCTTGTCTTCCGCAATTCTGTTCGTTGTCCCTCGTGGGTGGTCCTGGCTGCCGTTCGTTCCTTCTCGAGATGGCGGCTGTTGGGCGATTTGGCGCACTTGATCTGGTGAGCTCTTGCCTGTCAACTCCACACAGAGCTACGCTTCTTTCCCGTGATTGGCGACAAGGCACGGCTTTACGATTGCGTGCTTGCCTGCACCCCACTCTCGCTGTCCGAAACAGGAAATGCACTAAGGAAGACTACAAAGTGCAAGAGTCAAGTCGCAATTCGCCATGTTAGTCTCTGTACCCTATCCAAAACGCCAGCAAAGTTAAGCAAAAGTATAAAAAAAAAAAGTGCAAGAATTAGAAGCGAAATGCAACAGGGCGGACATGCACTTTCTTGGTTCGAGTACATGTGCGACGTATGAGTAAAAGCTAAGACATCGTTAGCGGATAGGCGCAAACCAAAAAAAAAAGAGTAAAAAGGGGGAGGAGTAAGGATGAGAGGGAGAAAAGGAAGCCACAATGGGCAGAGGTTGTGTTGTTTAGACTCGTGGGGGAAGGAAAGAAGGGTCCTTAAGAGCTTTCCCTCCCCAACCGAATTTGAGTCCTTTCCCTTCTCCTTCTCCCCTCCCCTCTCTCCTCCTCCTCTTCCTCTTGTCCAGTTCTTCTGTCCAACACCGTTCTTGATTCCATCGCCGCCGAAGACGCCTCTTCCTCGTACCACCTCACCCCCACATTCACGATGTCTGAGAACCAGTCGCAGCACTTCGAGACCCTCCAGCTCCACGCTGGTCAGGAGCCCGACCCGACCACCAAGTCGCGCGCCGTGCCCATCTATGCCACCACGGTATGCCTCGAGCTCCAGGAACCTTTTGGGAGGTCTCTCCGGCCGCAATGGCACACAAACTAACTTTTTCGTCTCTGTAGAGCTTCGTCTTCAATGACTCGGCTCACGGTGCCCGGCTGTTCGGCCTGAAGGAGTTTGGCAACATTTACAGCCGTATCATGAACGTGAGTATTTTTTCCGCTTGAAGAGCACGCCACGATTGCACATGCTCTCAAACCATGTCCGCTAACGCATGGTCTCTCGCTCACAGCCCACTGTCGATGTCTTCGAGAAGCGCATTGCTGCCCTCGAGGGTGGCGTTGCCGCCGTGGCTACCGCCTCCGGCCAGGCTGCCCAGTTCCTTGCCATTGCAGCTCTGGCGCACGCCGGCGACAACATTGTTGCCACCTCCAACCTGTACGGCGGCACCTACAACCAGTTCAAGGTCGCCTTCGGCCGCCTGGGCATCCAGACCAAGTTCGTGACGGGCGACAGCCCCGAGGAGCTGGCTGCTGCCATTGACGACAAGACCAAGGCCGTGTACCTCGAGAGCATTGGCAACCCCGCTACAACGTGCCCGACTTTGAGAAGATTGCCGAGCTGGCCCACGCCAAGGGTGTCCCCGTCGTTGTCGACAACACCTTCGGTGCCGGTGGCTACTTTGTTCGCCCCATTGAGCACGGTGCCGACATTGTCGTGCACTCAGCCACCAAGTGGATTGGCGGCCACGGCACCACCATTGGCGGTGTTGTCGTCGACAGCGGCAAGTTCGACTGGGGCAAGCACGGCGACCGTTTCCCCCAGTTCGTCGAGCCCTCGGAGGGCTACCACGGCCTGAAGTTCTGGGAGACGTTTGGCCCCATCTCGTTTGCCATCCGCGTCCGTGTCGAGCTGCTGCGCGACTTCGGCCCGTCGCTGAGCCCCTTCGCTGCCCACGAGCTGATCCTGGGTCTCGAGACCCTGAGTCTGCGCGCGGAGCGCCACGCCTACAACACCCAGAAGCTGGCCGAGCACCTCGAGAAGAGCCCCTACGTCAGCTGGGTGTCATACCCCGGTCTGGCCAGCCACCCGTCGCACGCTCTCGCCAAGAAGTACCTGAAGCGCGGTTACGGTGGTGTTCTGAGCTTCGGTGTCAAGGCCTCGGCCGCCAAGGACGGCAGCGCCGTTGTCGACAACTTCCAGCTGGTGTCCAACTTGGCTAACGTTGGTGACTCCAAGACCCTGGCTATTCACCCGTGGACCACCACGCACGAGCAGCTGTCGGAGAAGGAGCGCATCGCCTCCGGTGTCACTGAGGACCTGATTCGCATCTCTGTTGGTACCGAGCACATTGACGACATCATTGCCGACTTTGAGCAGGCTTTCAAGAAGGCGTCCGGCGCCCCTGCTGAGGCCTCCGCATAAAAGCGCGGACATTGGTTGTCAACGGGTCTTGTCTGGAACTGGAGTCGTAAATAAAAGGCGGACAGGAAACAGCCTTGGCGGCTTGCTTTTTTTGGAGAGTTTTTGCCATGTTGAGAGGATGAATTGTTTTTGCTAGCGCTCTTATGATTTGATTTTTTGGCAGATAGATGAAATAGTGAAGAAGAAATACCCCTTTCATTCCTTTTGGAGTACTTGGAGAGAGAGAGAGAGAGAGAGAGAGAGCAAGCCCTTTTAAAGGAGGAAGTGACCGGCCCATATATGCAAGAAGTTGACGCCTGGGAGATATGCTACGATAGCATGGATCTGATAATAATGGTAGGCCAGTGAGACGCAACTGATTTTGCGAGTGTGCGTTACGGGAACTCTACATAAATTTCGCTGCATTGAACTCCGTATGATAGTCGAGAGTGTTGAATGCTCAGTACGGAGTACGACGACACGATTGCACACTGCGAATGGTGGATAAGCACTGGAAGTACAGGCCCTTTTCGGCAGGCATTTATGGCGGACCCACACCGGCCAAGTACGTAAGCAGAGACTCAAGGGGCCACACTACGACCAAGCAAGCTCTCCTTTTCCCAAACTGATGACCTCTCTCAACGTCCCATCGACTAACCTCCCATCGACGGCATTTATAACCCACGACTTTGTCGACCGTTACCCTTACATCGCCACAGCAAGATCTGGCACAATGCGACCGTTCTCCTCCCTTTCGCTGCTGCAGCTTCTGCTGGCCGCGACGGCAGCAACCGCTTCTTCCGTCGTTTCCCCTCCGCCATCCACCTCCATCACTTTACAGATTGGCGTGCCGAGCCGCGTCCAAGAACAAGACAAGGAGTCGGCTGCCGTCGCCCTGCTGTCGAGCATCCCCGGGTGGACTCGCGCCACCCTCGAGTCCGGCGACGGTCGCCAATACGTGTCGGCACCCATCACGGCCGGCGGCAAGCTGGTGTTTTCCAACGTGACGGCCGGCTCGTACCTCGGCGAGGTGCACTGTGCGACACACATCTTCAGCCCGCTGCGGGTGGATGTCGAGGAGGAGGGCACCGCCACCGCCGGCCCCGAGTCGGACGCCAACCTGCTGGTGACGCGCATTGCCGAGACATACCGGGGCAACGACTGGGCGAACCAGGGCGAGGTGGTGCAGCGGGTGCTCCCCGTCAAGGTCGGTGGTGCGAGCGCCCACAGCGGCGTGTCCCTGGCAGCCGCAGCCAACCGAGGCCCCACGTTCCTGGTGGCACCGCTGGTGCTGCAGACCAAGTCCTACTACTCTGAGCGCAGCTCGTTTGACGTTTTGAGCCTGCTCAAGAACCCCATGATTTTGATGGCCATTGTGGCGCTCGTCATCATGGTCGGCATGCCGTACATGATGGACCAGAGTGAGTACCCTCCACGCCGTCCCTCCACGCCGTCCCTCCACCCCCCCCCCCCCCACCAAGATGAAACACATGCTAACTGTCTCCTGTAGTGGACCCTGAAATGCGTGCCGAGTTCGAGGAGCGCCAAAAGTCGAACCCGATGAACAGCATTCTGGGCGGCGGCGGCGGCGGTGGCCGTCCGGCTGCACCCGGCAGCAACTTTGACATGGCGGCCTATCTGGCCGGCAGCGGCAAGAGCGACAAGAAGCAGGGCGGCGGTGGTGTTTCGCGGAATTAGAAGGGCCGTGGGAAGAACGCGAGACGCACTGTTCGACAACGATAGCCTACTGTTCCGCAGCTGTCTTTGTTTTTGTGTTTGTCCATTATGTGATTGTACAGCTTCGTTTTGAACAGACCGAAATAATCTCATGCCGACGGGCAATTGGGAGCAAATCAAAATAAAACTAAAAATATAAAATACACAGTATTTACTAATGAAAAGTAATAAAATAAACTGATAACAAAAGGATCTGGACGAATTCAAGTCAAAAGGTTTGGATAAAGTTGAAAAAAAAGTGACATGCATGGACCGCGTTATGTCCACCTCTTTCACGTCGTATTAGCCGTACTATCATTGCTCTCCCATCTCCCTCTTGCTATCGTCATCTGGCCGACAACATCCTTCCTGCAAATTTCGAGCCTAAAAATCTCCGCCGCCGTCACCTCCGCCATCTCCACCCCAGTCTCCGCCACCGTCACCACCATCATCACCACCGTCGCCGCCGTCCAATGCCTCACCCAAAAGCATGCCACCCAGCAGACCACCGCCAATACCAAGCGCGGCAGCACCAGCCGTGCCCATGCCCTGGCGCCTTTGCGGCTGCTGCTGCTGCTGTGGGTAGCCGCCATAGTAGCCCTGAGGGGACCGCCGTAGTAGCCCTGCGGCTGGCCGCCATAATATCCCTGTGGCTGGCCGTAGCCAGGACCGCCGCCGCCGTAGCCACCACCACCGTAGCCTCCGCCGCCGTACTGCTGTGGTGGGGGTGGCGTGTTGGCGTAGCCAGAGGGGCCGTAGCCCTGGCCGGGGTAGCCTTGGCCGCTGCTGCTGCTGCCGTAGTTATTCGAGGACGACGTCTTGTTCTTGTTGAAGAGCTTGCCGAGCAGACCGCGCTGGCCCGACGGGGCGTCACCGCTGGCGCTGGCGGGGCCGGGGCCGGAGTTGCTGAGGTTGGGGCTGCCGCCACCGCCGCCGGACAAGTACGACGAGGCGGCACCAGCGCCACCGCTGTGGCTGGAGGCGGCGCGCTGGTTCTCTTCCTGCTGGAGCTGGCGCGCCAGGCGCTCGTCTTCGGCCGCCTGGCCAGACGGCGAGCGGCCATCTCTCTGGTCACTGCCAATGTCGCTGCGGAAGGGGTTTGTCTTGGTGTCCGATGGGGCGGGGCCGGAGCCGGCGGAGTAGCTGGGCGGGGGCCCATCGGGTTCATCGCCGCCGCCGGTGGCGGGCGCGGTAGGCCTGTCCCATTGGGACTTCTTTGTGACCGTGTTCACGAAGAACCTAAGCTGTTAGCGGGATTGTCGCAAAACATTGTCGCATCATGAAAAGACAAAAAAATAAGATTCAATTACTGACCATTCCTTATATTGCTCGTTCCAGCGGGCGACCCAGCCCTCAGGCACCTTGGGCGGCGGAGGGCCAGGCGGAGCGTCAAAGTCCGCCATCGAGAGAGAAGATACAGGTCGTGAAGACAAGACTTGGAAGATGTTTGGCAGGGAAGTCGAATATGGTTTGAGACGGAGAAGAAAAGAAGTAGAAAAGAAGAGGAGGGAAAAGTGAGGTTTAGGGAAAGAAGGAGGGCGATGACGACGGTTGGGGAAAACAGTAGTTATACGGAGAGCATTCGAGGGGAAAGCGCAATCATCGATACAGCGCTAACAGCACGAGAGACAGGGTGGTTATAAGGTTTTGGGACTAGGATTTGGGGAGGGTGAAGTGGCGGGAGGAAGGAGGGGATCGCTCAAAGTGTGAGACGCCTTTTTGACTGCTGCAAACTGATCCCTGGCAAGGACCCAGTTCACCAAGTTTCATCAGGCCCGGTGGGGACAGGGTGCTGTATTCCAGTCGATGCTGGGGAAGTCGCCTCCGGGAGGGATACACAGGAGGGCGGCTGGGCGGCTGAGAGTTACTGTTTGCTCTTTCCTCTACGGCCTACGGGCAGTCAATGAGATGAGGTACCCGTACCTGCCATCTACGGCGTGTTTGTGTGTTCTCTCCATGAGATACTGGAGGCAGGAGGCAGGCGGCAGGCGGCAAGAGGCAGGCAGAAGGAAAGAGGGAAGGACATTCGCCAGAGGAGGGGCCAAAGAACTGACGACAGTGGGCCTCCCACTTAGTGACTCGTAGTGTCTGGGCAAATAATACATCTGGGTGCTGTATCTTACATGTACGAAGACCAGAGATTGTTTGTTATGTTGGCACCAATTCCCCCTCTGTTGGTGGCTACAGTGCTACAGCGCAGGATATATGTACTGTAATTCCAGAAGACGGAAGAAAAGGGGACAAGGAAATGGGCAAGAAAATGGGCAAGATCTGTCACAATATGGCAAAAGGAGGGATTTATTTCCTTTCACGCTGGAAACGACAATACAACGCGAGGAGGGCCCAGAACGAGAAGGAGGGGAGTGGTTTGCGTCTTTTCGCCAAGAGATAGCGGAAAACACTCGAGCTTGTCTTGGCTTGCACCCAAACGTCTGCGAAGAGAATAGAAAGGAATAATAACAGGAGAGAGTGAGCTGTCGTTGCAGTGCTTGCGGCGGTCATTTTGGTCTCTTCCGGCCTTCCGTTGTCCATATGCAGGGTAGGTAGGCTGGTAGGGTCGGCACGAGGAGATCAAGTATCCTCCATTTGCTGCGCCTCACTTGCCATCGTGTGGGGGGACTGGGCCACTGGCAGTGGGACGGAAAGTCATAGAAGAGCGACAAAACTCGGGAGGCAGCCGTGTGTTTTCTCATTCGTTTCGCCTCTGCATAGCTGGATAGACGCGTTTCTGCGCAAGTAAGTATGGTTGTTTCGACATCTTTGCGGTCTCAGCCACATCTCAAAGGCTGCTCTTTGTGTATATGCAGACGTTAAGGGCGGCGGTTTCCTTTGCCAAGACCTGGCCACGCGGCTTTCTGGGTAATTCGATGCAGACAAACTATGCAGACATAAATGGTCCCCGGGCGACGTGTAAAATACGAGCAAAAAGACCAAAAATTGCAGGTTAATCGACATACAATAAGAGTGCTTATTTGAACTTGGCTTTGACACCTTTGGCTTTGACACCTTTGGCGCCGACCTGTCCTTTGGGCCGGAGTGTTATCGTGGAGTTCATCAGAAGACTGAGAAGGTATCACGAGAGATGGGCGACTAGAATATCAGATCATGAAGACATAACATAAGTGCCCCGATTTACAAGTCTCATTAACAAATTCTGAACGAAGGGGGCTTTATTTGGCACACGGCCCAAAGCTATAATATTAAGGTGTGATGCTGATTCACAGAATCCTTTACAACTATCAACAACTCAACTTGAGAACAAAAACAAAAAGAGAAGTACTGATCAAATGTAAAATAATAAAGGTATCCAATACGAAGAAAACAACCCAAACCAGCAATAATGCTGTCCCCGAAACTGCCAGTGCATAAAATAACAAGAAAGACATATCAAGAGAGAGGAAGAGGCGAAGGGAGGGCGGAAGGCAAAGAGCAAAGACTGTGAGTGCACACCCACCCACCCAGTCTAATACACTTCGCGGTTGGTGCGGCGGAAATTATCTTCATCAACACCGTCACGGCCGCCAAACAGATATGCCGCCTCCATGCAATAACCACCACCACCGGCACCGGCACCAGAATTGCTGGACATGCGCGTCTCGCTGCCGTAGCAAATGATCACGGCGTCCACGATGCCGCTCAGAATGCCCTCCATGGCGCCGAGAACACCCCAGCCGATAAAACTAGCCACCAGGCCAACCACGTAGGCATACGCACTGCCGCGGACACTGCCACCGGCACCGTCGGGAAGCGCAATGCGAAGTTGCCGTGCAGTAATGACCCAACCGGCAAAGCCGAGCGCCGTTGCCATCATGAACCGCGTGGCATGGAGCAAGAGCTTGGCCAGACGGTAGGGAAGAAGGGGCGCGGCCGATCCAGCGCCACCGTACCGCTTACGGCGTTGGCGAGCCTGGAACGCACGCGGTGTCAGAGTCGTAGTCGGTGCCTGAGGCGACAGGAACGCCAGCTGGGTGAGCCCTTGCGACGACGCGGTGAGGTTCTGGGAGTGGATAGCACCGTAGGTCAGGGTCAACGGATTTGTGAGGGCGGCGATCGGCGTCGGGATGAACGAGTAGAAGAACAGGCCCAGGCCGTTAGCGAGCCGAACCGGCAGAATGAGAAGAGGCAACCGGACGGCGAGGGCCAGCAGCGTCGACAGGCAGATGGAGCCGAAGATAGTGGTCATTGCGTGATGCAGGGCGGCCGAAACAACTTCGTTGGAAGACGGTGCCGGTTGCACATTGCGGTGGAAGTACCATTGGGACACGGTGGCACCTGTAGTGGCACGCTGCACGCCCGAGATGACAGACAGAGTCCAAATGTACATGAGGACAAAGAAGACACCGAGCCACCAGCTCGCTGAGCTGATAACAAACCGAGACAGCTTGCTGGAGAAGGTGCCGCCCAAAAAGACCCGCGTAAACATGGCCAACCACGCCCACGTCCAGAACACGATAAGTGCAAGACAGCCCATACCGACAAGGACAAGAGCTGAGTTGGCTGCAAGGATACGGCTCGAGAACTCGAGAATCTCAATGGACGACCGCAGAGCCGACCGGCCCTTATACACGAGATAAACCCAGACAGCGGCGGACACAGCAGGCACTATCGAGGCCCACCGCATCACAGTGTCCTGGAAGCCGGAGCTCCCCGTCTTAGCGCCCTTGTAGCTGGAGACAAGAGGGTATATGCTGAAAGAAATGAGAATAATAGGAACGGCCACGATGATGAGACCGACCATGTGGCGGGCAAACGATCGAAGCGCCGCGAGCCATACGAGCGAGACGACAATAGCGACGAGCGTATCCACGGCGAGGAGGTGGATTGACGAGAGCAGTGTTGTGTAGATGGTGTCGCCCCACGGTTGCTTCTTACCGCCAGTGGGCCCTGAGGTATGTAGATAGACGAGGACAAAAGTCGCAAATAGAGATGCCAAGGCAATGAGGTAGATCCAGGCGAAGAACGAATCGTGGCGGAAAAGCTCCATATCGGACGAGGGCGCACTCGCAGCCGCCGCTTGCTGTTGGAGAATGCTGCTGCTGACAGGGTCACCGGGGCCGAAGTTGGCCTCGCTGTCTAGACCACCGGCGCCCTCGCGCAGGAGGCCCACTTCAGACTCGTTAATTGAATCCCGACGGAGAGCAAAGCGGCCTGAGCCCTTGCCTGCGCCGAACTTTTGAAATGCGGGTGCTGGGTGGTCGTCGTCGTCGTCTTCGCGGGCGGCCTCGACAGTCAGATCCAATGGCGGCTCGCTCTCTGCAATCGTCGATTCCAGTCCAATATCCACCATCTTGCCGCGGCTCTCGTGGAGATTGGAGTTGTAGTCAGTGCCGCCCTCCTCGTTTGTCGCAGCGTCGCGGTCGGCTCGGTAGAAGTTACGGTTGCCGTTCCAGCTGCTATTTGTCCTGGAAGCACGTGCTTCTCTTGTGTTGCTCGTCAAGAAGACATCGGGTGCATCACCGGCCGTCGTTGCCCTGTTGCCCCGCCCGCTGTTGCTCAACCGGTGGCGGCCGTCTTCTTCCCGGCTCTCCCCCAGCGACGCATGGCTCAGCTCGTTCTCTGTGCCGGAACTCTCTTCGAGCCGGCTGGCAGCAAACACCCGCCGAGACCGCTGCAGAGCGTAAAGGTCGGCAGCCTCTCTGTCGCGCTCGACCTCATCGTCATCATCGTCAACGCCTTCCTCCTCCTCCTCCACCTCGTGGAACAGAGGCGCGTCCTGGGCCGCAGTCGAGTACCGGGAGGCAAAGTTGAGCTGGCCAAACCGAGAGCCAGAGGACTGATATGGGTTCCCTGGAGCGCCTGTGCCGCCTCCGCCGAAGCCGCGGCCTAAAAAGGACCGGCCATATGATCTGTTGTTGCGTGAAGACCAGTCACCTGTCCGCCGGTTGGATGTGTTGTCGCCAGCGTTGCTGCTCGTATCGTCACCGGCTGGTTGGCCAAAGTTGGACAGTCGTGACTGGGACTGTGCCAGGAACCGGGAGGCATCTGGAGAGATGAGGGCATCAGGTCAGCAGCTGCACGAGTCCAAACGCAAAGTGATGTCACAGATGGGACATTCCTCGACGTTATCGAGAAGCCTGAGACAACTTACATTCCGAAAACATCGTGTCGTTTCCTCCCCCAAAACGTCCCCTACAGGGAAGAGCGCCAAGGACCTGTTCTTGCTGCTGCGACTGTCGGGGTCGATTCGATTCTGGGTGTTATCTATAGGACGGAAGTCTGTGGCCGTGTCTTCCTTATCGGCCGTCGTTATAATCGTCGTCGAAGCTGTAAGATAGGCAGCGTTGGTGGAGATAACGTCGGCGAGTGGTAATACACTGGACGGAAGGCCAGGGACCAAGTCGAAAGCTGATGTCACGCAGAGGACGAGGCGAGATAGAAGATGCACGAGGCCGTTGTCCCGAAGATGCAATATTGAAGCCAAGTCTGAAATACTACGTGACGGGAAAGAAGGTTGTGTGGCGGGGAGTGGCGGTTTAGAGCACAGCACCGATTATCGAGGCTAGATCGGCGGCGGTCGAGGAATGTGTAGTTCGAAGAGGGGGGGGTGATTTGTAACGATTGTAAGTCCTATCGCTAAACAATAAGAGATGCGTGTGGAATAAGCAGTGACGCGAACGAAAGGCACCGGTTGCAAGCCAGCGAAGGGGAAGGGAGCAAGTTCGAAAGAGAAGAGAATAATAGGCAAAAGTCAGCCACCGAAGATGGACGTGGGCTGTGGGCCTGGCGGGCAAAGGTAGTAACAATACGTCGTAGTGGTGGTGGTGGTGTAGTGACTTAGTTCCCGTGTTCTTTGATGTTCTAGATACGAGTCCAGGATGAGTGGCGGCGAGAAATGCGCGGCGATAAAGCACAGGGGAGGCGGGTGGCCTTGAAAGGTGAAAATAAGGCAAAGAAATGGAAAAGTTAGGAAGAAGTGAGCGAAGAGAACATATCGAGAGGTGATGAAGGAGAAGAAGGGAAAGATAGAGTCAAGGAACACAAGATGGAAGGAGGCTCGGGGCAGGGAAGGAGTGGCACACGAGCCGCAGACCAGAATAAAACGGCAGTCACTACAGAGTATTGATGGTCACCGCTCATTGTGGAGAAGATTGGGTAGGCCTGACGAGCCTGGTCGCGACAAGGCAAGCGGCAGTAGCGCCTGGCTTTCGAAATGATTGGCCATCGTTCCTTCCGGATTGACGCAGCACCAGCAGGTGCATTGTGCTACGGGCGCTGCTGCGGCCTGGCCACTGTGGGACCTTTTTAAGATGCGTTCCCCAGCGCCCCCGATGCGGTGGATAGCATGGTTGGCAAGCACTAACAGCGGTGCCTTCTAGGCTATGACTCTGCACGGCGAGCAGGAAGGAGCGATGGGGCTTCAGGCACAACGCTGGTGAATTGTCTTATCGCTCTGCATTTTTTAATATATACTTTTGGTCCATCATTCACTATCTCCATTATGTGCAGCATCGCTTCGCTCCTGAATTTACACGGCAGCCTGCAGGCAACTATATTCTGCCATTGAAAGGAAAACGAGAAGAAAAGAAATGGTAGCAAAATAGGGTCAGTAGACGGAGACAGAAAAACAAGACACAAGGGCATTAACAGAGACAAGAGTGATCGTCCCCTGCCAGCATGCCCATCGCCGAAACCTGGAACAAGGGAAGGATGACACAAAGAGAGCGAGAATGATGCCGTCTTTCACAGGCCGCTGGTGTTATCAAGCAGCCATCAAGCAATCAAAGAGACAGCTGTAACTGGCTAGCGCCAGACGTGCCAGGGCCCACTCCAGCGAAGGGCTCGGTCACTCGGACGGCATTCTCACTTTCTTGTGGCGGAGGAACAGAGAAGGAGCGACACACACTGCACACTGCACAAAGCGAGGCGGCGAGAGACGGGCCCCACTTTGCCAGCGTGATCCACCCAAGCAATGGGGGAAAGAGTGCCGACTTCATCGTGCAGCTCACGAGAGGCGACAGGTCCGCCTGCCAGTGCCAATTCCGCCACAAGATACGGAGAACACACGCGCCTGCCTTTTCCCAACAGGTTCCAAATCCAAGCGCCCCCTGAACCTGTCTCTCACGTGTTTTCTTTCGCAGAAACCAATACCTTCGTATCCGTCCCTCTGACCAACTCCGTTCTCTTTTCTTGTGCGACAGCCTTTTGTTTCCCTAGCTTCGGTAAGCGAGACCGACCGCTTCAAGCCATCCCTCGGCGACACTCGTCATCGTCCTCGAGCTTCTTCTAGCTCTCCCGACTCAATCGACACTCTCTTCCTCCCTTCACGTCCCTTTCGCCCTACCTCTCTCTCCATGTCGTCGTCCCCGCCGCCGCAATGGGACTACATTGCCAAACTGGTCTGCATCGGCGACTCGGGCTGTGGTAAAAGCAGTCTGACTATCCGCCTTTGCGAGGGCAGATTTGTCACCCACCACGACGTCACCATTGGCGTTGAGTTTGGCAGCCGCATTGTGCCCGTTGGACCGCCACACAGCCGTGCCTATCTCCCGGCCGCATCAGCTACACAGCCCACAACCTCTTCCGCAACAACCCCCGGCACATCCACGCCCCTCTCTTCAAACGCCTCCGGCGCGCCCGTTCCGCCCACAATATCGGCCAGTACCCTCGACGGCGGCCTCCCCGACCCGCCGCGCGCGAAGCCGGCTGAGCCGCAAAAACACATGAAGCTCTCGCTTTGGGACACCGCCGGCCAGGAGACGTACAAGTCGGTCACCCGGTCCTACTTCCGTGGCGCTTCGGGCGCGCTCCTGGTGTTTGACCTGTCCCGCAAGCAGACCTTCTTGCACGTCAAAGACTGGCTCGACGACCTGCGCCAGATTGCCGACCCAGACATTGTCGTGGTGCTCGTGGGCAACAAGGCCGATCTGGCGTCGACGGACGGCTCGGGCGCCGAGGACGAGGGCAACCAGCGGCAGGTGACCTACGAAGAGGCCAAGGAGTGGGCGCAGCGCAACGGCGTGCTCGAATACGTCGAGACGAGCGCCAAGAGCGGCGAGAACGTCGAGCACGCCTTTCTGCGCGTGGCCGACCGCATCTACCACAACATCCAGGCCGGCAGGTACGATCTCAACGACCGGCGATCGGGCGTCAAGGGCCCTGGTGCGGCTGCGGCTGCAGCAAAGGCTTCTGCAGGCGGGGGCCGGCCGCTGCGCCTCGACAACAGCGCCTATGGAAAACCCAGCGGTTGCTGTTGAAGAGGGAGCCTTCTCCCAGTCGAACGGTGATGTTGCATGCGTTGTGCTTCTTTTTTATACACTTTCGTCACCGACCTATTACCACACCGTACATTCGTCTCTTTATTGTAACTGCGCATTGCCACAATATCACGTTTTATCATCCATAGGTTCTTTTAGCATACCATAAAGTCTTGCTTCTTGCTTCATATTTTCGTTGCAATGCACCTGCTCAATTGACTGGTAGATTTTTGCCTGTTGCTTTGTCTGGTTACTGATTATTTTGTGTGTATTCGATGCCGTTGTCTGTCTGCTGCTATAGCTTTCTAAAATAAACCAAAAATATGAAATGCCTGCAACTGAAAACATGAAAAAAGCGGGAGAAAAAGAAACAATGAAAGAAAAAGGAGATCGTATTGTATTGCATAGTAAACGACAACAGTGTGCCGGATGTGTGTGAGTGTGTTGTTTTTAGTGTTGGAGACAGAGGGGGAGAAAAAGAAATAAAAAGGAACGGGACACAAGGAGAAACACAATCCCTTGCAGCCTTCCGCGTAATGATAATCCCAAAAAAGTGTAGCCAGAACTCCCGCACAAGGCCCTTCGTCTTTTTAATGAAAGCTGCAGGAGGCAGCCCTCTATCAATCTCTTCATTTTTTTGTAGCGGTAGGGTTTTCGTGTTTTTGCGTCCGCCCACCTGCGTAATATTATTCGATAAGGGAGTTTTCTATCCATCAAGCTGTTATGTTGGCATGATAAAAGGACGTAGAAGGTGCCTTGAAGTACCATAGACAGTCCAAGCGTGCTGCATGGCACCACTCGGTATGTCAGTATCAAAGACTCATGATCTTGCCTCCAAGGAAAAAGCTGAGGATCATTTTTAATGTAAAACCACTTAGTCCGAAATTCTCCAAGTGTCGAACCACTTCATGTAGCTGTACTGGGCGTTGGGCCGACCATACCCCAGCAAATGGGGATGAAGTAGATGTAGAGGCCGATCGTGGCTGCGTAGAGGACACCGAACGCCGCGTAGCGGATCGCCGCAGCACGATTCTTGAGGAACCAGTCGGCAAGGAAGCCGAAAGTGAGCACCGCAAAGTACAGAGCCGGGTAGTAGTGGTGCACGTAGGTGACACGAGCCATGATGACGAAAGGCAGGTAGTGGAGGAACCAGCCAATAACCGGGTAGATACCAGCGTAGTGGATGTGGTCAATGTCGTCCTGGGACAGCTCGGTGTAGCCACGCTGCCAGCGGATGACGTACCACGCCACAAGGGCGGCAAAGACACCCAAGCCGGCGGTCGAACCCCAGTAGACAAGGGGGTTGCCGAGCAGGAAGTACTTGACGATCTTATCATCCCAGCCACACATGCGCAGACCCACGTTCAGGATGGGCCACTGCCACCATTGCGAGGCAAGGTCGTCCTGCTTGTCCGGGTCGGGCACCAGAGCGTTGTTGCTGGTCATCATGGCGACATTCAAGTGGACAAAGTCGCGGAAGAAGGGCGACTTGTAGACACTGGGGTTGCCAGCGGGCAGTTTCTCGTTCCAGTGGGCCTCGACGTTCCAGTGCGTGTAGGTATCTCTCGGCTCGTGTCCTTGGCGCACGTAACTTCGATCTGTCTGAAACCCCACTGAGGGAGGTTGGTGTTGCCGGCACGGAGGTAGCAGCCCATCACGGTGTGCTTGAGCGGAACGAAGTCGTCAGCGTGCGGATCTTGGACCGGTCGCGCGATGCAACATCGTCAAGAACCTCAATTTTCCAATAATCCTTAGCATCGCCAACAGTCAGGTTGCCGTAGCAAGACACTTCCTTGTCAGCCTTGTAACAGGGGCGGAGATCTCGTGCGAGTGCAGGTTGCGGCCGGTTTGGGCGTGGATAAGGCGGACAACGGTGTTATCGCTGATGAACTTGGGCTCCTCGTCGCTCTCCCAGTTGGGCTCCTCACGGGTTGGGTAGAAGAACCAGTCGTTGTTGGCATCCTTGTGGTGGTAGCAGGTGATCTGCTGTTGGCCGGAACCCTCAGGGTAGGTCTGGACGTGAGAGTGGAGGAGACCACCACCGTAGCCCATGTTCTTCAAAGTGACGCGCGAGCCGTAGGCTAGCTCAAGAGGGCTGTTCTGGCCCACCTCGGTACCTTCCAGGTTGGCCTGGAAGAGGGAGCTCATCTGGGCATCGCCGGGACCGGTGCGAGTAAGGACAGCGAAGTGGACGTAGAAGCTGGCCAGGTAGACGATGAAGGGCAGGACAATGAGACCAACGACTCTAGCAGCGACGTGGGCAACGAGAACAGTCTGTAAAAGCAATGGTTAGATTCTGCATTCGTCCACTGCACGATAAAGTAGCATGGCAAGTTTAAAATGCAATTCTGGCGTAGCACGTACCGGCTTTATCTTGATGTCACCAAACTTGTTCCACAAATCCTCGACAGTGTACAGGCCAACCATGGCGGTCACGAAGAGACCGACAAGCTTGACACTGGTGACGCAGCCGATGCTGAGACCGGTCATGGTCAGCCAGAAGAACCACTCGGGGCTAAAGCTCTTCTTCTGGGCGCGGTGGAACTTGGCCCAGCACAGAACCGTCGAGACAGTGCCGCACAGGAGCATAGAGTCGAGGAGGATGAAGCCTAGACCAGTGTGTTAGTGTTGTTGCGCGCTCGAAAGGCAGCAGAAATCGTTGGTGGGACGAGGCGTACGGGAAATCGTGGTATAGCTGTTCTCGCAGAGAATCATGAGGGTAACGAGCCAGACAGCAGGGCGTGAGAAGTTGAGCTCACGGGCGGTGAAGCTATGAATCAAGTGGTCAGCAAACATAATACCCGCAATCTTTGTGCATCGGGGTTTCGTGTCTTGGGGACATACTAGGCCATGGGGACGAGGAAGATACCGAAAATGGCGTTAAAGGCGCGCATGGTCCAGAAATCAACCTCAGGCGGGTAGGTCTCGCCAGACTTGAATTCGAAGCTGCCATTGTAGCCCGCGATGTAGCCCGACAGACCGACGAGAAGCTTGCCGAGAGGAGGGTGGACGTCGAAGTAAAAAGTGCGCTGGAGGTAGTGCGATCCGAACTTGCCAAAGCTGTAGTTGAACAAGAAAATAGGAGGTTAGCAAATTTTGTCCTTTCCGTTATGCAGGTCGCACCCGAACATCGGTTAATTGATTGGCGTATTCCCGATGCAGCCACAAGCAACAAATTTGCCAGTTTGGAAAGATAAGACGACAGGAGCAGAAGGGAGGGGAACTTGCTGTGCCTCGTCCCAGGTGACGATATTTGAGAGACCGATCTTGTACAGGCGCGTAAAGAAGGCAACGGCTGTGAAGATGATAGGGGCCCAAACGACCTCCCACTCCTCAATCAGCTGCAGGGTCGAAGGCGATTGGACCTTCTTGATGCTCTTCTTGTTGTCAACCTCGACAACAGCCGGGTGCGTGACGGCCGGGTCGACAGCTGCCGTACGTTGACGGAGCGTGTCTGTATTGGAGGGCTGAACGCCGGATGCCGCCGCAGCGGCCTTGATTGCGGCCATCGTCTTCGAGGATGTGGATAGGAAGCTCGAGTCGATTAGGAGGCGAAGAAAGGATGATGTCGAGGAAGCCGCGCAGAAGAAACGGATGGTAACCTCCTCGCAGTGGTGCGATCGACGGAGGGGAAGGGGAAGGAGGGAGGAAAACAAATGGAGAAGGGAAGAAAGAAACAGGACCCCGTGGAAGGACACGAGGTAAGAAGAGAAGAACCAAAAACAAGAGTTAAACGAATGAAAGAATCGAAAGAGGTTGGCCGCGAAGGGAAAAGAAGGGGAGAGGGAGAGATTCTTCTCGCGATGAGAAACGGAACGAGGCAGGGGAAAGAGAAAAAAGAGTATGAAGTTAAAAACACGTTTAAGGATAGAACTAAAAAGGAGGAAGCGGCGTGAGTGGCGCAAGGGGGGAGGGAGAGGGAGGTCCAAGAAAGGAGCTCCTAGTTTACACAGGAGACATCAAAAGTCCCACAGGATAGGAAAGGACGAAGGGCTGATGATGTCAAAATAGGGACTTGCAGGAAGCAGCGACTGGCAAAAACAAAGCATTTCGCAAACAAAAGGAGCCAGTGCCAGAAAATGTCGAAATAAGGCGAATTAAACAATTCTACGGGTCTAGGGGCGTCGTGATAAAAACGACAGATGGGGGTGAGGGGGTGTGCCGTTGTGGCGTGCAGTGCGAGCAGAGAGGCAGAATACATAGTGAACAATATCGGTTCGTCGTTAAGAAAGGGAGGCTAGCTACAGTACTTACTTGCGCGCGCGCCGCGTAAAACAGCAAGAGCGAACGTGAAAAAGGGATGGGGGCATGTGGGTGGGACCGGTGGATGGCCAACAGGTGTCCTTTTCGTATTGCCTAAACTGGCTGCGGGCGCCCAAGAATTTGGGGCAAGACGGCAGGAGCGATGCGCTACGTAGCCTACGTTCGTAAAAATAGACGCCAAAAAGTCGCCAAAAGCGCGCTCGGGTCGTCCTTCCCTGTAGCATGGACCTAGCACGCTATTTCAGCGGGCTTGATGCCCAGTCCAACGCGTGAAAAACCGGGCTGGCACCCTGCACCCGGGCCCGTCGAGCCCGTCTGCTGCTGGCCATGGTGGTGGGCTGTGGGCGGCAGGGTTGTTCCAGCCAGCCCTTCTGGGATGCCGGGGGATCGCTGGGGTAGGTAGGCCAATCACATGCAATCTTCAGTGCGAAGCTTCCGTCTGGTGTGGGTCGATACAGGAGAGCTGAGTGCAGCGAAGACAAAGAGCAGGACCCACAAGGGCTCAATTGGGAACACAGAAAAGGGACAGAGCAGGAAAGAAGTACATGTACTGTACATAGTAATGGCAGGACAGGACAGAAAAAGCAGGGACGAACGACATTGGCGAAGCCATTCTGGCGTGCCAATTTCGTGCGTATATGTACATAATAGGAGCGATTCCATGGGGAAAAAACAATCAAGTGATTGCAACACAAAGGCATGCCCTTGTTGAAGAGACTCCCACGAGTAAGATATGTGAGTTCTCAAGCACAGCGTGCAACAGAAGACAGTCACGGCGCGGTGAGGCTCTTGGGGTCGTGGACTGTCTGTTGACGACACTTGCTCAAATGAGATGCGTATTGATACTGAGCAGATACAATACACGCGTCAAACGAGAGATGTGTCTTGGAAAAGGCCTCAATTCTGACAAAAGGAAAGGGCTTCCGAAAATGAGTAAGAAAAAGAAACAATATCGGATCGAAAAATCAATAGTGACTGCGTCAGGGGGCTGCCTTTACCCGTGAGCCTGCCGCGTTAGCTGCTCTTACTAACTTACATTTACATTGGCCGTTCAGGAACCGAGACAGCGCCCCTTTTGGACTCCACTGCCATTAGAATAAGTACTGAACGGTGCCCCTTCCATCTCTTCTTGAAAATGCATTTCGCGCAATTAGTCGAAATAGTAAACGAAGTAGGACGAAACTCTGCTTGCCTGCCTTCCCGACCAGACAAGAATCCACGACGGGCTGTGTGTAGCTGCCACTGGGGAAGCATTGGGTGGGATGTCAAGGAAGTCACGGGTTGGCAAGAACAGACAGCCGGGCTGCCAAGACATTGCGCGTGACGAACGCGATGTGCATTGAGACCGAGTACATAGGGAATGAGTTAGTTCTGGAGAAACTGTACTGAGTAGAAACGGCCACACCCTGGCACAGCTGATTGGCCTCCCATCGACATTTCAGTTTTGGGCCCGGGATACGCGGTCGGCAACGTAAGCCTTGCTATGGGCCAGTTGTTCTAATTGGCATAGCGCCTGGCACATCTTTCGCAAAAGCGTTCAAAGTGCGACGTAATACCTCCGTACGTCGGTGCCATTTAGGTGTGGCTAGTCGCTAGGTTTGACAGAAAGCTTTTGCTGCTGCCAATGGTGAGACTATGCGTAGAGCTTCTTGTATCCTACACCGTTTTTTTTTCATCCTATGTTGTCGTCCCATGTTGAGAAAACAGTCATATTCTTTACATATAAGTACAAGCTTCAGACGAGGCCGAGTTGCATATGGCGAGCTCTGGACGAGAAAATGAGGGCCACAAGAAGGGCTGCTGGAAGCGACATATGAAAGCTGCCGTTCTGGCCGTATAGGATGATGTCGTCCATTCTGTCGTCAAGCCATCTTCCAGGCGCTGGTATTAAATTTTGTGGTCATCTGCTGTTTGTGGATGTAAACTCTCATAAAGTCACCACTGTTAGCGCACAGTCTGCCCTTTACACTGTTTGCGGCAGGAGCACTGAAGGCGGTCAGCACTGCGCCAAGGCCGCGGTCAATGGCAGAATGACAGAACCGCATTTACGGTGTATCAAGTGCTAGGCACGTGCAGCCGGACACTTCGCGCTCTCTGCCCCACAAAAGTCCACACCTGCTCCTTTGGCTTTGGCCACTGCCGTTTCGGTAATACCGTACCATATGATCGCCTGCCCATGCTCACGATTCCCGCTCACGTTAGATCTCCTGCGACTCTCAACTCTCAACTCTCAACAAAACATGCCAACGTCTTCGTCCTGTGCCCAACGCCTTTCCCATCGGCTCTTGATTACTCAACGCTCGAGCTTTATCGTCTTGGCTATATTGTGCTGCGAGCTGTCCAACGACATTCGCTCCCCTTGTTTGCCATACTCTGCGTCATAACAGACACCCCGCCATTTTGTTGTCAACAAAACGTCGTCATCGACATTTGTTATTCCCTTTCCTGATTTGGCCCAATGCCATCTCTTGTCCCCGACTTTATCATTAATCCCGTCTTGCGCCAGGCACGCCGACTCTCGTCCAACTTTAATTCTCCCGGGCCCGAAACGCCTCTCAATCAGCCCTCCGCCCCATCCGCCCTCGATTCGTCGGCATTCGACGACGATGGGACTTCCGGGCCGGCACAAGTTGGGCAGCAGGCTGACAGCACCCTGGGCGACTCGACTCTTGATCAAGGGCCGTCTGGGCTGACACGGATGTTGGCTTCCGCCCGTTCCTTCACCTCAAGCCCTTCCGACGCTTCCGATGCTTCCGACGCCACACATTCTATGCCCTCTCATCTCACTCGAAATACATTCCCTCGACACGCTCGCACAACATCTCTGCAGACGCAGCTGGAGCAGGAACAGGAGGAGAATATTGTGCCTGGATCTAGCCCGGCCGTGGGCGCACTCTCGACGTCAGCACCTCAAAGGCAGCAGCCACACCGACGGAGCAATGCGGCCGAGATCGTCCTCGAAAATCCCTCCGGCGGATCAAGCTTGGCGAACGGAGAACTTGGAGTTGGAGGCAGTGATGGAGCGCTCAATACGGGCGCGCCGGCCTCGCTCCCGACTGGGTTCTACGGGAACATGGAGCTGCCGGAAGACGACGGCATGCAGGCCTTGCGGCGGCGCATCCTGGCGGTGCAGTCACGCGACATTGCTGCCGAGGACAAGGCGAGGATGATGCACAGCATGTTGATGGAGAGCTACAAGCACTCAAAGAAGACGGCTCCTCTACGTCCCATGACGCCATCAAGCCCGCCTGCGGCCACAATCCAGGACGAAGCGCCAGCACCACATGGCCCACTCGAGTCTCTCAAGTTCTGGCATGCCGCATACTCCCATGGAACGCCGCCACCGCAGACCCGCACCTTTACTTTGACTGAAGACGACCTACGGCCGACCTACGTACCAGATAAAAGCAACGTGCCAGGTGGTGACGGGATTGCACGCGACGAGGAGGGCAGACAACTGCTGGGCTGCGAACACTATCGTCGAAATGTGAAGCTGCAATGCTTTACATGTGAGCGCTGGTACACCTGCCGACTTTGCCACAATGAAGCAGAAGAGCACACACTGCCTCGTCGCAATACCAAAAACATGCTGTGCATGCTCTGCGGTCATGCGCAACGGGCCGGTGATGTGTGCACCAAATGCGGCGAGTCGGCTGCCCGCTACTACTGCAACATTTGCAAGCTGTGGGACGACGACCCGGACACGAGCATCTACCACTGCAACGACTGTGGTATCTGCCGAGTCGGCGAAGGTTTGGGCAAAGACTTTTTCCACTGCAAGGTAAGCCTGCCACCCCTCCTCCCCCCCTCTCCTCTTGCTCTTTTTAGTGTGGTTATGTGCCGCCTCTAACCATGTGTACAGAAATGCGGTTCGTGCATTGCCATCAACCAAGAGGAGTCGCACCGATGCCGCGAAGGTGTCATGGACTGTGACTGTCCCATCTGCGGCGAGTACATTTTCACGACGCACAAAAAAGTCGTCACCATGAAGTGCGGGCACATGATCCACGATGACTGCCGCGCTGAGTACATCAAGCGGTCGTACAAGTGCCCCATCTGCAACAAGAGCGTTGAGAACATGGAAAGCATGTTCCGCCGACTCGACAAGCACCTCGAAGAGCAGCCGATGCCCGAAGAGTACGCCAACACACGTGCCGTCATTTTGTGCAACGACTGCGAGGCCAAGACATCCACTGCCTACCACTGGGGTGGTCTGCGTTGTGAGGTCTGTCTTTCTTACAACACTGTCGAACTTCTCCTTCTCAACCCACCCGTGACACACTATGGGCAGGGTGCTGCCGAGGAGGCGGGTGTGGCCGCCGCCGAAGCCGCTGCCGTTTCGGGCGCAGCTGGACATACAGCGAACGACAGCAATTCGACCTCTGACCCCCTGCCGGTGCCGGCTCATAACGCACTACTCCCGGCGGCTCCTACTCTCCCATCACCACCCTTGTCATCAAGTCCACGGTCAGGCAACGGTCGACCTCTCACACATCCCAGGTCTCCACCGTTGATGTCGTTCCGATCCGCGTCGCCTGCCTTTATGACATCTCCTACGCGGGCACCCGTTTTCGCTACTGCACCTCCCGGCTATACGGAAGAGGGCTTTCATTTAGAGGGCGACGAGGACGACTACCGTCAATCATCTGACATGGAGGACGGCGACATTCTCGGTCTCTTTGACCGCCGTGCAGCCCTATCTTGGGCCGGACGCAAAGTCAGCCCATACTTTGGCGGTGGTAAGAAGGACGATTCTGACGCCGACGACGAAGAGGGCGATGATGATGACGATGAGGATGACGAGGACGAAAACAACGAAGACGAGGACGAAGACGAAGACGATGAGGAGGAGGACGACGAGGAAGAGCAAATCCAACTCTTTGGGCACAGATAGAGTTGATCCCTTCAGTTTGGGATTGCAACCACCCTCAACGTCGGCGCCTTCTCGTCTCCGTCTCCCAACACATCTTGATTTCAAACACGGAACAGGATTTTGTTGAAAACCGCATTGTTTCTTGAGAGTCGGCATTCTTCTCATCCTGCAGCCAAATCGACCTCCCAACAAAACTCTGGGATATCCACTTCAACACCATCCTTCTCCCCAAAACCGCACTGGACATTTTGGGCAACGGAATATGCATGTCTGCATGCATGTCATGAACCTTTTCCCTGCAGCCTTTGACATCAACAACTGCACACGATCGAGACTGGCTTGTTTTCTCATTCCATTTTTTTGGTGTTTTCTTTTTATTGTTTCGCATTTCTTTCGGCGCATGGGCAAGAGGGGCATATATATATCTAGCGACGACACGCGTTTGGATAATTTTTGCGCATTACATGGCACACAACACACAAACATAAACAGAGAGAGATACACACACACACACACACACACACACACACACATATATATATGCATAACGAGGACGTTTAGGAGACGGTGGGCTTTTGTTTTTGCTTCTTTTTTTCTTTTGTCTTTATTCACTTCAAGTCTGCTGGGCATGAATCCGTGGAGCTTTTATCAAACTTTAATAACGAGAGACGCATGCTACGAACAAGGGGGTGTTTTTTTTTGGCCACTTTACTTTACGTACAAAACTGTTTTGTGTTTCTCCATCTCTTTTCGCAGGGTTATGGCGGGAGTCGAGCTTTACACATTGTTTCTTCCCCGTGCACTTTTTTGCCTGCCATCGCATAGAATAGACGGAGCGTTAATTCTCCCCTGATGTTGCTATAAGTAGCACAAAGAACGAAGTCCTGGTCGATTCGACAGTGCCGTGCGATGCACCCTGTGTGATTCCAAGAAGTATGGCAACCTGCTGTGTCGAGAATGCACTTCATCAGTCGCCTGCCCGTGATCAGGCAGGCCGGCCCCGTCGTGTTGTATGGGCGATATCAGTCCCATGCTCCATACCAACAAAGGCGAATCAACGCGTTCTTCAGCATGGCTGGTTCAAACAGGGCCCAGTCTCGTCCGTTTTTTTGTGGTTGAGGGGCCGGGATCTGTTTGGTCGCATAGACTATGCCTCCGTACAGAGCCCGTCTTGGGCGTATGTTTGTGTCGTTAACTCATGGTCCCGTTTCGTCGTACTGTGGTCGATGTCCGCAGCGTTGCTGCGTGCTATTCACGCGTTTCATCGTGGTTTCCTAGCTGATCCATCCTTCGTCTACCGATTTTGGTTTTGCTGTGTCGCCATGTATTGCTCGACCTGCTGGCCGGTCTCGCGCAGCTTCATCACGGCTCTCTGGAGATGGAAGTGGTTAGCCGACTGGGCGCGTTCACGTTGTCGGAGCATGGGACGGGAAGAAACATACAGCCAGGGCAACAGGGCTGACGCCGTTCTCAATCATGGAGATGCAGATCGACAGCGTGCGGCGATCGAGTTGGCAGTTCTGATCGAATGGAGAGAGAGAAAGTCAGTAAGGGCGATCCGATACAGCGGTAAGGCGCGTCGCCTGAATACGCACGAGGATGGTGGACATCTCGTGCAGAATGTCGACGGCAGCCTGGGCAGCCGCCTGCTTCTCGGTGTGGTCGGCGGGCATCTTGAAGGGGGTTGTTGGTTGGTGTTGTTGGCTGTGTTTGTTGGACGTTGAATGAGTCGAGGTTGAAACCTAAGTTCGTGGACGTGTCCCGCCAGGGATAGTGATTTTAGCGCGATGCGGGGAGCGCGACGGGCTCTGTAACGCTGTGTCTGGAGAGAAGGCCCATAAGGCACCCTATGGCGTGCAGACCCCATTGCCAGACTTTCTTTGCCTAGCCTCTTCCGAGAAACCGAGAAAACAGAATGGCATGTCAGAATCAGTCATTTAAAAATCAGATCTAGAGGCATAGACAAGATTTTCACATATGTGGCAGAAGAAGCAGAAATGTGCATTCGCATAAGTCGTTATACATCCGTAAGATAGAAACAAAAACATAATCAGAGGTATCCAAGAGACCAGAAACGCCGTGCCTATCCCTTCCGCCAGTCCGTTGTTGTACCGAATCCCTCTAAGCGTCATTGCCTAAAAGGGCCCCTGAGCCCTGAGCTGTCTTTCCTCCTCGTTGCAGTCTCCCGTCTACCCAGACTTCATCGCCTCGACAAACAGTTCCCGCATGCCCTTGAGCAGTACCACGAGTTCGCGCGTCTCGTTGACACGCTCCAGCAGCCGGTCGACCTTCTCACGCTCCAGCTTCGGCCGGCAGTGCCGCACGGCGTAGTCGCGCTGTGCCGTGTCCAGCTCGAACCACGCCTCGCGTGCCCAGTCCTGGTCGTCAATGTGTGTGTACACAAACCGCAGCCGGTCGTCGTTGCCGGCGCCCTCCATGGTCAGGCACAGATTGGTAACCCAAAAGTCGAGCTCGGGCACGTTGAACCGCGCCTGCGCCTCGCGCTGCTGTGCGCGTGCCTGCTGGGCAGCAATTTTGGCGTCGATCGCCCGTTGCGTGTCGGCGACCTGCCGTGCCAGGGCGTCCCGCTCGGCCTCCTGGCGGTCACGCTGGCTGGCGAGTGTGGCGATGGCCATCTCCATTTCCCGCTTCTCCTGCTTCTCCTTGGCCATGGTCTGTTGGAGGCTGTTGGACTTGAGCTGCACAATCTCAATGTCCCGTTTGCGCATTCGTTCGTCCTCTGTTTTTGTTGTGTGTCAGCGGTGGCTGTGCCCATCGCAGTGTGTAGTCTGAAAGGGGCTTAACTCACCCTGCAGTTCTGCCACGTTCATCCGGAACTGGTTGCGCTCCTCAAGCACCCGTTTGCGCCCTTGCTCGATGAAGCTGTCAAAGCGGACTGTGAATCGTGCCATGCGCTCGCGCAGCGCTTCAAAACCAAACTCAATGCTCGGCAGCTGGTCAGCCATAGACGGCCCTGTCGGCGCCATGGTTTGCCGGCTCGTCGACATAGATGGCTCGAATGCGGTGGCCATTGTGAGGGAGATGGTGCGTGCTGGTTCGTCGTTCAAGCTGTAAAGGGTGCCTTTAGGGAGGTCGATGAAAATAGAGGAAGAATTCGCTTGATTTGTGGTTTTTGATCGCGTTGAGTCGTCGCTTGTGTTGTCGCCTGGTTTGGTCTTTGCGTCAGTCAGAATCGAAGCTCGCGATTCTGCACTTCTTCAGCCTGCCGCGCGCCATTGTTTATATTGTATTTCCCTTTCGGGACTAGCGCTTGTCGCTGTGGTGATTTTCGTTAGGTACAGGGCGGCGTCTCATTATTCCTGCCGCGCCCAGCGACAATGGACCCACTTTTCATGTCTAGCGTCTTAGCTTCACTCAAACCACGGCAAAAACGAAGCTTGAACTTTTTGGATTGAAGGTTGCGTTCACGGACAATCTCTTTGCGCCTCTCACATATTCGGTCAAGCCTGCATCTCAATGTAACATCCATTTCACTCTGCACGCATACTACAGAATTGACAAAACTCGCCCACTTCCAGAATTGTTGGAAGCCAACGCTCGCCACGTCCCCTCTCATCAAATCATGAAATTATCGCCTTCATCATCTTTAACGATACAACACTCCCATCCCGATGGCTGAGAGGCGCCGGCCTGGGCAGCCTGCGGGTACCAAGCCACTGTCCACAGGCCTCGTGCGTGACCACCGTGTCAATGACCTGGTGCTCGGCCACGTTGGACGGCTGACCTATGTCTCTGCCGACAATCATGACGACGACAACCACGATAACAACGACAGCAAGGCAAGCATTGGCAAACTGCTCACAAACCGCTTTCCCGGATCAAGTAAGTTGAGAGCTGACGAGTCTGCATCGTGTGTGCCGCCGCGGTGAGCAGTGTACTAATCCCGCTTAGTATACACATTCCAAGAAGTTGCTCGCTTTCAAGAATGGTTTCCCCCAACATCCCTAGACATCTCTGGCGTCCGCACGGTGCCTCAGATGTATATGAACAAGCTTCTCACAGATACACCCGAGGCCCTGGAGGGAATTGCCGGCCCACTGTACTCTGCTTTTCTCCAGGAAGCCCAGGAGTCCGAGTTGTTCCAGTCGCCGCGGACGAGATTGCCACTTCTCTCCTATGGCGAGATCACCGACATGGGCGGCCGAGAACCCGTCGCCCGGCCTGCGATGGCGATGCCTACGGGCCAGTCGGGCCATGCGTTGCGCGTTGTCCTCGCTCGTACCGAGGACTGGGGCTGGTATGTCGACGGCAGTGCGACCATGAAGCTGACCAACGTCGACCTCGAAGACGAAGGTCATTGGTGTGACAACGCTCTGTCCATCAACCAGATCAAATTTACTTCGGGCAGCAGCTACCATGCCCATGGCAGCGGTAGCAACACCAAGCGACCGTTGTGTTGGATCCTCGTTCAAACGGCTGCAGAAACGATCATCTTCCAGCCGACCTTGCACGGCGTGCCAGTCCAAAGAAAGCAATGCGCATGCGACAATGTTGTGCGTGGTTTGTCATACATCACCACCGAACCGATGATCCGCATCCCGATCAACAAGACTGGCGGCCGTGCACACTGCGACGTGGCGTTCAACCCAGCCACCGAGACGAAGCCGCCGCAGATTGCCATTATCGACGAGGGCGGACAATGGACCATCTGGAATATCACAGGCAGCAAGCACTCTCGCAAGACGGTGTTGCTCCCCTTCCTCCACGCCAAAGGCGCATTTACAGATGGCCTCTCCTCTGGTCCGTCCTTGCTCTCCCAGGACTTTGGTCACTTGCACAGGATTATGTGGCTGCCGAAGATCGACGAAGATGCACCGCAGTCAAACACTCTGGTGATCTGCGACGCGACATCGGTCAGCATCACTGATATCGGCACCAATGAAAGACGATCACGCACCCTCGATACCGTGCACAACATCGGTGTGGATGTTGTAGTCGATATTCAGGTATCGCCGCTTAACTTATCCCATATATTTGTCTTGACGACAACCACCATCTTCTGGCTTGACCTTTCACCGCTTAGGGAGTCTTTGTTGCCGAGCAGCTCTTCAAGGGCATCAAAAACAAAACAGCCCCTCCTCCTTCTTTCCTGTCCCCATCTTAGAGGCCCCGGAGACAAGACAGTAAAGCTTTCCCTGACAACTGCCAAATCTGATCTCGGCAACGACGTGGCTATTGCCCTGGTGTATTCCATGCGCCACCCAGAAGTAGCCGTGTTCTGGTTCCAGCAGACATCGAATGACGGAGAGCCCAAGTTCCACCAGCAGGTCTTTCAAGTTGCGCGTCCGCGGTTTGGTGGCCATGACAGCAGGACAAAGACCCGTATGCTCGGCCAGCAGACAATGGTCCTGCTGCCAAAGACGGTCAAAATCCGCATGGCCTACCCAAAACACAATGGCACACTGGGGTTAGAATACGCACAAAGGGGGGTGACTGTCCTACAAGTCCTCACACTGGGCACCGACCTGAGCCTCTGGTCGACTCTTTGTGCGAGTTCGTCCGGGCCTGCCCCAATCAAGCTCGCTCCTTTCCCCCCGGTATTGAAGCGTAAGCATTCGGAACGGCTGGGCACGGTCGAAAAGAGAAATAGTGCGGCCTTGAACCACCTTAAAAACTGCTTCGTGGTGTCCGACAACTTTGAAGATCGCATCCTCGACCAGAATCCTTTGACCAGAAAAAGCGGCCAACGAGGACAAGAGGCGGGAAGTGCAGCTCATCATGGCAACATAGCAGGCCGACCGATAGAGGTCTACAACATGACCAGACTCTACAGCCTCTTGAACAAACACTTGGACAAGGCTGCAAAGTCGGCGCATGAAGCCACCGACATGGTCCGTGGTGTCCAGAACCCCTCTCCACTGGACATTATCCGTCAAATCCTCGACATTGCCACTGAGCATGGGAGCTTTGCCTACACGACACTGTACGTGCAATTTTTGCGTGCAAGACCCCCTCCCTCCTCCCTGTGTTTTCTATTACTTCATCATATTGACATTTGTAGGCTCAACATCTCCAACTACGAATACATTCTCGAGTACGGCGCCGATCTCACCGATTTTTCCTGGGCGCGGCAACTGGCGGACGTCGACATTGGGTCTATCGAAGATAGCCGTGTGTCCATCTCGAGCCAAATGCCGGAAGGCTCGGCCCGGGCCGGTGGTGCCACAACTCTGTATGATGCAATGGCCGAGCTCTGCCTAATTGGGCGGATAGGCGAGGTCTGCGACCAGAGCGAGGTCGTTGCTCGTCGGCAGGGTCTCCTTGCCTTTGCCGCTGTGCAGCTGTTTTTTCTCGCAGATCAGCATGGTCATTATGCCGCGCCAGATGGCTCTCGTGGCAGTGCCAGGACCACACCGGGCTTCGAGGATGGCGGACTCAGTGCTGCCTCAACACCCTACGCCGCACACTTCCCCCGCTCCGATGATAAGTCGCGCTTTCGCAACGTCCTCTCGTCTTCGCCGACAATGTCACATATGCGAGAGCCGCCGTCGTCTACACGCGGCGGGATACCAGCCTGGCTCCCATCGTCTTCTCAGGACGACGGCCTTCACAGCAGTGGCATTTTGCCATCACTGGAGGGTGGCGACGGAGCAGACGGCCAAGAGCCGGAGCAGGGGCCCCAAGAAGACCCTGTCATTGCACGCCTACGCCAGTACGCCAAGTCCATCCGGTCCGAGCCCCCGCGCAACGAGGGCGAGTTGCGCTTGTTGTCGCATTGGCAGCTCGGTAGCGACCCTGATCAGTTCCACTGGGTGCCCATGGGCGCGGCCGGCGAAGCCGAAGAGGAGATGCGACGCTCAGCGCAAGAGGCCCGGGACCGTCGCCGGAAGAGGATGGAGAAGCGCGCTATGCGAGACCGCGATCGGCTGTTGATGCTGGGCGGTCTGAGTGGCGTCGGCATGTCGTCGCCGGCCGTGCCGCGCATCCAGTCCAGCAGCCAGGTCCTTTTGCCGAGCCAAAGCATGCCGAGCCAGAGCCAGACCAGAGCCAGAGCCACTTGATGCACCACAACATCATGTCGAGCCAAGCAGCCTTTGGCGGGCCGGCCAGCCAGGTGTTCTCGAGCCAGGTGATGCCTTCGTCGCAGCCGATGATTCACACAGGCGGACCCTTCAGCCAGCGGCCCAAAAAAAAGAAGAAGCCCAAGGTGGCACGTGGCTTCAAGTGAGGCCATTGTTGCAGAGAAGAGTTGACAGTCACATCGTATCGTATATATTGGACCACATTATTTTCAACACACTCTGAGCGTTTGACGTACGTTTCATTGTTTCATAAGATGCAGGTGAAGAAAAAGAACCACAACCGCATTGATTCGTCCCCGAAGGATACCCATAAAATTTAATATCTGCATTCCTTGTCGAATGCGAGGGAGCCTGGCCTAATCGTGGCGGCTGACAATAAACAATAAGCCGGCCAAAGTGAGGCCTTGTTCGGCAGGTCGTGCATACCAATGCGCTTATATTTAGTGAATGCAATCGTCTTTTTAGTACTTTTTCACCGGCTCGTCTCTTCCTATCCAATGTCCAAAATAGGCCAACCCAAGCCAACCCAAGCGACCAAAGCTCGCCCAGCTTCGAAGACGGCACAGTCCACTTATGGCACCCTCAGCAGCGGGCCTACGTCTTACGAACATGGCCCATCTAGTCCCAGTCGTCGTCGGACTCTTCGTTATCTGCAGAATGTTAGTAAGAAGAGGTAAAGAATAATAGAACCAGGTGTATATGTTCGGAAAGGGAAGACGTACCACTCTTGCTGACTTTCTCCTTGCGCTTTTGTAGCTCCACCATCAGAGCCAGCGAGCCGGCAACGTTGCCGCCACTGCCGGCAGCACCCGCGGGTGGCATACCGCCGCCGGCTGGGCCTGAGTCTGCACTACGTCCACCCACTTGTGCTTCACTCCGATCGCGGATCTGGCTCTTGTCCACCTTCTTCAGCGCCCGAATGCCGCCTGCATTCTGGATGCCCGCCAGCACCGCCGACTTGTCTTGGCTGGGCTTCGGCAGAGGCGGTCCTCCGCCACCAGAAGGCGGAGGTGGCGGTCCAGGAGGAGGAGGCGGGCCGCCCATACCACCAGGCGGTGGCGGGGGAGGAGGAGGCGGCGGGGGAACACCACTCATGCCACCGTTGGGGTGAGGAGGAGGAGGAGGTGGCGGCGGAGGAGGGCAGCCGAGGAGCCCGAGTTTCGTGCGGGTGGCGGAGGTGGCTGCATAGGGACGGGGCGCTTGTTGGCGGGAGGGAGAGGAGGCGCGCCCCCAACAGGGGCCGTGGAGGTGCCGGTGGTGGTGCAGCGTCGCGTGCTGGCAAAGGAGGTGCGTGGGAGCCAGAGTTGCGGCTGGCTGGCGGTGGAGGAACGTTGCGCTGGCCAGAGAAGGGGGGAGGCACGCCAAAGCGGCGCCCGCCGTTGTCGTCGTCGTCGATGGCCGTCTTTGGAGGGCGCGGTGGAGGCGGCGGGCCTGGTGCGGCTGGCACAGGGCGGCTCTGCTGTTGCGGCGGCATCCTTGAATGCGCGAACTTACCGGCATCGGCAAGGGGCGGCGGCACAGCGTATTTGGGCCGCGTGGGGAAGGTTCACGTGGAGGTTCGGGAGGCGGTGGAGGCGCTGCGGGTGTCGGTTCGGTCTTGGCGCCATACCGGCGAGGAGCAGGAGGGGTAGGTGGTGGTCCACCAGCCCGTTTTGCAGCAGCTGCACCACCGCTGACACCGCCTCCGGGCGGAGGAGGAGGTGGTGCGCGCATGCTCGGTGAACTTGACGCTGCGACAGCGGCAGTAGCGGCAGCAACGGCAGTAGGGGCTGCAGTAGGGGCTGCAGTAGGGGCTGCAGTAGGGGCTGCAGCAGGGGGTGGCGGAGGAGGCGGAGACGCCACAGCTTGTGCAGGCCCTGGCTGTTGCCGCAGGAAGTCGACAATGAAGTCCTGGTTGTCGCGAATAAACTCATCGGTAAGGCCCTTGGCTCGTAGGTCGTCGCCAAAGTGTTCGCGCCAGTTAGCGTCGAAAGCATCGAGTGTCGCAAATTCTGAGGGTGGCGTCGGGCCCCGGCCACCGTTGATGCTGCCTGACTGGCCGTGGCCGAAGCCAGCACCTTGGCTAGGTCCATATCCGCGTGGAGACTCGGAGGTGTGGGTGCGGAGGAATGGCGGTGGCCACCAAAGATGCCACCGAGCAGCGAGTGCTTGTGACCGCCGGTCGTCGTAGGCGCAGCGCCACCGAAAGGCGTGGCACGCGTCGCTTTGCTGGCATTTTTCTCACGGTCATCCATCTTCTTCCTGAACTGCTTGGCCTCCTTCTCGTCGGCAAAAGATAGTCCTGCAAGACAGTCTTCAAGCTCGAAGGTGTGGAAGAAGACACGATCCTGGTTGTAGTTCCACGAGTCGTAGATTTCCTGATCCCAGATCACACCGCGGTTTCCGGACTACACGGGTTAGCAAGAACAGGGGGAAAGAAAGGGAGCAGCAGGTAAGAGACAAGAAGGAGACGATGGGGGAATGGATAAACGTACGGAGATGTCCACCATCTTAATCCAGTATGTGTTGCCCACAAGGTCGTTGCACAGCACAGCCGCGCCCTGAAGACCCGTATCCGTCCATTTTTGGCGATTAGGGAAAGCAACGTAGAGCTTGGCGACAGCGACGGCCTGAATTTTGTTGCTTGCCTTGGGCACGAAGCGCTTGACGGTCTCCTTGTCGGCGTCGTTCAGGACTGACGGCATGGTGTGTCTAGGGACGGGGAAGATAGGAGGGAGATAGGAGGGAGATAGGAGGGAGAGCGTCGGTCGGCCGTCGGGACTTGACGGCAAAGCTGAGTGTCGTAAACGGTCTCACAATCACAAGATGTTGGGATATCGAGATATCGAGAGGTCGAGATGCCCCTTTTGGGCAAATGAGGAGGCAGGCGATAAACAAAAATAAGGCAGACGAATAAAGTAGCGAGCGACGCAAGTAATGATGGGGGAGTTGGCGCCCAGCGTGCTGGTAAGGTTGGGCGGCAATGTCTCGTCTTTGTGGCCGCCGAGATCCGCCGTGTGCGTTGGTCGAGGATTCAGAGGACGAAAAGTGAGTGTGAAGAATCGACAAGAGTCGGCGTGAAGGAGGAAAAGAGGGCGATGCGTGCGATGAGGGCGCTGGCAGACCAATGAAGAAGGCGTGAGGCAGAACGAAGAGAAGGAAGGAGGGATGGGATCCAACGGCCAATGAATGGCTGACTTGGCTGTGCGCTCGGATTCGCTGGGCTTCTGTCGTCGGGGGACCGTTTTGCCTTTTGCGTATTGCGTTTTGCTGAGGGCTTGCTGGGCTGTTCGCTGGGCTGTTCGCTGGGCCGCACGCATACGACCACGCACGTCCGCTGGCGCTACGCCAATTTAGGCAAGCGCCAGAGCTGTCTTTAGTGGGCTGTGAAATTGATAGTGATAGTGCCCAAAGGAGAGAGATAGGTGCGCAGTTGCCGTTGACCGCAGCCTAACAGAAGGCAGACGCCATTCGATCGGCGGGAAAGTGCAATACGTTTTGTGCCTCACAAAATCGAGGGAAAGAGCGAGCGAAGAGTTCACAAACAGTCCATCGCAGCTGCCTCAACTTTCGCTGTTCTGCTCTCTGGCCTTTGTTGGGTATGAGGACCTCGCACTCCGCTCTTTTAGTGTTTCATGGAAGGAAAGCGCGAGGGACAAGAAGGGATACGAGACAGGAGAAACAGCCCAGCGACTGGGGGCTGAATACGGCAATCGCCAGCGCTTCTGGCGCTGGCGAAGCACCTCCCTGCAAATCTGGGAACAACAGCGCTCGTAGAGCTACGTAAGTATGGCATCACACGACAGCATTCATAATTACACGACACGACGCAATATGGGCGACGTCCTCTTCATGGATGCAATTCAATTGTTCCCCAAAAGGTCTATCACAGCTCTAGCACGGCCTGTCGTCTAGTTGTCCTTGTTCAGCGCCTCCGCCTTGGCCCGTCTTTCCTCCTTGGTGCCCTCCTGTGGCACGCTGCCACTGTTCAGTATGGCCGGGCCGGGGTTGGCCTGGTGCGCCGAGAACTTGTCCTTGGCTGCCTCAAAGAGTCCGTGCTGGTGCTTGGGAGCGTCAGGCTGGCTTTGGGTTAGCAATTGTGGATTGACAGAAGTGGCATGGGGCCCAAAAAGGGCTGTAGGCGCTGCAGATTGCTCACCTTGTTGGGATCCTCCACCTGCGTGGAGAACTTGGGCTCGGAGTTGGAGGAGTTCGACATGGTGAATTTGGTTTGGTTGCAGAGATGTTTGTTTTGAGAGATGGGTTGTTTGTTAGAAGTTGTTGATGATCTCGAGGAGTCGTTTCTCGTTTTTTCTTTTTGTTTTGTTTATAGACAAGAATCCTGATGCCTAAAGCCAGAGGCCGCCTTCTTTATATGGCGGGCGAGCTCTTGCCAAAAACGATGACGTCGTTCCACTGTACGACAGTCGTCGCTGTGTGCGCTGTCACAGCATCATAGCGGGAAGGAGCGGCCTGACTGGGCACCAATAGCTCACGTGACTTCGCGAATGGGCAATAGCACCTGCAGCATGTTTCTCACTGACGCCTGCCTAGAGCAAGAACGTGGCATGGATCCGTCATAGCCTCCGTCTTTCTCGATCGATGCGTTTTGCAGCTTGGCTCGAGCTTCGCACACAGTCGCATTCCGAGTTCTTGATTGGGCAAACTCTTGTGACGCAGGCTGCAGGTCACACTCATACACACACACCCATCTCCGATCATACCTTTTGTCACGTTCACCACGCCATGACGACAGAGCATTGGCGCCCGGCATGTCGTCGTCTTCGTCGAACGCGCCACAGCCGGTGAAGCTGTCGCTGCCGCTGGAATACCAGCAAAATCTTTTTCAAGAACTACGCGCTGAAGATGAGCTCGTCGTTCTGGCGCGGGGCCTCGGCCTGATGCGCCTCGTCACCAACCTGCTGCACTCTTACGACGCCGCGGGCAACAATCTGGTGCTCATCGTGAATGCCGAAGACCGTGAGACCGGATGGATCGGCGAGGCATTGGCGGAGCACGCAGCCATTAGCATGGCGCCGAGAGCGCGCGGCCTGACTGTTTGTCAACACGGACTTCACGACGGTCGGCGCACGCGAGAAGATGTACGCGGCGGGTGGCATTTTTAGCGTGACGTCGCGTATCCTCGTCGTCGACTTGCTGACGAGCCTTCTCGATCCGGCCAAGGTCACGGGCATGGTTGTGCTGCACGCGGATCGTGTTGTGGCCACATCTCTTGAAGCCTTTATCCTGCGTATATACCGCCAAAAGAACAAGATTGGCTTTCTCAAGGCCTTTTCGGACAACCCAGAATCGTTTGCGACGGGATTTGCGCCATTGGCAACCATGATGCGCAACCTATTTCTGCGGAAAGCATCTCTATGGCCACGCTTTCACGTCACAGTCGCGACAGCTCTCGAGGGCAAGAAACGCGCTGAGGTGGTCGAGTTTGAAGTGCCCATGACTGACAGCATGCGCGACATCCAGAATGCGATTCTCGAGTGCGTCGAAGTCAGCATCCATGAGCTCAAGAAGTCCAATTCGGGCCTCGACATGGAGGATTGGAATCTGGACAGCGCACTTCTCAAGAACTTTGATGTGATGGTGCGCCGTCAGCTTGATCCCAACTGGCACCGTGTCAGCTGGAAGACGAAGCAGATTGTCGGTGATCTGACGGTCTTGCGCGGCATGCTGCAGTCGATCGTCGAGTGTGATGCCGTTCAGTTCCTGCAGCGTCTCGACACCATCCACGCTGCACACTCGCCGCCGCCTGGGTCCACGCGCCAGTCGCAGTCTCCCTGGCTGTTCCTCGACGGCCGCCCAGACCATCTTTGACACGGCCAAGCGGCGCGTCTACACCGGCAAGCACAACTTCAAGAGCAGTAACACTACAGACAATAGCGGAACAACAACACCATCTACAAGCACCAGCACTCTACGTCCTGTCCTTGAGGAGCAGCCAAAGTGGAGCGTGCTGGCCGATATTCTCGAGGAGATTGATCGTGACCTGTACATGGAGAGCTTGCCACGGGACGACTCCAACGGCACCATATTGATCATGTGTGGCGACGTCGACACCTGCCGCCAGCTTCGTGGACTTCCTACAGACGATGCATGTGCGCCCGCGCACTGAATCGCGCGTGGAGGAGTTTTTCGATGCCGACGAGGACCGGCCGTCGGGCGCCTTTATGATGCGCCGCAAGCTGCGCAACTACCTCAAGTGGAAAAGCGAATTTGCACACGTCAACGCAACCCTCTTTGCGGAAAACCAAAAGGCACTGAGTGGTGCCATTGACCGCGGACGGGACGCCCCGCCGGTGCAGTCCGAAGCAATGCGCCAGCCAACAAGCGCCGGCGTGTGCGTGGCGGCGGCAACGGTATCGGTATCTGCCAAGCCAACACGGCTTTCGGCGATTGCCTCAGCGTCGGTGTCTGGTGGACGGGCCGCCAACGGCAGCGTGGCACAATACTTTGAGAAGCCCAACGAAGTTGCCGAGCTCATGGCCGAGATCCACGCTGCCGAAGCAAGCTCTACGGCAGGGGTCAATGCGGATGGCAGCATCAATACAGATGCTGAGATGGCAGCTGCGCAGCAGAAGGCCGAAATCCTCGCGGCGCTGGCCGACCCGCTGGAAAACATGGACGACTACTATCAGATGTACGACATGAGCGATCTCGTCGTGATCCACGCATACGACGGCGACCAGGACGAGCACGTGCTGGAAGAGGTCAAGCCGCGTTACATTGTCATGTACGAGCCAGACGCAGCCTTTATACGGCGCATTGAGGTCTACCGGTCGTCGCACAACGATCGCGGCGTGCGCACATACTTTATGTACTACGGCGGCTCTGTTGAGGAGCAAAAGTATCTGTCGGCGGTGCGTCGTGAGAAGGATGCGTTCACCAAGCTGATCAAGGAACGCGCATCCATGGCGGTGACCCTCACGACAACGGCGTCTCACAACATTGCCAACGCAGACGACCCGCAAGAGTCCTTCCTACGGACAGTCAATACACGCATTGCCGGTGGTGGCCGGCTGGCGGCAACGGCGACACAGCCGCGCGTGGTAGTGGACGTAACGCGAGTTCCGGTCCTCGCTTCCTCGCTGCTCCACGGCCGCAACATGGCCGTCGTGCCGTGCATGTTGACGGTTGGTGATTACGTGCTGTCGGACCACATCTGTGTTGAGCGCAAGTCGATCAGCGATTTGATTTCGTCGTTCCGCGACGGCCGCCTCTACACGCAGTGCGAGACCATGTTTCAGCACTACCGCGACCCCATGCTGCTTATCGAGTTTGACATGAACAAGTCGTTTACGCTCGAGCCGTTTGCCGACCTGGCGTCGTCGTCATTGACAGGCTCGAGTGTCATTCCCAATCCACAAAACGCCAACGACCTGCAGAGCAAGATTGTGCTGCTCACGCTGGCGTTCCCACGTCTGCGCATTCTGTGGGCGTCGTCGCCTTATGAGACTGCAGAGATCTTTGAGCGGCTCAAGGCGCAGGAGGCTGAGCCCGATCCTGTCGCAGCGGTACGTGCCGGTCTCGACCCACATGCGCGGGCCGACGATCAACCGTTCAACCTCGAGCCACAAGAAATGCTGGCGGCAGTCCCAGGTGTCACCCCAGCCAATCTGCGCACTCTAGTCATGGAGACAGAAAGTATTGCGGCCATTGCAGCCATGGATGCGCCAGCACTTGAGCCCATTGTCGGCAAAGAGTCGGCGCGGCAGATCTCCGAGTTCTTCAAGAAAGATATTATTGAAGAGGCAGGATAAAACACAAACTGGACACATATGCAGCCACCATCATTCATGCAATCATTGTGCATGCTATCATTGCCACATAGATCACATAGATCACACTGAGAAGTTATTGAAAAGTTTTGCATATATGTATATTTATTGGGGCAGTGCGTCAAATAATAGGAAAGTCGTATCTTCAACCCGGCAAACAAACAAACGGATGGGCTGGGTCGGATGGGTATCGATAAGGCGTTCTGCGTTGTTTGGGTGGTGGTGATAACTTAGGAATCGTCGGTCCATGAGACAAGCCAAAACGCATCGTCGTAACAGAAGAAAAAGGAAAAAGACAAGATGCAGGTGTAGAAGCCGTAAACAAAGTAAAAAGCAAAGTCCTCCCCTAGACGAGTCGTGGCCATCGTGCAGCGTGCCGATCTAGTGTTGGGTCATTCTTGCGGTTGCTGTTGCTGCCGATGTTGCCGTCGTTGCTCGTCACCCTCCTCAGACTGTGCTATGGCCACGACGTCCTCGTCTGCGCAATCCGCGACCGCGGCAGCCCTGGCATGTCAAGCAGCCGACAATCTAAAAGAAATTGCGTGTTAGTTTGACAGGTCCCATGCAATGTGTTTCTCTAAATCGGCTCGTCGATTCTCGACAACTTACAATGTCGAAGATGGCAATCACGCCGTCGACGATGAACATGATGATAGCGCCAATGGCATTGGCAATGCCCATCAGGACAGACCCAATGGCCTGGCAGATGCCTTCGAGACAAGAGACAACAGCACCCATATTGACGGTTTTGGCAGTGTGCGTGTTGTTTTGGTTTGGTTTGTCTTGTTTTGTTTTGGTGAAAGTAGCGTGTAAGTGTTTTCGTGTAAGTGGTAGCGCAAGCGCGGTTGGAAAAAATCTGGCTGGTAGGACAGGATTGTTGTTGATGATGAGAAAAGGGAGAATGGAGAGAAGAAAGAAAGGGAGGGCAGACGTCAGAGAATTTATTCAACTGAGCTTTGTTGTTTATTTTCAATTCAGCCTCTTGATGGAAGGTGCGAGTTAAACCTGCTCCTACCCAATATCTCGCAGTGTGCAGTGAAGCATGAGATTCCTGTGATAGAAGGAGCAGACCGTGACGTCATGTGCGCCTTCCCTCCCTAGTAGCCGTATATATTTCCGTCCAAAAAAGGTTGTTCTCGACAGTAAACAGGTGACAGGGGGCAGGAGCCACCCAAATGAAAACCTGCACAAGGCAAGAGCCGCCGGGGCCCACGACTGGCCCTCATAGCCCAACAGCCAACGGGAACAGGCTTCCTTTCCGTATTCCTCTTTCTTCGTGTTCCCGTTCTGTTTACAAGTCGCTAGGGCCCAGTTGGTGGTTGGGGGCCCCATGTGCCTGTTCTTTGCAGTGGGGCGGCCTCCATGGCTAGGTCTGGCCAGGCACCCCCCCTTTCCCCCCAATTACCCCATCAACCGCCTGTAATTGGGAATGGTGATGTCACGACTGCAGCCACAACAAGGCAACGAGCACACAACAGCATAGAAACCTGAGACTTCTAAATCGAGATGTGCTTTTTTCGTGTCTTTCTTGAAACAACCAGACAGCCACTGACGGAGGGTTCAAAACTCCTGCAAGCACGCATGACCTGTATCTTTTGAGCCTTTGAGCCTTTTCCTAATTCGACAATGCCCGGCCTCTGGGAGGTGAATGTTTGACGTTTTTGCCTCCGCATCGTTTCCAAATCGAGCCAAGAGGGCTCCAAACAGCTTGCAAATTCCATCGTGTCTGCATCAGTGGGAGATTGGCCATAGTGTATGACGGACGTTGCAGGGGTTGTGGAGGGCGAGGACCCCATATTTTTTTACTCCAGGTGACTGGTGATGTAAACTGCCAGACTGTCAGACTCGGGGCCAGATACGCCACAGAAGCCAGTAACGGGACGAACACATGCAAGACATGAGCGTGGCTGGCCCGGCTGTAGGAACGAGCGGAGAACGAGATACTGAGTGGCTACTGTGTACTGAGTACGATGATAACATGGCTAGACACGGAAAGAAGAGAATGGAGTCTATTCTGGATATATGGTGAGTTTGGCTTGCAAAGTGAGCCCCCCACCCCTAGTAGTACTTCTTACGCATCAGTGCTTCGCGCACCATGCCGAGCCGCCGAAGTCGCTCGCGGCTCCGTGCGTCCAGCGGCGCATTCGAGAGGCTGGAGACGTGACGCCTGGAGGCAGGGCCGCAAACGAGTTGGCCCAGTCGGCCGCGGTCGGGGCAGCACCGCCGTTGCCGCTGGCCGTCGGCCCATGCATCTTGACGCGCTGGACCTTGCGCAGCTTGACGAGGCCGTACCAGCAGACAATCAGCGAGAAGGCAAAAGAAAAGCCTGTGACGGCGCCAAAGCCCCAGTTCGTCTCCTCGATAAAGTTCTCGAGGTTCATGCCGTAGAGACCGGCCAGGAAGGTGCCCATGGCGAGGCCGAGCGTGCCAATGCTAAACTTGAGGTCGAGCAGCATCAGCGCGTTGCGGTTGGCATCAAGAATGGCGCGGACGCTGTAGAATTGATTAGGGTCGAGTTAGCAGGGTGTGAAAACAGGCATGGATCACGGGGCTTTGGGTGACCTACATCTCCTCGGTGTTGCGGATACTCGAGACCAGACTGCCGGCCTCTTGCGCCACTTCGTCACAAATCTTGTGGTACGACTCCAGCAGCATCTCCACCTCTGTGTGGTCGTCTTCGCCGCGGTACAGGTCGTGCTTCTTCTCCGTCAGGTACATGGCCGCGAGGTCGTCGTCGGCCTCGAGCAGCTCCTCAATGGCATCGCGCACGAGCTTGGCCTTCTGCTCAAACGTGCTGACCTTTTTTGAAAGCACCAGCAGCACGCGCAGCTTGTCGCGCGTGATGTCGGCCTCGAGCTCGCTCAGAATGCGCAGGATGGGCTCACGCACCGTGTCAAAATCGGCCTCGAGCTCCGACGTCACGGACAGTAGCACGGCTTCGAGTGCGCGGAACTCGTAGGGCAGCCCACCCGCCGCACCCACCGGCTGCTTCTGCTGCAGCCGGCCCTGCAGATCGTACATGAACGCTGACTGTGGGTACGACGTCTTGGAACCGTAGACATCGAAGAGCAGCACACGATCGGCCTTGATGAGGACCTTGAGATGCAGCAGGTTGAGCAGGATGGCGGCCGGACGCACGAGAATGTGTGGCAGGTTGGACGAGTCGATCTTGCGCAAATCCCGCGGCAGCAGGCCGTACTTGGCAATCAGCTCCGTCTTCTTGAACTCGCCGTCCACGAGGATCACCTCGCCGTTCTCATCCACCTCCGTGCACCGCAGCCGTGGCTCAAGTGCCGCCTTGGCCGTCTGCAGCCGCCGCGCGTTGAACATGACGGACGCAAACTCGGCCCCGGCGCCGTGGTCTGGTAAGTCGCCTGGCAGCAAAGAGCTCCGGCGGCCACTTGCACTCCCACCCGAGCTCGGGTCGCCGCAGTCGGCCGCCCCGCTGTTGCGCCAGTGCCATGCCCAGTGCCAGTCCAGCATGCGGTCGTACCACGAAGACCGTTTTGTTGGTGATCCAACAGCCCGGTTCTGCCGGTTGTCGGCCCGCCGCCATGGGAAGCCCTGGGCTGATTGTGATGTAGAAAAAGGTGCGGACAACAGTGCTGCCCTGTTCATGCGTGCGAAGTTCGAGGTCGTGGTCGTGGTCGTGGTCGTGGTCGATATCAAATTCGTCATCGTCGGCCGCCATCGTGTGCGCATCGTCCTGGGAAGGAAGGCGTCAAGGTCGAAGAGTGACGCTTGGAGGACAGCCGTCTCACGGGTGCATTGACCTGTGCCACCGCTCTTTCTGCTCACCAACGGTGCTGGTGGCATCCGCTTTCTGCGACCAACGGGGCCGCCGTCGTCCGATCGGCCCATGTTGGTAGTCGGTCCGCCGTTCTCGCTGCCTTTGCTGCTATTGCTGCCGTCGAGTACAAACAGACGATCGGATTGGTGTCTCAAGAACCGCAAAAGGCCAGCCGATGGCGCCGGCTGCAGGCGCATCGGCGGTGCCAACATCATGTCGGGTGAGGAGGGGGGGCTGTGAGAGATGTGACAGATGTGACCGCTGTCGTCAAACGACGTTTTGCGCGGGAATTGGGGTTGCCGTTCCCTCGCCGGCTCTTGTAATTGTCCGTCTCTATATACCGTCGTATCAGTCGCTCCAGTTGGTCGTTTCGTTGCGTCAGGTCGGCGTCTAGGCCAGGCGGGCTGGCGTTTGTTTGTTGATCGCAATCCAACTTTTTCACCTCCGACGTATTACCTCGAAGATTCACGTGCGATCTTCGCGGCTCGCGCTATTTGCAGTGTCCATTGTGCTCGCTCTGAACCAAAAGTCGCAGGCAAGGCCACTGAAAACGTCACCAAGGCTCGACAATTCCAGCGGCCCAGCGGCGTTAACATGCCCATGGCAGGCGGCTGGTGGCGGCTGGTGGCGGCTGGCAGAATTTTTCTTTCAAGTCTCAAACCGCACCTTCCAATGACACATACAATTACAGCGGTGTAACAGCGAGCCAGCAGCGCCCAGAGCAAGAGCCGGGTCGCGCTTGCCCGTTTTAGGCAATTTGCATCTGCAGCTTCTCTTCTCATCAAGTCGCAACAGGAGGACTTGCCTAAACCGAGATACTGACACCGCGCAAACCAACAAACCGCCGGACGCGCCTTCCTTCGCAAGCCAACGACAGATTAGTAGATACACCATCATGGACGACATCTAAAGGAAGCCACTACCCGTGGCCCCGAGCCCCTTTTCATTTCTTCTCATTTCTTCTCATTTCTTCTCATTTCTACTCCTCTCTGGTCTCTTCTCCATCTTCATCTGCACTCAACGGCATCCGGCATTCATCATCCTCGTATCATCGTCACGGATACCACATTAGTCGCAATGGACGCCACAAAGAAACCTTCGGGCATAAAGCTCACTCCGATCCGCATGCGTGGCAAGCGCAAGAGCACCCGCTCCAACGCCAACGCCAACTCCAACGCTGGCAGTGGCAGTGGCAGTGGCCGTGGCAATGGCCGTGGCAGCGCCTTTCCGTTTCGCCGTCCTAACGAATATTCGGAGACGGCTGGTAGTACGACTCGGCTGGCTGTATCGAGACACTCGTCGCCGCTCAAAAGGTCTCGTGCGTCGTCTCCAGAAGCCTCGGGCTCGGGCTCGGCTCGGCGTGCTCGGACCAAGAAGCCGGTGCCGTTCGACCAGCGTTTCCCGTTTGAGGTCATTGAGCGCATCTTCTTTTACTCGATGAACTTCAACCTCCCACGTGCCAGTCCTCGCTTTGGCTGGATGCTGTCGAGCCGCCACACGCTGCGTGACCTCATTTTTGCCGCCTTTGGACCGCAGTGGGAACTCACTCTGACGAAGAAGCGGAACAAGCGGCCAACCAAGACAAGGGCAGCAAAAATCATTAGGGCGCAAGCCAAAGTCAACGATTCTGATCTTCAGGTGCGAGCCTCCCCGCCTACTACCGGTCCGGTGTACATGACGGCTAATTCACCCCTTTTAGACTGCCGTTTTGAGTGCTCCGTGGATGAAAATGGACTTGCTGGTCGAGACCATGCAGATCTGGCTGCAACGACACAAAGACAAAAGATACCTCCATGTTCCAGTCCCATTTTTCAAGGACCCAAGCCGGGAAACTGCATCAAAGTTTGTCCTCAACCTTGACGAGTTTGATATCCTCAATGCGCAGCACCCAGCAGCGCATCGCCTCAGCCCTGATGTTGTCAATGGTGGCACGGGGGGCGATGACTCGGAAGGCGAGGGCCCGGATGAACCATTTAGTGGTTTGCTCAATCAAAGGAATTACTATCTCGATGACAATGTGTCGGATTCAGATCCAGAACCAGACTGGCCATCCGATGAGAATGATTATGAAGATGAAGGTGCCACCTCGAACGAGCAGCTCACTCCAAGTGGGCAAGGAGAGAACAACGTTGAAAACAGCAACAGCAACGACGTTCTGGAGCCTCGCGTATCTGCCCACGTCTGTTTTGCGATGGACCAGTATTGTTTCTTGGAGAACATTTATCAGATGAGCGAGCTCGGGCCAGAGCCTGGTGCAACACCGTCTCAGCTCCTGGCCATTTCTTACGCAGACCCAAGCACAAGCATACCTCGAGGCCGCATGACGCTATTCTCCTTTATGTTTACGCGCATGAGTGTTGCCGCGGTCTTTCCGCGTGGCCCCAGTCTTTGGGCGACACAGATTCCCGAGTGGCTGCAGCTCGCCGGTGGTCCCTACCCAGCCGCCGGGAGCCAGACGCGCGAGGGCCGCAAGGCTTTGCGAGACCGCCTGCGTGAAACATTTGATATGCTCTCGTGGATTGTCTTTGCTGGCGGCAGGCTGCAGGCAAGAGACAGCTGGGAGTTGACGTGGCAGGGCTTTCAAAATCTACTCGAAATTGACGTGGTGCCCAGTGAATGGGATGCCTACGGGGACGGGGAAGACGTCGTCAAATCATGCCAACACATCAGTGCCGGCTCGGATGAAGAGACCATTCGGCTTCAGTATAGCGTCGATGCGCTCGTCTGCGGGATTCTTGGCCTGTTCTACTCTCTTGGTGTCTTCTACTACCAGATGCCCAAGCACATCCTTAACTCTGCCATGGAGATGGCAACGCAGCGCGGTGTGACCGGCGGAGAAGCGTACCGCCAGTCGCAAACATATCTGATCTTGCAGCGCATTGCCATCCTCATGCCAGGGGACAACAAGAAGTGAATCTTGGACTTCATGCCAGAAGCGTTTGGCATGAAATTCTGATCTTTGCCATCTACCGTAGATAACATTGCGAGGCTCTACTTTAAATAAACATATGGCGATTGCAAGGCTGCAGCCTCGCGGTACAGCCTGCTCGGGCGGGGCTCGGTGCTCGAACCTAAACCTGGATCCCATGGGATTTAGACGACCGTTGAACACAACCAAGGATTGTTTCAAAAACAGGGACCACACACCAAGAAAAAAAAGAGGATTGTTTATTCGCGTGTTTTATTTGGCCTGCAGGGTACCGTTCACAGTTCCGAAGCAACTCACACGCCCCCTCCTCGCTCGAGATATGACGCCGAGTTGACTCATACGGGAAAATGCGTGGGGGGACGGCGGCCGCACTGCAACAGCAACTCTGATCTGCACACACCCTCGCAAGCTCTCACTACATACAATACGTTTCCTGAAAATTACATATTTGAGACACAGTCTGTATCTTTCGTGGAGTACATAACATTTCCTTCATCTTGTATCATTTTCTTTACTTTTGTATATAAAAATTCGAGCGGCCAGGGATTCCAGTGCAGGTCATTTTCAGGAAAGGCGTGTGCGTTTTAAATTTCTTGCAAGATGATATACTACAAACCGTTCATCCTGCATCTTCTTCCACGGAGAGCAAGAAGCAACTTTTTTGAGTCACTTTGTTTATCAAAGCCAGTCCCACCAAACTCGTAGAAGTGGGAGCGTCGCTCACAAGCCCGTGCCTCTTGGATAGGCAGACTTCTGCCTATTTGGACCACCAGATCAATGGATAGTTTTGAAAAGATCAATTTCTATCTTCTTCAATCATCTACTTTGCCACTCACTAGAGTATCTTGAAAACCAAGTGGTTGGCATTTTTGGACTGTGAATTGGGTTCTCTCGTGAGCACTCGCTCACTCGCTAAAAAGTAATGAACAGCCAGCAGTGACAAGATAAAGATTGCCTGCCAGATAACAGCGTTGGGGGGCAAATCCCCTTCGTCGCATGTGAAAAGTCAGTAGCTTTATGCCAGCTATTTTCACAGGTGCGTCTGTGCCCGCCTTTCTCAACTTGAGGCGGCCGAGGCAATTAGGCAGTTTGTGAGCAAAAGGCAGGTGGATATCGTCAACAGGAACAGCCCCGACTGGAGAAGGAGCAACCACCCACGAACGTTCCGTCCATCGGGCCCAACAAGGACGAGCTGCAGATGGAGATCGAGCCCATTGCAGCACTTCCGACAAACAAGGATAGAGGAAGAAAGGGGAGGGGGCGTGTGCAGAACGAACACGACGAGCTCCACATGGTCGGGCCGCATTCTCACTCACTCTTGCCTTCATCCTGCGGCGTGTATCGCGAGAATCGCGAGAACCCGGTGGAGACACATCTGCCGAGCCCTGTCCAACACAGAGGCTGGCTTTTTGCGGACTTTGCCATTGTGAAGGGACGCTGCCCATCATGCAATCCGTGGCCATGAACAGACTCAACGGGGCAGACATGGCGGATGTGTGGACCATCTTGGTCCAACGAATAACGAGTCCCTTGCGTTCTCTGGGCAATGTCTCTCGTCTAAAGGGCGTACACTGTAGAGACGCACGAAAGATTGCCGCCATTCCGCTGCTGGGCCCGTCCGCTCATCAAAGAGATGGATGTCCGATCCAGCGAGCCTCAACGACGCTGACAAAACAGTTGACCCGTTGACAGGACTGGCCTTGATCGTTTCCCCCATTGCAACAGCAGTCAGCAATGTCCCCGCAACGTGGACAGAGAGCACCCCGCAAGTCAAACAGGCAAACAAAAGTTCAAACGCCGTACTCCTGAGGAAGCCATCCCACTCAAGACAAGCCACAGTATGCGTAAATGAAAAAGCAGACCAGGAAAACGAGAGGAGTAAAAAAAAAATGATGACTTGATATGAAATAGACTTTGGTACGGTTTGTATCTCTGGCCAGTTTCAGTGCGTGGAAAAGACGCAAGATGAAAAAAGACGCAGAAAAATGAGCAATAGTAGCAGTAGTAGTAGTACAAAGGCGAAGCAGAATCTCGAAAAAAGGAGAGCAGCAGCAACACGAAAGAGGGACCTTTTTTTTGCGACCATCAACGAGCAAAAGGCAAGCTCAAAGGAGATGGAGATTCACGTCCATTCCCCCCAAAGCTGCCATTGTGCTTCTTCCCGGTCCGTAAGAGCCCAATATCTTGTTCCCTCGTCTCTTGTCCGCTCTCTTCCGCCCTCTGCTCCTTTTCCTCTTTGTCTTCCTTCCCTTTCCGACTGCGCATCTACAATAAAGCAGCATGTTGCAATGCTTCGTTCTGGTGCGTGTTTGCACGCATCTCCTCCTATTAACAGATATCAGGCGACGCTGTTCTGCTTCCATCTTGAATATTCTTCGGAGCCCCCTTCTCGTCAACCGAGCCAAAGACCACCACGGCCATAAGATTGGATGGTGGGAGGCGGAATAGAGACTTGTATGTACCGGTGACAGAATGGCGTAGAGGTATGGTGGTCGATGGCTGGAAGCGAGGCAATCTCCGGAGTTTTCGTTTATCGGCCCAATGCCGTCGTTCATCCTCTGACGCAACCGAGTTCGTCCTCCCCAGTCGATAAAAAATAAAGCTGAACACCGCCCCTCCTGTTCATCCATCCCGTACCGTTCTCGCCAGAAAAAAGAGCAAACGCAAAGGCAAGACAAGGAAGCAACGCAATGTAAGACGAGAAAACAATTAACCCCTGGAAATAGAAAAAGCCTGACCTCCCAAAATTTGTTCCCATAAAATATTGTCCGTTTGGGTGGTGCTGATCCGAGACCACGATGCATGGTAAAATAGGCAAAAAAAAGCAACCGTTGACAAAAGAAAGGGTGGTTGTAGAGAAGGTAATAAAAAGAGATACGGTAGGTGGTAAAGAGACAAAAAGAAATGGATTAAGAGCAAACACAAATGGAAAGGCAAAACGCCAGTTGGGGGGGGGGGGGTTCGCTCCTTCAAATGCAGAATGCGCTTTTTTCGATTCTTTTTTGGGCAAACCCAGGCACAAAAAGATTGAGAAAAAGGAAACTGTTGGGACACAATGGGAAGTAAAAGATAAGAAAAGCCAACCTTTGGGCACCAGGATCTAAAGAGAATGGAGGACAACTCTCCCTGAAAACCGCCAAGATTCTAAAAGCTTGCTTTTTGCGTCTATGCGGATGTCTTTTCTGGACAGTGCTCTTGATTTCTTTCGTCCTGGATCGTCCTGGATCGTGTGGTTGTGTGCTCGTGGTTGTGTGTGGTTGTGTTGTGAAAGTTTTTGTACAGGCGAGAAAGGTGTGTATAAAGAAAGGGACGATTGGTATGATCATATCAGACGCAAAAAGGGAGAGAAGAGCATAATACACTCCCCTCACTTTTAGTTCAAAATCCCCTGCCACATGCCGGGACCGCAAAGCCCACTCATGGAAGGATGCTGCAGATCCATACCGTATGAGTAGGTGTTTGCAGTCGACACGGCACCAGCCGCCGTAGTGCGGCAGAGCCGCTTCCGGCTACCAGTCAGAGCCGATGCACGGGATGCAGCCTGCAGGTCCAGGTCCGAGGGAGCCACGGACAGCTGCTGGGTAGCAGACTGGCCCATAACCATCGCCTCGAGGCCACAGTTGCTGGCGCCCTTGGGCAGACCGCCGCGAAGGAGGTCACGCACGTTGTCCTGCAGATAAGTCGCGTCTCCGGACATGGGACGGCTCCTCTTGAGACCTGCACGGAACTTGCTGTTGTCGCTGTTGTCGCTGCCCGTGGTGAAAGTCTGCTGCTGCAGATCCGCCAGGGCACGCGCAGCATCCGTCGCATCAACCTCGCTCGACCGGCGGGCAGCCGATGCCGAGCCCACGGGGCCGGTGTACATCATCGTCTCTGGCGAGGCAAAAACAGCCGAGCTGCCGTCGTCGTTGTTGATTTCGTAGTCCTCGGGGACCACGGCAGGGATGTTGCCCGCTGCTTTCAGTCCGAAGCAACTCTTCTCACGCAGGCTGCTGCTGCTGCTCTGGTGCTTGAGGAACCGATGCCGCGCCTGAGTGTCCAGCTTGGGAAGCTGGCCATTCGGCGCGTTCATCAGGGACCAAGACGAGGCAACAGAAGAAGAACGCGAGACGAGAGACGAATCAGAGATCATGGATTCGGGCGACGAAGCCGTGGAGACCGAGTTGGCGAGAGACGAACGGCGCGTCAAGTTGCAGCCAACAGGCGACATGGGGGAGGGGTGCCACCGATCGAGGAACTGAGCCGAGCTGGCCGACGAGGCCTGAGCAACAGCAAAGCACATTGAAGAACGGCTGCCAGCAAGCATCTGCGTGGCGGAGGGGGCAGGGCCAGGAGCGGCCGCCGAGGTGCAGCTGAAGATGCCGGCCTGGGGCGGGGCGAGCTTCGGCGTGGGCAGAAGACCCAGAGCCGGGGCGACAACACCCTTTTTGTTGACAACACCAGGCATGGCACTGCTGAACTTGGACGCGAGGGAGGTGGTCTCGGTCGTCGAGGCGAGCGGGCTCTCGGCAGTGGCTTCGGGCGACGAGCACATGGAGACGGGCGACAGAGCACCAGCGACAATCTGGCACGAGCTGCTACGGCGAACAACCACGGGAGTCGTAGGGCCGCAAAGCTCATCCAGGTTCTCGAGGGTGGGCGACAGCTTCTGGATGAGCAGACGAAACTCAAAGCACTTACGCTCAAACCCATCGACCACAGCAGGGCCAGGAGAAGGAGGCAACTGCGGCGAGGAGTTGAAGCGGTTGACGCACTCGATCCATTTGTTGTACAGCTCATTGGTGATGTGCAAGCGCCAGTTAACAGCATGCAGGAACGCAGTCTCGTTCTGGTTGATCTCCACAGTGGAAAGACCAGAGATCTTGCTCCAGGCACGGGCCGAGTAGTTGCGGTCCTGCAGGTACTTGGACGCGAGGATAAGCGCGGCCAAAAACATGCGGCGACCGCACTGCAACGCGCGGCAGGCGTGGCTGTCATTGGACTGCTCCATGGTGAAGTTGTGGCTGGGCAAGCGAGGCTTGATCAGGAGAAGGTAATACAGGGCAACCTGCAGAGTAGAGTAGCTGGCGCGCGAGCGGCGCAGCGTCTCCTGGATAAAGGTGCGCAGCGGCAGCAGGTAGCTACTGTTGCTCGAGCCGTTGACGCTCTCGCCACGTCCGATGACCGACGACAAGGGCCAGATGGCCTGGACGATCTGAGTGGACGCATCTGAACAAAAGGGAGGCAAAGTTAAGCAATCAAGAACAGGAACGGGGAGTGGCAGTGCACGAAACAGACAAACGCTATCTAAAGAGACGATGGTGGACTTAAAAAAGGAAGAGAAAGGCGGAAGTGAAATTTCAGGTGCATAAAAGGAAAAAACAAGGAGAAAACAGAAACTCACCGACAAGATGATCGACAAACGTAGTTCTGCGATCAGACTGCCGAAGGAGAGAGGGCACAACGGCCGGCGCAACGCTGGACCGACGCGGGTGCTGTCGCAGCGGGGCAGGAACGGCCACGGTCTGCTGCTGCTGCTGCTGCTGCTGCTGCTGCTGCTGTTGCTGTTGCTGTTGCAGGCGCTGGAGTTGCTGCTGCTGGGACTGCCATGTGCGCGCAGCCGCAAGCTTCGCGTCGGCGCCGTGCTGGCTGCTCAGACACACACTGCCATGGCTGCTGACAGATGTTTGCGAAGAGACCGTCGAGAGGCAGTCGAACGAGACGTCGTCAATGATGCTCTGGGATGAAGAGTCGGAGGAGCCATGGGACCAGACGGAAGACTGCGAGGCTGAGGCACAAGCCGCGATCGAAGTTGAGGAGTAAGGGAGGGTGGAAGTGGCGTGGCGTAGGCGAGGGTGGTGGAGGGCGAGAGGCGAACCATGTTCGTCGTCGTCCTGCATCTTCGGGGAGGTTGTGTGGGGGTGGGTGGGTAAGGAAGCGTTGAGAGTATTATTGTTGCGAAACGTAAGACACTAATGGTGGTGCTTTCGAGTGGTGATGAAGAAGGGTGATGGTTAAGGCGCGTGGGGAGTAATGGCGCATGGAAGGGAAAGCCTCCAGTCGCTACCGGAGTCGAGAAGTGTTAACCGTTGGGAGCCGTAGATTGTTCGTGGACCTGAATCTCGCGCTTTTCTCGTAGTTCTCTCTTCTGCGAGCGTTGTCTCTCGGACGGATGTCAAGGATATCGCTCGGAAAGGAAAGGGACGTCGGGGAAGAGGGGGGGAGTAAAGGAATAACAGAGACCACTTTAGATGGAAGAGTCTTCACGAACAATCAGACCGGCAAAGGTCGACAAAATCAAGACGAGGCTAGCGACTGGGGCAAGAGAGTATCTCACAGCGATCATCGTTGGCTGAAGGATATATAGGGGAGAAGGGGGTGGTGATGGAGAGGAGAGGGAATGGGTGAAGAAGGACGTCGAAGTGGTGGCGGTGACTGTCTTCGTGACAAGGCAGACGACCTAGGATGAGCAAGGCGACAGGTTGAATGTGAGTGTGGGTGTGAGGGTGAGAGCCGACGACGACGAGTGCAGTCGACTGTGAGTAATTATGACTCGGCAAGCAAGTCAAAAACCATGGGATTCAGGAAGAGGAGACCAGGGAGCAAAGAGACGGAAGGGTGTGCAAAAGACGTCGAAGATTGTGGACGCAGACGGGACAAACGTGCGTTCACAGATGAACCAGGTAGGAACACATGTCTTGATGGAGTTGGCAAAATGTAGAGTTTGAAAAAGAAAGGGAGGACTAATGTCGAGCGCGATCCGGGGGTGGATGGTTATGCACGATGGCTGCAGGTACGGGCTGCGTTGATGGTCGTCCGATCGGTCGTGTCGTGATGCGTCCGGAGAATGGTTAAAATGGAGAAGAGAGAGCCTGTGCGTGTTGCGAAGGCGGAGCGAAGCGAAGCCAAAAGAGGGGGGCGAAAGATCAAGAGATGTCGAGATGGAAAGTCAAGATCAAGATGAGAAGAAGAGTCAAAGGGGTGGGTGTGAAGAATGAGACAGAATGAACAACTAGGAAAAAGAAGCGAAGAAATGGACACGAAGAGAAGAGAGCGGATATGCGGTCGTGATAAACAAAGCGAAACAAGCAAAGGTAAGGAGATTCGACGAGGCCTATGACTCTTTTCGTTGGGCGGAAAGGACAGCTTCGACGATGGCGAGCGAAAACCGGAAACCTAAAAGAAGAGCGCGCGCGCAAAAGAGCGTGGATGTGAGTATATGTGTCAACGGCTTAAAGGTGTCGCTGTGGCCTGTGATGGTTTTTTTGCGATGACTCTTCCGCCCAAGTGGATTGAGAAATTGCCCATGAATAGAAAGGAGGGAGCGAGAGAGTGGCGAAGAACGGGGAGGGAAAACGGAAATGGCTGGGCTTGGGGGGGTGTCGCAAGTGCGAGGAAAGAGCGAGTGTGGCAGAGAACGAAGATAAAAGTGGGTAACAGGGGGGTGGCGCGAGTGACTTCGTCTCGTTGTCTCGTTGGGCCAGGTGGCTCCAGTTGGCAGGGAACAGGCGTGAAGGACACGAACAACCCGAGAAACGAAAGGGGTAAGGAGGAATTAGGGGAGGAAATAGGGAGGAAGGTGCGCGTGTGTGTTGTGTGTGTCAGAGATGGAGGGGTACTTTGGGTGGGTCTGCGGTTTTGCGTGCGTGGAAGCCTGGCCTGGGGGGCAAGTGGCGAGGTGACAAGTACCCCACAAACAGAGATGAACAAGAATAAACAGGCAGGCGGCGCAGGCAGTGCAGGCACAGGCAGGGAAGGAAAGTATGCATAGGCAGAAGAGGCAGAAGAGGCAGAAGGAGGGAGGGGGGCGACCGGACCGTTTCTGGCGTTTTAAAGGGAAAGTGCATTGGGAGATTGGCACCAAAAGGGTAACGGGGAAGGTAGCGACGAAGGGAGCGACGAATGAGCGACGAATGAGCGACGAGGGAAAGAGACATTTGGCTATTGCTCAGTTTGCCTCAAAATTCTAACAGCAATAGCGACATCTCAAAGCGCTCCTTCTCATCCTGCGATCTCGTTGCCAGCTGACAGGCCCAAAGTTGGAAACTTGAGCAGGCAGGCTCGGCAGAGAGGCAGCTGCGACTGGCCAACTGACAGGCCTCACTGGCTAGGCTGACAGCTCACACGCAAGGTGGATCTTGTGTGTCCAAACAAAAGAGGCAAGCAGACAGGCAAGGAAGGAGCGATGTAAATTATCACGGAGAGGCCAACAAAGCGCGTCCAGCCGAGCACAGATGGCGAAAAGAGTCATCTCCACGGTTTGGTGACCATTTGGTGCCTTGCCAGGTGCCAGGAAGCCAGGTGGCAACAAAGACATTGGGAGAACAACGCACTGCGAAGAACGGAGGAAATGCAGCGAGGCAAGAGCGCTGTAAAGTGGTGGCGGAGGCAAAATCATAGGGTGGTGAAGGTGTTGAGCGGGCGTGAAGCGGGTACACGAAAAGGGAAGGGCGGTGGCGAAGGCCAAAAGGCCAGACCAGACCAGGCCAGGACAGACGAGGCCAGGCCAGCACTGCCCAATGTGCTTCGTATTGCGGACGCCAGACAACACCAGACAACGCCAGCTTTCATACGCCGTCCACCGCACTTGTCAGATGCAGTGGAGCAACAGTGTCGTGGCAGGTGACTTGGGCAGTGCAATAGCGTTCGAAGGTGAGGAGAAGCGGGTATGGAGAGAGAGTCACGATGGGGAAAGAATGGAGAATAGAGGCCAAGTATGGAGAGCAAGACAGCCGACCAGGATAATGGATAATGGATAAGGGCGGTATGACGAGATGGGAAGAAGGAAGAGGAGGAGACAGCAGAGGACGAGAGGACCAGAGGACGAGAGGACCAGAGGACCAGCTGATAAAAGAAAGACAGACAAACGTACTCTTCCGGGTTGCAATTGAAACCGTAATTGAATTTGAGATATCCAGCTATCGGTTGAGATGTCCTGGTCTTTATTTTGGTGTAAGCTGTTTGTATTATGATTCGTTGATATCATCGTGACAAAAACCGGACAAGGTCGAGTCGAGATAAGGTATCGAAGGAACCAGAACGAACAGGAGAAAAGTAGATCGTGAGCGGTATCCAAGAAGTGTTCAATGTTTTGTTGATTTTGATTTTCTTGTGGTGGAATAAACAGCGTCGGGTTTCCAGGACACTTTTCTGTGGCGGTTACAGGATAACTTTGTCGCAGGTGCAAGCGAATGCCTTGCGACGAAAACAACAAACGAAAGTGAGAGGGCCGTGGACGAGGCTGTCGTTGAGAGGGCGGTGAGGATGTGCCGGAGAGCTCTTTTGGTATCGAGAACTGAGAAATGCGAACAACAAAAGATAGAAACCCCCAAGGGGTATGGGGGTATACGATAACAAAAAGGATAATATGTCGGTTGAAACAACGAGTCAGAGGGACAACAAATAGTATCTCAGAAGGAACTGTGTATCGAGGGCAGGAAATTGATGTCCAGAGAGCCGCGACTTTCACGTTTTAACTCTAGTTGATGGATCTGGCATCGCTGCTGTGACGATGTCGAAAGGGGAAGTCGGAGCGGAGAGAAGGAGATAAAAGCTGTTGAGGCTGGACCAGGAGAAGCAAAAGAAGCAAAAGAAGCAAAGAAAAAAAAAAAGAGAACGGGAAAGCGAGAGCAGAGGGTGAGCGGACAAGCACCAGTTTTAGTGGGATGCGGGATGCGGGATATGGGATGCTTCTGCTTCTCATGAGGGGACGAACGAGGGAACGAAGAGAGGGGAAACAAACAACCGGCAGGCCAGCTCAGGCCAACAACAAGCAGCCTCTTTGCTCATTGTGGTCACTACGACTGGCCGATTCAAGCCACACATTGTGCATCGACAGACACGGAACATTAAACACGTCCACAAATGACGGAGCAGGCGCTATGGGAACATGCAGCCAGATGCAGGCAGACGATGCAGGGAAAGGAACAGAGAAAACGACAGAAGAGCGACCACGCATCACCAACCCATCCAGCCTGCCAGCCCACAGCCAGTCCACCGCCTACCACACCCACGACCGAGGTGGGCCGCCCAGGCCAATCCTCGTGTAGCGCGAGTTGATGTTGCAGCAAAAAGACTGCGGTCGAATTCTGTATCTTCCTCTCACAGCCAACGAAAACAGCCCGCCCAGCACCACTTCCGGAAGGCATGGGGGGAGGGCTTTGATTGCGTTCAAGTCGAAGGAGGTCGAGGCAGCGAGAGAGGAGAGTTGGTTCACATCTTGCCAGTCAAGCTCGATGCATCTCTGCCGCCCCAGAATAAGACGAGTCTCAAGGCGATGCGGCGGCCATAAAGAGGAGCGATGCGGTCAAGATAATGCCATCGTGAACGACGCCCTTGTCAAAACAGGCCCTCTTTTCCCCCATCGGCTCGGCCCCACCTCCTTCTCAAACTGGCGATCAGAACTGTCGCGGTCGTCGCAGTCCTTCCTCCTTTGGCGAGAAAGACTGGCAACTCGGGGCCAAAAGAGTGAAATAGTGCAGTCGTTCTTTCCAAACGTTTCTATCGTATCTGACTATGTATGCGTAGTCTCCCTCCCAGTAACCTGGGCCACCGTTCTCTCGCCGTCTTGTCTACTGAGTACTGTTGCTGTTATTGCCTCCTTCAAGAACTGCTGCCTTGTTGACACCGCTTTCCAGCTTTGCCAACCTCGGGCGTTTTTTGTGCTCTTCTGTTTGGGTGCGTTCATATATCCTTGCAAGGCGGATAGCCCGGTTGGATCTTGGGGGCAGCTGCAACGTTTGTCTTTCTTAGGAGGATTTGTTTTTTGTTTTGACATAGTACTGTCCTCTTTCATCCCCAGTCTCGTCGTCGATATCGGGACACTTCGCCTGGCCTTGACCGCCCACTGTTCTGTTGATGGGTCTCTTGTCCCCTCTTAGGTCCCGAAAAACAGAATAGGAGTCTCCACTACCTGCTTGGAATCGACTAACTGACGCCTGTGTGCCCGAACAGGGGGCAGAAATGCACCCGTGAAAAGAAGGTCAACAAACGTGAGAGACGACCAACCGTAAAAAGCGAAGGGGCATGAATGACGAAAAAAATCTCAGCAAAAAACACCGCAAATTGTCGGTCAGCAGGGGCATCGTGGGAGACGAATGAGCCTCGTGGCCGGCCACGAGGGCACAGACAAGACGATCGAGAAAGATGCGAGAAAGACGTGAGAATGCGTATTGAAAACGCCCGTGGTTGCCTTGCGAGCGGTCACCTCTCTTCACACACACTTTTGGGCTGTCTCTCTTTCTATCTCGCTCGTGGCTCTGCAAAGCATGCCTACCCTTCTGTTGCCCCTCATTGCTATCGAACTCCGATCCGACTACTTGTAGGATCAGACACGCACATGCGCACACGCAAGACAAAGACAGGAAGATCCAGCAGGAGACACAGGGACGAACGAGGGAGGGGGGCCACAGCCCAGACGCCCTGCCTCTGCCTGCTTGGCCCATGCCTTTACAAGTAGGCTGGGTTTCGTTCCTCCCCCTTCCCGCTGTGCCAAATATAAAATTCTGAATTACATCGTACATAGTAGAAATTCGAAGAGGTGTGAGACCATCTAGAGAGCGGGGGAGCCTTGACGACGAACGACCAAAAGCGAATCCGACTTGTTGGACGCGGCCTACCAAGATTGGCCGAGGGCAGCCAGGGCTTTGCTTGTAAGTGCAATCGTTTGCCGCGTTTTAGACCCTAGCACCAGGTATTCGTCGCCCGACTGACGCAATGGTTTGCTTTGGAAGCCAACGATGGACTCCAGATGACAAGCTTAAACATCTAAAAATAACAAAGTCAAAAAAGCGAACAAGAGAAAGACGAAGATGAGATCTCAAAAAGGCACGATGCGCCTCCTTTGATACTTTGCCTTTCCCGGCGCACCTCGAGTAGCAACTGTTTTAGGCCTACCATGGGCCACAGGGACAGGTCGGTTGCACAGAATAGTCGACAAGGGGGGAGAGGAAGCCACACACAGACTTGCATGACAGACGACGAAAGGAGTGTGCTGAGATCCCGCCTGCCATCGTGAGAAAAAAACGCCATATCCTGTGCCCGAGATACGGGCGACCAATTGCCGAGTTTAGCATCTGAACATCACCGCGTCTCTTTTGCATTCCGATTTCTCGACATTTGACGCTTCCTGTTTCTTGACCTATTTTCCGTTCGCTCGTTGGCGATCAAGGTCCGTGTTTCGTCTCGGATTTAGAAAAACAAAAGACAAGCCCGGAGACAGCAAAAAAAGATAATCAACAATTGCGACGTTTAAACGTCTTGGCCGAGAAACATCCTTGCCAACAAAAACACATCATTCATGCTTTCCATTCGAGGTTATCTGATTATGAGATAGATTCCTGAGACACAAACAAAATGACAATGAAGAAATGAAAATAATATTGCAACCAAAATATTGCAACCAAAATATCGACGCAATATAGACATCCTGGCAGCTGGAAAAGCAGGATGCCAGACGGCTGAACTGCCCGTCAACATACGCCCCGTGGTAGCGCCTCACACACCTCAAGGGCAAGGCTCACCACCACACCATTGACACAAGATTCAGACCATCAGAATAATTTTAACACATGGCACGTTTTTGCCCGTTGTGTTTTGCACAGAAAAAAAACAGACTCGGTTTCTCCTTGCACAAGATAAAGTATCGTGCTACCCTCATATGTTTCGTTGACAGTCATTTGTATCTCCACTTTTTACCCATCGTCCAGCATCCGTCGTGTTCCGAAGCCAACAACGCGGGGCCCTTTTGTTGACCCAGAAGACCAAGGCGCATGTCAGTGAGCATAAGATGGCTGCCAAATAATGAATAATGGGCTGAACGCCAAACATTTGACTCCGGAGGTGGGGGGGGGGGGGGGGTTCGTGAGAAACGAGCACCGCATTCAAAGACTGCATTGTTCGACCGTCTTACACTCGTTTTTGGGTCCGCTCCTCCTCCTCCCCTCCTTCTTGGTCGTCGATGGTGCCGATGGTGTCTTACGAGTTCAGTTGATGGCGAACATGTGTGGAATCCCATAGTGTTGTCCGTACTCCGCTGTGCTCCGGATGTTGTGCAATACGAAGTAATACGCAGTCGATTATCGCGTACATAGAGTGTGGACTTGGGACTTGAGCAGGCTCCCTCTACCCAGGCCTTGCCAGCGCCGCCCTCGAGCAACTGAAAGCTGCATCATAGCGCGATACAAGCGGCGCTGCTCGACGCACAGGCTCTCACAGCAATGAGAAGGCGCAATATGCGTATGCTGTATGAATGGAAGTGGAAACGCCATTTTGGCGTGGAGCCAGGGGCATGTACAGTACTACAAATGTTTATATTTTATCACACTGTGCTTCAAAGATATATATCTGTACTTCTGTAATACACTTAGCAAACGTACTCTTCAAAACTACCTTATACTGTGTAGGTCTGAAAACTTAATGCACTGTGCACTATGGCCGGGCAGCCCGGCTTTCTTCGTCTGCCAGCTGCCAGTCAAGCAGTCTATCTGTGAACATCTTCACACAATCGGATACTAAATGGCCTATTTGTAGCCAGTACGACGTACTCATTGACCAGGGGGTCAATGTCTCTCTGTTCGCTCTCGCCTCTGCTCACTACACGGGCCACAAGTGTGACGCGTTGCCAGTCGCGACCTAACCTCGTAGCATTCTTTCTTGCTCTATATCTTCACTCGATATATTCTACACACCACGCGTGGCCAACACGCGGGTCTGAAGAGGGGCCGCTTTATGGAGGACGTGGACGAGTACGATGTAAACAGGACATGATGGACGAGGGGCCACAAAATGGCACAAAATAAGTAGCACCAGAAACGAACCGATTTGTCGGGATAAACACACACAGAAGTCAAAAAACGATAGAAAGGACCAAAAGACCCGCTCTGAGGGAAGAAAGGTTCCGGCGGCGGCGAGACCGGGGCCCTCTTTGTTTTCGGTCGTCGTTTTTGCTCTTGCGACGACGTGGTGGTGGAGGGGGAACAAGACCGGCAGTATGACTCAAAAAAAAAGTTTACCATCTTTTCCTGTCCACGCGCAACAGCAAAAAAGGACAAAGAAAAAAGAGAGAACTTGGGAGGCTGCCAGGGGCCTGGGAGTCCTCTCCAAAAGCTACGGAGTAAAGCAGGCGAGTCGGGCGACCACACAAAGACAGCCAAGCGGCCCAGATGCCAGGGCACCTGCCAGACCAGGCAGCGACCGAGGACTAGCCAGCACCTGCCAATGAGGCCCAGAAACGAGTCTGTTTTGGGAGAGCGAAATAGGAAAGAAAGACCCAGGTCGCGCACACCAAACGATTCGTGCGGCTGTGGGAAACAGCGAACGGGCGACAAAATCTGCAGTTGCCAGTTTCGGCCATGGCGACCGAAAACTGCCATGCAAAAATACTCAGTACTTTGTAGGAACTGCAGCATAAAACGCCAATGACGGGTAATGTGCAAAAGACCGCTTCTCGCGCTCCAACTTTGTAGATCGCCAGCGTGACTCTTCGATTGCTGTCCATTGTGAGCACTTTCGGTGGGCCGTCTTCGCTAATAATCCCCGAAGCTATGCGCCATACAAAAGTAGCCTCGCCCAGGGTCGGGGTGACAAGAAAGGCGAAAGGGCTGTGAGCTGCATCCCGCCGTACAAATAATCGTCCGTCGCCGACAACGGATATTGTCCCCTACCCTGTACGTACTTTGTACGATGTAGACTGTTTTTGTGAAAAGCAATGAAGCCAAGAAGACATGACTCCGGCTCTCTGTCGCCGTCTGCGGGCGCTGTTTTCCCGTTGGCCGAAAATTCAAGATCTGGCACTCACGAGATCCGGCCCAAAATCATGAGACCATAGCGCCGAACAAGACGACAAACCACGCTCTCCAGGCGAAATGGCAAGAGACAGGCCAAAAACAGATCTTGTCAGGCTGACTCATTCTTGGCAGTTTCTGAAGATCGTCACTGTGCAACCTCCATCGTAACAACCCGTGGCTATCTGGTCTCTTGTTTTTCTTCTTTTCCTTTCGCTTGCTGGCTCCTTCGCCTATATTTGCAGTATTGTTGGTGTATGTTGCCCGATTTCGCCCGGCTCACCGAAACTCGCAGCTTTTGCTCTGAAATTGCTGTTTCTTGCTGGACTTGCCGGTGCTCTATTCCGTACAAATATTATTCGATATAATAACTTATACGTACAAGTATACTCAGTCATTGCATTCCATATCCTACAGTGGCCTGTCTCCCCTATTCGCCCGAGATGTCACTCCATTTTGGTTGGATGTCTGCACGACAGTCGATCGCCCAATACAAGTTCATACAGGGCGAGAATACGCGACGCGTCAGTGCCCAAAGTGGAGAGACCGCCAGAAACACGGACTTCCTTGCCACCGCGTGCTGTCCATGGCCAGAAGAACAAGCAAGGATGGAGAAAACAAGGCGAAGCAAAGTTGTGTCTGTAGTAGTCGGGATATCCTTTGTACATCGTAAGGACGGCCACAGGGAAAGTTAACAAAGCATACATGAGTACTCCGACTTGAGCAAACACGGCAAGGCTTTAGCGAAGTTGACGGGCAAAAATTTGTTACGCGCATGATTCGAGACCATACAAGTACATTACAACTTCGTAGCTTCGTACTGTGAAGTGCACAAACCGAGACAAGGCATACATGCAAATACAAAGATGCGGGTGACCAGTCGTGAACTGCATAGGGCAAGTGCTGACAGATGTTGGTCAACAAAGGGCAACAAAGTGACGTCAAAGTGCACCTTTTGTCTCCCTCCCTCTCTTTCTTGATTTCCAAGTGGATGGGGTGTGCGATTTTCAGCCTCAGAGCAACCTTTGAGGCTGCATGCTATACAGCTTGATCAAGCCATGGCTCTGCATAGCAATAGTTACTCTCCACGGCAGGTATAATTTGGTTGGGCGATACTGCTAGAAACAGAATTCCAGTCTTGATACAGTAAGATATGGGGAGATATTGGGGAAACAAAAAGGCCATGAGGTTTGTAGTTGCCAAAGCCATCGAGGCGCGAATTTTCATAATTGTGGAGGAAGAACGAAATCGGCGCCTATACACGAGTGGTGAATGATTGCAAGCTTATAAAATAGACGGGCAAATTAGCAGAAAATGCCTTCATCGTGATAAATGATTTTTGAAATACTAGGAACTTCAGGGTGTGTTGTTATCACCATTTTTGACAAAAGACTCAATATCTGGTGAAGGCATAATCGCGCGGTACTGCACTTTGAAAAGGTTAAAAACATCACGATGATAAAACTCATTGTTTAGTATTACCTCTATGATGATTGCAAAATCAGGAATCATAATTCTCCCGAGTTTTGTCGCGTCGTTTTGCATTCACCAACTAGCATCTCGACCTCTGAGCGTGATTAAACAACTCTCGACGATACAGGTCCAGATGATGCCTGAAAATGTTTTCATATCCAAAAGAATGACAAAATACCAGGCATTGTGTGGATATTTTGTGTGTATTGTGCAAATCTTGCGTGCTCATAATGTCGGATCAGTAGACATTGTGTCCACGAAGGGCGTGTGCCACATACGATCGAGATCGCGAGTCAGGTACGTCTAGAACTAGTACCCTGCTCTCATGTAGCCAGCCCACTGTAGGTCTGGGTGCACAATTATACCATCGGTGTCGAGTGCTGTGACAAAATTTTCAGTGTTTACAAAGCCCGGGGTCATGATAGGTGAACGGAGCGATGCTTTTGCGTGTCCTTTGCAGTATCCAGGCTTCACTTCTTGATTTCTATATATATTTACTACATGATCGTTTCTTCACTTCTCTAAACTGTAGATTTGGGACAAATTTATATTTGCGTTACTTTCACTAACACTCTGAGAAAAATCCATAAAAAATCATTTTACAAAAACAAAGATGTGATTATACCGTTACTCGACCTGTCAAACAGCCCAAAAGGACACGACGGGAAAAATTGGATAACACGCAGGAAGCTGTACGAATAAGGAAAGATTAAACCCCTGCCTTTTGCTAACGAAGATTACGACACTTCGTAAACGAACAGCTTACCAACAAGTGTAGGATGCCACCACATTCGATATGGAAGATAGCATCAAGTTTGACTGACACAGAAAAAATTCAAAGATTGCATTCTATGTTGTACAAGCTGTAGGCTGTAGGTCGTGGTATCATACGAGGTTGAATTATCGACGGAAGTCAACAAAGATAAGAATGTGAGCACGCCGTAAATACAATACCCTTCCCCGTTACACGTGGCTCCCTTTCTCTTTCTCACGGGAAGAAACAAATAAATCGCAAGAAGCAAGCACGAAAATTCAAATTATGAATAAGAGCATTAAACTCTGCCTCTTCTTTTTCTTTGGGTTCCCGTAATCTCAAGAAAATCTTTTTTTTGCGCCTTTCAACCACAAACTTTGATAAGTAACCCGGGGAAACAGAAATAGTAAGAAACCGAAAAAAATAGTACAGCCAAAAAAAAAGACAGCAGGCAAATAGCAAACCGACAAAGACACGGAGACAAGTGCCCAACAAAAAATCAGAGACGCGAAGAAGACAGATCCGCGTAGACCGTCAGGATGAGAAGACTCAACAGAATCAAGACCTTTGGTATCTAGACCGTCCATTTCTCCGAGATGCCCTAATAATTTAGTTGGTGGCAACCTCCTCAGCACCGGCAGCGTTGCCGCCATCCTTGAGCTTCAGGCCCTCCTCGGGATACTCGGGGAAAGTCTTCTTGAAGTACTCCTCAACGGCCTTGAAGGCCTCCTTGTCCTCTTCGGTGCTGAGGAAGGAGATACCGGCACCGTTGGTACCGAAACGACCGGCACGACCGACACGGTGCTGGTAGGTGGCGACCTCCTTGGGCATGTCGTAGTTGATGGCCAGGTTGATGCGCTCAAAGTCGACACCACGGCCGAAGATGTCCGTGGCAACGCAGACACGCAGAGTATCGCCCTTCTTGAACTTCTTGTAGACAGCGTCACGCTCCTCCTGCTTCATGTCACCATGAATGAAGCAAGTGGGGAAGTTGAACTTCTCCAGAACCTTAGACAGCTGCTCCGAGCGGGCACGGCTCTTGACGAAGACCATGACCTGGTTGATGTCCAGCTGGTCAAGAATGTCCACAAGCTTGCGGATCTTCTTGTCCTCGGGCAGGAAGATGTGGAACTGGCGCACACCGTCAAGGGCCAGCTCGACGTGGTCCTCAACAAGGTGCTCAGTGGGGTTCTGCAGAAACTTCCGGCAGATAGGCAGAATCTCCTGGGACAGGGTGGCCGAGAACATCATGACCTGCTTCTGGCGGGGCGTGGCGCGGAAGATGTCCTGGACATCACGGCGCATCTCTGCAAAATCGCGTCAGTATGTGTCGTGAAGTGTTAATGTTGTTGATGGTAGGTAAAAGGGACTCAAAACGTACCAACACCCTCAAGCATCTTGTCGCACTCGTCGAGCACGAACATCCGGACACTGCCGAGACGCAGGTGCTTGTCGCGAACAAGGGCGTTCAGACGACCGGGGGTACCGACGACAATGTGGGGGTGGGTCTCCGGGCTGCGAAGGACGGCAATGTCGTCGGCGATCTTGGTACCGCCGTAGAAGACGCTCGTGCGGACCTCGGGCATGTACTTGGAGAAACGGTTGTACTCGTTGCGGATCTGGAAGGCCAGCTCGCGAGTGTGGCACAGAACGAGGACGGAGCACTCGCCGTCGACGGGCTCGATCTGCTGAAGGGTAGACAGCACGAAAATGGCCGTCTTACCGGAACCGGACTTGGCCTGGCAGATGATGTCACCGCCAATGAGGGCCTGGGGAATGCATGTTTGCTGGACTGTAGAGTGGCGCGTTCGAATGTCAGAATTGCTTGTCTGTCAAGGTAGAGATTAAAAGAAATGGACGCGAGTGTTGTGTGCGAGTGTGCGAGATCGTAGGCGAAATCGGTGGGGGAAGAAACTGAAGGGGGCAAAAATGAGAAGTGAGAGAAAGAGAAACGGAGTCCGTCCACCGGCGTAGCAAAGAATCAAAAGACACCACATGTCGAACTTCGGCGACAGCTTCGAAGGATATCTGTATCGATGTCCAGCAATCGATCTGAACCCATAGAAACCGGCGTTTGATGGTTCATTGCGGTCGTCAACCATGCACCACCTCTTTCGAGAGAAAGCATACAGTTGGAATTCCGCCAATCTTGCAATCGCCAATAGGTCATCTTGCGCAGGCAACCTCTCAACCTCGTTTACCGGAGAGAAGCTGAGCAACACAGGACGATCACGGCGTTTCGCATGCGTGCTTGCTAGAGCTCGAAGCGTTGGCCTCGGAAGTCTGGTCGCATTCCGAAAAACCGACTCTGAGAAGTCTCGTGTCGGGAGGCCCCTGCCATCACAGCTAGGGGGTGGTTCTCGATGAAATAGGGCCGTAGCCTTCCGGCTGCAGCTCCCTCGTCATCGTCCTTTGGTGGTACCGCCGCTCTGTTCCGCGTGGCGAGCAAATCAAACCGTTCACAGAGTCACACGCCTGTGGGAACAAGCGTATGTGCTGTGTCAACGGTCTTGCAAGAGTTCAAAACTTCCCTTCCCAACAGGGGAAGTCGATGCATCCGTGGCGATCAGTCTTGGGCGTATTTCAGCACAAACCGATACCGATCAGAGCGTAAGCTGATTTTCGCCGGTCCGATTTCATCTCGGAGGAATGGCATAGGCCGTTGGCTTGCTCGATATTCAGGCCACCAATAGAGAAGCTATTACCGCGTACTCTTTTGGTGTCCCACGAAAAACCCCGGGAAATTTCGTCCCCGGTCTCGTTATGCGCCGAAGGCAACCGCGTGCCTCGTACCGCCACCAAGTATGTTCCTCCCTTTCGATCTCTTTCGGATCTTGACCATTCTCTTGCGACGGATGGACGGAGCGCTCCAAATCTCTTTCTCTCTTCTCGTATGGGGGAACAGCGCCGCAAAAAACACGGACGCTGGGTGATGGAGGGAAGGGCAAAAAGAAACGTGTGATGGAAGCGAAGAATGAAAATTGAAAAAAAAAGCTGGGAGATTAATGATGCCTCTCGTTCTTGAGGAGCAAGGACTAACCGTCCGAAGGATGTTCGAAACCGCAGTCGGCGGTGGCGCGGATCAGCTCGGGCTTGAGCAAGAAGTCGCGGAACGTAGTCGAGTAGATACCGACATAGCTGCCGTTCTTGGCCGTGGCGTTGTTGCCGGCATCGGCAGCGGCCTCAGGTGCGTCGGCGTCGGCGGCACCCTTCTTGGGGGCGGTGGTGTTGTTGAGCTCGTCGTCCGAGTAGTCGATGAAATCCTCTTCGGCAGACATGATGGCGGTTGTTGAGGGTGATAAAACGGGAGAATGGGTGGGAGAAAAGTGGTCGTGATCGGGGGAAGAGCAAACGAGACAGGAAGCAGCCGTTTACTGGGTCGTTGAGTCAAGACTGGTTTCCGAACGGGGTCGAAAAAGATAGCTGTTGTTGAGGCTGGTTGAAGCTTGAAATACGAAAAGACGTGAAGCTGTCGCAAAACGTGGATGTTGATAGAAGATATTACTGAGTCGTGAAAAACTTGATCGGGGAATGAAACAAAGTCGAAAGGGGGAACAGACAACGGAACTTGGCGAAAATGACAAAGCGGCAACAAACAAGTTGTGTTGTGTTGTTGAGGGAGAGAAGAAAGCGAAAGACGACTGAAAGCGGGAGAGCCAGAAAAAAACGGAGGGAGAAGAGGCGACGACGCGGCGCAAAGGTAAGGGGGCGACTGGCGGCTGGTCCATTGGGCGGACAACAAGGAGGCTTAGTCCGGGTAAATACATGATCCACATCCGGCGCGTAGCTTGGGCCGCGGAGAGCTGGTTTGCCACCGGGTCACATGATATATTCACGTGACCTTCCCCACGACTGACATTTGCTGAGAAGATCTCATTGAGAGACTTGATAAAGCTGTTTTGAAGGGAATCTTCAACGTCAACCTCAATGTCGTCGGTGCCCAATAGGCTCAATCATGGCCAAACCAAAGGGCGCTGCAGGCGTCTCTGTTACGAACCGGCCAGCCTATTCGAGAGTGTCATTCTTATTCCAGGCAGCTGCACTGCTTGCCGGACCGCGCTCGGCGACATCAACAACAACAGACCAGGAGAAGCTCAAAAGCGTCGGCGATGCCCACGAGAAGCCGGATCCAGCTAGTGCAGAGGATGAAGTATTACAGCCACTCCAGGGTATGGCCCGCCGCCTCCTGATGCAGATGCGGTCCGTGTCGCGCAAAACCAACATGCGAGTCCGCCCAGATGTCAAGCATCGTGTTTGCAAGTACTGCGATACATTGCTGGTGGAGGGCTCGACCTGCACATCTGTGGTGGAAAATCACAGCCGTGGCGGCAAGAAGCCCTGGGCGGATGTTCTCAGCGTGACCTGCACAACATGCGGACGTGCACGGCGGTATCCCGTGACGACGCCTCGTCAGCCACGGCGGCCATTCCGTGGAGACGGTGCAGGCAAGGCTGAAGATATGGACCTGGACACCAAGGCACCAGTAGCAAAGGAGCCATCCAAGAACCATAAGCAAGGCAAGAAGCAGGAAAAGAAGATGGTCGTCGTCTCTCGCGGCAAGGAACAGCAGGGTGCAAAATCAGCACCTGCAAGGAAGAGCCAATATTCAAAACAGGGCCCTGGATGAGAAGCACGTCGACAAATACGACAAACGGATGAATTTTACTCCACGCGGGGCGCGGGCGCCGGCGCTTTCAGGGTCGCTTACATCCTGGCCATTGTGCCGCACCTGTTCTCCTACTACGAGGATCCGCGGTCCTCCTGCCTGCCAGAGCTCCGTCTAAATCGACGTCGCAGCCAGCAGCACAGGCAGCCTTGTTCCTCACAAACTGGCCCCAGCAACTTTTGACTCTTTTCGAAAATATTTTGGCAGTCTTTGGGTCCGGCGGTCTTTGGGTCTGTCAAGTCTTTGGGTCATATTCAAGGCAGGGGCACGTACACGAGGCGCAAGCATTATCAAAACGAAGCGTACGTCGAGCCTTGTAAGATAGCCCATTGAAGTACATATCCATGACACTGGAATTACAACCATTTTTATATTTCACATAGAATCAATGCATATATATCCAGGGTTTATCGTCATGTCCTTGACATCTTGTTGTCGTTTATGCAGTCACGTTCTCGGGACTGCGGGTATCAAAGCTCTGTGTTTCTCGTCCGTTGTGTCGTGCAATCCTCACTGCCGCTCCTCCTCATGCGAGGCTTCCTTGCCACCTTCTTCGCCCAGGACCTTGCTCGCCGCCATGAATCTAAAATGGTAGAGAAGATTAATAAAGATATCAACACGGGGGAAGGGGGTGGGGGCGTGAGCGGGGGCACAGTCTTACAGGCCGGCGTGCCAGCTGCCGAGCTCGCGCAGGTAGCCTGCCTGTGCAGCCGTGACGCGCACGAGGCTGTCGGTGTCGGCGAGATGACCCGAGAGCATGCTGAGTTGGGACTGGAGGTGGGCCTGGAAACTGTCAGTCGAGCAGTCGAGTGTCAAAATCTCAGTAGAGAAGAGGAGAGGGATGAACACACCAACTGCCGCGCCTTGACGGCTGGGCCAGAGGCTGTCGCGGTCGCTGTCCGCGTAGTGTTGAATGTGGCGGTGGGCTGGTTGTTCATTTCGGTAGTTGCAATGTGTAGATATGGGTATCGTGTTTATTTTGCGTCGTAGTCGTATCGATTGTTGAGTGCGAATGCTGATGTGGAAAGTCGATACTGAGGTGTTGTTGGCGCAAGTTGTTTACGCGTCTGTCGCGTTTAAGCCGTTGGCGGGGTTGTGTTTGGGGCGGTAGTAGGGGGAAACTACGGTGGCGGTAGTGGGCGGGGACGGCTGACGTATGAAGCGTTACAAAACTCACTGGGGCATTAACTTTTGCATCACAGCACAAAGTACAAGGATTGAAAGACGAGAATCTAGTTGTCTCTAGTGACGTGATATTAGACGACTTCTTAATGTGGCAAGATCAATTTTGGAGATACGTTTACGATATGTGAGAGCTCGTAGAGTAATTAGAGACAACAGTCGTACAAGCCCATAGTGAGCCGCAACTCAAATAAGGCTGACGAAGCTCATGCCCGGATATAAATGACACAAACTTTACGAATATTCGATGTCCTAAACAAGTATCAACTTGATCTCTTCTTCCTACACTCAAAATCAAACAATACACAGAAAAGCTCAGAAACTCAGCCAACTCGCGATGGGTCACAGGAGCATTGTGGGACACATTGTATAGAGCAACAGTGAAATGGGTCTTTGCATTAGGCTTCCAAATGCCGTTTGACATACCTGTATCCTCACGCGTCACAGGGAAAGAGGGTGAAGCACAACACAAAAATTGGCAGTGACGGCAGTGGTGGAAAAGAGGTAAAAATGTGCTTCTGATGATAAAACAAAAGAAAAGAATAAGTTTAAGGAGAGAGACAAGACATTATGACAAGAAACAGAAACTGACTGTCAAATAAACAAAAAGGTGTAGTACCAAAACAATTAAAAGCAAAAAGCCCGTGATCCTCTCTTTAATGCAGTTATTGCCAGTAGCAGGCAAGAAAAATAAAAGAAATGTAACAGTAACCGGATACAAAAGGACAAAGGAAATGATACAAAAAAAGGAGAGAAAAAAATATAAAAATGCTGCTCCGTCATCCACAAAATTATACCCTATGTACTGGCAAGGGCTTTTCTTCCCAAGCCCATTTGGTGGGGTTGGCTAACAAAAAGGCCAACCCCCCCCCAAATGAATATGTGTGTCGTGCGTGTAGTGTTGCTGTGTATAGAAGAAGAGTTACAGGAAACAAAATAATAAAAAGGAAATAAAACATTAAACCAAAAACCAAAAACCGGCAACAAAAGAATAAACATCAAACATGGAGCCCACACAGCTGCGTGGCGAAGCGTAGAGCCGCTTGTCTGTGCCTGGCCCTGAAGTTGGAGTAGGGGCACAGAGAGTTGTGCTGAATGTTCCTTTGTCTCCTTTTTTTCGATAAAAAACGAGTGTCCCAGCAGTTAACGACGATTTTGTGCCGTGTCGTGGCAGGTAGGTAGCGTGTACAGGCTGTCCGGGTGATCCAGCGTAGCGCCTATAATGTCGTTGATAGTCGTGCCGTTGCGCAAAGGCCCCGGAATATCAACATCTTATGGGTCATTTACCGCACACCAATCGGCTGGCGGGGTCCTAGACTGCTCTGGCTGCTGTTGGCAGAGGGCTCCGAGTCAAGATGGCTCTCACCACTGCCCGCGCTAGCACTCGCACTTCCCGTCAGACTTCGCACATTCTTGTCTGTAGGCGGCTGAAGGGGGCTCACCCCGGCATGTTGCTCGACTTGTTGAGGCGCGACGGCGTTGCCGTGGCCGGGCGGGTACCGTGGCACGGGCTGGCGCATGCCGTCAGGGGGCGAGGGACGGCCGTTCATCGGCGGCCCGCCGAAACCGTTCGGAGGAGAGGGGCGGCCATTCATACCGCCGCGCATCGACGGGCTATACTGGTTGCCCGGCGACTGGCTGGTGCGGCGCGGGTAGGGGCCGCCCATGTTGGGGCCCATGGCGCTGGCACCGCTGATCGAGCCCAAAGGACCCATATGGCCCATGGGACCCATTGGCGGGCCATTGGGGCCAGGGCCGTTGTTGTACTGGAGCTCATCAAGGCGTGACGCTGTCAGTGAGTTGGTCCGAGAGTCGGCTTGCATTTGGCCGCGGTCGACATTGGCGTATCGGTTGGACGAGCACGACATCAGAGGATCGTCAAAAATATTGGAGTGGACAGTAGGCACTTGATCAATAATCTGGCTTGAACGAGAGCTCCGGCCGAAGCTGGGACGGAAACGGCTTCCCCTAGAATTCGGAATAGAGCCCAGGTCACTGTTCTTGCGGAATTGGGCACTGTTGCTGCTGCTAGGCGCCTTGCGGTTTTTGCGAGACGTGACGCTCATCATGTCGAAGTTATCGGCGTCAATAGCTGGCATCGGCGGTCCGCTCATGCCAGGGTCGAAGTAGTCGTCGTCCTCATCCTCATCATCGTATACGCCAATCGCGCCGCCGTTCCGCGGCTGAGGTGCGCCCCGTCTTGATTGCGGCGGTGGCGGGCCACCGCGGCGCATTCTCATCTCTTGCTCGCGAAGAGCCAGTTCACGTTGCCGAAGCTGGAGCTCGCGCTCGCGGATAGCCAATTCGGAGTCCTGGGGTAAAGGCGCCTGACCTCCCTCGGGAATGTCGTTGTACAGGACCAGGTGGCTGAACTCTTCCAAGTCTGCGCCTTCCATAGAGCCGCGTCTGGACTGCTGCCGAGATCCGGGGAAGCCGTTCGGTGGACCCGGGCGGCTGTAGCCGTTGGGGCCAGGGCCGTAGCTATTGGAACCGCCGCCCATCGAGATTGGGGGCGGCGCCCTGGAGGACCACCCTGTGACGGGATTCGGCCGCGTGGTGGCGGCCGTCCACCCATGCCATTCATACCGTTCGGCATACCGGTCGTCATTGGCCGGCCGTTGTTACCCTGGACAGACATTCGCGGCGGCATATTTCCGGCAACCGTGGGCGAGCCGGGAGGACGGGCCGTAGCGTCGCTCTTCGGTCGTGACTGGTTGGCGATGTTGATGTTGTGAAGAATGGCGTAGAGAGACTCGATCCGCGGAACGGCAATGCCGGCTTCCTGGGCGAGCCGGATAGGCGAGCCCAGGTAGGTCTCGACCTCCATGGGTCGTCTCGCAGTGAAGTCCTGCCACATGACGCTTTCTGATAGCTGCGGCTTCGTCATCTCCGTGATCGTCTGCTCCTTAAAGTCGGCGGGAAATTTGCAGCCTTGCGACTCGGCGAGGGCCAACAGTTCATCGAGGATGCCCATAATCATTTGGCGCACGCCAACCTTCTCAATGAGTTGGGCATGGTTTGCCGTCTCGAAAACGACGCTGGTCGGGTGAAACGCAATGGGGCTGTAAAGAGCGCTCGTTTAGTATCTATGCAGACGTATTGACGCAACAAAGATTATATATATATTGGGATTGCTTAACGTACCCGATCAGCCGTTCGTATTGTTGCTGGCGGATGTTTGGCGATACCTTGCAGTCGACTTGGCCAGAACTCAATGTCATGGCCAGGGCCTGTGCCATATCCTCGCGGATCGTCTGGGGAATACGCTCGTTCAAGCTGTTGGTGGGGCCAACCCAAATCTCGGTCGAGCCCTTATGCTCAAAGTCGCTGGCGCCGAGCTGCACGACCTCGGCCTTTGAGACAAGTGATAGGACGACGTTTGTTGGGAAGCGCTCTTCAATGGCAGCTTCGACGCCGAGGCTGTGAGTCGTGTTGACAAGGATGCAGGTGTGCTGAGGCGTAACGACGGCGTCAATGATAGTGGCGAGGTCGTAGACATCAGGAAGAGCCTTAATACAGAGGATGACATAGTCGAATGCGCCGTCTCTACGTGACGCGGCTTCTTCTGGAGACTTGACAACTGCGGGAGGGTTAGCACTTATGTGTTGCCCTGGCAAGACGATAAGGGTAAGGCGGTGCGCAGAGAAGTGACGTACCATGACGCGGCTTAAACCGCTCGTTGCCAAAGGTGGATGATCTACATGGGATCACTCATGTTAGTAGGCAGAACATATGCCAGGGAGAGAGAAATGAAGCCCGGAGTCGGTCGTTTTGAGGGCGCGCTACTCAACGTAGTGTATCCGCCTCGATTCGGCTCGGCTGTGCTGGAGCGGTTTGGACTGACTTGAAAGAGATGCCGTATTGCGCGACGTGTTCGAAGCCGGTTTTCCACACGAGGGTCACATCGCAGGCATTCGTAGCCTGAAGGCGCCAGGAAAGGAAAGCGGATACGGCATTACCTCCCACTGTGACCACGTTCATTAGTTCAAAGTCGTCCTCCATGGTTGACGGCTAATAAGCCGAAAGATTCAGCAAAAAGGGAGAAAGCTGGCGTATGACGACGACATATAGGGGGGCAGTCCGATCGCAAAGGTTGGTGATGATTAGGGCAAGGAAGAAAGGTATGAGAAAAAGTAACAGGCGCGGCCTGAATTTGTAGAACGAATGAGAGGCGAAAGGTAATGGGTATAGCGTAATAATTATCGTAAGCCGCGCAAATTGAGTGTGTATATGCGAGAGGTCAAGAGGGGGGAAACGAGTGCAAGAGCCAAAAAGAGCCCATACAACAAGACAGCAAGCAAAACGAAGGACTGTGAGGGGAAGAAGGGGAATCAAGGAACAAGTGCCGTCGAATCGTGAGGATTAGGGAAGAATGCGACGAGAAGGGGGAGAAAAGAGAGAAGAGGAAAGAAAAAAACCAATGCAGAGGCGAAAAGAGACGTAGAGTGAGGGAAGGGGCGGAGAGGAGGGAGGGCTAGACAAGAAATAATAAAGAAAGTTCCCTAAATTTCTCCAGTCTCCAGGGGCGGTAATGGCGCACGCGCGCGGAGCAAAAGCAGGGCGGCGGATGATGAAAGTCGTTGTGCAATGGAGCAGGGGAATGTTAGGGCCGCTTCGTCCGAAGAATGCAGAATGCAGCGGTGGGACAACAATAAAATCAATTCAGGATAAAGAGACCAGGCACGGGTGCGGCTGCGGTAGCGGGTCGTGGGAAAGGGCCAGGTTCTAGCCAGGGGAAGAAGGCAAAATATAGCGGGAAATAATTGAGAGAAAGGCAAGATAGGGGAATCTAGTGCATCGAACAAGGGCAAAATGTGGGAAAAGAGTGTTCAAAAAGGAAGCAAAGGAACACCGGCAATAAGATCACCATAGAAAATAGAACGAAGAAAAAAAGAAACCAACCTGAAAGGACCTTGAGCCGGGGGTTTGTGGGCGCCATTGTGGGCAGCCAGGAAGCCTGAAAAGGCAAGAAAGACGAGAGAGGATAAGGTTGTCAACGGAATCGAGAATATGAACCGCGCGTCGTAGAGTTCAGGAGAGTCGGATATCGAGTCGCTGCCGGTGAGTGGCCGATGCTTCAGCTTCAGCTTCGCTTTGACAGGGGTGGCAGACTGATCCTTGGGCTCAAAAAGAAACCAACTCCTCAGTGCTGGCAAGCGCAGGCGCCGATACAGATGCAGATGCAGCGCGAGATGCAATGCAGGCGCAGTGTGTAGTTGCAGGCGGTGCTAGACCTGTCGGGGCCAGTTGAGACGTGGGTGAAAGTGGACAGGGCCACACCAAAAACCAAAAGGACGGAGGCGCGAGGCGTGAAGCACGGCCAAGCCTAGGATTGGGCTGTGGGGTTTTGAGAGCGAGTTTAACCAACTTTTGCGGCCGGACCAGGCTGCGATAGTGTGTTGTGCTGATCGTGACAGCGGGACAGTGGCCACGGATGGGTTCGTCGATAATTGGTGATAACTGGTGGCAATAGCAGACAATTGGGCCACGCCGAGCGTTTCGAGCTTGTTCTCTCCTATTCCGTATCGGTCTGGTGTGACCGGCGTGTCCTGTCAACGGCTCATGTCAGTATGGAGATAGCGGATCGAGGTGGTGACAAAAAGGTTACAAGGGCGTCAAAGAGTCAAGTCAAAAAGGCATCAAAAGCACCAAAAAGGTAGCACAAGATCAGAAGGGTCAAGAAGGCACTGCTGGGGCGCCCACAGCACCAAGACACAACAAAAAAGAACAGGATATGGAACAAGATAGCGCCCTATCAGCAACGGACCCGGCGTTCGAGAATTGACAGTGGAAAGAGGGAAGGGGAAAAGATGGCCACAAAGGCGAAGACAGACACAGACAGCAGAGGAGGGCGGCCGCCCGCACAGGTGCCAGATTTGGTGGCAGAGCCAGCCGGCCGAGCTAACTGGGATGAAGGATCGAGTTCGCCTCTGGGCGAGCCAACGAACAGCGCGGCGGGCAGGGGGGTAGTGCGGGTAGGGGCAAGGGGGTACGACGTAGGGGTGGAGGGAATGAAAGAATGCTCTGCGCTGGAGGCGTTTTCCCCGTTCTTGTTTTTGGGTCGCTTTTTGGGTCATTTTTGGGGCCGTTTTGTAACGTGGTTGGACCTAGTCTGGCTGAGCTAGTTGGTGCCTGTCTGTGCCCTTTTTCTGTGCCTGGTCGTTTGGAGTGGTCGATTGGTCGTTTTAAGGGCTAGCAATAGTGTCTTTTAGGTGGTCGATCGGGAAAGGTGCAAAGGGAGAGCTGATAGAGTTGGGACGATGCAGATGGGAAAGCAATGGCAGTAGCAAGAGGCTGGAACAAGAGACGGAGTGGAGTGTGATGAAGAAAGTGGAAAGGATTCATGAGGTCACAGCACTGTAATCAAACAGCCTTGGCCACAGCGTTTTGCCCTTTTTACTGTCCGTGTTCACACCGCGAACATTAACGGACACAAAAGGGGAGACAAATTGCGGGGCGAACAAGCGGCCCCGTTCGTTCGGTGAAGGGGAGGGAGGGCGTGTGCAGAGTCAAGTGCAAAATGGAGCAGGGCCGCCAGACGGCGAAATAGTGGGATAGGTCGGAGACGGTGCGTAGGAAATGGGGAGACACCGAAAGATGGGATAAAAAATGATTTGAAGAGTAAGCTGTGTGAAATCAGACGCGCGCCAAGCTAGGTTGGCCCCCCGGGGCAGCCGGATGACCCCTGGTTTGCGCGTGAAGCTCTTTGCAGCTTGGGAGGGACAGGCGAAAGTGCACAAAGTGGGCGAGCGATGCAGGCGAGAAGCGTGTAAATTGCAAGGATGGCAAGGGGACGAAAAAGAAACGACAAAAAGTGTAGATATGCAGGGTGCAGGGCAAAGAAGCAATATGGAAAGAAAAAGGATCTGATGGCGCACAACAGTAACGGAGCAGCAGGCAGCTGGTATTCGCAGTTCACTTTTCCGGCCCTGTTTTGCTGCGTTGACCACGCAGACTGATCTTGTGCCCCTTCTTCTTTCTTGCCGCTTCGTGTCTTGCGTTGTTTTGTCTTGTTTTTTTTGGTCTTGCGTGTCTTGCCTGGCACTGCTTTGCAAGCTGCTCTTTGATGCTCTTTGCGCTATGGGTTATTGAATCAAACCTTACCTTGGAAATTATACGGTGATATCGTCAACAACAAACGGAGATAGTCGAGTTTGGTGGCCGGGTACCAAAAGCCAACGGTGACGGCGAACGCGTCGGTCGTCGACGGGAGATCGCGGCAGGGAGGAGACGTGGGCAAGCGGTTGTGATAGTCGAGATAGCGAGGCTGGTGTCGATGGGCCGGCGACGATGGGGGCGGCGCAATCGTCCTGTTTTGGGAAATGCGGTCGAAGGTTTCGAAGGGCCAGAAGACCAAAAAAGGCAACAAGAGCTCAAGAGCTGAAGGAAATCGAGGAAGACGATGGCGTTCAGGAGGTCTTTTTTCCCAGTGGGGAACGGGGCGTGTGGGAGGTCGGTAGGGATCTGCCTGGGTCGTTGAAGGACACACTAACTCTGAAGGGATTTTGAAATTACAGCCGTTTGATGGAATGGAGTGGGCGGCGGGAAGCTGGAAGTGTGGTGGCCGATCGTCTAACGCGTGGGAAGGGCGTTTTGGGGGCAGGAAGCTGGCAAGCTGAGGCTGGACGATGTTCTGGCGTAATACAAGGTCGTTATCAAAAAGTTTGACTGGTTTGGTGCGAGTGTCCGTGTGGTTGCGCGCGCGCGCGTTCTTTTGTCTGGGCGTGGTGCGTGTGCAAGCGATGACGACGTGGTCGGCCGAGAAGTCGTACGGTCCTATCGAAATGCCGGATGCGAAAAAAAGGAAGCCAAGCAAAACTTGAGGTCGAAGTTGCGCAATAACGAACTAACAAGTATCCCAATAGAGATGACGAGCGAAGGACAAGAAACGAAAGACCATGAAAAGAAAGGGGAGAACCAAAAGGCGAAGCGAAGGACGAAAAAAGGGTAGCACAAAAAAGAATAAACGGCCCAAACAATCTCGCGCTCTCTATTCCGTGACGGTCGACAGGAAAGAAAGAGAAAGGGGCAAACGAGCGGATGGAGAGAGTAAACGGGTGGAAAAGAGAGAGAAGAGAGAGAAGGGGAAACGAAAGACGCGGAGATGACGGAGGAGAGCAAGGAGATTGAGGGGAGACAACGAAGGAAAGAAACAGGCGAAGAAACAAGAGTCAGGGCCAGCCAAGCTTGGGGCAGCGGAGACGGGTGGCCTGTGGAGAATCGAGGCAGGCTCGCTCGCAGGCAGGGAAAGTGCGATGGAGAGCAGAAGGGGGCAAAGTTGAAGGTGTTCGGGTAACTACGAGAACACAAAGAAACAGAAGGGGAAGAAAAGGGACCCCAGGAACAGCTAGGGAACAGGGAGGAAAGGGAGGCAATGGAAGGCGGCGATGGAAGAAGAGCTAAAAGGTCTGGCCATGGAAAAGAACGTTGGAAAAAAATCAGATGTGAGAAGAAAGCCTATGTGGTCTCCAAGCGATCACCTTGTTTTTCCCTGTTTTACCTTTCTGCTTGCCCTTTTCTCACGCAGCTTCCTTCTGAGTTTCAACCAGTCCATCGCTGTTGCTGTCTCTCAATTTTCCCGTTTTCTCGTTATCTCCTTATCGGGACGTGTGTCGCTTTGCCCTTTCCTTCCGGAAAGGGGCGGTGCCTGGGATCCCCAGCGAACGCGGCAGAGGACGGACAAGGCAGGAGTGATCAAGACCAACAGGTGCGTACCGAACCCGATTCAAGCAGCTACGGGAGATTTGGGTGCATGGCCGGGAAAGAACGATGGAGGCTGCATACCGTTGCATCGCCAATGCGGAATCCGAGGCGAGCAATCGACATACAAAAGTCTGCAAAGTGCAAAAAGCTGCAAGCAAGCAACAGTGCCGCAATGCCGCAACGGAAGATGCCAGCCCAGTACGACGTAAATGGCCTGTACACAATATCTGCAGCTGCAGCTTTTCCACCGACTGTTGGGACAAAAGAGTCAAGTATGATATGATTTAAAAGTCGGCCCAAGGTGGATGCACATGCTGTCGACGACGCACGCACCTATTTCTGCTGCGTAATCCTCTTCCCTGCTGCCTGAGAGAAAGGCAGCTACGGCAGACATTTACCGTACGCCTCAAGATTGCGACCCTTCGTATTAACTTTCATGCAAGGGAGGGTCGCATGGCGCATTATGCAAGTAGGCGGTTTATTCGTTAGAGGGAATGCAAAGCGAGCTTTTGGGCGAGGAAAGGCACGGTGAAGTAAGATATCTTACGTCGTACTCGTAGGTTGCAGTGCCAATGGCGATACACAGAGTACGCGTAATGTCAACATGACCAGCGAATCGCAGCCCGACGTTGGACCGCACCAAAAGGGGCCAAAGGGACGTCGTTTGTAGTCAAAAAAGACCGCGGAGAGTGAGGTGAGAGCTATGCACAAAACGGGGCGCCAGTGAGGCGTGACGCAGCGCTACTACGCGTCCACAGTGGCCAACTTTCCCAGGTTTTCTGTCGCTCGGTGCGGACTTGGTTCTTCTTTGGAGTTCGTCTGGCCGGTGGTCGTACAGAAAATCACTCGTTGATTCGTTTTTTCTCCTTCATTTGCTTTCCCATGCCGAGGGCAAGGACCAGAATCAAATATTAAGGTCCGTCTGAGACCGTCTTGTGTGACAGATGGCAGGCTGGGGTCAAAAAACCTTACAAGCATATATCTATAATTATGCAATAGGGCGAGTTTACGAATATCAAATAGCAAGGCAATGCTAGAGAGATTCGCGCGCACAAGCCAAATACTCAGTACAATACGAGGTGCATCCACCCACCACTTCGAGCACCGCCCAGAAAAAACCAGACACCGCCGCAAATTTGCAAAAGCGGGTAGTGATGTGGAGAGGGGGCAGGGTTTTTTCAGCATCCGAAGCCACGGTAGTTTTCGCAAGCCTCTTTTCGTGGTTGACTTTTTCTTTCCGATTCTTCTTTTTTAAAAGGCAGGAATTTCCCTGGCTGGATTGTGCTTCACCTGTGGTTAGACATGCCATTTGGGGCAAAGTCTCCAGTCTCCATCAATTGAGAACGATAGCCGATCACAGTCCACATGTTTGCAGGACACGAATCTTCTGTGTGAAGGCACGTTGGGACGACATGTATCATTTAGCAATTCCGTCGGAAGACAAAAGGGAACACCCGAGCCTGCCAATCCAGCCCTATCCGTGCGTATTCTCTATTTTTGTCATCTTCAATCGCAACTTCGCGTCCTTTGGTTTCATGCAGCTGGGTCTGTGTTGTCGGGCGTCGTTTTGTCTCTTTTTCTTTCAGTCTCTTTCCTTTTCTTGCTCATTATCTTCTTACCCAACAACGTACCTTGTACATTTTGGCCATCAGCGCACGATTTAATGCAAGTCCGCGATTCACAGACCGTACTCAGTAGTCTCTACGCATCACTGGCCGTCGGTCATCAATGAGAATTACTTGTGCCTGATAGAACTCCCCAAGACTCCGCCCGCTTGCCCAACTTGAGGATACACGAGACGCTCGAGGTCGTCATCAGCTTTATTTTCGCAGCGTACATGTACATACATGCGGCCGAGCACCGTTCGGCGTCCCAGGGAGGCCCATGGTGCAGCTCCTTTCATGGAGCCACATACGTACATGTACTCGGTACTTCGTAGAGAGCAGGTTTTTTAATGAAGGGACCCAGAACGGATTGCGCGTTGACGTGGAACGCCCGTGCCCACAACAGGCCCGCCTCGACAGTGGCCCACAGCCGCGCTGAGTTACGATCAGAAGAGAAAGTGAGCTGGAGCAGGAGGAAGAGCTAAGAACAGAAACCATATGGGGAAGGGTCTCCGTTTTCACGGAGAAAACGAAAAGAATGGAAACGCAGGCCTTGCCAGAAACTGCCACTTCCTCCATGTGGTTCCGCGTATCTTATATCCATGCAATCCCAGAGGACGAGAGCGTCTCCAAAAAAGAGGTTTATCCTCCTTTGTACAAGCTGTGCCATTGCCACCAAACAGGTATTTTACTAGTAGCTCTGCATTTCTTCACTGTGTTAGCCCATTGGCCATCATTGCTTTCCTCGTCTTGTCTGTCTCATTGAAGTCGTACCGCCGTATCTTGCCCCCGGAGACTTTGGGGGTTTCTTTACTTTTTGTTTGTTCTGAGCCTTTCTTGTCTGTATTCACTCCTCTCTTCGCGGGCGCGTTTTTAAGGTTCTTACAAATTTTGTCGTGTTCCTCAACGCCCAATTTAGATAAATAGGGCACCGGGCACCTGTGCTCGTTCGAGTGTCTCCATCGTCCGTACCCCATACCTGCTCATTGCTGTAGTCCCTGTACGATTAAGAGTGGCTGAGCAGGAGCAAAAGAAAAGGGGTAATGCCTCGATCGCAGTGCTCTTCCGCCAGTGCAATTTAGCGAAAAGAAAGGAAGAACAGTGCGCTCTGTCGGCACTTTGTCCATCACTGGATTTATGGCGTGGATTTGGCCCGAGTAAGGCGTTGCTCATTACGTTCTCGAGATACAATTCCGAAATGTTACAATGCCATACGATGTAGACGGAAAAGGACCTTGCTGCACAGATCCCTGTCCAGCTGTGCTCTCATCCACCAGTGGAATAGCACCACGCTGTGCGGACGTTGTGGATGCGGGGAGGCAAAGAAAGAAAAAGGGGGGGGTCAAAGAATAGAAAATCAAACTGGAAAGCGCAACAAAGGCCCCATAAGAAATAATACAGCTGCATGTGCCGCAACCAAGCAGACCCAAGCCAGGCCATGTCCAGGTCCAGGTTTGCGGTCTGCCAGGCAGAGCTTGAATTTCTCACTCCATTTCGCAGGCACCTTGCGGCCATGTTCTTCTTTCTTTGGGCTGGCAGAGCTAAGACTGGTTCTGCATGAATTTTTTGTTGTTTTCTACGTATTTTCTGTATCTTCTTACGCAACACAAGCCAGGGTAGAGAGTACGAAAAAGATACAGGTGGTAAGATATCAAGGCGGACCCGGCAGTACTTGTGCAAAACAGCTGAAAAGGCCTTCCTTCCTCTTTTCCCCCACCCTCCTTATTCTCTCTTCTGTCAAGTTCCTTGAATAGCTATCAGGTTGCATTCTTAATGGGGTACATATGCTGTCGCTCAATAGCGGTCATCCCGCTATTTTTGTTTTCCATCAAAAAATTCCGTCTTTCTATCTTTTTGTTTTCTATGCGTATGTATGCGTATTCTGCCTCTGTCGGCCTCCGATATCTCATGCTTTCCAAGGCCTGGCTGAAAAAACCTGTATCGGCTTAAATTGCGGCTACGTCAAAGACTTCTTGTTCCCCTTGTCCCGCTGCGACATTCCGGGACTCCATATCTTTCTTCTTCTGCTTGTTCCTTACCAATCGCGGCTTGTCCAGTAGCGTTGCACCGAGGGGGACCCTTTTGGGGCATCTTTTCCGCTTTTTCCAATCCGTTTCTAACTTTTTCTCTTGCCTCCAAATGTCCCGGCAGCGCCGGAAGAACAAGGGGTGGCAGCCCAGAGGATGCCCCATCTTTCATAAATAAAAATGGTTTGTTAAAGGATCGAATCGCACAGAGGGAAGAGATGGGGAACATCCAACAGAACATCGGGCCAGCCTTAAGAAAAAAAAAAAAAGAAGAAGAAACAAGAAAAAAGGAGAGAAAAGAAAAAAATAAGAAAAAAAGGAGGAAGAAAAACCCAAGCGAGAGCATCGACAACGTCTCCAAAAATAACATGTGTGCATCGCTAGTGCCTTGAACAATCGCGTTGGGAAAAGGAAATGCTGGAATCTGGTTCGTTCGTTAAGACACCGGAGCGAAAACTAGAGCGTGCGAGTTCCGTCGTGGTCTTCGCGCTGCTCCTCTTTCTGTCTTCTTTTTTCCTCTTCTTCCACGCCAGCGTCCGACCTCGTCCCACTTTCGGCTTCGATGGAGACCTGGGACCTTGGCCTTTCGATGGTCCTGAACTACGTAGCGGCAAACTCAATTAGCAGTAGAAAAGACGAAAAAGTGATAAGGTAGCCAGATATGCGTAGAAGAAGAAAAACGCGTTCCAGACGCGCTACAGCAAAGTGGGAAAATGGGGGCGTGCATAATGCAAGCGGGAGGACCAGGCAAGAAGTCCAGAATGAGATAGGGCATCGTAATAGAATACGGGAGCCCGAGGGGGCCTCACAGTCACAGTCGCAGTTTTTATGCAGTTTGACAGTTACAGTACTCATAGCTTTGCGGTCCATAGCCGCTATCAGATCCGAGACAACGACCCTGCAGCTGTCGTGATAAACACAAAGGAGCACCTGGGGCTTCGAAATGAGCCCTATCTTGGCCCATTCGATTTTTTTTTCCCTTCTCTCTGCTCCATCGTCAAGTCTTCATGGAGCAGCCCACAACACCAACGCCACCCACCAAAAATAGTGCGATCCTCCGTAGTGCCGATGCAAGAGTCTGGGCAACGATCGCAAGGATGATTCGTCAAAGTACATCGTACGGAGTACGGAGTGAACGTTGACTTTCATTCTTATTCCTCGCCGTCGTATTCGCCCACCGGTACCCTGCACTACTCCAGTGATCTGCTCCGGGCCCATGTTGACTTGGTCTGGAACTTTTGGTTATTGGTTGTTGACGAGTTTTACTCGCTTGGTTTTTTATGCGTTTTTTATGTTTTCACGTCCACAGTTTCTTTGTTCTTGTTCGGCGGACTACCAGCCCGTAGCGCTCGCCAACATGCCCAAGCTTGAGGTGGAAGGGGCAAATGAGAGGGAAACCCGAGAACAAGCAACAGCAAGAAGCAAGGACAGAAGTAGAAGCTAAAGCTGGGTGTGAAGAGCTTGCTGATCAGTAGCAAGCCCGAGCTCAGGTACCGAGGCAACTGTTGCATTCTTTCTTTGTTTTAGGGAAGGGTCTTACTGTTGCACGAGAGGGGTTGCCAACCCAATTGTTGTGGTTGCTTGTGAAGTCACCGCAGTGTGAGAAAACAACGGGCAATCAATCCTAGAGGATAAAGCGAGAGCAAATAAAATAATCATGTCATGTAAGTAAAGGGCCATAATGCCTGTATCTTTGTTGCTTTTTTTCTTTGGAATACATTTACTATTGAATTATTTACGGTATCTAAAAAAGAAGGGAAAAAGGAAAGGAAGAAGAAAATAAAAGGAGGATAAAGGTAATTATTAAAACAACACAAAATTATGCCAAGCAAGAACTGATGCTTAAGCTTGATTATTAAGATGCCAATGTTTACATTCACCACAGCGCAGAGAACAAAAATAAAGACATAAACAATAAAGCCCAACGTGAACATGCATAATAGTCGACTTGCGTGACACTCTTCAATGAGAAGCTCCAAGCTAGCCACAAAGACAGCTATGCAGTGTAACAAGAGGAGATGCGCACGCTGCCCCCCAAGGAATGTATCTGAGACATACAAGGGCAATAGATGTAACGTATTAGAGACAACGCGCAAGAGATATTGTGCTGCGTCTAGTGAACGCAGAAGACACAATAATGTTTACTGTAATTAACGGAACTACCCCAAATAGATGGTAGGCGATAGACGCCACATAATTAAGCTTCCTCTCCTCTGATTTTCGTTGCAGCCCGTATTCGTAGCCCTTCTCTTTTCATAGCCCTACGAAAGGAGAAACACGACGAAAATTCCCTGGTCCCTGGCTGGGCCTGATCGTCCCGATGTCAGGGCGTTCGTTTCCAGACCAGGTTCCAATGGATCCCGCGGAGATTTTTCCCAGTCTCGGATTCCGAGAGACAATCGAGACAGTTATTAAGGTCCACACCATGGATTCGGTCTGGCATTTTCGTGGCAATGTATTAGAACTGCATGTTTTTGTCATGTCTTTGGCATTCACGTTGAAAACGAGAATCGATGGGATGAACAGATTGCAATAAATATCACAAAATAGCCAACCGAGCAATAACAAAATGTTTTACTCTTCCCTTCTTTTTTGTTTTGATTGTTCATCTTTGTTGCGGAAGGATCCCCCCTGTGCCAATCGTCTTGATATTCCCAACGCAATCAAAAGAAGGTCCAGATAGGCTACTGTACGATTTGGAGGATCCCAATCTGCACGGAACTCACCGTACCGAATCCCACCGCCGTGACCTCCTGCATTTAAAGTGAATGCAGCACTGAACAGGCAAGCATATGCCATGCTATTTTTCTCTGGGTGGCCATGCGCTGGCTTGCAACCAGCTGCTTTTGGTTTTTTTTTTTTGTGCATCTTACTTCGTATCTTCGTCAGAATATCTACGGAGTATCATCAAGCCACCGCAATGCAGACCGTGCAAGCTATAAGAAAGTATTAATACTCTGCAGAACAGATTACAACGCCAAGGCGATATGCACGTGTTTTTCTCGTTCTTCGGTTTCCTCACTATCTTCCTCATTTCGGTTCGCCATCGGGCGGCCTTCCGTTGCGGCATTGCGGCACCGTTGCTTGCTTGCAGCTTTTTGCACTTTGCAGACCTTTGTATGTTCCTCTCAGCTCCCCACGGCGTAAATCAAGTTACTCCTCGTACTTTCCTTCACACCGACGCCATTTCGCATCCTTTCAACCTGCCACAAGCGACGGCGGGACGAGAATAAAAAAAACTGTATGGCCCATCTCATGTGGCGGTCTACTCAGTACAGATGCCGCCCCCTGGTCGGCCATCATACAGATCAGTGTGGGGGACCGAAAGGACGCGGCATCACACGCAATAGTTCGTCCTCGATTGTTGACTGACTCGAAATCATACGACGTCTCCAAAAGCTGATTTCCCTCTAATTGTTTGATCTTCCCGACAAAGCAAGCTGCAATATATCGGAAAGGGTTCAGAAAATAAAATAAAACTTACGAATAGGCTCCGCATATTCAGCGTGGAAGCCGATAGACTGCACGCCCCTGTTGTAGTGCTGACAGTTGAAGGAATCATCCATACGGAGTACTTTGCAGTCCATGCGGACTCTGAGTGTTTGCGTACTGTATTCGACCACGATGTCTATTGGTTTTTTTTTGACACGACACACATCGCACGACACGCTGTTTTCAGAAGGCGAGCATTCGTAGCCAGAGAAACACAGATGCAGGTCAAGCAAACAAGGCCAGGAGGGCCGTCGGGGCCCCTGCGAGCCCTGCGAGCCCTGGTCGGGTCCTGCCAGCTTCATCCGAGAACCATTGATTTCCCTTCCAGTGCAACTATTTTGCAGGGGAACTTCGCTGGAATTGAAAGTCCGGCCTCTGTCGCCGACCATAAGACGCGTCGCAATGGCCGGGCTGGGCAAGGAACAGACACTTGCCAAAGACTCTTGTCTCGTTGTCTGTCTCGTCTGTCTCGTCTGTGTTTGTTGCAATCTGCCTGCATATGCAGAATGCTACGATAGCCAGGGCAACGAATCCAGGTTCCTTCTCTAGAACGGTGAATGACAGCTGCTCGCCCCTATTCAATTACGTCGTTACCATTGGAAAATGCACCTCTGATGACCGCCGCGTACCTCAACTTTGGAATACGTTTCGCTGTGGAAAGCCTGCAATCTCTAAATTGTCCTGTTCACAACGATTTGTTCCTTGGCTTTTGGTTCTTGCTCGCCCGCAGCGGGACGACACGCACGGTTTCCAGGTTCGCGATGGCCTGCTGTCAAGGATTGGGAACGTGTCGATATGTGCCGTTTGCTATTGATAGGCTGTCACATAACGGCAATGATTTCCAGGACACAAGGACGTCGCGGTAGGGTGGGCCGGTGAGGCTTGGCCAGACCTGGCAGGCCGCCGCACATAAAGGACTGCCGCCCAGTGTGCTATCGCACCGCCATTTAGTGTCGTTTGGGTCCGGTACAAAACCTCCGGTTTCACAGGTTGATTGTCGTGATGTTGCAGGTGTTGAAGATCAAAGATGCAGCGAAGCTTGTTGACATTACTGTCGGGGATTTTGAGAGGAAGTGGCAATGATGGATGGGAAATTACCATGAAAACGATTGGGTGCCATTGCAAGGTAGAAAGAACGAGATGCATATTCCGTATTGGGTACCGGCGATGCAAAGTCCCCTGTCGTGCAAAGGCGCGATATCCCGATGCGACGTGAGTGGCAGTCCGAAGTAAACTCTAGGAGATAAGACGAAATGAAAGCGCCCAAAAAAGCACAAAGAATGAATTCGCCGAGATGAACCATATAGCATGATATGAGATACGAAGAGTGTAACCTGCGGCGCAGAAGACAAAAGAATATCCGAGAGATGTGCTCACACACTCCAACACGGAGAGAGTACGAATACGTACGTATGCATGCATGCCACGGCGCAAAGAGGCCCACGATATCATGAGATTCGCATGGCAAGTATAAGAGGCTACGGCAAATGAGGTACGGATACTTAGATCGGCGCAGAGTCTGTGTGGCTTGTCTGTCTTTGTTTGTCCATTTCATGGTCGTGCTGCCGTTGGCGCCTCGGGCCGGGCAGTAGTGGCCATGTGCGGCAGACGCCATTGCCTGCTCATATTCGAATCTTTATCCTTCACGAAGAATGAAAATCATTGCGTGGCGTCTGATAGAGAAAGAAAAGATAGCACGAAACGCCTCCTTTTCCTGCTGTGCCACTCGACCGCCTGTCTGTCTACAGATTTGATCCTTGAAATCCTCTGACGCCATTTACATGCAAGCTTTAAACTTATTTCACACAATTTGCAATCTACAACCAAGCCTACAGACACTGTTGATGGTTCGCGGATTTAGAGCAAAAAAATCTTCGTTGATGATTTCGAAAAGTGAACTTACCAGAAGTCTAGGCCCGTGGGTTGGGAAACGGGAAGCTTGTCCACCACGACTCCTCGAACATGGAAATGATGCCGGATATTCGAGGCCTCTCTGGGCCTATGATTGCAACCAGAAAGGACAAGGGGCATATTCCTAGTGCCCACATTCTTGTGTATCTGATTATGCCGTGACACGGTCCGAGGGTATGCCAAGAGAGTATGCAGATTCAGAAACAAGAGATGCAGATACATGAAAAAATCACACGCGGAATAGGACTTTCAAGGGAACAACGACTACAGTCCGGGGGAGGGTTGGGGAAAGCGAGTCCGCCCTGCTGTTTTCATGTGCTCCCGCACTCACATCTACATGGGTCGAGATAGAATCGAGCTGGAAAATACATGAATCACCAGAGAGCAGGGTTCGTTTTTTATATCTTGCATGGTGGGCCAACTTATTGGCTGCGTTTCTGCCTATAGCCCGTACTCACTGTTATTTATACGAAATTGGTGGCTTGCGTGAAGAAGTTTCGATGATGGTAGAGCTGCCAATCATAAAAATAAAACGGAGAAAATGAGAATACCAAGCACTGCATACCCAAATTCTCTCTCAGTAACCTCAGGTCGATTTTTTCCTTCCTTTTTCGCTTTTTATTTCTTATTTCTTTTATGCCGGTTTCGTTTACCATTCTATTTCGCAACTTCAACTCACAGTCTATAATTCCCAAAGCGAAATAAACAGTCATGATAGACGGTAGTACTCAAGCATATTATATATAAGCGAGAAAACAAGGCCATGGCAGCAGAAGAAAACAAAAACAAATGAACAAGTCATCGATACAGAAAACACCTCGCAAATCAAGGATTCGTCTTAGCAATATCGTAAAAAAGGTTAAAGCAGGACCAGCAGGTTTGAACTGGCTCTCGATATAGCTGTCATCTCGGGTAATAATGGCTGCACCAACAGACTTAAGCCTGTGCTTTTGACAAGCCGTCTTTGTAGACTGTGCCGCTGTACCTTGCTTGGCTTTGAATGACAAAATACGTGCTTGCCTCCAATAAATATACCTCTGTTGACAAACAAACAGGAACACGGTAAACACGTATAGAAATAAACAAAATACCCGAGTGGCTTCATTTTGCTCCCACAGAGACGGCATCAATATTTCCGTTTGATCTTGCATGCAGCACAGACAATGTGAAGCCGCTTATTCTATTATTCAATCATTCCCTGGCTCCCCGTGCAAGTTTTTCTTCTTCTTTGGTCCCCATTCCAGTATCATATCACCCTCTTTTCTACGAACGGCCTTGTTGCTTCCAGAACTGAGCGACGGTCGATGCCTTTCTTGACCTTTCCTCTCATGCACTCTTCATGCTGCACGTTTCTTTAGCCGACCCTCCTCATGCCCGGCCAAAGGGACTGTCAATTAGCTTCCTGCCAACTCTTATCTTGTGTAGACAGACTGTGTTCTTCTCTCTTGGCCATGCCCTTCCAAATTTCCCGTGCACCGGCGGCAAGCAACCGGTTGACCCGTCGTCTTGTGCGGAGGGTATATGCGACTAGGAACATAGCATGGCTAAATAAAGTGGTACGGGTAGCTGTTCGTAGGTAAAAGACAGGAATAGAACTCGTAGAGATGGAGCACAACAAAATTTTTACACTCGCCTTGGTTACCGGTATTCGTGTCTTGATATTTCGGACCGTTGATCGGCAAGAACACGCAGCCTCGTCAAGATGCATCTGGCACAGACGATAGAAGGGAGCAGAGAAAACAATGCCGCTGAGTTTCACCCCATTTTTTGATTGCCATCTTTAATTTTATTATGCTTGTCTTCTAAAACCACCGCTTAACATTAAGTAGCAGAAAGAAATCGTGCAAGCACATGTAAACAAATGTAAGCCATCATAAAATACGCTTCGCCAGTCATGCCGTCAAGATAACAAAAACTCCCGCCCGTTACCGCCGTCCGGACCTCCCATGTATATACATATAATAAACCCATCGCCTCTTTTCCCAGCTCACGCTGCTCCTGCGAGCAACCGCCGCTGTGTCGCCATGCACTTACGGAAGTCCAGCTTGGCCTCACCGTCAGGCACATATGGTCCACTGGCAATACACAGCACCGTCATGTTCTCGTCGTACTTGAGGTTTGGCAGCAGCTTGGGCGTGATCAAGAAGTACTGGCTCGTGTGCTCGTGGCACGCAATCTCCACCATCCGCTCGTGCATCATCCGTTCGTTGCGCGGGTCCATGCCCTGGTTGATCTCGTCGACGACGCGGAACGGCGCCTGGGCCATCGCCTGCAGCGACATTAGGTAAAAGATCGTGCTAACGGCACGCTCGCCACCCGACTGCCGGTGCTGGTCCAGCTTTTGCAGCTCCTCGTTTTCGCGAAACTTGACGCGGATGTCGATCGCCCACTTGTCGAAATCCTCGTCCTTGTTCACGCTGATCTCGCCGGCGCAGTTGATCTGCTCAAAGTTGTAGCTAAAGGCGTCGTTGATGCGCCCAATGAGATCGTCCAGCCGCGGCTCCCACCGTCCACGCACCTTGGCGATCTGCGCGCCCATGCCCTCATACTCGGCCGTGATTGTCGCGAGCGACCCCTGCAGCTCCTTGATCTTGGTCGCGCGCTGCTCAAACTCGTCGAGGACGCCCTCGTCCACGGCCCGTGTCAGCTCAAGCTTGGCGCGCTCGGCCGCCACCTCGTTCTGCAGCTGTTCGGTCGTCTTGGTCTGGGCCAGAGCGTGCAGCGCTAGCGACCTCTCGCTGCCCTCGCGTGCAAATCTGTTGCGCCTCCTCGATGGCGGCCTCGCCGAGATCGCGCTGCACGCTCATGTTCGCGACAATGTCCGCAAGTGCCTGTTGTTTCTGGGCCTGTAGCGTGATTAGGTGCGAGTTCTGCGCCTGGAGACCTTCCAGGTCCGAGGCGGCCTCAACTTCGCGTATTTGGACCTCCATAAACGCGAGATACGCGTCGCGTAGCCGCTCGACGTGCTCGGCATGCCGCAGCACTGCCTTGGCCTTTTGCAGGACCAGGTCGTCGAGTTTCGCTACCACCTGTTGGCGTTGCGCAGTCACATCTGCATGCTCTTCGCGCAGCTGGCTCAGCGTGTTGTTTTCGGCGAGCACCTTTTCGGGCAGCGCCAGCCACTTGTTGTGCTCGGTTTGCAGCTGGTTCTTCTCGGCGCGAAGTTGTTCCTGGACATTGTGTTAGAAGGTGATGGCTCCGGAGGATGAACACGTCCTGGTATTTTTCCGCCTGACTTACTATTTCTTTGTCGATCTCGGCGCTCATGCGTAGCGGCCCTGCCATTTTCTCCTTGAGGGCGCGCATTTCTTCCTGAAGGCCTCGCAGCTCGTTGTTTTTGGCGTCCAGTCTCTGTTGAATCTCTGTCATTTCGGACATGTCGGCCTGTGTTGCCGTCCAAAATTTGCCTTGGCGGACGTCACGAACCGACGTCGAGACAGCGTGAGCGCCGTACTCACGGCGCCGATTCACACGGTAAGCCTGGTCTTTGGATGCCCACGTCATGATCTGTTCGTTGGCAACCACTGTATCATACTGGTCCTGCCGCGGGTGTTGTGTGCTGACCGGAGAGAGGTGTAGCCGCCGTTCTGTGCACAGCATGGCAAGTACCGGCTCGGGTCCCTCAACGTAGTTGATGGCCGTTCCTCAAAGCCCATGGACGACAACTGCTCTGGACTGAAAGGTGACCGAAACGAGCCGAATGGCGTTGTGCACGTCCGGATCGTCACGGACAGCCCATTGTATTGTAGAACTGGTCGCTGAGTTTCTTGTGATCCTCCACCGTCTGTGCCGTGAAACACATGAAATCGTCAAGTTGCATCAGAGACTGCACGAGGTTGGAGTACTGCGGGTCTTTGATCGAGCATGTGACCATAGGAGGGCCGAAGATCTCCTTGTTGAACTCGCCCTTATTTTGCTCAAGCCACTCCCATCCTCTTGCGGCGTCGGGTGCCGCTCGTCGAAGGAGGCTGAGCTGCTGGCCACGTTGCGAGTCAAGCGCTCGCTTTTCGTCTTCAATCGCTCTTCGTTCTTCTTGCAGGCGAAGTGCCTCGCCTTTGACACGGGTCATTTCGCTTTGGATCTCACCGCGCTCTTGCTCAAACTCTCGTCTTTGGTGCTCTTTGTCTCGCTGTAGGGCACAAGAGGGTTAGCCATGGTCAAACCTTGCCAAAAAAAAAAGCAACCAGACTGGGGTGATCGACATACAATTTTCATATTCCACTCAGTGGCGACAAACTCGGGCGGTTTGTTCTTGATTTTGGCTTCCAGACTTGTGATTTTTTGCCGCGTGGCCGAGATGTCCTGTCTCTTTTTTTCGCGGGTCTCGCCCATCTTTGTGTGCTGCGCAGTGGCCGCCTGGATCTGGTCCTCAGAACGCTCCACGTTGGCCAGGGCTTGCCCAACAGCCTGCTCCGCGCTTTGCAAGACGGCTGTCCGCGCGCTAAGTCCAGCCTTGAGCTGCTCTTGATATTGCTTCTTGGCGTTGATCGCTTCGAGGGTCGGCTGCAGGCGTGCTGTCAAAGCTGAAAGATCGCGGGTGGCTCTACGCCGGTCATCCTTCAGCTCACGGTACCTGCGCTTGGCCTCGTAGTAGTGCACCAGCGGCTGGCAGTCCTCCAGGTCGTCGATGGCGCGCTGGATCTCCTCGCGCTCGCGGTATCGCTCGACGTCTGCCTGCTGCATCTGGTGCCGTCCTGCCAGGACGCGCAGCTGCTCGCTGTCAATCTGGATCTGTTTCTCGGCGTCACGCTGGGCGTGGTAGATGTCCCGCAGTGTCGCCTGCATTTCCTTCATGTCGAGGGGCGCCGCGGCTTCCAGCGTCTTGGCGAGCAAGTCAACGGAGTTGAGTCCGGCAAACTCGGCCACACGGTCCTGCGGCAAGAATTGGCACAGGTTGTCGACCTGGATGCGCAGCTCGGCCATCAGCGACTGCACGCGTTTCAGGGGCACTTCGTGGCCGTTGAGCCAGAACTTGCGGCTGTTGTCTTCGCGGTTGATGCGCAGCCGCACAACATGGTTCTCCAGCTCGTCGTCGCGGCTTGCAGCTCAATCTCGACGATGGCGTGTGAGCGGCCGTGCTTGACAAAGTCGCCAAATGTGGTCGCACGGCCCAGCACATTGGAGTGGAAACCAAGACCAAGACAGATGGCGCACACGAGCGAACTCTTGCCCGTGCCGTTGGGGCCGATGACGAGGTTCAGACTCGGGCCCGGATCAAACTCGGCGTGTTCGTAAGTGACGAAATTGTCAAGTGTCACACGGACAATGGCACCAGGCTGGAAAACAGGCTTGGCCTGTGCAGTGTTGGCAGCGACGCCGTTTGAATGCCGCTTGCTGGTTGTGGAGTAGTATGTCTCGTTTGCCGCTTCATCGTCGTCATCGTCTTCATCGTCAACGCCGTTCTCGCCGGTGTGGAAGCCGTTCGCCTCGTCGGGTTCGAGGGATGGTCGCATTCGCTTTGCTGGTCGTCCATTCGAACTGGGGTGGAGGAGGCTGCTGTCGTCGGTGATCCCATCGAGGGGACGCCGCGGCCGGGAGCCGGATACTTCAGACCCCGCCATTATGTGGCTGCCGGGTGTGTGGGCGTTTGGTGGTCTCTCGCCGTCGATATTGCCTTGACGTTGCGTAAAGTGGCGATCGTGAAGACTGCGACGACACGCTTTGGGAAGTAATTTAGGCGGGGCACGCGTCTCTACGCGTCGCTGGCAGCCGTGTCCGCCGCTTACATAATCATTGTGGAGGTGCAATTAAGCCTGGCTCATTGCACCTTCCCGGCCCTCGCACTAGCACGGCACTTTGAACGTATTACTTCGTACATCGACGGCCTCGCATCTAAATTGTCATGCAACTGACTTGACACATCAACGGTCTTCCCGACACACCAGCTTGCTCTTCGGTACGCGTGCATCCTTTCGGCCCGCACCTATCACATGTGCTATCGAGCACTTTTGGTCTGCTCCAAGTGCCGCGCCCGCACCTCTTTCTACCTCGTCCATTCCATCGACCGTTTCTTAGTCCAGCTTCAAACTTTCTCGCCTCTCATCTTCGTGGCCGGTACGACATATTTGTGTAGATGGTAACGGACCCATCTGACTTTGCGAGGTCCGCCGTAGCTCGTGGGACGACGCGTCGCCAGTCCGGCGCATGTTGTGCCCTTGGCGGCCGGCCAATCGCCTTGAATTGCAAACAAGCAAACAAGCTAACAAAGTTGATTTTTCCCTCTCACTCTTCCTCGTCTTATTGCTGCAGAAAGTGCGCTGCTTTGCCTCCCAGATCCTGGCCAGGGGAGCTCCCGCTCATGCCAGTCCAATCTTACCGGATTCCAGACGTTGCCCTCTCGCCTGTGACGCAGCATGCCAGCCTGCATGCCGGACGCCCTTTTTTGAGCGCTCGACTGAAGCCGCCATCCCTGAACAGGGAGACAGCCAACCTGACAGAAATGAGCTCCCACCTTCTGCCACCCTTTGTCTGTGTCCCTTTTGCCTTGCCCTGTCCTTCCTCTTCCCATTTACTCTTCTTTGATCTAGCCCTGCCAAATATGGAGTTTTCTCTTTACTTGTCGCAGTTTCGCCATGATTTTCGCCTTTGCCTAAAACTGTCCTGCCCCGCTCTTCAAAGACTCGTCCTGGATGTCCGCATTCCATATCCCTGCGCTCTGCAGCTCTGCAGCGGCGACGCAGACCCATGAGAGCTCCTCTTCTTATTTACCCTCATTCTTGACGACTCCCTTTGAAGGTGCTTCTGTTTCTGTATTGTGAGCAACGACGATGTTCCGAATGTACCTTCCTTGCGCAGGGCGCCTGCCCCTTTTGCAAAGTACCGTAAGCTCTGTAGTGCCCGTTCCCTCCTTCCTGTTGTGACCCTGCTGCGGGTGTAAGTGATTGAAGTGGCAAGAGCGAGCGGTCGCCGGTGCCTCTTTCCTTCTCAACTGGATTCCGGAACTCTGGAATATCTGACACCCGGGCAACCAGTGTTGTATTCCACAGAACGGGAAAGAGCCACCGGTCCACGCGTGATGTGCCCATCGTACAACAAACCCCCTTCCTAACGCGTGCTTTCCACGGGACCTCCGTCTTCTGCAGTTGCCTTTACTCTTCGATTTCTCATCTCTTCTCATCTCTTCTCATCTCGCCCTCTTTTCCCTTCAGCAATTCTTCTTTTCTTACCACATGCCGCGTGTGAAGATCCAACAAAATCCCGTCGGCGCCCTGGTCTGCTGTCCGTTTCTGCAGTTCACCCTTTTTTTTCGCATCATTTGTTTGACCATTCGCCTCTAGCATCATCAGCCTTGTTGACCTTTTTCGTTTTGTATTTTCGCACGTATTTTTTGTTATTGCTTTGTTCTTGTTCTCTTTTCATCTTCTTTCCCAGTCGCCTCTAGTCGCCTCTAGTCGCCTCTACTCGCCTTCCAGAATACCTTCCCTCGAAGCATGCTATAGCTCCTGACCTGTCCGTGCCAACCAAAGAGACCGCCATGGCATCGCGCGCGAGCCCTAGCCGGACGGGCAACCGTGTGCCCTTCGGCGATGCCACTTCTCGAGCAAACACCCCGAACGCGGCCCAGGTGCCTGGCCAGTCCAACAAGCATGCGACCGGCGCGTACATCGAGAACTCGGACTCGACCGCGGCCATGAAGCTGTCTGCGTCGTTGTCTGCCGTGCACCGGCCCGGCATCAGTCCATCAACAACAGCGGTACCACGGCCAATACTACCAAGAATACCAGCAAGCATACCAGCAGCAGCAGGCTGCTCAACAACATGCTCAGCAGCAGCATGCCACCAACACCAGCACCGGCAGCGGCACCAGCAGCAGCAACAGTACGTTGACCACGACATGACCGACGCGCCGCCAGTGGACTATGCAGAGGCCAGCAAGCGGAACTCAGCTGCTTCTAGGGACTCGCAGCACACAGCCGACTCTCAACGTGCATCGCAGTACTCATCTTGCGACGGATTTCCCAATAAGAAGTCCCACATCGGCCCCTGGCAGCTTGGCAAGACGCTGGGTAAGGGCTCGTCCGCACGCGTGCGGGCTGCCCGCCATTGCACGACGCATCAGCCGGTGGCTGTCAAGATCATCGCCAAAAAGACTGCCCGCATGACCCAGTCCGGCAGCATCGCCCAGCTCGATCAATTCGACAGCAACTTGCCTGAGAACGTGAATGGCGTCCGTCGCATGCCGCTAGCCATTGAGCGCGAGGTGGCCATCCTCAAGCTGATTGAGCATCCCAACATTGTTAAGCTTTATGATATTTGGGAGAACCGCAATGAGATGTGAGTGTCGACCGGTCGTTCTGTGTGAGATGTACGAATTTGTCAGAGGCTGACAGCTTAGCTACCTAATCCTCGAATATGTCGAAAACGGCGATCTCTTCACCTACGTCAGCCAGAACGGTGCTCTGACCGAAGAGGCTTCCATCTTTGTATTCCGGCAGATGATGAGTGCCGTTCAGTACTGCCACGCATATAACATCTGCCACCGCGACCTGAAGCCCGAGAACATCCTTCTGAAGGCCGACGGACAGATCAAGATTGCCGACTTTGGCATGGCTGCTCTTCACCAGGGTCCGCGCTACCACCTGCAGACTTCGTGTGGCAGTCCTCACTATGCGGCCCCAGAGCTGCTCAAGGCACGCCCCTACCGCGGAGACAAGGCGGACATCTGGAGCATGGGCGTCATTCTCTTTGTCATGCTGGCTGGTAGATTGCCCTTTGACGAGGACGATATGGGCCTGATGCTGGCCAAGGCCAAGAAGGGCATCTACACAATGCCCAGTGCTTTCAGTCCGGATGCAAAGGATCTTGTCCACCGCATTCTGCAGATTGAGCCGGAGGTGCGCATCTCCATGAACAAGATGTGGCAGCACCCTCTTGTCTGGAAGTATGGCTACTTGGATGACCTCGGCAGCAGTGGCACCGACGGACAAGGCCAGGGCGGTCGGGGCACGCAGGTAACGCCTCTGGATTTGGCCAGCATCGATACACAGATCTTCCGCCAGCTTCGTTCCATGTGGCATACTCTGCGGGAGGACGATTTGGCCGCCAAGCTTGTCAGCAATGAGTATGTTGTTCTTTTCCAACTCCATTCCTCGAAACGTCTTCCGAGGCTCTTCAAGTGCTTTACTTTTCCTACGACTTGTCTGCTAACATAATTTCCCAGGCCCAACGACCAAAAGCTCTTCTACTGGCTGCTTCATGGCTACCGAGAGCGGCAACAAGAAGATTACAACCCGACACTCACACATTCCGTCAGCGACTACCACCATGTGAACCAAGTTTACTCGAAGAAGGTGTCCACTCGCAAATTCTCAAACTCGAATGCCGCAGGCCACAAGCGGAGCGTGTCGCGTTTTACAGTCATCTCAAATGTTGCCGAGACGGAGGCTGGCACAGAGGCCGGTACTGTTAAGTCCTATGACCCATACAAGTCTTCCATTGTCATGGAGCCGAGTGATACACGGGCAAGCCACGCGAAGATTGTTGTGCATCGCAACAACCCGAACGTGGAGGCCGAGGTTCGCTCTATGGTCCAAGCAGAGGCTATGAAGGCCAAGGCCAACTCGGTAGCGGCAAAGAAGAAGGTATATGTCCAACAGCGACGTGGATCCACAGCCTATCTGAAAGCGTCTCGTGGCTCAATGAGCTCAATCCGCAGCACCCGGAGCATGCGCAGTATGAGTGGAAAGCAAGGCGTCCGCCCTTCATCGAGGCACAAGCGCGGCGTCGACTTTTCCAAGGCCCGCAAGCCGTCCGTCTGTGAAGTTGGAGCCGACAATGAGCTGCTTATGAGCGGTGCCAATGGTGCTCCTCAATCTCGTGATACTACACCCGTGTGGAATGAGGATCTCACGGACTTCAGCTGCAAGATTGCCAAGGACTTGGACGATGCATTTATGAGCTCTCTCCTGGCCGTCGACTCTTCTGAGAGAGATGAGAGTAGGGATTCGCCATTTTCTATCCGACTTAGTAATCCTGAGCTGACTGAGACTCCTGCACTGCCAGCGCAACCCTCGGACTCGAACAAGTACAAGCCATGGCATACACGGCCATTGCCCCCTTCACCGCCTCGGTCGGAGTCTGTGCAGCGTGAGATTGAGAAGGCCAAGGACCAAAAGAGGCTGAAGACGTCGTCCGGGTCAAAGGACACACGGTACGACTCGGCCGCGATCGGCGTTGCGACATCATCAAATACGAAGCTCCAGGCGCGTATCGTGGATGTGCAGCCCTTCTCTGTTGGATCAGATGATCGCCGTATTGTCTCGGCGCCGGTCTACTCGCAGTCTGGGAAGCCGGGTGTTCTCCAGTTGCCCTCTATTTATGAGACAGGACAAGAGAACTGGCCGCTGGCAGATAAGGACAAGCCGCGCGCCTCTTCTGCGCCCTCCAAGAAGAATGCGCACAAGGCGCAGGACATTGGGGAGCTGGCACACATGGCTCAAGCCGAGAACACAATTCGACTTGTTGTTTCGCCGACCAATACCCGGCCCAAGGGACCCATCTCGACACCGAGACCCATAAGTCTTCCGAAGAAGACCAGCCGAGCCGAGCCCACAAAAACACGGCCTGTTTCCGACCCTCAGCAAACCACCCGCCAGCGCTCTGTGGAGCACCTGAAGCAAACCCAGTCCTCAGAGCAGCAGCCATTGCAATCACGCCAACAACAACGGCCACCGAGTCGCCGCGACGAGAAAGTGGCAAAGTATCGCCCCGAGCTCATTACCGAGACAATCGCGGAGGAAACCGCTGTATCGAACCACGGTCGATGAGTGGAAGCAGCGACAGAAGCTCGGTGCTCCCTACAAGACGCTCGTGGTTTAAGCGCCATTCCAAGACCGACATACGTAACAGTGTCGTACAGGCGTCTGAGCGTCCCGTCTCCCAGGTCTCCCGACATACCGACGCATCTACGACGGTGGCGCCACCTCAGGCTCTCCCTAAGAAGAAAAGCTTCATTTTCCCGTTCTGGAAGACGAAAAGCGATGCGAAGATGTCCGCAGCTGAGCAGGACACCCAATTTGAGACTGAAAGTGTCCTGGAGCGGCCGAGAAACTCGAGAATGAACAGCGCAACCAGCCGGTCCAGTCGGAACAGCAAAAACAGTGGAAACGGTAGCCAGGGGAGTAAGAATTCGAACAAGGGCCGCTCCGCTCACAACAGCTGGAACGACCACGATGACGAGCCTGCACGGAAGATTGACCCCCAGCAAAACTGGCTATCACGACTGTTCCGTGTCAAGCCGGCGACGCGGCATCTGTGCCTAGGCATGTCGCAGCGCCGTGCTCGCCAGGAGGTGGTGATGCTTCTGCGTGACTGGCGGCGATATGGTATTCGCGATATTGAAATCGACAAGGAGCGCAGCATTGTGTTTGCCAAGGTTGGCTCTAATAACTGTGGGTGCCTTTTTCATGCATTATTCCTTCGTTTCCATTCTTTCTTGACGTTTTGCCCGTCTTGTCTCCAAATGGACCGTACTAACACGATGCAGATCTCGGTATCCGAGAAGTGTCGTTTGCCTGTGAGGTCATCACCGTGATCGAACATGGTAAGCGCAACCACCTGTGCATTCTGCGCCTGACACAGGAGAAGGGCTCTGCCAACAGCTTCCACAAGGTGGCCGATACAATCAAGGGTGTGATGCGAGAGCGTAATCTCCTTGTGCCCGACAAGCGCAAGGCCAAGATGATGGTCAAAACACTCAACTCCTAGGCCCTGTAGCCTGATCTCTCGTTCTACTTTTGGCATTAATTTCCTATGTTCATATTTGGAGGCTTATTTTCTGGCCCAATTTACTTGCGTTTGGCGTTGTTTTGCGTTTGCCCTTTCTTTCTTTTTCTTTACCCGGCATCATTGGCATTTTCAAACATTTCCAGGCCACTCGGCTGACTTTCACTGTCTTTCCTCTTCTTCATCTGTATATACTTATTCTCCTTCCTTATTTACGCTTGGAGTTCAGTTCTCTTGCTTTTCTTTTACTTGGGAGTTGCCACATCTGCCGCTCAAAGCTTGCTTATTTTGTCCTGCACATCACATATTGGTATCGTCCTATCCGTTTTTCTTTTAGAAACAAAATAACGGGGGAAGGAAAGTGCCACGAGAGAGAGAAAAATAGTAATCCTAATATGACTAGTCCAATTTGCCGAAACAAGTTGCTGTTCGTCCGATTGCTTTATCACAATCTATGTTTAGTTGTTATGTCACTGCTTTGAAAAATCATGCTCGCTGTGGAGCGTTGGGCTATTTTGAATGACGAACAGGCACGTGGCACGACAGCGAGGTGACGCCGAGAGGCTTGGGACTCATCTTTGGATCAAGAAAAGCTTACTGTGGACAAGTAAATTGACTTTGCTGCATGCACTGTTTAAAAGCACATGTTGTGCCCTCGGCGATCAACGGCAGACCGGTTAGCCTTGTTGTAATCCACCTTCTACTCTTGCATCGACTTGGATTCATGCCTGTTGTCCTCATACTTTCTCGTTCCTGAGGGTCGGAGATCGCTCGGTACGTCGTGTGATCGGAACCGCCAATGAACGCTTCGGCAAGCTGATCCGAGGACCTCTGTTCCCTGCCCTTGCTCTTGCATCTCTGTGTCGTCTTGCATCCCCTCGCATTCTTTTCTGCCTTGGCCTGTTTGTCTCTCAAGCATGTTCTTCTTGTCTTACACTCAATATTGTTATCGGTACGACCCTGTTCCCCCCACTGCCCCGGTCTGAAGGGGGGCCTTGTTGAAGAAAATGAAAAGAGAACATTGTGCGACTGACTGCAAGTCGCGCAGACATGGTCTCAAAAGTCTAAGTTAAGGAGAGAAGTGAAATGGCTGTCTTGCGTCCAACACGGAGCTATTGTACGTCGTTTCTCTTTTTCTCTTTTTCTCTTTTTCTCTCTTTCTCTCTTTCTCTCTTTCTCCAGTCTAACTCGATACTTGATTATTATCTGTTCGACATCACCCAAAAAGAAGCCGATACGATGTCTGCTGACACCTTTTCTGTTTAACGAAGCCTTTGGATTCCATTTTCGAAACCCCAGAATCAATTGCCGTGTCTCAGACTGTCGAGCATCCTGGAAACCTATGTCGTATTTTGGCTTTTATATGTTTTACGACTTGCATCCGTCCCGGTTATCAATAGCTTTCTAGAAGCTGTCTTTGTCTTGTTGACTGTCCTGTCTGTGGAACGAGCTCTTTGCTTCTTTGGTCGCCATGGATGATGCTAGCCGCTACTCGCATCCACCAGTTTGGCCCATTGGAGAGCTGGTTTTTTTTGGTGTTGTTTTCGTCTTCGTTTTCTGTGTTGCATCCCCATGTCCGGTCGCACCACTATACAGGTGTTCTCTGCATTCAAAGAAAACGAAAATAAGCAGCCAGGAGGCAAAAAGGAAGAGGAGAGATGGGGATGGAGGACGGCATTTGCAAGGAGGCAGATTGTATTGCTTGGCAAGAACAAGATAAAAAATGTGGGGGCGTTGAGTGCATACATAATAGCGTTTGTTTACTTTCTGTGCCCCTACAAAAAGGGAGGCGGCGATCTGGGTCGCACACAAAGAAGAATTCGCTGCAGAGCTCGATCGCGGGCCAAACAAACAATTACAATCTAACGCACTCCCTCGGTACCATGCATCTGACATTCAGAGTAGAGGAACTCGACAAATGGAAATGTCCCTTTGTCGCCTACGAAGTACTGCAGCTTGGTGGAAATTATCTGTTATTGATAATGGACCCATGTTCCATGTTCCCCATGTTCCCCATGTTCCCTATACCTATATTCCCCATATTCTTTCCGACATCTAGTTTCTCAATGCCCGAGAAAAGTGTTAATCAAGTTCCAATAGCCAGTGAGTTTCCCCGTAGATTTCCCGTACAGTCATATCTCGCCCCTTCTTCAATGTCTTCTTTCCGACCCTTGTGACCCTGCAACAAACTGTACAATATGCTGTAAAAACTAAATCAAAAAAAGAGAGAGAAAGCCGCGCACAAAGAAAACAATCGAGTCCAATGTTCCAAGTTCCGAAGCCCAAACTTCCGTGGCAAAGAAGCACCCGAAGCGGAGTATAAATCAGTGTAAAAGCTGTCCCAAAGTCGACATCCTGACGCCAAATGAGAGAAATAGTCGCCGAGAAGAAATATCACAAATGGCGCAAGTAAGTATGGGGCGAGCACAATCCGTTTGAACTTATTTCGTCCGTCCAATTTGTCAGCGCAAAAGTCCATGATTCTCGTGGCCACCATCGCTTGTCGTATCGCTCAAGACACTGCCGCTTGGTGGATGGGAACCGCCCGCATTCGACATGCTGTTGCTCGAATTGTCCGGTGGCCGCTCGCCGCAACCCTTGACCAGTCGATGACGCTGTGAAGTTCGTTAGTCAGGATACAGAGGACAAAAACCCCAAAAATAAGAACTACAAATAAGTATCTTCTGTGCTCTCGGGTGATACAAACCTTCAATGCGTCCTTCCGGCTGAAGCTTTTATCGCAGTAGTTGCATGGGAATGGCTTGACCGCCAGATGGATCCGCTTGTGGCGCTTCAGATCGTGATTGCGGTTGAACGACTGGGGGCACACGTCACACTTGAACGGCCGCTCATGAGCCCCTGAGGGTCCGCCAGGTCCGTGGTGTCCCTTCCCGCCGAGAATGCCCGGAGGATGGTGGTGGCCGAGTTGGTGCGTATTCGGGTAATGTGTATGCAGAGAGTTGTGGCTGTAGAGGAGCGGCCTGCCGCGGCCATCCATGAAGCCGCTACCCGGACCAGTGCCAGGGCTACCACCACCACCACCACCACCACCATATGGCATACCCATATTCGAGACAAGTGCCATTTGACCACTGGGAGACATCAGAGGCCCTGACAGACCGGGCGAATGAGGCGGTGCCGATCCTGGGTGACCATATGGTGAATAACCACGACCAGCACCGCTGCTTCCTAGGGATGAGGGGACGAGGCCCGACATGCCAGCTTGTGATGGCAGTGGTGGCGGAATGAGCCGCATGGGGTTCCCTGCGTGTGTTGGGCTTGGAAGGCCGTGTTGCTGCTGGTGCTGCTGGTGCTGCGGGTGGTGTTCGCCCATGTGGTGCATTGGCTGCGGGCTGTACATCTGAAACGGAGACGGGTTCGGCATGTTGTGGTGTATGCCGCCTCCCAGCTTGGACGAAAAGCTATTCATGCCTAACCCGGGGCTTGGCGAAGGATGGTTCCGGTAGTTCATCGAGCTGCCGACTGCCCCTGCGCTGTCGCGGTTATTGCTACTTCCGCTGCCGCTGTCAAGCATGCTTCGCGGTTGCGCCGATAATGGGCCCCGTGGTGCTGAAAAGTCTTGGCCGTGCCGCTGTGTTTGCTGGTAATGCTGGCCGTGCTGCGGGTCCATGGATTGGTGGTGTTGTTGCAGGTTTGGTGACTGCCGTAGTCCGTTGCCTCCGAGCCCCGCTGGATTGTCGGACATGCTCGACTGGAACTGCGAATCAGGGGCTGGGGTGTCTTGTTGCGAAAAATGGTGGCCGTTATGTGTGCTCGGCGTCGGGGACGGAGAATCTCGAGAGGACCCGTACGGGTCAGAGGGTGCTGTAAACAATGACCGGCTCGGATTCCAATGGTGCGACTGTTGCCGATGTGCCTGTGAGGCGGCGTTGTCTGGAGACTGTCCGATGGGGAGTGGCCAAAGGGTGGCGAGTTGGCCAGAGAACCGTGAAATAACGACGTCTGGCCGCCGAGAGAGACCTGATGGTTCAGGGAAACGCTCATCTGCCCAATTTTGTGTTGTTGGTCTAAAGAAGGAGCCGTCTGAGACTGTTGTTGCGGCTGGTGCGGCTGGTGCGGCTGTTGCTGGTGCGCGTTGGACGAGGCCGAGGCTGATAGTGCTGTCGGTGTCGTCAAAGGTTGCCGCGATGCTGCCCAAGTCGACTCTTCTGGTGGGCTATACTGCCGGCGCTGGACCTCCTGCGTGTCGTACCGGTTTTGGTGCTGTTGCTGGTGGATTTGGGCAAAGTAGTTTGAGCCGTTTGAATATGATCTCCGAGAGCTGCCACTGCTGATATTGTCGCTCTGGTGAAGTACTGTAGGGCTTAGTCTGTCGCCAGCAAATCCTATAAATGGAGAAGAATGTCAGGAAAAACCGTGCCCGAGTGAGACTGAGGTAAGAAGCTCGGATAGACGATAAGACAGGATTGAGGAGAGGAAAATAAACAGATGATGAACCGATATGACAAGCGAGGACGAGAGAGGGTAGAGAAGAAGAGGGAAAGAGGGAAAGAGGGGGGAAAGGAATGAAGGAGGAAAGAAAGACAAAGACGCAGGGAAAAAATATATTGGGGTCTGCGTTAAAAACAGAAAAGGCAGTATCGGATCGGTCAGCCGCAACAAGGAAAAAATACAGGGCCCTGAAAACGGCTGAAAGACGAACCGGGCGACAAAAAAAGCAAAAAGGAGACAAGAACGTTGAATCAACGCGGGTGGATAATAAAAACAAGACGACAAGAACATCAACAGGAGCAAAACAAAAAGAGGCGGATAAACCATGAACAAGATCAAAGCATTGTTGGTACGGGTGCGGCATCGTGCGTACTGGGAGTGTCTTGGCTTAAGCCTGGGGATGGCAGCGAGAAGGCGGACAGCGGATCAGCCCCAAGGCCAAGGTCGATCGTCCAGGCGCAAAGCTAAGCGTTGTTTCCATTGGTCGTGGGGAAGAGTTTATTTGATTTTTCGGCGGTGCTTCTGTAGCGCCTGTTGACTCTTTCTGAAGCTCAAGAAAGAGAGATGTTACTGAGTGTTGTAGGAAGCCAAATTCGAGCGCGTTGTGTGCAAGTCCGAGAATCCAGTTGGAAAGGGTGAGCGGCAGGTGCAGAGAGGACGAGGGGTTCTCTCTTTCTCGAAGTTGAAGTTATGCAGAGTGAAGAATGCGGTGATGATTGTGCAGGATCGCTCGTTTCCTCCCCGGCCTTACTTTTCTTGATGCTTGCTAATTGCTTCCGTTCTTAAGCCCTCGAGGGGAGTAATGTTCCTCTCGTCGTCAAAATGGCGGTTGGTAATGTTTGGTGGGAGCTGAATCCGGATATAGAGGGGCCAATTTCGCGAGGCACCGCCAAGCACACATATAATAATACAGGAGAAGAAAAGAAAAAGCAGAAAGCAGAAACAGAATAGAGGAAAGGAAAGGAAAGGAAAGAAAAAGGAAAGGGAAAAGGTAAGAAGAAATAGAGACAAGAAAAGGTATACCAGGCAAAAAGATGACTGATATAAAACAGATAGAGCACAAGACTCCGGCGGCAAACGCCGTTTGTGTATTTTTCAACCCTTGTCCCTTGGGTACATCGTTGATCCCTGATACATAAAGGACGCAGGACGCACAAGGAAAAGACAAAGGTGTTTTACAAGGAAAAAAAGAGCAAGCGGCCTATTCTGGCTACTCTTCCCCAGTATGGGCCTAATGCGTGGTAATAGACTTACTTGCGCTTTGGTGTTGGGATTCGTCTTCCTCGTTGGTGTTGATGGATGGGCCTGGCCCCTTCGGATCCTCTTCGGATTCTAGGACGCGAGGCGAAGCTTTCAGCCCGAAAAAATTAGACACAAAGAGCCGAGAGAGAGACAATACTAGACAATACAGAATCAGGATGGCGAGAGAGTTGAGAAGAGGTGATTGGGATGTTCTGTGCTGCCAGGGCAAGAGAGGCAGAGTTGATAGAAAGGGAAAACGACTGGGGTGGATTGGAGGAGAGAAGACGGGAAATGGTTTAGTGACAGAGATAGGGCTCCAAGTTGGGTTGTTGAGAGAGGAGGAGGAGGAGGATAAGGAGAAGAGGAGGATGGGGAGGATGTGTGTTCGGAGGGAGGCCGGGCAAAGAAGAATATGGCGGATAGCAACAAAATGCACTGTACAATTAAAGTGCACAAGGTAGGAGAGTTGGACAGAATAGTAGCTGTTTGTGGAAGGATTCGAGGGCGATGTAGGAGAAGAGTGAAAGAGACCACATCGTAGAAAGGTGGAAAGAGAAAAAAGAAAACCGAGGAGTGATTTAAGGTTTAGGGGAAACAACAAGCGGTGGCGGTCGGTTTTCGCCTTTGGGTGGTGCCCCTTGTGGTCAGCCAGGCCAAAGTCCAGACAAACACTGGGTCGATTCCGTCCAGGCACCAGACAGACCAAGATCAAAGTTTAGATGGAAGAGCAATGGAGCAGATGTTCGCAGATCGGGAGGGAGAGGGGTGTGCTGAAAAGGCTTCCCAGTGCCACCGTTCAACTATCCCCTCTTTAACATTGGAGGGAAAATAGCAGCAGGAGGGGCGCTGACCCGGGGAGGCGCGCGTGGTTGAGAGTGCTGAAGCTGTTTTGCTTTCTTGATGCCCCCCCCCCCCCCCCCCCCCCCCCCCTCATTTACCTCTTTTCTTCTCACATTGTGGCAGTATCTCTCCTAGTCCCCTTTTTGCTCCAGGTTATTGGATGGTTTGGGGACTTGTCCTAGGCTGGACAGGGTAGGGCTGGGATGGCTTGGTACAGGCTGACAGGCGAGCCAGAGAGAACCTGGGCAAGACATTGAGGGCACGGTACACCTGCAGGACACAGACAGTACAGAGCAGGGCAGGCATAATAAGGTTACCGGAATGGGGGCCGCTATTTTTTTTCTTCCTCTTTTCTTTCTTTTCCTTTAGGCATCTGCTTTCACATTTGGTCGTTTCTTCTCTTATTTTGGCACTCATTCGTGTGTCGAGGAGGCTGATGGCACCCTCTACCCTGTAGCAGGGTGGGGATGGCAGATAGAAAAAGAAAAAGAGAGACGAGAAATGATGAAGATGGGTCTTGGAGAGTGAGAAAGAAAAGGTGGTAGATGTGGGGGGTGGGAAACTGAAAAGCCAGGTGAACAGGAGAATGATGAAGGGGTGAGTCTATGATGTGATGGACTGGACCACTAGATCAGGGTAACAGAGGGAATGAGGGGAGAAGAATGCCCGAGAAAGAAAAAAAGGTACCAGGTCTCGTTCATAGTTGTATGCACATACTTACTTGGGAAGGATGATTGTTTAGGGCCCAAAAGGGCTGAGAGAGACACCAATGATGGTAGTAGGATGCTGTTCGTAAATATGATGCTGACCAGCTGAGCTCTGGCGAGGCTGGAACGATCGTTGAAAGTAGGTTCAAATGGAGGAAGTGATAAAGACAGCGCGGCAGGAGTCAAGACGGCAAAGTTTCTTGGTAAGATACACGTTACTTTGCGTTGCAATGGACATTGGACCCAGGGAGGCAACAGAGCGTACTCAGGAAGAGCACACGTCAAGCAAGCACTCCAAGATTACCCAGACAAATGCGATTAAGAGATGTGAGGTTGACTGGCACACAAAGCCGTGACACTGGTACTAGATGGGTCACGCAAACCCGGCGCTGTCCCCTGCTGTGGGCTGTGGGCTGTGAGCTGTGGGCTTGTCCCGTCGAGGAAGATTGGAGACGAACGAAAGGCGTATGGTGGAAGAGTGGCAGAGTGGAAGCGTGGGAGACGCGAGAGCAGGTTCGGATGAGACGATGATGGCTGGCGAGGCGGGGCCGGTGACAGGTTTGCGAGTGGGTGATGTCGGGCGTGGAGCAGGCTTTCTTCACGAGACGTATGTTGAGCAAGATGGCGACAATGTAAGATATTCCAGGATAGTCCAAAGAGACGCCGAATAGAGGCGGTCGTCGAGACGAGAAAATTCGAGAAAGACGAGGGGCGGAAGACGGGGGAGGCTCGCTGGTGTTGTGCCACGGACTGGAGAAAGAGAAAGGAGAGCGAGGCACTCACAGGGCCAGAAATGTCGAATAGGGAGGCGTCCCCGGCGCAAAGCGTGTCGAACAGACAGATTCGAAAGACAAGGTGAAAAGAGGCAACGAAGGCGGCGAGCTAGAGAGCGTCTCGGACCAAGATAGGAGAAAAGGAGAAACAAGAAAAAGGCGCCAGACCCCGTCGAAACAAAGCGGGAGGGAAGAAACGACGACTGGATAGAATGGAAGGAGAACAAATTGCATAAGTGGCAAGGAAGGCAGGAAGGCCGGAAGGAACGAACAGCATAATTGCAAAAACGAATCAGGTTACAAAAGGTTGGAACGGCCATGATCTTCAAATAGTCGAGTATTTCTTGTGAGCCTGTTGCTCCTGCCACACTGTTGGTTGTTCTTTCCTCATCAAAAAGTCAAGTCAACAATCAATGGTGTTTTAGCCTCTCTTTTAAGGAAGGAAGTTGTCTGTTGATCGTCATTGGTTCTTTCCCCTTCGTCTCTCACTCAACACATGTGCCGTCGTTCTGGTTAACTTCTTCATTTCTCCCCTTTTGTGCAATAAACAGGTCGTTCAGCTACTCCATATTTGTACATATGTACCCGAGACAAGGAACGAGCACAATATGCAACAGGGAACAAGGGTGAAGGGGGAGCAAGCAACAAGCAACTGGGGGCAAAGGAGCTGGGGCCAAGGAGGGTACGCGAATCTGAATTGAGTTTGACGGAAGCTGGTAGTTACTGCGAGTAGAGGTGCGGGCAAGAGCGATACAGCAGTCCCATCCAAGATGCGTCGATTTATGCTTGGAGAGCGTTGGGATTGAATCGAGGAAGGAGCTACGAGTATTCCGTACTCTGTATGAGGAGAAAGGTACAAGGAAGAAATGACTCAATAGGAAGGAGCAGCCGGGGAGGAGGAGAGGGGGGGGGGGTGACGAGGAAGGTACGGACCAGATTGGGGAAAGAGGACCCAGCAAAAGAAAAACTGGAGGAGAGGCTGAAAACTTGGGGCTGACTGAAAATCTACGAGACATTGAGTAAGACTACTTTGCGCTCTACGGAAGTACCAATATGACCACACACTCACACTCCCAAGCCAGTCGACGGGTGCCAAGAGGGTCCAGCTTGGACGGAACCGTGGTGGAAAGGATGGAGCCTGGGCCGTGCAAGGTCTAGACTTTTTGTATTTCCCACGCTGAAGAGAGGATTGGAAAGCGAGAAATACGGGAGTAGGAAAGGAGCGAAAAGCGGAAAGAGGGCAAGGGCGGAAAGAAACGAGCAACATGGGAGAGAAGGAGTCCCCGAAGGAAAAAGAAACGACATGAGAGGGCGTGCACCATACAAAGGACAACAACCAAGGGGGGTGGAGAAAGAAAGAAGGAAAGAGAGCCAACCTAAGCGAGTAGAGGGTCCAAGTAGCAGCCCATTGGTAACTGTGAGGCGAGAAAGCGTGGCAGGTGCATGAAAAAGGTGACCAAAAGAGACAAGCTGAAGTGCCTAGTGTGCGGGAAGAAGATACTCAGTAGAGGCATATTATTTTCTCACCTTTTGACTGGAGGAGGGAAGAGGCTCCAGCGGACAGGAAGCTTTCGGCGAGAAGGATCTTTGCGTAGGTTTGTGCTGCTTCACCTGTGGAAAGAAAGCCCGGTGGGAAGGACAAAGAGGATGCCGGAATAGCTGCAGGCAAAACGACGACTGGAAGCAGGTCATGCCAAGGGGTAAGCAGAGCCAAGACGCGATGTAAGAAACGTTATGAGTTTCCTGGCTGACAATCGACGAACCGACTTGTGCCTGTCATCTAGTTTCGCCCTTGGCGCCTGTCCCTGTCACTGGCACATCATTTATCAGTTTTCCAGTCCAGCTGGGCATAAATGCGTAGTACGCATAGGTACTTCGTAGGTCTCATGGCTACGGTGAGCAAAGGTGAGTGCATTTCGATCGGTTTCTCCAGCTTGTTTTGCCCGTTTTGCCTCCCCCATCCCTCTCCTGATTGCAATTAGCTCTGGGCCGTTAGGGCTTGGCCAGATGTCGTAGCCGTCACGCTGGGACTGGTTTCATTGGGGTCCAATGGGCCACAGCCGAAGCCAAAAAGCTAATAGAGGCGACCGGAGACCGAGAGACGTATCTTGCGAAACAAGCGACCGACGATCACATGGACGATATGAGATGGGCGTTGGCGATGGTAGCCGTTGAGCCACGAAGGGACAAAGAAAAGAAAAAGAAAAGAATTCTTCGATCCGCCACCAAATAGCAGGCGTGCAGAGCACTAATACAGAATATTGTCTTGGCTTTTGTTTACGGAGTAGCTGGCCAGCCAGTCGAACATCATCTGGGGCCCTAGGGGCTATATAAAATGCCTCCGAGTCCCCCGAAGTGCTGTGCAAAGCACTTTTTTATATTTACGACACGCCTTTTCCTGTACTGCAGGAAAGCATTACGACAGCATTACGTCCAGAGCTCTCTGCACTGGCCGCTGGGCACTAAGAAAAAAAAGGGATTTGAGATTCTAAAGTTCTGGACTGCAAGCATGAGTACGTAACTGTACATGTAACTGCGGAATGCTCTGAAAAAAATGGCTGTACATGTACAGTATGCCCAAAGCGAAATCGATTTTCTTTGGCGCGCTCTACAGTATGGCTCGCAATGGTGCCGGTTGCCTAAAAATCGAGGTGGATGCAAGTGTGACACGTACAAGTAGATGGCACGATACGACGTAGAGCTGTAAGTACCTTTCTTGCACGAAAATAATGAGACATTCTTTGGCAGGCCGAGGACGCATTCGGGATCTAGGTCGGACCGCAGCACGCGATGGTGTTGGATGAGGCACGGAGAGCACGTTGTGGTCGTAGAATATAAAATACTGAAAAATTGGCAAAATTGTCCAAGAAAAAGAGGGAAAAAAAACAATAACAAGAAACCACTCTCAAGATCGAAGCAAACATTGTAGTGCCATCATATCGACTCACTCACCACATAAATTGATGAACAGTCAGTCAGTCCTCATCTGCCTCGTGGAATCAATCGCTTTAGCACGTCGGTCCCTTTTCTTTTTCTTTCTTTTTCGCCAATGCGAGATGAGCATCGGATCTTGGCACGATACTATCTCGTCCTTGATTCATCGTGCCCTTCACCAGTCTTCCAACCTCGCCCCCTTGTTTTGAGCCTAGCTTCGTTCCAGCAGTCTGGACAACTTCGCCAATGGTCGACCGAATCAACGAGGATTCAAGTCGTAAAAGAGGAGGCAAAAAGGACGCTATTGAACGTGCAAGTTTGTCGACTTGCCAGTCCACTCTAGCCCACGAGGTAGAGCACTTGATCTGCGAGCCACACGGTCTTCCCTTCAGTCTATCGCGTCTGTTTCTTTGGCTTTCCCCATTTTTCTCTACGAAGTAGTGAGGTGCACGATGTGAGGTGCTAGTGTCTCCTCTTTTTTGGCAACTTAAAGCTAATATGGGCAACCACTACGAGTACAGAATTTCTGATGGAACGGCCTAGACCTTCGGGGACCTGGACACGAGAAACAGCGACAAAAGGGGCAAAGAGAAAGCAACCGCCGCCGTGAATACCAACCATAGACAGCCAGCAAGCCAACCACCCCCCCCCCCCTAAAAAAAAAAAAAAAAAAAAAAGAACGTGACGGGGCGCTGTCGGGCCTATCTCAATGCACCGGGATGGGACTAGCGGGACGGGAAGTGGGTGTGGGATGGGGACGAATGAGAATACTTTTGGTGCTAGTATTATCGGCTGCAGTTGGGACGTTTACTGAAAGGCAAATGGACAAAGTACGAGGTGCTGGGAGAGAGAGGAAGGAAAACAGAAGCGAAGATTGACTTGGTCTACAACGACGAACTCGAATAAGAAGGAAGGACGTATAGAAAAAAGAAGGCAAGAAAAAGAAGAAGACCCGTCAATGGAGCAAAAAGATACACCGTTGTTGATGAAGATGAGAAGGCGACGTTAGGCATAAACCAGAAATAGAGCGACATGTAAGATACACTCAGCCTGCCTAGAATTGTCCTCCATGGGTCTGTCCTCACGATCCTCCATCTGGTGAGTGATTTTTGGATTCTGATTTGCTTTTTTCTCTTCAGTTGATTTGTTCTTCGTCGTGCTTGTTTCATCCGTTGGCAATTTGTCGTGATTCTGCTTTCTTTTTTTTTGCTTCTCTTTCTTCTCTCCTTTCTGTCTCAATACTTCTTTCCCATCCCACGCATGGCCGTGTCAAAAAGGGTTGCAACTGTCGAGGGGCCGGAGGGCTGAGGACCCGGCATACTGATTGCTAAGTGGGCTCCCTTTGTCTCTTTTTGTCGTCACACCAAAAACGCCCACAAGGCCACACAACGCCCGCACGCCAAAGAATTAAACTCCTCTTTTTTGACGCCTCTGCCGCTCTCCCCATCCTTTCTGTCCCCTCTCCTGTATCTTACCTTTCCATGGCTGACGCTTGGCGTATGGACTGTGCATTTCAGCTGACCACCTACCTCGTAAGCGTGGGGACTGGGGATACCACCAGAGGCCGTTAAAGATCGCTGTATTTTTTTTCTCTTAACAAGGCACCCGCTGCAGACAAACAAACCGGTCGAACGATCGTCGCCAAAACTTCCAAACAAGGTCAAAAGAACAGGCAACTGACAGCAGCCAACCTTCCTGAGCGGCGTGAGAAAGCTGCCGTCTTTTTTGTGTCTATTCAGGGGGCTGCTTTCTTTCCCGCGCCCCACTTCAGGGGCTTTTCTTCCTTTGACCGTGCTCTTGGGACTGGAAAACACGCGAAGAACGGTGTTTCATTGAGCCAGGACGCATTTTTATTCTGACATTCTCACGACAACTGCTATTTCTTTATTCTAGGGTAATCAACGGTATCTGCCAAGTGATGCCTTCCAATTGACCCTGCGCAAGTACAATATACAGCACTTGCCCAGAAGACGCGTCCATGCTTTTTGCGATCAATCAAACTTTATCGATTTTTATGCCCCTTGTTCCCAACCGCGATTCTGTCTCCATGCTGACCAAAAACCGGGCACACCCAAAGTTATCGCTAATAAGAAGAAAGAACGCTTAAACCCCCGTCAATACACACCGAAAAAGAATCAAAATTAGTACGATCGAAGGGAAGATTCAAGAGAGTGTTTGACTTCAGCTATAACGCTGTTTTCCGCGACTATACATATCGAAAATGACGGGCTGGAAGATTTTGAAACAAAAGCACCGCCTACGAAAGCTCGTCAATTGTCTTTGGCTTTCCCTTTTTTCAACCCCCCGCACAGACAGACCAAGTTACGTGATTGTCCGTGCTTGACGCGCTGTCTTTTGCTCGCCTCGCTTCGACTGCTATATTTCGTGAAAGTGGGCGTTCTCGCGGAGCTTTATTCAGATAACATGCTGAAGAAAAGGGAGCGCTCGCAATCAATGGACCACATCTCGTCCCGTACTTTATTGTGTGCCCAGGAATTCGGTTTAGGATACACAGATAGACGCTGATGAGCTGATTAAATGCAGTATCTTACAGATAATTACTTACCAATAGCAATATTGCATATCAAAATATTGAGTTTTCTTCTACCCCGTCCTTCTTGTCCTACCAACATAGCATTTCGGGAAATTGCCATCACAAACCCACCCCTTTCCCGGACTCTGCACTGTTGCGAGAACCAGAGAAACATGAGTCCAGAAAAAGAAATTGACCGGGAAAATGGGTTGGCCGTAGGTCCCAATTTGATCTGCAATCCATCTCGAGGCCTGTCTGGGCCCCTTTTCGCGCTTCCGTCGCGGTCATGTCCAGACCCCTGTCTCTTGTGAGGTAGCCTTGCCATCGGACATCCTAGCTATCAAAAAACGTGCACGGACGGTGTACTCTTCGTTGGGGTCTGCAACTGCAACCATTGAGACTTCTGCTTGCTGTTAGATTACCCAGCTGCGACGAGACGCTCGACCTCGCTCTTCAAACTCTTCTTCATCTTTCATCCGTGAAAAGCTTATGCCTTGAATAGGAAATATCTTGCATACAAGTACGTACACCGTACCTTTTTTCTTTTTCTCTCTTGTCGTTTATTTTCCTCATCTCTGCCCCTGAAAAAGCCACTGCCGCAAGGAGACACTAAATAAGAAGAGATAGAGAGAGAGAGAGAGAGAGAGAGAGAGAGAGAGAGAGGGAGAGAGAGAAAAGAAAAAAGAAGACCGGGCGCCCCAGCTCAGCCCATGTTCTAGGCCACGTTGTGCCGGGCCACATCCGCCCACCTGTCCACCCCCATACGCCTCCCGATCAGCCATATTCTGTCACTGAACTAGTGGCCGCCGTGAAATAAGGCATAGGATAAGAGAGGGCCGAGACGTGAAAGCCAGAGACTGGTGCGTCTGGCCCAGACCATTTAGTGGTCTCTGCCAGAAAAAAGACACAACCAGTAGGACGGTTGCACTGACACGCTGTCTCCGGTGGAGCTCGGAAGCCCACTGTTGGGTTGCTGATGAGGGAGGGACCGGAGGGTATGAAAGGCGTGATCTCCGGCCAGAGGATTATTTGTACTTGTAGTGAGCCAGAAACCCAGAAAGACATACTGTGTACCTGTAAAGGAACGATGTACTGTAGCTCGGTGTGGTTCCCGTATCTGAGACCACCCCTGGACGGGTGGCCTTTCCCAGTTTCCCTGCACGAAGTTCATCGTATGGAGCACGTAGTGGCCCCTTGACGTTGCAGTGAGGCTGTAGACAGGTTGCAGGGGGCCGTGTGATGGGAGAGTAGGAGAGAAAAATAAAAACAAACGAAGAGACGGTGCAAAGAGAGCAAGAGAACCTGTGGAAGATCCTGTAAAGAAAGTGCTAAAAAGCATGAGGCACTTCATTCCCGCCCCCGAAAGCCCGAAACCATTTGAAGACACATACTCGTAAGATATGTTGTATGCGTAGATCGCTCTTTCCGTTGACACTTGCCCCCCCCCCCCCCCCCCCCCCCCCAATCCCGATGAGATGGTGGGGCCCAGACAACAGCACCTTCCGTTTGGACCAAGCTCAAAGTGAAGAAAACAGACGAGAACGATGTGCGCGGACCAAGGAAGGCGCGATGAACCATTGGTCAGAAGGCAAGTGCCGTTTTCCCCAACGAGAGTCCCCAACCAACGCTCCTGCACTGGGAGTGTTGCAGGCAAATCGCCGGCAAGAGCGACCCTTGGCACGGCTGATTGACGTGAACGTGGAGTGTACTCTTTTGCTAAGGTTTGCATTGAGGAGATACATCGTACGAGCTACTGCTCTTGGGGCTGATAGGCAGGAGCACAGCCAACAGACCCTGGCCAACTGCAACATAGGGAAGGAGCAGACGACAGGGCATTTCGGGAACAGACAGAGAAGGACCCACTGTTCTTATGTCATTAGTTACTGTACGACGTAGAAACAGGTTATATCAACAGACAAGGCCGACGGCATGGAGAGACAAGTGCAGCAAATCCATGCTTCGCATGAGCTGGAGCTTCTTCAGCCTGCATCGTCTCTCGTCTGCGTTCCGCGCCGGTCTGGGCCAAGCGGTTTGACTTTCTCTTTCTCGCTCGGGGAAGGACGGGCTGTTTTGCAAAGAGGTCATATCCGTCTCATCTTTCTAGCAACCATCTATCGGTTTCCCGTCTTGCAATAAACGATATCCCTAACTAATACAGTTGAGGAGCGTGCCTGATCTACGGTATCGCCTAGCTTCCGCGTGACAGGGCGTGCATTGACAAAATGTCCCACGACCGGGCGACTATATTGCCCATCGCCTGTAGCTTCGTCACCGGCGCACGCAAAATACAAAAATAAATGCGGAAGGCAACATATGTCGTCGGGAGCGTACAGAGAGCGAGATTAACCAAAAAAGGCAGAGCCTGTGTTCAGGGACTCGACCCGGGTGCCTGCACGGTCGCTGACAGCGCAACTTATTTCAAAGTATTTGACTTCCGAATCATCGCCACATCTGTCCCTTCGGAGAGTCTTTGCGAAACGTAACAGAAAAGCATAGAATGCTTTGTCAACGTACTGAGTAGAGGGGAAAAAGCGCGACGATAGGCTACCGATCCTGCGGAATCGAGAAATAAAAACGCCCCTGGAGCCTGCGTCTATTTCGTCGTTTTGACCCCCGAAGGCGCCGTGGCGTTTTCACATTTTGTTGGTGCTAGATGGGGGCGATGCGTGCAAGCTGTTCCATAGGTCGTTCTATTCACTCATTCAGTCACCAGAGTGAGATCGAATGCAAGATAGACAACGAAAACGGAGAAGGGGCTATGACTGTGTGGAGAGACGTGAAGATTGAGAGTATGAAAGAGGATGCGGTTGGGCAGACCAGCCAAAGTTGACAGCCGCAGAAGTATAAACAACGTTTTTGCCTCCTATAACGTGCATGGACACCCGCAGTGGGTTTCTTCTTGATTATGCATGTTGACAAGCCATCGTAAACACGGCGAACTCTTCAATGTCCTATGTATGTTATCGATATAAGAGGACGATTGCCGGAAACAATAGAGGGTTGGAAGAGACAGAAGCAATGCCAGTCACATCGGCAACACGACATCCTATGGCACGATTTAGCTGGAGTCACGTCCTTCCTACTGTAGGAGACGGCACTAGATAGTTTCAGTGCCCTGTACCAGTGCGCTGCTGTCTGTCGTGAACGCCTTTGCATCCTTCTTTGTTCGTATCTGCCTCTCGCCCTCGCCTGGAGCTTGCATATCCTATTATCGTTCTGTCCCAATCTCCAATCTCGGGATATCCATCATTTCCGTATTCTTAATCACACAGTTTTTGCATGACCACTGTACCGGGGCTGCCAAGTCAGGTACAGGACAAGACAGGACATGGCAGCAATTGTGCAGGGCGTACGAGATTACTGCAAGGACATGCCAATATTCGTATACGACGAGTGTCCACCTCCTCGCGATCACCTCTCCATGTCCGTTTTCGTGGTCTGTTTTGGCTCGTGCCGGGAATGCTAATTCTTGTTTATTGACGAAAAGGGGCGCTCGACCGCCTGAAGAGCCCCCTTTTCTCGATATTATCTTCCGCATTGCACACATGTCATGTCTGACGACATGTACTCCGTTCTCTCCGTCGTTCCTATCCAAGCTGCGAGGAATGCAGCGTATCAATGATTATCTGCTACATTTTAGACACTTTGCCGACCTACAACGGGTAGTAGCTCGTTATCGTTTAGCAATTGACATTTGAACATCTTCTTTCCATCAGTTTTGTTTCCAATTGTCTTCGGCTGCATTTTGGCTGGCCGCCTCGTGCAGCCACCTTACAAGCCATCCGCCAAACGTAGCCCACATCGCCAGACAGCCAGCCACATGCCTGATGCGAACTATTTTCTTTCGCGCGCATCTGCGAAATATCCTTCTCTTTTTATGCGCATATATGGTTGAAACTGAGCTCAATATAAGGAAGCAGGATGTATTCTAAGAGAGTTGAATCAAAGGACTTGGATTAAAAGACTTGACAACCTTGAGCTGTGACCCAATTGTTGAGAAGGCGCAACCATACAAAGCCCAACACAATGTGTCACGGAATGCTTCGCCCCTCGTTTTGCTCTCAGCCGCACTTGACTACCACGGCCAGACCATCTGGCGCACAGATTAATGCTTCTTGAAACTAGTACAATGCCGTTCCCCTGCAGCTTGCCACGCAAACACAAAAGTTGTTGTAAACACGGTGGAGAGCCTTACGAGCTCACCATAAGACAAGATACCTAGCCAACCAGAACACCGTACCATGCACGATAGAGAAGTGAGAAACCAGAAATCTGCCTGACGTACAGTATGGCCAGCACAGTCTCTCTATTTTGTGCTGGCTCCCCCCCACACATACCTGTTCCAGGCACAAAATACTGGGTGCTAAAGTATTTCCAATATTTGTCCCAATCCGTCCATCGCATAGTGACACTATCGCCCTAGTATCCTCGCGATCCTGGTAATCGACGTGTTGATTAGACCTGAATACAGTATGCTGAGAAAAATGATCCCTGGGGGCGAAAAGCGCATGATTTGTGCCTTTACAGTGGCCTCATTCTCTTTGGTTACCGTCTTCAGCCACTGTTCTGTCTCCTGGAGTTCTTTTTTGTGTTTGTGCACGGTCTGTGCCATTTACCATACGCCTGGATATTTCTATTTGCAAAAGCGTAGCCCAACGGAAGACCTTACGAGCCAGAAACAGCCTATTTGTTGACTCTCGACATTGGAGGTGGGGGGGAGAGCTGCTGCTGCTTTTTATTTGCCTCCTGCAGCCTTTCGGGGATTGCCTTGTTGGGCAAACACTGTGGAACTTTGGCTCGTAAAGAGAAAAGGCGCGAAAAGTAGTCTGTACCGTTGGCTCTCCCCTGGTCTCAGGGCCCTTGGGGGCGTTCTCAACCTTTGGATAGGCACCCTTCCATACTTCCCTCCCATAGCCGCCCATTCCTGTCGTCTGCCTCTCTATCTCTGTTCCCGTCTTTCGCTCTCAGCCGCCCCAAATTTGCTACCGACCGAGGGGAAGAGAGGGCGCACATTCTGCAAGGGGGACGGCAGAATGTTGGGGTGGTGAGGCAAAGGAAGCGTCGTGAGAAGCTGCATAATGGCATTTCACTCCCAATGGAGATGTATTCTGCAACATGCTCAGCTGGGCACTGCACGACGCACGTGCTTTCTTTTCTCAGCACCTGCTTCATTCTCTGACCAGCAATGTTTGTGCTGCGGTGCCAATGTCTTGCTTTTTCTTCTTCATTTGCCAAAGAAGTGAAGATCAACATACAGTCAAGACTGACTAAACAGAACAGAGATCCCTTTTTGCCTTACCCACCCTCAATCAATGACCTATTGACGACCCAAGTCGTCCTTTTATTGCCTGATGATACCGATATCACCTGTGTGCAAGGTATCACAGTATCACGTTGTCCGCTTCCGGAATATGGGGAAACGCGAGATGGACATGAAAAGGGGGCCTGAGAAGAACGAAAATAAAGGAGAGCCAAAGACAGACCCGAGAGAACAGAGGACGAAGCGTCTGTTTTGTGCAACTCCAAGGAGAGACTATGGCAGAGAACATTAATCGCAACAGAGCATAAAGGCGAAGAAGTTTGGCTCAAGATGCTCCCATCTCGTGTTCGCCGTCCAGTCTATCCTGTGTCTCCCCCTCTCAGAGTCCCTCATCTCCTCTTCAGCGAGACTCTGTATCACCAGCTTCACCCTTTGGTTTTTTGTAAAACAGGTAGAGCTCATTGCCCCCTTTTGCATGATTGTGCTTCTCCTGTTGGTGACCCTGGAGGCAAAGTCGTGGGTTCCTGGCACTAGGTTCCTGGCACTAGGTTCCTGTATCTTCAGGGATACACCCGTGATGCGGATGGCGGTGTGAAACAGAAAAATAACAAGAAATTTCCCCGCCTCTACAGACCGGCCATAAAACATGCCGGCTGTTCATCTGTGTAATTTTGCAAAGGCGGTAATATTTTCTTTAAAAAAAGAGATTGTCTACACGTAGATCACGGTGGCTTCACAGAAGGGTCGAGCGATGTGGCCAAGTTGGGAAAAGACTGTCTCAATATCGGTCTGTACGCCGGCGACCATTCGCCGTTTGCTCGCCTGGCTGCCATTGTTTGGGGATTTTGTGCTCCCCACTTACCGGTAGAGAGGCCGATTTCCACCGAAAGAACCTTCTCTTGATATTGCCTGCCCTCCTTTACTGCTGGCCAAGGTGGTCCGTTGTGAGCTTGTTATCGGCCCTCCTATGTACCGTCTTTGATGTTGTTGACGTGTGACGGGGACTCTGTTGAAAGAATGACTGTAGTTTCCATCATGGTCACCCCTAAACGATTCAAATGTCGTACAGGGAGGTCTCCTAGTAGACCTCCGGTCATTCTTTCCAATATTTGGGACCTTGTACATGTCTCGTGTTGCTGTTCCATTGTGGCTCAGTCGACCATGGTTCTTTATAAAACCTCCGAGAGCAGTTCGGCATGAGAGAAGAAGAGTAGAGACAAGCCAAAAGGTGTAGGGTAACGGAGAAGGAAGCCGACAGCATTGACCGCCAGATCAGACTTATGTTGCACGCGTGTCTCTCAACGAACCCTGGACCATGTCGAGAGGCATAGAAGAGGACGGGACACGACGTATGAAGGTGTAGCCCTTCTATCGACCTTCCCGAGCTGAGCTATCGTTTATCTCTTGTATGATCATCGTCTTGCCTCCAGTTGTCGCGATGTGGTCCCGGTGTTGCGGTTTGTTTCTCATCTGGCATAGAAAGATCGCCACATTTAAGAAATGGTTAGTCCGTCGATGCTGTCGAGAAAACACGGATAGCTTGATGAAGCAGGAAATGTCCGGTCATAGGCCCGGTTCAATCCCCGTTAAAACGACTTTTGGGGAACACAAGGCCCTCCTCAAGCATCGATCATCTATGCATGTTGGGCGACATCGAGAGAGAACATTGACATGGGGGTTTGGCTGTTGAGTTCGTTATCCAAATTTGGGTTATTGCCAAGTTGAAGTCGCAAGAGATTATATACAGTCTTTGTGAGCATGACACATTAGAAAATCGAACAGGAGAGACAAAAAGAAAAAAACAGATAAAACAAGCTGTGGCAGTGGGGAGCTGTGTCGCCCAGCCCTTTGGATCTCAAAAAGGCAAAAAAAGGAAGAAAAGGCAAGACTAAACATCAAATATTAACACCGGTAGAGGTAAAAAAAAATGCAAAATGATATCCATAGTCGTTACACGCCGCGCGTCCCTGTTTCCCATCTTCATAATGCTGCCGCTAACACCAATACCTCGAAATCTCGCTTTACAGCTTCGAGGCCGGCAGCGCGCTGCCAACGGCAGTGATCTCGTCGTACAGCAGCGTGGTCAGGAAGTCGGCGTAGTCCTCACCCGTCACCTGGGTCGAGAAGTACTGGGCAGCCAGGTGGAACTTGTTGCCGGCCGGGGCCGACTTGGCCAGCTGGTCGGCCTGCTCCTTGAGCAGCTTCAGGGCATACGCCTTGTCGACGCGCTTGCCCTCGGCGGTGGTCACGCCGTGGCGGACCCACTGCCAGATCTGACTGCGAGACACCTCAGCGGTAGCAGCGTCCTCCATCAGGTAGTTGATGGGCACGCAGCCGACACCACGAATCCAGGCCTCCATGTAGCCCAGGCCGATGCTCAGGTTCTTGCGGATACCGGCCTCGGTGATCTGGCCGGGCACGTTCATGTTGAGCAGGTCGTTGGCGCCAATGGTGACGTCCTCACGGCGCACAAACAGCTGGTTGGGGGTGGGCATGTGCTTGTCGAAGATCTCGGTGGCAATGGCGGCCAGGGCGGGGTGAGCAACCCAGGTTCCGTCGTGGCCGGCGCGCACCTCACGGAGCTTGTCGGCGCGGACACCCTCCATGGCCTTCTCGTTGGCAGCCGGGTCGTCCTTGATGGGGATCTGGGCAGCCATGCCGCCCATGGCGTGGACTCCGCGACGGTGGCAGGTCTGGATCAGCAGCTTGACGTAGGCGTCCATAAAGGGCACGGTCATGGTGACGGCGCTGCGGTCCGGCAGGACAAAGTTCGGGTTCTGGCGGAACTTCTTGATGGTCGAGAAGATGTAGTCCCAACGGCCGCAGTTGAGGCCGGAGCTGTGGTCGCGCAGCTCGTAGATGATCTCCTCCATCTCGAAAGCAGCGAGGATGGTCTCAATCAGGACAGTACCACGGATGGTGCCACGGGGGACACCGACAAAGTCCTGGGCCAGGTTTGAAGGCGTCGTTCCAGAGGCGGGCCTCGAGGTGCGACTCCATCTTGGGCAGGTAGAAGTAAGGACCGAAGCCGTTGGCAACGGAGGCCTTGGCGTTGTGGAAGAAGTACAGACCGAAGTCGAACAGCGAGCCGGACATGGGCTCACCGTCAACGGTGAAGTGCTTCTCGGTCAGGTGCCAGCCACGGGGGCGGACGATGAGCGTGGCAGAGTGCGGTCGGTGCGCAGCTTGTACTCCTTGGCGCCCTGCTTGAAGTCGATCTGGCGGCGGACGGCATCGTACAGGTTGACCTGGCCGTTGATCATGTTCTCCCAGGTAGGAGCGCTCGAGTCTGATGTGAGTTAGTGGATGTTCTCTCTTCAATGACCGTTGTTCCATCGTGGTTTGCTCACCCTCAAAATCAGCCATGTAGGTGTAAACATTGGCGTTCAGGGCGTTCACAACCATCTTGCGGTCGGTAGGGCCCGTAATTTCCACGCGGCGGTCCACCAGACCAGGCGCAGGCGGCGCACCCTTCCATGCGGAGTTCTCGCGGATGTTCTTGGTCTCGGGGAGGAAGTCGGGCAGGACGCCGCGGTCGATCTCGGCCTGGCGGATTTTCCGGCGCTCAAGCAGCGTCTTGCGGGTAGAGTCGAAGGAGCGGTGCAGCAGAGCAAGGAAAGAGAGCGCCTCAGGGGTGAGGATCTTCTTGTGCTCGTCCTTGATGGTGCCGAGGACGTTGACGCCCTGGAGGATGTTCTCCGTAGACGGCATTGTGAATGTGGTGGGGGAGGTATGAGGGTGGTGAGTAGAAAGAGGTAATGAGGTTACGAGGTTGTGAGGTAGAAAAGTGTATTGTGTTGAGTCCAGTCCAAGTCAGAGAAGAGGATTGGATATGCAAAAAGTGATGATGATAGGAAGCAGAAGTGATCACAGGATAATTGGAGAGGGAAGAAATAGAGGCAGGAACAAAGGGCAAGGGATGACAGCATTCAAATACTATCTCAGCCTCGGGTTCTTCCCCATCGCGCCTGCCCACATTAGCGCCCCTCCGGACCGAGCAACGAAGTACGAAGTAGCTACGAGTCTGAGCTCATGCCGGAGGCGAGAAAACGGCTCTGGTCCTCTAGCTCGCGAGGAAAGAGCAGCGCGTGTTAGTGCTCCCACCGATTCACCCTGCGGAGGAAGGAAGGTGCTTGGAAAGGGCAGGCGGTTGGTCGCTCGGGTGAGAGGGAGACTAATGGTAGGGTGGCAACCGCGGTGCAGAACCGGTGTACATGCAGGCTCGATCAAGGTACCAAATGAGACCAAAGAACAAACAGTCAGAGCACCTTCCTTTTGCCCAAAAAATGAGAGACAAAGAAGGCGAAGATGGCAAAAAGACCAAGAGAGCTTGTGAAAGTGTGGGGAAGGCGCGACCCTGATTGGCCCAGCCCGGCCGCCCCAACTGATAAGTGGCAGAGATTAGACCCAAAAAGCATGTGCTTTGGGGAAGGAGCGAGCAGCTCGACGAACGTCCAAGAAAAACGACAAGGCCATTGGGAATGTCACAGTCATTACATGAATGGTCTTGTTTCCTATTGCCGTATTCCAGAGTGGCTATAGAAGGCATTGTGCTCGAGTTTGGCCCTTTTCTCAATGTCTTGATGTGCATTGTTTTCAGTCAAAGAGGCACATCACAGACTCAAGAAGCCGCGTGCCTTCTGACACGCAAAATTTCCAAAGAAGCCGCGGACCACAACTCGCCTCCAGTTTTTTACCTAATTGGGAACACTTGAAGAAAACGGCAAAGATCAGAAGGCAGGGGCAGTCAGAGTAAAAAAAAAAACGATCAAAGAAAAACGCATCCACCATCAAGGTAAAACTGGGGAAGAGGAAGGAAAGGTGCACTTGCGTCACAGGCTGCACCTCTTTCCTATTTGGGCACTATTACCGGATACGGTTTAGTGTATATCTCTCTCTCTTTCCTCACACAATCTTTGGCAGAGCCGAGACCGCGGCCGACGAGAAGGAGCTCCCCAGTAATGTAAAATCGCAAAAAGTCGCCAAAAAACGGGGACCAGCGCACTTTGCTGCACCACAGTATTTTGCGGCTGCGGGCAGCCGCGACCGGAGAGCACCGATGGAGGGAAATTGCGCCGGAGTGGGAAGTCGCGATTCGACACTGGCATCTCTTAAACCTCACGTTTCCCTGATTTTTTTTTATTTCGATTTTTTACTCATGATTTCCTCCTTCTCTTCTTTCTCCCTCGTCTCTTTGATCTTATCACAAGACACTCGCTGACAGCGCCTGGAACGTAAGCGTATGCGTAGGGACCTGGTGGCCGGCCAGTGCGACAACAGTCCACCCAATTGCACGCTCCGCTCTGCCGAACTGTCTTGTCCAGCCCCAAAGCCGCAACCCTCAGTGCCGAGGCTTTAGTGCGCCTTCTCCCCGGGAGAGGCAAACTGAAACCCCAAAACACCACCCACAGTTAGTTCCCAATCAGGCAATCTACGGTTCCGGCCACGAGTCAAACGAACAAGTTGAGAGTTGCAGCGACAGCCTACTACGCATACGACCAAGACAGATGCTTTGGCGGGCTGGGCGGCTTGCTGCAGCCGTGCCAGGCCAGGCCAGGCCGATCTTTTCCGAAGCCGAAAAATGACGTGGACCGGTATTGAGTGAGAATCGAGACAATAATTCGAGCCGAAGAGGAAGCGGAAGAGACTATTTGTTTCAGTCTTCTTCTGTTTCTTTCCGTTCTTCGGTTCCTTGTCGTCTATTTCGGTCTCTCACTGGTCTCACGTCACTCTACTACGTTTTTGCTTTTGCTTTTGCTGCTTGCTGCTACCTTCCTTCTTTTTTTATGCTTCATATTCAATTGGAGATACATACATCGTTACATGCCGCTACGAGGCGTAGAGTTGTTTTCTGGCTGGATGGCGTCCGGTACTGTCTACGCCTGGCCGTTTTTTGTCGAATCCGAGCTCTCCTTTTCTGTCCAGACTCAACAACAAACCCAGAAGAGAAACAAGTTTTTCAACCTTATCAGCAATTTAAGCCTTGTACTGGCTGGGGCCGACCATCAGCTCAGGGCGGACGAGGGTGTCGAACTCCTCCTCAGTGAGGGCGTTGAGCTCGAGAGCGCTCTGCTTAAGAGTCAGGCCTTCTTGTGCGCGTTCTTGGCGACCTTGCTGGCCATGTCGTAGCCAATCTTGGGGTTCAGGCAGGTGACGAGCATCAGACTTGGAGCAATGTTAGAAAAGAGGCACACGGGGCGTAGCACAGTAGGGGTTTGGAAAAAAAAAGGGGGGGGGGGGTGGGGGATGATCAAAAACAAGTGACAAAAAAACTTACGACTCCTTCATGATGTTGCTGATCTTCTCCTCGTTGGCCTGCAGACCGACGACGAGGTTCTTCTCAAACGAGCGCATGCCGTCCGACAGCAGACGGATGCTGTGCAGCACGTTGCGGATGATCAGCGGCTTGTAGACGTTCAGCTCAAACTGGCCGTTCATGCCACCAATGGTGGTCGCGACGTGGTTGCCCATAACCTGGGCGCAGAGCATCGTCAGGGCCTCGCACTGCGTGGGGTTGACCTTGCCAGGCATGATGCTGCTGCCGGGCTCGTTCTCGGGCAGGTTCAGCTCGCCAAGACCGCAGCGGGACCGCTGCCCAGGTAGCGGATGTCCTGGGCAATCTTGGACAGCGAGGCAGCGAGGGTGTTCAGGCAGCCGGAGGCCTGGACAAGGGCGTCGTGGGTGGCCAGTGCCTCGAACTTGTTGGGAGCGGTCTCGAAGTGGGTGCCGGTCATGGAGCTGACCTCGGCGGCAATGGCCTCAGCGAAGCCAACAAAGGTGTTGATACCAGTGCCGACGGCGGTACCACCCTGGGCCAGCTGGCGCAGGGCAGGCAGGGACGACTCGACGCGCTGGACGCCGTAGTCAAGCTGTGCAACGTAGCCAGAGAACTCCTGAGCCAGCGTCAGCGGGGTAGCATCCTGCAGATGCGTGCGGCCAATCTTGATGATGCCCTTGGCCTCAAAGTCGTCGACCTTGGCCTGCAGAGCGTTGCGCAGGCTCTTGATGGACGGCAGCAGCTCGCCCTCGATCTCGAGCACGGCGGCAATGTGCATAACGGTAGGGAAGGTGTCGTTGGACGAGGCACTGCGGTTGACGTGGTCGTTGGGGTGGACGGGCTTCTTGCTGCCCATGGTGCCACCCAAAATCTCAATGGCACGGTTGGAGATGACCTCGTTGGCGTTCATGTTGGACTGGGTGCCGGAGCCGGTCTGCCAGACGACCAGAGGGAAGTGGTCAATCAGCTTCAGGTCGGCGACCTCCTTGGCGGCCTGCTGGATGGCCTTGCCGATCTTGGGGTCGAGGCCGTAGTTGATGTTGACGGCGGCCGCAGCACCCTTGAGGATACCAAAGGCGCGCACAATCGGGGGCGGCATGCGGTCCTGGGGCTGGTTGATGCGGAAGTTCTCGAGGGACCGCTCGGTCTGGGCGCCCCAGTACTTGTCCGCGGGGACCTGGATCTCGCCAAAGGCGTCGCTCTCCGTCCGTGTGTTCGACATTCTGATGGTGCTCGCGTGGAAGGAACGGGTGAAGGACGTCAGGATTTGTTGCGACGACGTTGAGGAAGACAGAGACGTGCGAGTGACGTTGTTAAGGGAAGCAGCAGCTGAACATGTGCTGGTGGTCCGAGGCACCACAGGGCGTAGTAAGCCTCGGGCGAGTCCTGGCGCCGCAATTCGCACTGATCGGAGCATGACTGTGGCCGTTGGATTTGTTCCTGTTTTTCTGCTTTTTGCTTGCTTGTTTTGGCGCTGTTGGTCTGGGGAAGTGGGAGGGGTCGAAATCCCAAGGGCGAGGGGAAGCAACAGGACGAGCTGCGAGAAAAGGAGGGGGAAGCAGGAGGAGTACCACCGTCGTTTGGATTCTTTACTTCACGGTATTTCTTTTATTTTCTCTCTGGGAGAACTCTGGAGACTCTTTCGTCTCTGCGTCAATTGGGATTGATTGACGCTCTTTCTCGCTATTCGGAATTAATAGGCCACGGTCGGTGAAGGAGGGGGGTCGAAAAATTGTGGGCGTAGGGCGGGCGGGTTTGCTCTTATTTTCCCACCAGAGAGTTAGTTCGTTTTCCAGTGGGTTTGTCTTTCGCGCTCGTTTCTTTGTAGAGTGAAGCTATTTTCCCGCGAGCTTTTGCGAATCGACGATTATTTATGTCTGGGCTCGCTTTTTACGTTTACGGTAACACAGACGTAACAACCAGAGAAGGAACGAGCAGCGCGGAAGGGGGAAAGGGCAATGGCCGGCCTTCCGATCCAGGAGAATCAAAGAGCCCAAATCTGCCATTTTCACGCGGAAAACACGGAAGGCACGACTCGCAGGGGAAACATACAGCCCGCCACCGTCGCCCACCGACAATTGCAGCCAAATTCAACAAAAGGAGAAAAATAGCTCGCCCGCCAGCGAAGCAGACCAGCCTTAACGCTGTAGCTATCCCGAGCACCCCCACAAAACCAGCCGAAATCCCCAGCATCTCCATCTACCCATGAAACCCATCTTCCGAACGTTTCCGACAGGCCGGTCCGGTTTAGGCTACTAACACAGCGGTCACGTGCTTAGTCACGGATCGCTCACCGACCTCCCCACTGAGCTCCGGACTTCATGCAAAAACAACGAGAAGTGAAATAAGAATGAAGACAGCATACTCAATCATAGGGACATGATATTGACTATCTAGGCTATCGTATGGCAGCCCGGTTCTCACTGAAGTGTATACGACGTGTTCTTGCTTCATCTTTGCAACATCGTTCCCCCGAGTCGTCTTTGCATACTTTCCATTTGTCGGTTCCCAGCGCGTTCCTTCGTTCGCTTTCTTCATTTTCTTGTTCCCTGGTCTCACCAAGGCCTCGTATACATCTTTCGGACAAGGCTCGATGGCTGGCAGTATGAATAGCGCGTAGACAGCACTTGCGCCTACCAGCTCGACACAGCCTCGTCAGCCGGGGGAGCACCCCAGTTGTCGCCACCAGCATCGCCAGCGGTATTGCCATCAGCATCGCCGCCACCAGTACCCCAATCATTGCCACCGGCATCATCACCACCGCCAGCACCCCAAGCGTCGTCACCACCCTCGCCAGGGTTGAATTCCTCGAAATCGGAGTCGGCCTCGAACTTGAGGTTCTCGCGGGCCTCGCCCTCGGGAATGTATGATTGCAGGAAATCGGGGATCTCCTGCTTGGTTTCGAGAAGAGTGCGAGTGAGGACACTGGCGATGGGCTCGTCGCGCTCGGTGTAGAACGAAGTGGCGAGACCACGATGACCAATGCGGCCAGTACGACCTGTAGTGAAGATTGAAGTTAGAAGAAAGGCGTAGTTCAAAGGAACGACAAGACTTGGGAGAAAGAGGTGTCTTACCAATGCGATGGACGTACTCCTCAATGCCGCCATGGTCAAGGCTGGGGAGATCGTAGTTGACAACATGGTTGACGTTGTGCACGTCAATGCCGCGAGCAGCGACACCCGTGGCAATGAGAATCGGACACTCGCCGCCACGGAAAGCACGCATGGCGTCCTCGCGCTCCATCTGGGTACGGCCGGCATGGATCGAAGTGCACGGGAGACCGAGGTTGTACAAGAAATCATCAAGCTCATCGGCGGTCGCCTTGCGGTTGACAAAAATGATGGTACGACCAGGCGGGATCGAATTGAGGAGCTCAACGGTGGCCTTGCGCTTGTTGCCAGGCTCCATGTACGAGATTACCTGCTGGATGTTGCCGTGGGAGCTGCCAGCACGGCCGACACGAAGACGGCAATGATCGTTGGCCAGGTACTCCTTGGCAAGGTCCCGCAGACGCTTGGGGAAGGTCGCCGAGAACAGCATGTACTTGATATCACCGTCGTCCTGGTCTGAAGATGATGTATTAGGTGTTACTGTTCATAAGAGAATCAAAGGATAAAGAAGATAAGGAGATACGTACCGCCAGAGAGGATGCGGGTGAGATCCTCACCCCAGTCTTCATGAAGCATCTCGTCAGCCTCATCAATGACCATGTACTTGACGCGACGGAGCGACAGGTGGTTGGGCCGGTTCATGATGTCGATCAAACGACCGGGCGAGGCGACAAGGACATCACAGCCACGGCTGAGCTGCTCCAGCTGGCCACGGATTGGGCCACCGCCGTAGATAACGCACGGACGGAGCATAGTGCGGTAGCAGAACTTGCGGGCCTCATTGAAGATCTGGATACCAAGCTCACGGCTAGGCGCAACGATGACGACCAGCGGCTCAGCGCGGGCAGGAGCATCCAAGCCCGGGCGGTACGTGGCCGGGTTGGGGCGAGGAGCGGCGAGCTTTTTGGCCTTGCCCATGAGCTGGTTCAGGATGGGAATGAGGTAGGCAGCCGTCTTGCCAGAGCCTGTTGAGGAAAGTCAGCTTGGTGTAACAAAACAGGCCGGTGGTGGCAACGACAACTTTGATTGTAGCACATACCGGTTTGAGCAATACCCATGACATCGTGTCCATGGATGATGGCAGGCAGACAGTACATCTGAATGGGGGTCGGGACCTTGTAGCCAGCAAGTTCGACGTTGCGACGCATGAACGGGTGGAGGCCGGCCTTCTCAAAGTCGTAAAAGGGCTGGATTCGAGTCTCGCCCTCTTGAAAGACTTTGATCTCAGAGAGCCTTGATATAGAGGACAAGAAGTGGTTAGTCTTTATCGCGGAGACAAATAGGCAAGCGTTGTGACTATAAAGATCACCTTATGGGTGCGACCAGTTGGCACCAGCAAGGAGACCGATAACACAGGGAATCGGAAAAACTTACGTCGAAAAATCAATGCCAGAGCCAGAGCGCTTGTCCGGATCACCAAAAAGCTCGCGCTCGAGCTCCTCCGACTCGGGCCCAACGTCGCCCTCGTCGCCAGACCACTCGTAGACCGTGGCGTTGCCGGCCCAATCACGAATGGCACGGGTGGGATCCTGTTCGGCCTCGTAGTTGTACGGAGTGGCTTCAACCCAGCCGGCTTCCTTGATCTGCTGACGCTCGCCGTCGAAACCGGGTAGAGCTCCGGCTTTACGGCAATGTCATAGCCGTGGTTCTGGATCTGGCCTTCATCGCCGCCGTCGATGGCACCGCCGGCAGCTTCAAGGGCTATAGCCTCGTCTTTCCAGCCGGACTCGGCGGGAGCGTCGACCTGAGTCGGGCCTTCACCCCAAGCAGACATCTTTTTTTGGTGTTTTGTGGTATAGAAAACAAACCTGTGTGTATAAAAAAAAAGGCGAAGGGGGGCGGGCGGTTAGAAACCATAAAAAATCGACACGTCTCTAGTTGTGTGTCGGGCAAACTTACAAGACAACGAAACAGCAACCTATAAGAGTGGCGCAAATACGCTGCGTTAGTTGTAATGCTCAAGACAATTGTAAATGAATGGGATGAAACAGATGTCCAACAGATGATTTGCTTGTCGGGGTGGTTGGCTGTGATGGCGACCAAACGAGAGAATGCAACACAACGCGTAAATAAAACAAAGATTGTGCCAACGCAAAGAATGCATGCAAGTCTTCAAGAGTAGAAAGCAAGATAACAGAAATGGTTAAGATACGATGATGCAAAGAGCAAAGAGGGTTTTGAACAGAGCTCCAAGGCTGGCGAAAAAGGCGTGATGATAAAAAAGCCTTGTGATGCATCACGAGTTCACGATGCACCAAAGACTGGCTCTTGACAAGAGCGACTGGCAGAGAGAAACAAAGAGGCAACTTACTTCTCCTGACAATGAGCTTGTCCCTTTGAAGCTGCAGCTGAATATCTCAGAAAACGAAAACGACAGCAAAAGTCTCTGCTCTTACCTGGTAAAGCGGACACTGGCGAGAAAAAGAAAAAAAAAAGACAAGAGAAGGAAGGAGAAGGAGAAGAGAGGGCGGGACGAGTGAAAATAAACACGAGGAAAATTCTGCGCCGTAAAAAAAAAAGAACAGTTCTCACGAAAGCAGAAGGAGCGAGAGGGGTGATCGTGAAGGGAAGGAGCGAAGGGCACGCTGCGGAGTACAGGAGGGCAAGAGCCCGCGGCAGGGAAGGAGGGAGGGAGACGAGTAGGGCAGTTGGCACGACAGACGGTATGTATACTTTACGCGAGAGTACCGTATTAAAGTACATCTCAAGCCCAGTTCTGGGCAGGCAAGTACGACGATTTGGCACTTGCCCTGATGAAAAGGGGGCCCTTCCCAGCTTATTGAGGCCAGAAGTCGGACCAGAATAAACTCATTAGGCGGATTTCACCTTGCACCGGTAATTTTGCGAACTTTGCTTCTCCATGTGAGAAAGAGAAAAGAAAACAGCGCTCTGTCATGTCTCAAGAACAATGGCATTGCACATTGGCGTGGTCCGGTGTCTACGAATGCTGCAAGAAGAAGAGAAGAACGGCCCAAAAAGGACAAAAAAACGAGGTGGTAGAATATCGTATTGTGATTCATTGATCCCAGCAGCCCAAAAAGCAAACAAAATTGCAACGAACGAACGCGAAACTCCAAGCTCCAAAGACCCATGCGTATTTACACAGCGTCCCAAAAAGACAAAAAAAAATGATGGAGGGAATGATAGAGAGCAATCCCTTGTGCTCAAGATACAAACAGAGTCAGTTGGCTTTCTTAGCTAACCGTGACCATCTGGTTGTAATCGTCCATGCCCGCGTGCAACACATCATCGAGCGAAGCAGCCGCACGACCGACAGCACCGCCCTCGCGGCGAGCCTCCTCGATGCCGCGAACTATTGCTGCCTGCCACCGCTTGGCGAACACACGCTGGCGGTCCTCACGGTCCGCATACATCTCGCTATCCTCGTCGCGTGGTGCACCAAACAGGTTGAGGTGGCCGAACGGATTCAGTCTGCTGCTGGAGGTGCTGCTGCTCACGCCGTCGAGGGACAGAGCAGACGGCTGCCGCCGGTACAAACTGTCCCAGTAGGCCTGGGGGCTGTACGGTGCAGGCGCCTCTTTCCGCAGGCCAATCTCCAAGAACTTGGTGAGAGCGGCCATCTGGCGTGCAAAGGAGGCACCGCGCATGGCCTTGGAGCCACCAGTACCGCCGCCCTTGACGAGCGTCGCTGTGGACGAGCCGGCAAAGGACGTCTTGGGAGCTGAGGACCAGCCTGACGACGAGAAGGAGACGCTATTGGCACCCGTGCTGGAAAAGGTGTTGGTCTGGACGGCAGCAACCCAGCCCATCATGGCACCGAGGCCGTTAAGTGTCTTGAGCCAGCCACCGGGACAGGCCACGAGCTCGTCGCCCGCAACGTCCAGCAGCCACTCGAGGGCACCTAAGGCGTCCTCGCGAACGGCCGAGGACAGGTTGGTGATGCCGGCACGAATGTACAGCAGGATCTTGCCGGCAGCAGGGCGCACGTCGCTGGGAGGGAGGACACGGAAGAGTTTGAGAAGCTGAGCACGGACGGGGCCGGCCGGGTCGGAGATGAGGGGCAGAAGTCTGTTGAGCAGTCCGGCCGTACCGACGGGGTTGCTGTGGTTGCTATTGCCAGCGTTGGCACCCTGTCTGCCGCTGCCGCCGCCACTGGCGCTTGACAGATGATTCGTTAGGTACGCCAATGCATCGCGGCGTTGGTTGTCGGATCGGGATGTGGAGGCCAGTGACAGGTTGTGGCGGAACTGGACGGCTGGGTCCGGTGCCTCCTCAGTCAAAGACTGCTGGTTGACAGTGATGGCTGTTCCAATGTCAGTTGCGTCGCCACGAAGGTGAAGAAAGGGGTGAAGAGGTCGGCCAGGTGCGTGTAGGGTGGCAGGTAGTGCTTACACTTTGTCCGGAAGCTGGTATCCGTGAAGTTTGCGGCCTTGGCCTTGGCCTTGCCGACCTTGAGTTTCGGTTTCTAGAAAGGGACACCAGTATATTAGATGACAGTTCTCTCGATCTCAGCTATTTCATCCAGGTTCGTTGTCGTCGTTTCGTGCTGTGTTCAGCCACTCTTAAGATTGGTGCCACTAACTTGGAAGTCCTTCTGCTTCTCCTTCTTCTTTCTTGTGCTGGAACCCATCTTGACGGCTTTAGATCGTTATGTATCCGGTACGGAGGAGACAACAAGAGCCCGAAAGACACTCGTCTTTGGTGATGTAAGTTTGCGACAGTCAAACTTTCAACTTTTTGGCGGTCAGAAGCGGCAGAATGAATGATGTTGGCGGTCAATTGAAATTTGTGGAGCCGTAGGGACTCGTCGCGGTCGTCGCGGGGTTCAGTCTGATCAGGGGAATCAAGCACCACAGCTTGCCCCCTTGGACGCAGTCGTCGGTCCACTAAAAACGCGGAGGCACGTTTGAGCGGTTCAGGCCGGCGTATCGACAGCTTCGTCCCTGAGCTCACCACATCACACCCGAAAACAGACAACTACTTTTAAAATGTCTGCAGATATTTCAGTAAGCTTGAAGCTTTCTTCCCGATCTGAGCTACACACAAATGCTGTATACTAACGAAGCTCCACCCCAGAGCCCCGGGACCAACGATGTTCTCGACGAGACGCTCGGCCGCCTCGCCAAAAAGGCCGGCGTCAAGGCCACGATCCTGCTCGACCGCGCGACGGGCTCAATCCTGAAGATGGAGGGACAGATTTCGGCGATCCGAACATCAATTGGCAGCAAAAACAATGGTGGCAGCGGCAGCAATGGCACCGCGAAAGAGAGCAACAGCAGCAGCACAATGGTGGACAGCGACACAAGCATGGCAACCGGCGGCGGCTTTGCAGAGGACGCGCTGCTCAGCGGTGGTGGCGGCGACAATGGTGCACCGGCGGACGAGACCAAGGGCGCGCGCGAGCTGGCTGGTCTCGTGTGGAACTTCGTCAAGACGTCAGGCGACCTTGTGGAGGCCATCGATACAGAGGTGAGTGTGTGAGGCAAGTTAGGACAGGATACGCCCTTGAGGCACAGGAACTGACAAAAATAGGACGAACTGAAGCTTCTCCGGTTACGAACAAAAAAGCAGGAGCTTGTCATTGTGCCGGATCCGAAATACCTTCTCATCGTGGTCCACGATACGCCTCCGGCCTAAATCGGCCTTTTATCTAGACCGCTTCGCGACAATAGCAACACGGCAGACCGACCAGACCTCGAGACAAAGGAGCATGAGAAATAGATGCAAGCGAGAGGGCCTTGGCCTCCAAGCCAAGCCAATTGTCAATACGACATCCAGCAGCCCACAGCGCTGCCTCTGAAACGAACACACTATGGCGCGGCCGTAATGAATACACAGAGAGACCTTTTACAGATGCTTCGTAGGGTCATGTTGGGCTGCCGCGCACTTCGGTCTCACGTCATCTTCGACCTTTTCTCTCCCCCTCCCCCCACTACAGCTGTCTCGACAAGACGCGGTACGCGCAAGAGCTAGGCGCTGGGCTGAAAATGAGAGACAACCCGGCAGATGAGAATGCATTATATGCAATTTGGACTTGCGAGCGAATAGGATGCCGCGTTGGGGAATGCGTTCATTTATGTCAAAAGATGAAGCAGAACTAGGAGGGAGTACCCCGAAATTGAGCAGCCAGAATTTACCGCTATTGATGGTTAGATATACCCCTTTTGTCACATACATACATACACATCCGAAGGATAGTTGCTTCACGTTTTCTTTGTCTGATTTTGTGCCGTTTTATTCGGATGCTTATTTGGTTTCTAAAATTGTGACTGATCGTGAGACAACGTCCCAGCATACCGTTGCACTGCGCTCTCGTCAGCTAACGGTTTTCACACGGATTTGCAATCGTATTGAGTATCGTTCAGTCCCTCATGCTATCTTGCCATGTTCTAGAAAACAAAAGAAACCGAGCCAGTAAATTCCCTGCAATATGGCCGCTGAGAGTATATGTACGTCGTACTATATACATTAAGACGATGCAGTAGATCGGTCTCTTTTTCAGGATAATTCTCTCAAAACCAGAGACCGATTGACAAAAAGTCAATGGCCGGTGCGAGTATAATGTACATACCTGCACGGGCAAGAAGAATGGCACGGCAGGGTAGAGTTGCTGGTAAATAAGGGAGAAGGACGTCTCGTGTTGTCTTCTAGAACGCGACAACGGACTTGGAAATGGCAAAACCCAATAAAGCCAATATATCAACAGGCCCAACCTACTGGCTATGGGATGCTGGGCGGAAAAAATATGGTTGTTTCATCTTTGCTCAGTTTGTCTCAATGTGCTATTGATGTAATCAGGCATCCTTGGGCTTATGCGACCAAGTTTATTCTCGTGCCAGTCGAGCCATTGATCCATTGGTAAAACACATTCAGCCTGGCAAAAATATTCAAACGAAATGAGAATCCCTTGATGTGAGAAAGGGAGGGAAGGGAAGGACAAGAGAAGGGTTTCGCCTGGACCATGAGATTGGATTTTGGTGTTGTCCCTACGCGTGAGGCGCGTGGTTGGCCGTTTAATTTAAGATTTCAATAATAGTGCTTGCCTCTCAACGTCTGCCGTTGGTCAAATTGCTTTTGCAACCCGAGATGAGCAATGAAACAGAGATTGGACTGACTGCCAAACAACCAGCATGCAATCAACAAACCTGTGGTGGAGAGTGAACAAAAGGACAACATCAACAACTTCTGGACTACTGCAACTTCAAGAAAAAAGACAGCGAAGATCATGACATGTCCCTGTTGTGAATCGCTCCCGCACTGGAGATCAGCTGCCAGCGGCAGCAACTAGAGAATCCTGGCCAGTCCTCGGGCATATTCGGCCTGGCCCTCGTCTCATGTGCCGAAGCCATTGACGGAACATTGCAGGGTATCTCACAGAGGGTTTTGGTTAGGGATCATGGGCAGGGAGTCGAGTCATCCAGCCTTCTCAAACAAAGCCCTGAAGGGCTAAGATTGTTTAGGAAGCGAGGGGGAAAACCCGAATACGCACGAGTAAACATTGTGATCGCGACAGAGGCCAGTGAAATTTCAGAATACGGGCAAAGAATCGACTTATATCGAGCCCGAGGAGAAGCAAGATGAAACAAGCTGACGTTGAAGAGTCCTTCCAGTTGAGCATAAAGCGGGCCGACGCTGGCCTGGCCCTGTTTTTCAGGCCTAGCTTGACACAACTCTGCCATGCATGATCGTCAGGGGAGCGTCTAGCGTATCATCTGCAAGCCATCATTTGTCGACTCGAGCACGTCAATGAACAGTATGTTCAACAGCAAAAAATAAAGAAGTGCTAGAGAAAGTAGTGAGGAAGAACAACAACAACACAAAATCAAATAATTGTCAGCATTCTCTTTATTTTCACCTGTCAGCTCATACACCATTGGTAGGGCATACTCCCTCTGGGTTTGATCCGTGCATTTAACGCGTTCCTTTTCCTGTGTTGTTGCAACTCTACGCTCCTACGAGAGCACTTCACAACAAGGTCTGCCTGGTCCTCAAACGGTTTACTGTTGACGGTGTGCGCAGAAACGAAAATGGGCAGAACGAGACTGGGAACGACAAAAATGGCGCCTTTGCCTCTCTAGAACGATACAGTCCTGGAGTCAAGCTGCATGTCGGACCGGTCTTTGAAACGAGCGCTCTGCAGGGTGTAAGATGGTGTCTACGAAATGCGTGTACTCCGTATCTTACTTCGTACGAAGAATTGCCACTGACTTGACTGCCCTCTCCCAATCTAGATGCTCTTATTTTCATCCCGCGGATACTTGCTGGACTTCCTGCAAATTACACCGATTTGTTTTCTTCAAGACGTTTTGCTTTCCCCATTTTGCCTGTAACAATGGGCTCTTTGAGGAGCCCCAAGGAAGACTCTTTTGAGGGCCACTCATTGTGGAAGCAGCCTAGGCCGAGCCTGAAGGAAGACGAAAGGCACCGTAGCGTTTCCATCTCCGCTCCCAATCCATCGTGCAGAATTTGCCCAACGCCCTCTGGTTCCCGTACCGGGCTCGTTATGAATCAGAGGAAAATTCGCAGTAGAAAACCAGATGCAATTTCGGAAAATGCTCAAGGCGGCAGGTGATATGTGATCGCGCTGATTCTTAGAAGTCCCAATGCCACTGCCCACCTTATTAGCCCATTTGTCTGGTTTGTTGACTCAATACAATAGGCTACAACTGTAGAGATACCATCAGTTGTTACACGCGGCGTACGGGGGGATTCCTATCGAAAATCCTGTCAAGAACTTGCTGGTGGGTGTTAAAGTGTCTTTTAGTAGTACCGTTTGTGACTTGTGTCTATGCAGGGTTTCGAGGTATATGTAGCCACGTAAGATTTCCGTCGGGCTAGAAAGAAGCCAGAAAAAAACAGAAAAGGCGAAACAAAGTAGGTAATCCCAAAATAAAAGGGTGCGATTCGCCCGGCTACGCTCCAAGCAGGACAAGGCATTGATCTGACACGGCCGTGGACCCCCGGATCCTCGATGCGCCCTTGTCTGACGTTTTCTTTCCTTCCTCTGCCTGTGGCTTCTGGAAAATTTACAAGGTCCGACTGCTCCTTCTTTACTTCTCTTCTCTTCTTTTTTTTCATTTTCTCCGATCCGATCTCGCTATTGTTTCTTTTCTTTCCTCCATTATCATTTCATTTTCTTGCTCTCTCTTATGTCTTTTTTTTCTTTTCTCCGCATCTCCACATATCGAGCCACGACGACCAGGACAAAGACGACAACACTCTGATTAGACATTCGAACGCCCTCCCCCACAACTCGTTACGAAACATTTCGCCCCTGTTCTTGGCTTCAGATCTCCAGTCTATCGTGCTCGTTAATCTTCGATTACATCCTCTTTTGCGGCAGTTTTCCCTGTCTTTTGATGACGCAACCTGCCATCCGACGGCCGATGGTGAAACCCAGCAGATCCACATACATCGCCGCTGCCGCATCTGCTTCGAGCTGGCAGTAGCAGATGAGCAGAGTCTGGGAGTACACCAGAAGAGAGAAAAAGAAAGTAAGCCGCTGCTGTGCCACCAATTCAGAGATTCGAGCATTGGAAGTTTTCCTCATTACATGACAAGATGCCGAGTTTGTCTCGTCTCAAGCGCTCCGGCCGTGAAGCGCCATCTTGGTCGATGCGGACTTGGACCGACCCCAGCGACAATATCGATGAGAGTCCCGAAATGGCGACAAGAACAGCAAGTATGCCAGTGCCAGCAAGAAGCGGTGCAATGCCGACGAGTAACGACAATGTCTCTGGCAGCAGAACTGGCGGACACGGCGACCGCGGCGCCGAATATCATGCTGTTTCCACACTAGCATCCCACCGACGACGTCACCACTTTCTCCGACCAGAAAGGACCGCCGTGACTCCAAACGCGACATTTTTCACGGTCTTATCAGCCGGTCCATCCGTGGCGCTGGCCGGGCGCTGTCCACAAAATCAAGCCCACCGTCCCCGTCCTCGTCACAGTCGGCCTCGGCGGCATCGTTGTCTGCACCATCGTCCTCGTTGATATCGCCAACATCGGCGACAGCCACGACACCAAACGCAAACTCTCTCTTTTCATCGCCATTACAGACGTCATCGCCATCTCCGTTTCGCGCACGACAGCAATCAACAAGTGCTGCGCCGGCGCCGGCACCGCAACGGCTACTGCGCTCACGGCCACGCCAGTCGTCAGCCGCACCAGCGTATACGGGTTCGTCGGCAGTTAGTAAGACGGTAAGGGCTTTTTTGTCTCTCTCTCTCTCTCTCTCTTCTCTGTTTTCGTCTTGTTCCCCTGCTTTTCCCGTTTGCCCTTTCTTTTTTCTGCATTCTTCTCCCTTTCCCATCCCTCCTTCCCTGCACGGGCCATCCCGCCTACCACTGTCTCTTAGCTCCTACTCTGGAAGAAAAAAAAAGTTTGTCATCGCAGGTGACCCTTTCCCAATTAGTGCACATTGTTGTTTCTCTCACCTTGTCCCATTTGCGCAGCAAGAAGGAACGAACGCTCCAATTTTCTGCTCTTTCCTGTTTTGGTGGCGCACAACCTGCAAACGCCAGCGCCGGCTGAAAGAAAAAGGAAACAAGATAAAGGGTATGCACAACACACTGAGGATTGAAAGAACATTCAATTCTGGACTCGGTACCTGCTCCTGGCCGCTTGATCGGACGATCGTATGAGTTGAGTGGTGGGCTGCCGCTGCAAGAAAGGGCGGGGAAACGACCAAGGGCTGGACAGGGGCAGGGACAGGGCCGCGCTTGCCACTTTTGTTTTGCTGATTTGTCACTTCGTTCGCAACCAGTTTGTATCTTTCGTAGCTGCCAATTGTTGGGGAGGTTCTTGCCAGAACAAAGTCTCGTGCCTTCCCATTTCTTCAAGAATACGAGCCTTTGCCATTGCGCCCTCCTTTGTTGTTGTCATTGTTCATCGTTCTTTCCACCATTTCCGCTCCTGCCTTCAAATGCCCCCAATCCCGTGTGCTTGCCCATTTCTAATCATCCCCGGCATCGCTTGCTGATAAGGGCTCTTCTTCCCACCTCGCCTCACTTCTCCAAAGATCCGCAAACCGGCTGTCTTACGATTGCAGATTTTCTTTTTGTCCCCTCTTTCAATTGATCATTCCTCATCCCCAATCCCCATTCCTTTGCTGTTGAGCCGTTCTCCGAGACAAGAACCCAGCTAGTCAAGCCGGGCTACTCGTTCGCACTCTCCCGATCGCGTCGCTGGTCGCCCCTCTAGGGCTCTTACAAAGCTCCATCTTCTTCAATCTCTCGGCGAGAACTAGCTAACCATTGAACTTTCTGTCTGCTCAACGCTCGCGGGCGTTGTTTTCTTCTCTTCTTCTGTTGTTTCTCCAAAAATTAGAGCATACCAGCTTCAAAGCTTACCTCAACTTCTACTTTTGTCTCTCCCAAGCCTCGTCCACGAGCAGCCTCCTCGGCAGAGACAGCCCCTCTTCTGACCGACCCCTCTCGATCGACCTTTGTCAACGCCAACAAACCTCTTCCTTCCCCTCCGCTGCCCGGCAGTGAACAAGACGTCGGGCCCCCGGCCAAGCCTGTGCTCAAGCTTGCCCGCATCATGGCGTCCCTCACCGACGATGACATTGAGAAGCTCTTCTCAGGCGCCCCGCAGTACTTTGCCCGCTCCGAGGGCCACTTCACCGGTGCACCCCACCCCAGCGTCGCCTATCCGTGGGACGAGTCGCTTGGCATCCGCGATCTGACGGACCACGTCCAGATCGAGGACGCTGCATGGAGCAACGTCACCGCATGGCCCCATATCACCCAGCGCTGCAGCAGCAGCATGACCGCCAGCATCAGCGGCATCGGTGCCGATCCGGCCGAGAAATCTGGTGCAGGTGGTTCTGCCGACCCTAGGAAGTCTACACAATCCGTCAGCAGCATCACGAGCAGCAACAGCAACAACAATAATAATCCCAAGAAGCGCAGCCATTTTTACCCACGATGCCGCGAACGACCGAGCATGCTCAGCATCCAGGGCCTGGAGAAGGGCACGGTTGGCTACGAGGCAGCTCTCGAGCTGTCCGTGTCTGACGCCCTCCAAGAAGAACAGTTTGGGTTTGATACTCTCGGCAGCCGGCCCAATGCCGTTATTGAGGCCCGCAAGAACCTTATGGATCCCATTGCAGCCTCTGCCGCCGCACAAGCAGCCGCCAAAGCCGCCCAGGGTGACCCGGCTAACGCGGTCGACGAGAACGCCAACGGGGTCAAGTACGTTGGTGAGACCCGAATCCTCGAAGAGCTCATCAAAAACGGCCGTCGCTATGCCGACGGCACCTTTTACGTCCCGAACCAGAGCAAGGCTTTCTACAACGAGCTTTTCCACCACATTCTCCGTGCGCCTGCCAAGCGGCCCCGGTTATCTAGTGGCCACCACACGCTCTTGAGTAGCCATGACAGCAATGGCGATGGTCTCGATTCCGAGCTCATTCCGCAGATTGAAGCCCTGCTCGACGTCCTCGCTACGCCCAACGTCTGGATCGACTTTTCGCACGTCGAGTGGCGCCTGCGCCTCGGTCAGGTGCTGTGGGCCTCCTCACCTCAGGACGAGTTCGACCCGGGCGTCGGTTCTGCTCAGCAAGACGGCGTCAATCCGACTGGCGCAGCCACTCCACCTCGTCCCGCGACCTGCGATGAACGCTACACTGAGCGCTATTGGCTCCTGCTCCAGATCCTACTTTCCACTGAGCTTCTTCTGCGCCTAGACGCCATCACAGACGGTGACGAGTACGGCCTCGAATACGTCCACCCGTCTGAGGTGCACCGATTTGAGAAAGTAGCCAACCCCTCCGTGCGGTGGTCTCTGATGCTCGCACGCGCGTGGCTGGAGAACATTGACGTTGTGCGCGTTGATGAAGAAGAAGAAGAAGAGCGGGCCCAGGCGGCAGCTGCAGCCGCCGCCGAGAAGGATAAGGAGCGCCTGTCTACGGTTCCGGCCACCCTCGACCGGCCCAGCAGCAGAGCCAGCAGCACCGGCGGCCTCCGCGGCAAGCGTGACTCTGGAAAGCGGCACACCCTCAACTGGGTTACGACACTAACTAAGAAATTGTCGCTCATTGAGGGCCACCTGCACACCAAGACCCCGGCCCCGGCCCCGGGAAAGAAGCACATTTACGCCATGCGGGCGAAGAACGCTGGACGTCAATACCGTGGCGTTGCGCATTTCGCCCAGGAGCTCAAGTGGCCCAACGACCTCATTGGTCTCATGTCGCAGCGGGCTCTCGACGCGGACCGCATCCGGGAGCCTCTCAACACCAAAATTACCGACCCACCGGCACCTCGGACCAGCTCGGTGACAACATTGTCGACATCCCCGTACGCGCCCCAGCCACCTGCAGGCGACAAGGAGAACCTCACGTTTAGCAGACGTCTGCCACGGCGGCGCAAGGTTGTGGCCGCCCTGCATCCGGGTGGCTGGCTCTCGCGGAGCTACCTGTCGGGACTGATGCTGCCCGGCGACAGTCTCTGCAACTTGCTCATGTCAACTCTCCTCGAGGGAGACGATGAGGCGCTCAAAACCTTGGGACCGATCGCTCACCTGGGTGCCGGCTTTGTCTACGGCGGCAAGAGCTTCTGGAGCACAGCCTGCATTGTTGGCCGTGTCTTGTCGGCTGGTGCCGGCGCAGCCGAGTGCATGGGCTGGGTGTCCTCGGACGTACTGCCCGACAATTTTGGCGAAGGCTGGGTGAACATTGATGCCGACGATGTGGCCGAAGACATGCGCAGGATCAACCGCCGCGCTCGTCTTTGGGGCAAGACCGCCATTGAGCGGGAGTCCTATGTCCTGGGCGATGCAGATCCCGAGTCTGTTCTCCCGGCCGACTTTGTAATTCCCTACGAGGCCATCTACAAGCAGGTGCCGCCGAAGAACACGCGTGTCGACCTGCAGAAATTCCAGCTGTACTCGCCACAGGACCCGAACCGTCCTCCCAGAAAGGCTGGCGATGGTAGCATCGAGCCTGCTGAACGGGATCCTGAGGACGACGCCGACTCCACCGCGTCCAAGAACCGCGTTGGACCCTACAGTGCCGAGGCCTCGTTTGTCATTTCCAGCGACAGCGGTCCTGGTCGGGTTCTCAAGTACAACCTGGCGTACGACATCTACTTTGTCACTGCACACCCTTGCGTCCCCTCGCAGCGTGTTAAGGTCGTCAAGTCGCCGTCCAGCCCGACCATCCAGCAGATTGACGTGACGGGCAATGGTGCCGCCGCTAGGTCCAGCACCGTCCACACTGTCGGCCACCCGCTGCACAAGTGCTACAAGTACGCCTCGATCCACCTCACGACGCTCATTGACCACCCGACCAAGAGCTTGGAGCGGCTGCTCAAGGAGTATGCGGCCAACCCCAACCACCACCCGGGCTCGCCCGCTCCGACCAATCCACAGGATTCTCCGTCGGGATCCACACCAGCAGACAACACCGTCCTCGTCATTGATTGCATTACGGGCTTCTCGCCGCAGCCGGCCGCCCACGAGATTCCCTTGTCGCCTGTCATCGACCGCAAGCACAACACCTTCAATTTCGATGGTGCGTCTTCGGGCATCTCCTCGTTCCCGCCCCTGACCAAGGAGATTTCGCCGATCGTTGCACTCTCTCCGGCCTCGCCGACATCTCCTACCAGTCCTTTGGCATCCCCCCGGCATCGCAGCAGCCGCACATTGCCAGCTGCATAGCTCTTCCCCCGGCCACACCGTCCACGTCCATTTCTCCTGCACCCTCGGCTGACACCGGCACCGTCCACCCAACGGGCTCCGCTGCCGCCAAGATGCACCACGAGACGCGGCGCCGGCGTTTCGGGTCGGACATGGAGATGCTTGTGCGGGCGCTGTGTGCAGAGCGGGGTTGGAACGCACTGGTCAGCCGGCGCCGTCGGGGCTGCTTGGCGTGTGCCATCCGCGAGGCGGGTGCTCTCGGCTGGCGTGTCGTGATCCGTGTCGATTAGGTTTGCACGCACCCTAGTACTTTCTTGTGTGTTTTGCTGCATGCGTATAAATAAACTTTCCTTGTTTTCTTTGGAGCGGTATATATATCTATCCTTTCTTTCTGTTTTTATTTTACCCAAAAGAACGTGTCATACAATCACGTCACGGCCGTACATGAACCCGATATTTGTGAGACAGAATACAATAAAGCTACGAACACGTTTATGAGTGGCACTGTGTAGAGTGACTTTTTCTCGTATTGCTATGGTGGTGAATGTTGTGCCTAGATGCTATCAAACGAAACTGTACATGGCGGAGTTGGTGAGAAATCTCCACTCGCCTTCTACTCCACCACCTCGTTCACCTGTTCACCATGACTTGGGCGTTCTGTAAGAGGACGGTGCCAGCGCCGCCCGTCCGTTCCATGGAGCAGACAGCGCGCCATACGGCGAAGGCGCCGGCGCAGCTTGCGCGAATGCAATTCACGGCAGATGAAGGGGATCAGGGAAATGATACTGATGATAAAATTGATGAGCATGAGCACAAAAGGAAGCAGTGCGAGCAGGGCCATAACGATGGCAGAGACGAGCGAGGAAAGGGGGAGGAGGGAAAGCAAGGCCAAAATCCAGGCCACAATGGCGGGTAAAAAGGGGATGAGGGCAATGATAGCAGCGAGAAAGGCAATCAAGGCCGGGATGAAGGCGAGCAGGGACAGCAGGGCATTGAGAAAACCGAGCCAGTTTATGGGTGGACCGTCGTTCCGTGGCGCCGCGATACGCTCCTACAACTCGTAGCCCACGGCAGTGGCCTTCCAGCCCTTCTGCTCGCCGGGAAGCTGGGCCTTCTCGTACTCGGCACGCGAGACGTTGCGCCACTCCTCGGCGGGGATCCAGCCAATGTAGGCACGGTCGCCAAAGCCACCAATCCAGTACACCTGCGTCACGACCAGGCGGAGCCACTCGGAGTGGTGCACGCGGCCACCGGGCAGCCAGTACTTGGCATCCGGGTGCGAGGCCACGAAGCAAGTGGCAAGAGCCGAGTCAGGAGCATCCTGGCCGGTGATGGGCTCCAGGTAGCCAATCAGCGAGAAGCGGGGCAGGGCGGCGACCGAGGGAGGGAAATCCTCGGTCTCGGCCTCGTCCTTGCCGCGGCCCAGCAGCTTCTGGATGCCGCCCAGGACGGACATGCGGGGAGGGCTCGGGGGGTGCGGAGGCTCCCACTGCAGGGCAAGGCTGACGTTGGAGCCAGCGCGGGCGTTCTTGAAGGTGGTGGCGATGCTGATGGCCAGGAGTGTCGGGTTGCCGGCGTTCTCGCTGTCGCTGCCGTCCTCGTTGCCCTCTTCACAAGCGGCCAGGTACTCGGGAAGGCCGACAGGAATACCACCGAGACCGGCCGGGCGGCTCTCCCAGGAGTGGACGCCATGGTGAGCAGAGCTGCTACCAACAGCGGCGTCGTGGGGGAAAACGGTAGAGATAGTACCGAAGGGCGTCAAGGACAAGATGCGGCGGGCCAGGACAGCAGACTCGTATGAAGTCGGGATGTTAAACTGCGGGTGCGAGGGCGGCGGGGTGGCGTCGCTATCACCATGGTGGAACTTGTGGAAGCCACCCTTGATGTGTGCGTTGTCGGCAAACAGGTTGACCTTGTTGTCGGCGTGCACCAGGGGCGGCTCGATGACGGCCGAAGCGGCGGCGCCGGTGGCCAAAAGAGCGGGGGCCCAGAACTTCATGGTGGCGTTGTAGAGGGAAGGTGAAACAGGAGAGTAATAGGTGCAGTGCGGGAAAGAGAGACAAGGACCTAGGTAAGCGGCAAAGAGAGAGAGAAGGGCCTAGAGGTTGGAGAAAGAGATATTGGGACCTGTGAAGAGAAAGAAAGGGAGGGGAAAAGAAAGAGAGGAAAGGAGAGGAAGAAGGACACGGGCGAGGGCGAAAGAAGGGAAGGGGACCACCGGTTTGTTATAACATGCACGGCGCTTCTTCCGTCAGAGGCAGCCTTGGCAAGTCACAGCGGGCGGCAGGAGCGAACGAGCGAGAAAGAAAAAAGTGAAAGAGAAGCTGCGTCCCTTGATCACAACAGGTTAGGAAGGAGGGCGGGTGTGAAATTGTGTGCTTCGTAGCTCATTCTTTGTGTCACGAAATGAGGCAAGTGCAATGCGCGAGTGGTGCAAGTGGAGGAAGGCGCAGGTGCAACAAACAAGTGGTGACGACCGAAACGGAATGCGAGGGAGGGCAGGTGCGAGGCAGCAGGAAAGTCAGGCGATTGCAGTTTGGCTCCAGTGGGAGTGCCAGTGGGTTGGGGAAGCTTGCATGGCCTGGCGCGGGGTCCGGCGTTCAGTGGCACATGGCACTATTTACTTGGCGGGTGGGACCTGGAAGGAAGCAGTGACAGGCCCGTCCAGCGGCCAGCGGCCGGTGGGCGGCCAACAAGCGTATTCCGTACATGTACAAGCGCACACGGAAAGGGAGGAAATGGAGAGAAAATAAAGAAAACAAACCTAAATTAATAAATAAAAAAGGATGCGAGAAAGCGTGCGACAAACGGACGACTTCGGAAGGCGCTGAGGACTAGTGCTCGGCTCGGCTGTAGGTTGCTCTTTCCTCGACTTCTTCATCTTGTCGTGGGTCGTTCTTGCTGTTTATGTCTGCCAAGATGCAGAATTTTTGAGACTGTTGCCTCTTGTTGCCTCTTGTTGCCTCGTGTCTCGTTTTGTCTTGCTTTCTCCCAGCTTAGGCGGCCAAAAGGGAAGGCGTCATCCTGTCACATCTTGTCGGATGCCCTTTTTGGGTCTGGCAAACTTGAGGCACTTGGCTCTGGTTCTCTGGATCTTTTTATCTTGCTTTTCCTCTGCCCTCCTCATATTACTCTGTTCTTTGGGAAAGAACTTATTACTTCTCCGTTCAGTCAGACCTCCGTTCTTCGCTCGTCGGTCTCGCACTTTCCCATCTCCCCTCCCGACTGCCTCCTTTCAACACACAACCCACGACGGCGTGGTTTGAGTTCCGTCTTACCCGGCCTGGGCCTCTCTTTGTCGCTCTTTCCTCAAGCTCGTCATGCCGCTTGGGTCCTTTTTTCTTTCTTTTCTTTCCAGGAGTGCTCTTTCCTCATTTTGTTCGTCTCGTGTGTTGTGAGTCTCGCTCGCTTCGCATGACTGGCTCACTGGGTGGAGATGGCCAGCCCGCCTAGCTCGCAGCTGCCCCATCGCGCCGTCTCCACCCTTGTCTCTTGGCTGCAGGCGCATCTTATCAATCAGGGATCAGTACAAAGGTACTTCCCAGCTTTTTCTGTGAGCCGCCCAGAACGGGCAAACTGAGTTGCCGGTAGCTGCTGCATGCCATATTTTGAGATACATGAACTTGTGCTGGCCGAGAAACGTCGGTTTTGAAGGGGCTTTTTTTTTTTCCCAAAAAAAAACGTATTTGTTTGTCTGATTATCGAAACGTATACGAGCTCAATGACCTACTCTTAGGATTTGCTAGAGGAGTGCAAAAGAATCAAAGGCGGACAAAGGCTTCATAGAAAAGGGGCAGCCAAGCCTCCATCTCAACTCACAATAATGTATGGCTATCGTGGTAGGCTAGACTGAGCACAAAATTTCTCGGTTAGCCGGCTGTCACGTCAAAACTATTAGCTGTCACCCCATGGTGTGTGACAGCATTCGAAAGTATGACCCCATTCTCAATTTGGCTTGTCATTTTCTTACAGCAGGAAGGCTCCGGTGAAAAAGATGGACAGATATGTGAGTCCGAGTAGACAATAGCGTTTCTTCATAAGATTTTGACCCGACAAACACCTTGAGAATAATGGCCACTCCAACTACTCCATGACCTTGTCTGCATCCATGAGATCCCCATTATCCCGAAAAGGGTGCATGCGTTGCCGATCTTCCTTGCTTTACGGGGGAGTAACGACAGTCTTAAAGAAATCCAGTGCCATATGTGTTGAGAAAAGGAATAATGCACTTCAGGATTGAATAGTCGAAGTTCTCGCCATAATCTCTGCTGTAAATTATTCGCCACGGCAGTAGAATATGGTGTCCTGTCTACTGGTGAAATGGTCAGTGTTTATAGTAATACGAGATAACTCTTGCGTGAAACGTAGAGTCCGGGCTTCCTGCAAGCAAAGGACACAACAAGTCCAAACGCCGGTGCGACGCAGCGTCAAGGTCAAGGTGAGAGCACAGTAGCAACTTTCAAAGCCACAGATTGACTAATCCACGACAACTCATATTCAATAGTGAGAGAGAGCTTAGTACATAGCCTTGTAGCCGCCCACAGCTTGAAGAACACGCAATAAGTGCATGAAAGCTGAGGGTAGTGATAATCAGTTTCAGTTCCCAATCAGTATAACAAAATGGGGCATTGCTACAACATAAGCAGTGACGACAGAAGGCTTAGTACGACATCTCCCTTACTTGATCATATGCCAAGTATCAAATGATCATATTTAGAAGAAAGGCTCTTTTCTTATTCTGTTAGATTTTCAGGTGAGACGCTGGCGTTTGAGAAAATAATTTAACGAATGAGCAAGGCCTGCATCACTTAATGAGAGCTGAAAGCCACAAGAAGAATCAGTAAAGATGCCACCAATCATCGTATACGTTTGCACCAGTGAGTGGCCATCCTGAACCATGATACTGAAAGCACAGAAAGGCCATGTGAGGTCTTCGTCTTAGGTGGATTTTACGATAGTGGCTCGAAGCTGCAAAATCCTAGGGCTGCCAGCGGACTGCCAGCGGACTGCCAGCGGACTGCCAGCGGGCTGCCAGCGGGATGCGGCACGTGCCAGCTCGCTGGAGGCGCGGTAGAACAGCACTAAGCTACAGCTGCTACACCGACAGCTCGCATGCGGACAGTGTGGGGTTTGGCAGCCACAGACCAGCCAATAGCATGAGCTGCTCGAGTTGACACCGACGCAATAATTCCCACTGCGTTCAACCTAACCACTCAATTATCGCCAATTATCACCACCTCCTTCGACCACCTCTCTCTCCTATCAGCGTAATACACCACGTGTGAAGAGCTGCACCCGTCCCAACAACTGCAAAGTATACTGTTCTACACTGCTGCAATACCATCTGTCAAATTTTCTCGACGCAAAACTCACGAAAGCACCGGCGACAAAGTTGAAACAATCTGTCCTTCCCCTCCTCGATCGATCGAATTGCGACAAGCTCACCCCATCCCATCTTGCGACATCGCACCGCGCGTAACCATCCGAACGAGACGGCATTGACGAACTTGGTCTGCAGCTCCAAGTCGCTCAGCTCGAGCACGCCGCAGAGCCCAGCCCCCGTGTCCGCCATCGATCGGCTACCCCTGACGGCCCCGACAAACCCCTCCTCTTCTTCTTCTTCTTCCATCACCGTATACGCCCCCCCCCCCCCCCCAACACATTTCCCACAATGGCCTCGCTTCGGGACAAGCAGATTGCGGCGCTCAAGCGCATGCTCAATCTCAACGAGCCGGGCGCAGACGGCGGCGATGAGCCCAACCACAGCCACAACCAGCACCAACAGCAGCAGCAGCAGCTCAGCGTTTTGGGCCCGGACGGCGAGCTCATCTGGAAGGTGCTTGTGTTTGACGACCTCGGCATGCAAATCGTCAGCAGCGTGCTTCGCGTGAGCGACCTGCGGGCTCTGGGCGTCACCATGCACATGCACCTCTCGGCGAACCGCCATCGCATCGAGGACGTGCCCGTAATCTACCTGGTCGAGCCGACGACGGCCAACCTCAAGGCCATCACGGGCGACCTGGAAAAGGACCTGTACTCGCCTGCCTACATCAACTTTTTGTCGTCCATACCGCGGCCGTTGCTCGAGGACTTTGCCTCCGAGACGGTAGCCAACGGCACGCAAGAACATGTAAGTTGGGAAGGGAGAAGAGACGGGATGGGACACATCGCTTGAGAGCGGACGCTAACGTCTTGCAGATTGCTCAACTGTACGACCAATACCTCAACTTCATCTGCGCCGACAACGACCTGTTCAGCTTGGGCATGCAAAACGACCACACATACTGGGCCCTCAACTCGGGCCAGATCCAGGACGAGCAGCTGGACCACGTCCTCAACAAGATCGTCAGCGGGTAGGCCGCTCCATCCACTCCAAGACAGTTGATTGCTTTTGATCCTTTTCCTAACTCCCCCCTAGTCTGTTCAGTGTTGTCGTCACGATGGGCGTCATCCCCATCATCCGCTGCCCCAAGGGCATGGCCGCCGAGATCATCGCCACCAAGCTCGACCGCAAGCTGCGCGACCACCTGCTGAGCTCCAAGGACAACATGTTTGCCAGCGGAGGGCGGCCCACATCGTCGGCCGGCACGCCCGTGTCGCGGCCTGTGCTGATCATCCTCGACCGCAACATCGACTTGACAACCATGCTGTCGCACTCGTGGACGTACCAGAGTCTTGTGCACGATGTGCTGGGCATGAAGCTCAACCGCGTGACGATTGAGACGCCCGTCGACGAGAAGAACCCGGCCAAGGGCGCCACCAAGAAGTCGTACGACATCAACGCCAACGACTTTTTCTGGAACAAAAACGCGCCCCTGCCCTTCCCGCAGGTCGCCGAAGACATCGATGCCGAGCTCAGTCGGTACAAGCAGGACACCAACGAGATCACACGCAAAACGGGCGCCTCGTCTTTTGAGGACCTGCAGAACGACACGAGCGCCAGCGCACAGCACCTCAAGGCCGCGATAACACTTTTGCCCGAGCTGCGCGAGCGGAAAGCCGTGCTGGACATCCACATGAATATTCTGGCGGCTTTGCTGACAGGCATCAAGGACCGCCAGCTCGACAACTTCTTCCAGATCGAGGAGAACATTGCCAAGCAGACCAAGGCCCAGATCCTCGAGCTGTTGAATGACGCCACCAAGGGCACCAACGCCGCCGACAAGCTGCGTCTCTTCATCATCTGGTTCCTCACCACGGAGCAGGACGTCAGCCGCGCCGAGTGGCCGCAGTTTGAGGATGCTCTCAAGACCGCCGGCGCCGACACCACCTCGCTCGGCTACATTCGCCAGGTCCGAGCCACCACCAAGATGACCCAGCTCACCACCGTCCACAGCACCCCCCAGCAGCAGACGGCCGCCTCCACAGATCTGTTTGGCCGCTTCTCGTCCATCTCCTCGCGCCTCACCGACCGCCTCAAGGAGACGGGTGTCCCCACCAACCTGTCTGCCAACCTCGAGTCCATTGTCGGCTCCATCAAGAACTTCTTGCCCGCCAACCGTGACCTGACTGTTACAAGCATTGTCGGCTCCATCATGGACCCGGGCGCCTCCAACAGCTCCGCCATCATGAAGACCGAGAGCTACCTCTACTTTGACCCCCGCAACTCCCACGCCCGCGGTAGCATGCCCCCGCCATCCATGGCCCGCGGCGGTGGCGCCAGCCACCTTGGTGTCGACGGTGGCGACGGCAGCGGCTCGTTGGGCAGCGGCGGTATGCCCGGCGCCGGTGGTGGCCTGGGCGGCAGTGGCCAGACGCCCGGCCTGAGCGCGTCCTTCGGCCAGCGGCGGCAGGGCTTCAGCGACGCCATCGTCTTTGTGGTCGGCGGCGGCAGCATCAACGAGTACGGCAACCTGCAGGAGTGGGTGAACCGGACCGGCGGCAGCAACAACGACCGGGCCAAGCGGCGGGTGGTCTACGGTGCGACAGAGCTGATGAACGCCGACGAGTTCTGCCAAGGAGAGCTGGATCGGTTGGGCCGGGAGACGACAACATGAGCTGTGTATGGAGGAGGGTTGTGGGCTGCTGGGACCGAGTTTGGAAGCTTTGGCACGGTTGACTACAATGACTGCATTTTAGGGCACGTTTCCTTGCAGCAATGCATCTAATACAAAATGTGAATTCAATACGCCTTCTACACGTATATCGACTTTCAGTCACGATGAGCACAGCGAACAAGTTTCAAGTAATACACAATAATCACTGTTACACAAAATATTGGTCGTCCGTAGACGATGGTCGTGGGTATCATTAGATCTATCTACTTACTGCCTGCAAGACCACAAACAGTGCTGTCCTCACTTTTGTAGAGAGAAACAGGGGGCAGCTTTGAGCCGCAGGGCCTGCGCGGCATCTCTGCCTCTGTAGGGCGATGGCCTCGTGGCTTGTGGCCCAAGCTCCTTGCTATCCAAAGACGTCTGCCATGGTTCGCATGCTCCAGACTTCATATGGGGCATCCTGGCTGCAAGCGCCTTCTCTCAAGGAGCCTTCCCACGTCGGACTGAGCCGAGAGCCAGTCTATGGCCATTATGATGTCGTTCCGGCGAGCACCGCTTCCTCGGCTTGCAGTCAAATTCCTTTGCCTTGGTTCCTTGCCGCCCTCTCATGTCCGAGACCCACGGCTGTAGGGATGGCTACGGCCACGGGCATCGCCAGACGGAGAGTTACGTCCGCTGCCGCGCTTCGGCCGCTTCGTCAGGCTTCCGCCTGCACCCCCACCGGTCGCCGCACCGCCGCCCTGTTTCCTACCGCGAGGCGAGGCATTGTTGGCCGCACGCGCGGCTGCGCTCTCTGACCGCGTCCCTGCCGCTGCCGCCGCCTGCTCTTGCTTCAGCAAATCGTTCAGCTGCGACTTGACGCCCGGACTGTCGTCCAGGTCAGCCTTGAGGAAACGGATGGCAGCCGACTTGTTGAGACGGTTGGTGGGCGGCTCGACGACGGGCGGCTTCTCGGCAGCGTCAATCTTGCCCATGTACTGGCGGACGCGCTGCAGTTCGCGGAAGACGGCGTGGTTGCGCGCATCGACGCCCGCGAGGCCCAGGCTGCAGTACAGAGTGGACTCGAGAGCGAAGCCGGCGAGGACGTGCAGCTTGGCCTTGTCGAGCAGCGGGAGGTGCATAGCAGCGGCGGCGTGCTTGTTGGAGGAAGAAGACGAGCCCTCACTCAGGAGGAGGGGCGCAACGGCGGCCTCGAGACGATCGATGTCAGCCGCCAGCTGGCGAATGCGTGGTTGTATGTCGTCCATAGTAATCAGACGTGTGTGATGGTTGGTCCAAAAAGAACTGTAGGGATGTCGAAGGAGGTAATGTCGAGTTGAATGTCAAATGTTGGGTTGGAGCTTGAAGACGCTCATTTTTTTAGAGGGTCGGCATTCAACTTGGATCCACAGTCAGAGAAATCTGGCCAATCACAGCGCGCAAATTCCGCTTGTCCTAGGGAAAGTGCGACCAGATGCGCCTTCAATTCGGAAGGCTAAGAAAAAAAGTTAACAAGCAAAATAAGAAAGAGCGACACACCTTAACAGGAAAGAGCAAACACCATACGATTATCGTTGGCAACTCCCACTTCCCAACGGCCACCCCCTGACAACACACACAACAACGGAATCTCGGACACAAGACGAACGACCACACTCCAAGCGACTGCAACACCAGCCGGCGGGTTCGCCCCACCATCGAGCCTCCGTCCGAACCGCTACGCCAACGACTTTCGCAATTGAGCTTCACCTTCGAACCGAGCCCACGCTTCCGAGCGCTTGTGGCAACTCCATCTCGAGGCTTTCTGTCGATAGGCAGGCCCTCAAGCTCCCTTCACGCCACGGGCCATCCTCGTCCAACTTTCATGGCGTTGCCATAACGTCGCAGAATGGGTTGCATGGCCCTTTTGGCTGGCGCCCGTGGTGCCGGAGCACATACGGCGGCCGCTCGGACCGGCCTTGCCCGGTGCTGGGCGCCTCACTCGCCGGCTTTAGCCGCGGCAGCGTCTCGACACTCTTCTCCTCCCTCTCAACCACCCTTCTCGATCGCCTCAACAAGAGACTACTCATACCCTACTCATCACGACATCCCCGCCGAAACCCAGTATTCTCAAGAGCCCATACGCACATCGTCCGCGGCAAGATCACAACATTCTGCCCCCGAAAATCAAGGGCCTCTAGTCAGCCTACCAAATGGGCCCGTATGGATCGGACCTTCACTTCAACAGTCGACCAAGACCAGACCCGTTATCCCAACGCGGGGCCACCGCGCAACCAACCATTACGCCAGATTTCAGGACGCTCAAGGCCTCGCAGGATAGCAGAAGACGAGCCGGAACCAGATTGGCGGCCAGGCGACAACTATCAGCGCCGTCCTTCACAGAATACCAGCAGTCACGACAATCCAGACGAATTCTTCAACGAGCGACACTTAACCCAGCACCAAGACCTCTTGATAGAGGCAGAACCAGAACCAGAACTGTCGCACAGAGAGACAATACACATTCTTGGAGGCAACCCCCAGGCAACGTTCCTGGCACATATGCTCTCCGCTCTTCCTAGCAAACCTGCCGTGCACCTGGTACATGTTGGCTTTCGCCAGGCCAAGAGGTGGGACAACGAGGGCGGTGAGGTTCAAGTCATACGCAGAAATCAGGTCCTGCCAAAATACCCTGTCATTGGCGAGTATGCTGGCCCGCGCCGGCCACCGCGGCCCAGGGAGTACGTTCAGCCTCCGCAGTCGTTCAATACTGTTCAGGGACCCATTGAGTACCTCATTGTGACAATGTCGTGTCTCAAGACGTTTCGAGCTTTTGAATCGATTGTGCACCGCATCAACCATCGGACAACAATCTGCCTCGTGCAAGATGGGCTGGGTGTTGTCGAGCGACTCAACGAATTATATTTTCCGGACATACCGAGCCGGCCCACCTATCTCCTCGCCCACATGACGCACTCGCTCCACCATACCGACCGAGCCTTCACCGTCGTCGAGAACGTGCCTGGCAGAATGGTTTTCACTCGGTACACGCCGCTCGATCAGATGGCCCAAGACGTCGGCCCTGACACCGATGATGGTGCAGCTGCGGAGGTCGACGTGAACGACGTTGACGACATCATCGCAGACATTGAAGGCGGTGCAAGGAGCAAGGCTCCTCCCACATTCGTGCCTGAGCTACCGCCCGCCCACGAGTCGGAATCTGGCACAAACCAGGCGATGGAGCTCGAGCGCAACGACGGCACGCGCCTCATGTATCTTTTGAGTGTCACGCCGGAACTGGGCGCTGGCGGTTACTCGACGGCGGCATTTTACCGGTACAAACTGCCGCAGCTGGTGTATACATCCGCCGTTGAGCCGGTAGCGACGGCGCTCGACCTGGCCGTGAGCAATGCTCTTTGGAGTAACGGGCATGCATGTTCCATCATCGAGGACTTGGTCGCCGAAATTGTCGAGGTCATCAAGCTCATGCCCGAGACTCGCTCGTCCAAGCGACTCTCCGAGTTTGTGAACAGCGGCGAGCTCGTGCGAAAGGTCTTCCGATTGTCCTTTGCCTTGAGCAACCAAGAGGGCCGGTCAATCACTTCTTCCTCCAGTGCTGAGGGGCACAGCCAGCATGGAGCTGGTAACCCCTGGGGAACGCAAGTGCCGGACCCCGGAGACGACGTGTACTGTCTCATGGCACGCCGCGTGTCGATGGGGCTGGGGACCGACATTGAGTTCCTCAACGGCTACTTTGTGCGACGCGGGAAAGCCCTGGGTATTGCCTGTCCGATGAACGAGATGGTGATCAAAATGGTACGTGCGAAACGCAAGGCCAGCACAGCACGCCCATATCAGCAAACCTATTCCGGCAGCCTGGGCCATCCAAGCCCTATTCCGTTTGCCGTTCCCGAGGGCCCGTTCACGTCCGCCGCCGGCAAGTTTGGAACGCTACCGGACACCGATTACCGGAAGCGGCTCGAGGAGCATGCAGGGCAACAGCAGCAACATGAGGAGGAGGATCTTCAAGATGGCCATGAGGAAGAAGAGCGTTACACCAAAAGCTGGGCTTAGGAGCAGCGAATCGCTGTACGATCTGGAGAGGCCTTTCATTATGTCTTTGCTCTTTGCCCTCTTTAACGACCATGACGCACGATACAATAAATCTACAGGCGGGGGGGTAGGGATTGGAATCTCTTCGAAAAGCATTGCAAGGCAGGCGTTAAATTTTGATTTTTCATTCTTTGGGATATCTTGAACTCGTTTCTCTTTCATCTATCCAGGGCGGGCGGACTAGACGGACTCTCTCCCATGTACTTTTACTACTACACATATGCATCTTGCACACTCGTACATACCAAAAATCGACAATAATCGTTACACCACGTTTCAAAGCAAAATCATGCCCATGTTCTGTCCTTTTTTGTCCTTTTCAATATAGCGTGGTGTCATACGACGTATGTACGTCGTACAGTGGGCAACCAAACAAAACGCTAATTTTTTCGCGAATCGAACATTTCTCAAAGTGAAAATCTATTGAGCACAAACGGCGATATCAAGTCGATAAATGTATTTCACTTTTTAAAAATACGTATATAGGTAAATATAATAAATACGAAATTAAAAATATAAATTTTAATTAATTTAATAATATAATTGTTAAAATATAATAGTTTAAAAAAAAGTCGAAGTTTTTTCTTTTTTTCTTTTTTTATTACGTTAGTTTTCTTTTTATATTTAAGAATAAAAAGAATATTTAAAAAATAATTAAATCGGTAAAGTTTTTATTTTATACTTTAAGTTTATAAAGGTATTTTTTAAATATTTTACTTTTTATAAATCGTTTTAATATTTTAAGAATATAAAAATACTTTTTATTTTTTATATTTTCTTTTTTTAAGTTAAACTTAATATATTAATATAATAATAAATATTTAAATAATATATAAGTATACCGTTTTATTCTTTAAGCTCTTCTCTTTTTAGTAGTATTATTTATATAATTTCATAACTTATCGTTATAGAGGGATAGGTAAAAACGGTTTATAGTTTTTTTTTGTTTCGACGTTTTTTTATTGATTAGCGTTTTGTTTGGTAGGTCACTGTACTTGCTTGCCGTCTTACAGAAGTAGTGGGTCCGCGGCCGCAAGGCTCCAGGGCACGCGGGCAGGCACAGCGCCTGCTAAAGGCCAGGGGCCCTCTCTAAAAATCTACCCCGCTAAAACCAAGCTTGCATCGCGACATTCCCTCCTCGACGTCTCGACTTCCTCGCCCTTCCACCTTACACCACGCTCTATCCACACTCACACACACATACACCATGGATGACGACGACTTGAAAAAGGTTGGTTGTTTTTTCTATCACCACTTCCTCGCCCCTGTCCAGAACTAACTCAATCCTAGATACGCGAAGAGCGTCTGCGCCAGCTCAAGCAGCAAGCCGGCAGTGGTGGCGGCGGTGGCGGCGGCGGCTCGTCCGATGAGCAGCGCCAGAAGCAGCAGCAGCAACAGTGAGTCCGGTCTTCTTGGGCGTGTGCACGGTGTCAATTTAAACCGATTATACTAACGTCCTCCCAAAGACAGGGTACGTTTCCCCGCTGACACGACATCGATCGCTCCTTGTCCCCATCGCATACGGGTTTCTTCGACTCGTCAACCTTTCTGTCTCTGTCCCATCCTTCATCCTTCCTCTCCTCCTCTACTGACAAAACGCCCCTGTACAGAAGCCCGCCAGAACCTCCTCAACCAGATTCTCGAGCCCGACGCAGCCGACCGTCTTGCGCGCATCCGCCTCGTCAAGCAGGAGCGCGCCTCGGCCGTCGAGGACCGCCTGCTGATGCTCGCCCAGTCGGGCCAGCTGCGCGGCAAAGTCTCAGAGGACCAGCTCAAGGACATGCTGACGCGCCTGTCGGCCGCCGAAGATGCCGCGCGCGGAACGAGCAGCTCGGCTGGTCGCATTGTGGTCGACCGCCGCGCCAAGGGCGGCTTTGACGACGACGATCTGGATGACTTTTGAGCGGGGCGTCGGACGAGACGAAAACGGAATCTTAGCGGAGCAACGAGTAAAGAAAAGAAAATCGAGCGAGTGAAGCGAGGACAAAAGGGACCAAAGGGACACATCGGACAAAAAGGACAGAGAAGAACAGAGAAGAACAGAATGTATTATGTTATGATACCAACAATGAACAGCCATCTATGACGCCCTCATGCAATTCTTGCAACATGTTATGCACAACGTGGGCCTTTTGTATAACACTGCATGCTTTTGTCTACGAGTTCTTGATCAGCTCCAGCAAACCACCAATCTTCTCGCCCCACGAGAGACCGTAGCCAAACGTAATCAGGCCCTTGACAAACGACCAGCCGCCCTGCTGGCTGCGCACCGGGTACTGCACCACAGGCGGCAGGCTCGTGCGGATGCCGAACCAGCCGAACCGGTCGGCACACACGCTCTTGGCATTGCACAGCGACTGCAGACCCTCGCTGCCGGCAAAGCGGCCGTAACCCGAGCCGCCCACACCGCCAAACGGAAGCTGCACCGCGTAGTACGTCGCAAAGTCGTTGATGGCCACCATGCCCGCCTTGACGCCCTTGACGACCTTGTCCATCTCGGCCGCCTCACTGCCGTACTCGTTGCCAAACACGGACGCGCCCAGGCCGAACGGCGCAGAGTTGGCAATCGCCAGCACCGCCTCGGCCGTGCTCGCATCGGCACGCATCATGCACAGGATGGGACCGAAGCACTCCTCCTGCGCAATGGCCATGGCCGGCGTGACATCCGCCAGCAGCGTGGGTGTAAAGTAGTGGCCGTGCGGGAAGCGAGGGTGGTTGTAGCGGCGGCCGCCCGCGAGCAGGCGTGCGCCCTGCTGGACAGCGTCGTCAATCAGACGCTCGAGACGGTCAAAGTTGGCGTCCGAGATCATGGCGCCAACGTCGTACTTTTTGGTCTCATCCGTCTCGGCATCGTCGCCGTCGCCGTCCTCCTGGAACCCTATCCGGAGCGCCTTGACTTTGTCCGTCACGAGATCCAGCAGCGGCTTGTACACGCCCGGTGCAGCAATTACGCGCTCGATGCCGATGCAGTTCTGGCCGCTCGACTGGAACGTGCCGCGCAGCATGGTCGCCGCCACCGCAGGCAGACGCTTCTGGCCAACCGAGTCCAAGACAATGAAGGGGTCCTTGCCACCCAGCTCCGCGCACACGGGCGTCATGGCCTGGGCTGCCGCTGTGGCCACGTGGCGCGCGACCGACTGCGAACCGATAAAGGTAATGTGCGCGATGTCCGGGTGCTGCGTCAGGTGGTTGGCCGTCGCCGGCCAGCACACAACGGCCTGAACGAGAGCCGGATCGTAGCCGTGGGCCAAGAGGGCACCACGCATCAGCGCCGTAAAGTACTGCGTGCTCCAAGCGGTCTGCTCCGAGGCCTTGACGACGATTGCGTTGCCCGCAAACAGAGCCGACACCATGGGCGCCAGCAGGTTGTGCAGCGGGTAGTTCCAGCTGACCAGCGCAGCGACCACGCCCAGGGGCTCGTACACGACAGCGTTGCGCTTGTGCGGCATCAGCAGCGCGTTGGTCGGGCGCGACGAGGGCCGCAGCGCCTTCTCGCCGTGCTTGAGGGTCCACTGGATGCGCTCGGCGACAACGTACACTTCCCCGAGCGCCGCATCGAGCGGCAGCTTGCCCGAGTCGAGACACGCAATGCGGCAAATGTCCTTTTGGTTGTCCAAGATGTGCTGCAGCAGCGAGCGCAGTACCCGGCGCCGCTCACGGAATGACGTCGTGCTCGCCCACACAGTCTGTGCAGCCTTGGCAGAGGCAACAGCGCGGTCAATGGCCGCCGGCGTAGACGGGTTGACAAGGCCCAGGAACTGGCCCGTGGCCGGCGCATAGCACTGAATGGCCGACGAACCAGACACCTTGATGCTGGGCGCGCTCAGGTACTTCTTCTCGTCAGGCATCTTGGGCAACGGCACCTTGTAGCGCTTCGGCCGATCGGCGTTGCTGTTCAGGCGAACGATGGCAATCACCGCGCCGACGGCGACAAAGGTCCATGTCCATGCACGCAGGAGAGGCAAAAGTCTAGATGGCTGTCAGTACCAGTGTGAAAAGGGAGAAGGGGAAAGGGGAAAGGGAAAACACAGCCTCCAAACACATGTGCATTGGCATTGGCATTGACCTACTCCTCAATAAAAGCGTCCGCCTTCAACAGCCACGTAGAAGCCGCTTGCAAAACCATCTTGGCGGACAAAGAGGAGAAATAGGGGGACAAAGGCAAAAATGTGTGTGTCGAGTGCTATTGGCCTCCTTCAATCCATCCCAACAAGTTGTCGTTGTCGTGTGAGGTTGAAATATGAAAGCTGGCGTGAGAGCTCGAGAGAGCTCCAATTTAGCTTAAGAAAAGGGGTGCGATGTAAAAGTGGGTCTGTGTGTACAGCATTGGCCAATGGCCTGAGCCGCTCCTTCTTCATTTCAACATCAGGCCACAGACGGCAACAGTGGGAGTTCTTGCCAAGGTGAGAAGGGGCATTCCAGTCATTAGGTATACGGAAGGAGCTGACTCTACTTTGAGGGAGAACATCATTTCGGGAGGAAGGCACCGTCTTCAAGTGTGATTGGGGGCGGTGATTTTTCCAAAGATAGATGGATAAGAAAACAAAATTAATGTATTCTGACTTTTCTTTTTCTTTTTCCTCTTTCATACGTTTCGTTCTTTCTTTTTTTCTTTCTTTCTTTTTCTCTTTAGTTTTTAAAAAAAATTTAATAAAATATCTCAATCTTGTTTATCCGAGAGTAAGTTATACGTACTATGAAAACATATAGCCACCATGAAAAAAAAACCCTTTCACAACCACAGGTAAATGCATAGCATTGTGAAAGCTTTCTTTTGTTGTTTATTGCTTTTCTTCTTTATATCTCTGCGGCGCTGGTCTCGCATAATTATGAAACGCCCATGACATATCTTTTTTTTCTCGTGTTACTTGGGGACGTCAGAGAAATCGGGAAAGAGAGAGAGAGAGTTAGATCTCGAGTATAGAAAGGTATCACAGAAAATGATAAGTGAACATGACCAGAAAAGCAAAGACAGGAAAAGCAGTGACACGGGTGCCGCTGAGCAAAAAGGCAGGTAAACACGCAAAAAGCTGCTGAAAAAAAACCACAAAAAGGCGGGACTTCATAAGAGTTATGGAAAAAAAAAAGAATATAACAAAGACCGCCAAACAACACAACAGCACAACAACACAGACCGGACTACCGGAAGCGAGCACGGCAGCGGCCCATAACCTCGCCTTGGCACACCAGCTCGGCACTGAACTCGGAACCGTCGAGGGTCAGGTAAATGTCAAAGTACACGCGGTAGAACGTGCCCTGTGGTGTGTCCATGCGCTCAAAGTCCTTCTCCAGGTTCTTGCGCGACAGGTCGGACGTGAGGGTGACGACTTCCTTGATTCCTGGTCGTTGTTAGCAGTGTTCGGACACAAGAGCATGTCCACATTGGGAGTTGTAGGGTGACAGGGTGAATAGGTGTATACGTACTTGGGTCCTTGGTGTACTCGGGGCACACATCGTCGTCACAAGCGTACAGGATATCCTCGTACATGAGGGTGGCGCCGGGGGCGACCTGCCGGAAGAAAGAGACCTTGACGGGCTCGCCAATCTTGACCTTCTGGCCCTTCTGCACGAAAATTTGGCGCGTGAATTTGCAGCGGTCCTTGCCGTCGAGCGAAGGAACACGGTACGCCTCGGGGTGGTAGCCCTCCTTGAAAGGCTGCAGGGTGGCCATGAGGTAGTGGCGACGGGCGATACGGTGGGTGATAATACGCTCAGTGATGCCGGCAGTAACGGCACCCTTGACGATGGCAGCCACAGAGTCCATGGGACGGACGACCTTGGACTGGAACTGGGGAGGCACGTGAAGCTTGATCTGCTGGAACAAAAACTCAGAGGCGCCGAAGCCACCGACAACCAGGATGTTCTGCAGGGTACGATTCTGGGCCTGGATGGCAATGATCTGGTTGCGGACCAGCTCGAGAATGCGGTTGACAACGGGCTCAAAACATTGCAGAATCTCCTCGTTGGTGAAGGTCATGTAACCCTCCTCAATGCCGGCCTCGGGGAACTCAGCCTCAATACCGACATCAACAGCCCACTTCTGACCGCTGTTCCGGAAATCAGCCTTGATGCGGTTCTCAAAGTCCATGATGCACTTGGCGTAGACACGGCCAGCCATCTTGGAGCCGTCGGGCAGCTTCATCTTGCGGATCTTGGTGCGCAGAATGTTGCTGAAATTCCGGTTCAGGGCAGTCGAACCACACGAGTCACCGGAACCAGCCGTGCACTCGGCGACAGTAAAGGGGTTCTCCTCCTCGACCTCGTATGCGATCAAATCGACGGTACCACCACCACAATCGACAATCAGCAGCGCGTCGTGGACCTTGAGCTTCAGCAGACCGGTCTTGGAGCAGAACAGAGCGGCGGCCTCGGGTTCGGACACGAGAGTAAGGCGGTTATCGTTCTCATCGCGCAGGAAACCGGCCTGGATGGCGGCGGCACGGGTTGCAGCCTTGCCAGCGTCATTCCAGATAGCGGGCACAGTGAGGTAGTAGCGGATGTTGCGCTCCTCACGGTTGAACACTTCGCCGAGCGTCTTCTGCAGCGCAGCGCGCATAGCCTGGCGCAGCTTGAAGAGGTAGTCGGCGGCGACATCGATCTCGGACTTGCCTGGCGGCAGAGGCGGCAGGTTGATGGGGTCAATGTATGTGTTGCCGGACAGCATCAGCTGCAGCTTAAACCACTCGACCTTTTGCACGCCCGCCTTGGGGTAACCCGTGGGCGCGAGGGGCGTCAGCGATATCGGGGCCCCAGCCAACGACCTTCTGATACTGGTCGTAGTAGAGGACTGTCGGAATCTACAAGGCGCTGTTAGCAGTGGCTTTCTTGGCTTCTTTTGTGGTGGAGGGACGTGGCCTCTGGCGGAATTTGTCTCACCTTTTGCTTGGTGTACGAACCAGCACCGGGCCATTCTGTGATGATATCCTCCTTTGCCTCGTTGTTGGTAGCGAAAGCGAAAGCGACACCAGAAAACGTAGTACCCTGAGGGTGTTAGCAAGACACTTTACAAAGCTGACAAACATACAATGGAACACCTGGCACACGAGGGAACATACAAAATCAATACCGACAATCAGCTGAGCCTTACTCCGGCTGCTGCCTTCGACTTCGGCGGCTGGGCGGCCGTACGCGGCCGGAACCTGCTGCGGTTGCGGCGGGACCTGGCCGTAGCCCTGGGGCGGGGCACCGTTGTAGCCGGGCGGGCCACCCATAGCCGGGGGACCACCAGGAATCTGCATCTGTGGCGGGTAGCCGGGCACAGGGGCACCGGTGTTGATAGGAGGAGGACCACCAGCCATTTGAGAAGGGGGGGCACGGGGAGGGCCGCCAGGAACAGGAGTGCCGGCGGGAGGGTATCCGGAAGTGTAGCTGGGCGGACGAGGCGCACCAGGGACGTTGTGGTTCATGACGGCGGGCTGCTGGATGCCCAGAGGAGTGAGGCCGAACGGCTGTTGCTGCTGTTGCTGCGGAGCACCAGCAGGCGGCGGCGTGAAAGTGGACGCAGGCTGTCCTGGGACAGGGCTGGTAGAGTTGGGCGCGCCGATATGGGCGGAGGGCTGCGAGGCAGACGTAGGCGGCGGGACGGGCGGCAGAGGTCCTTGAAGGCCAGCCGGCGACGGGTGAGGCGGCTGCTGCTGCTGTTGCGGGGGTCGTTGATGCGGTGTCTGGAGCTGAGGCGTCTGCGACGGAGGAGGGGGATGAGACTGGAGCGAATGCTGCTGGCCAGGCGGGGGAGTGGGATGAGGAGAGGGAGAGGGAAACTGCTGGGGGATCTGAGGAGGGGCGGCAGAGACGTTGTAGACAGGCTGTTGTTGCTGGTTCGCGGACGGAGGGCCTTGAATGCTGGCGGTGGATTTGCGTTTGCCAAAACCGAAGGCTTTCAGTCGAGTGTTCAGCGAACTCATAAGGAAGACTGGGAAGGGGAAGGGGAGGGAAAGAAATAAGAATCGGACAGGAGAAAGAAAGAGGGAAGAAAGAAAAGAGAAACGAGGTGTGGAGGGGGGCGTGCAGAGAAGGAAAAAGGAAAGGAAAAGGCAGGGAAAAGGCTTAGGGGAGGCTAGGGCAAAGAAAGGCAAAGGCTTTGGGAAATGGAGAGAAGAAGGCAAAACGGGGAGGGGACGAAGCACAAAAGAGCCCAGGAAGCCCAAGAAGCCCAAGAAGTCCCAAGTAAACGGGCAATGCAGGGCAGTAGGGCAGCCGGGAGGGGTGCGTTAGCGAGGGGTCCAAACGAAGACAACAGCCGGGTGCTGAGAGACAAGAAAAAAAGAGGCGTTTCTCAGCAGCTGTAGGGATCAAAGGGAGGCGCACGCAGTACGCAGCGTTGTTGGGAACGGATGGGCAATGGGGCTGTTGCATGGAAAAGGGGAAACGGTGAAGACGAGATACTAGAGGACGGACGACGGAGTACAAGTTGACGAGAAACGACGAGAGCGGGGGCCAGTGACTTTGGAAGGAGAGGAAGAGCGGCGAGGAAGAGTGGGGAGGGCAGGAACGACACGACAGAGCTGGACAGAAAGCGGTTCCTGGCGTAAGAAATAAGGACTATCGGGGCGGCTGGGCAGCGATGGCGTTCGGCTAGCTGCGTGATGTTCTTGTCTCTTTCCCTTGCGATTTTATTCTTTGCGACTCGAGGTGCGCGGATGGCAACTGCAATACGAACAGGGCCCTAGTTTGGCACGTTCCGGGGCTTGTTTTCTTACTGGTTTCCACGCCGATTTCCCCATCTCTCCTTCCCTGTTCGAAGCTCGAGTAATTTGGGTTTTCACAGCGAGAAGGAACGATGGGAACAACAGACAAGAAAACAAGCAAAGGCAGGACCTGTCCTCATACTCCGTAGGGTGCTCATGGGAAGGAACGAAGGAAGGCTTGTGCAGAGGGGCAGCAAAGACGAGGAAGGAGGGGAGGAGGGGGACAGCGCCGCCGCCAATTGGTGTCTGTTGGCTTTGACAGCGGGGTTGGCCAGGGGGGTAAGCAAGCACCCTGCAAGTCGTTAAACGGTCGAAATGGTCTCACGTCTGCAGGTAAGGCTGAGGCCGGCCGTTTTTTTTTTTTTTTTTTTTTTTTTTTAAAATAACGAATACGGGGCTGCGGATGGGGACATGAGGCAATAACGGTGGCAGACCAGTTGCCGTCAGCCAAATACTACGCAGTACATCGTAAGAGGCAGGTGTGGAGGCTGCCTTTCGTCGAGTCTGTCCTGTTCAACTTGACACACGATCGAGTTGAGAAGGAGCGTTGGATACAGCATCAGATGTCGATCCAACACCGCACGTCTCTTTGTCTGGCGAGGAAGGCGTGGCCAGCTACCACAAAAACTACAAAAGCCACAAAGGCCAATCAAGGAAGGCACTGTCCTGATCCGGACGCATGACCGCCGGCAGTCGGGAAGAGTGAAAGGAGCGTCTGTTGGTTGTTCGATCCATACCTTTTGCTTTTCTCTTTCCTGCGTTTCTACTCAGTAATAGCAACACAATATAGCGTATGCCACACAACGAAGCAAAGGGCACAAACGGCGGCGCGTAGAGGATGCAAGGACAAAACGGGTGCTATCGTGGGCCCTCGGTTCCTGTTTGCCCTGCGACTAAAACCAGTTGCTTCGCCCCCATAGCTGGAGCTCCGTTTTGAACCCGGCCCCACGCTAGGTCCCTCAGCCGCGTTTTATGGGGCCTCGATCTAATTTGCCAGTTTAACAAGGCGCACACAGGCACAGGAGGGAAGGAGCAGCAGCAACAGGCAAGAACTGGCAGGAGAGACAGAAAACCCGAGTGGATGAGCAAGAGAGTAAGGGTACGGAGTTCATGTATGTACGTCGTATTAATCAGGAGTTGCGAGAGCTGAGGAGAGCTAGCAGAATCCCAGAGCCCGTTTTCGATACTCCTGCGGCCGTGTCTGTTTTCGTACACCGTTAAAAGGTCTTCTGCCAGTGTTTCGTAGGACTTTTGGCCTGCCAGTCCTAGGACTTTCCCTAGGTTTGCCGTTACTGGCCGCCGTTTTCGCCTAACTGGGTCAAACCCGTGCCCCGTCTTGTTCTTCAACGGCTCCTTCCATATTCGTTTACCTTGAGTCCTTGACAGACCCTCTCATCGCAGCCTTTGATGCTCAAGGCTTCACATTAATTACAATTTCAGATTTGCCGACTGTGGCCACCCGCGTACTTCACAGTGACAGACGTTTTCTCCTTCTTCTTCTTCTTTTTTGACTTAGAAATCCTGAAAATTCATTGACCTGCGTCCGACGTCCATCGCAGTCCCTTCCAGAAGAAACCATCTTGCTGCTTCTGCACTTCGCTGCAGCCATCTTTCGAGTTTCGTCCGTCCTCGTACTCGTTTAGTGGTTGGTCAGGCCTGCCGGCCGCCGTCCGCCATGCTCAGTCCAGTAGATCGAGACGACTGCTCCGCCACGGCGTTCTGCCTCGTTTTCCAGGGATGGCTATTGCTTTAGCGCCTGCCAGCTAAAAAAGAACAACACAACCGATCGGCCAGGGCTGCTCAGCCTCAAGCCAAGATTGTGTTCCCGAACCACGTACCCGCGGTGCAACTCCTGATCCTTCGCCGCGGGTGTGGTAATTCCCTAGCTCGACGTTACTCTGTCGTCTGGATACTCTGGTTCTTACTGCGTACAGTCTTGATGTTCTCATCACACCACATCAGGATCGACGACATGAACAGTCTGATCTTTTGAACGGCCAACTTCATTTCTTCTATTTGTAGCACTCGATCCTGTCACGGTTGTGTCGATCTCTCGTTACTTTTTTCTTTACTCACCACTTGCTGTGTATTGACTGTCGTTCTACTGGATATACACCAGGCAACTCTTTCCACTTAAGCACCAAAGCTGGTGTATTTCGTGCTCCCGCATGCATGGCAGCCCAAACAAGTCAAGAAGAAGCCCATTTGCGGCTGAGTTTTTGAGACTCGGCCAACAGTGCTCGGCGCTTAGTCTTTGGCTACATACACGCCTCACCCACCCCCAAAGCTGATCGACTGGAAAGTTTAGAGCCGCATCCAGCGCGGTCCGGACCAACAATGTCCAGATTCTAGTGAGGCCGAAGATATGTTCACGTGTGTCTCTGCCTGTGGCCTTTGGTTTTCGGTCTCATCGGCGTATCTCTTTGACAAGACTCGCTTAAAAAGCTTGACGTTCATCTATCCGTTGACACTACGAAGGACCTTCAGCCACACGTTGTAAGTATTAGCTCCTTGCTGCCGCTTTGTTTTTGTTACAACTCTCCTCTCTTCTCTAATAAGCGCCGTTACCAAAGGTCTTTTTGTCTGCATTTCGACAGGACCCTCGGCCACGGCTGCACCCGCTACCATAGCTCTGATCCTGCCGAAATCGTCCGGGGTAGACCGGCACCGAGGACGCAGCTTTAGAAACTAATTGCTCGCTCGGCATGTGGCAGTCGCATGTCGATCTTGAGTTATGAAGGTCATGGCGGCTTCGGCGGGCTCAACGTCATTTTTTCCCCAGCCGCCCGCCGTTGACGCGAACCAGGCCAGACTCGAGGACACACGGACAGACATATATATATAATAGAATGAATGTGCCACGCGAAAAGACTGTCAAAAGTTATATGAACCGGATGGGATCTGACACTACTGTGTACTATTCCGAAACCACATCTGCCGCAGCAGGCCAACAACTCACAATGACCTGCGAATCGTGAATCGAGCTATGAGCCTGCGCCTCGTTAGCTTGATACTGCGTATAATTGCATCACCATGCTACCGCACCTGCCGGTGGCACTTTTTGGTGATTGGCTCTTTCACGGCGAACGGAAGTTCACATGAAGAGGAAATGTTGATGAAAATGATCACAAGCAGAAGGAACAGCCGGTTTCTGCTGGCGTGTACTCTTTCCCTCAACGAGTTCGTTTTGTAAAAGCGCCTTCTCATGTTCGTTCCTGCCCTTTTACACCAATCTAGCACAATCGCCCCAACTAGTTCAGGGAGTCGAGACGGTTGCAGTCAAAGCAGGAAAGAAGCATCGTCAACCGGCCAGGCCTGCCTTCCTGACCTGGTTTTGCTCTTTCCCCTTTTATGTGGCAGTCGTGAGGGGAGCAGGCCCACCCGAAACACACTGCATTTCGCTCTCCGCTAGAGCCCTCCTGCCCCTTATCTACTGAGTACCGCTTCTTGGTCGTGCCTTCCAGATCTTCGTTCTGCCCTCTCTTTCGTCCCAACTTTTCTAATTTGTTTCAACAAGTTGGCTTTCCCGACCGCCTTCTTCCTCTTCTCGCCGATCCTCTCATGTGCTCCTATTTCTTTCCAGCGTTTTTCCGGCTTGCATCGCAGCTTTTCTATCTTGGATTCCCCAGACCTGCATCCCGCATTTTCTCGTCCTTTCTTCCCCGTGCTACCCCGTGCTCCGTGCTCCTCCTTTCGCGCCACCTTCATCTCTCATCCGCCAACCGCTGCGAGATTGTAGCCCCGCCAAATCAGCTTCACGCGATACGATACCGCATTTGTTGCTTGTTTTCTTTCCTGCTTCATTCCCTCTGGCCTACATGTTTATTTTTTTGTGCTCTCTTCCTTCCCTTTTTTCCCTTTTTCCAAACGGCTCACCAGACCGCCTGGACTCCACAATTGCGCTTCTGACGACGATTACGATCTTGCTTTGCAGCCCTGTCATTTCTTGCCTCGTCATTTTCGAGACGGCTTCTTCTTCGGCGGTTCTACCTGTCCGTCCTGCGGCCAGCACTCTTGGACTCGGCGGTTCGGCCCCTTTCTCGCTCTTTTTATACGTACTACTGGCCCACTGCTCATCCTGCACCAAGAAAGCACTGGCCTGATTTGCCAATCGGGAGTGCCCTGAAGCGTCTCTAAAAGGAAGGGGGGAAAAGACCGGTATTCCGCAGCGCGTGTCAAGCTTTAGTTGCACGACAGAAACACAAGAAAAAAAAAAGACGTACAGGAACTCGCACGCCTAGGTGAGTTTTCGCATCACTCTCGAGTTTCCTGTGCAAACTTGTTGAGGATGGTCGCATACAGCAAGCTTTCCCCATCCCTCTCCATTTTCCCCTTTCCCTCGTGTATCTTCCCCACTGGACTGGGAAGAAAAGTGGAAGCAGCGTGGCCAACCGTTGAGAGGAGAAAGAAAAGCCCGCAGACTAACACTGCATCCAGATCTTTGGCCGGGCCTTTTATTTTCGCGCTTCCTTTTGGGCCAGCCAAGCCCGCGGGCTCCCGGTGCTACATTTTGTGCGCCTTTGTGGTACTCCGTAGGATACCTTGTGTTTGTGTGCCCTGCACATCCCCTGAGAGCGGGCCTGGTTCCTACGATCTGTCGAGGCGCCAGTGGTGGCCGATGACCTCATCACAACGATCTGTCGCCAACCCACCACACACTGAAATCTGAAATCCAATCCGCGCAACGCGGGGTGAATAAGTCGGGCGCAGCGGCCGGCGTCCATACGAGCACAGCACGCCGTAAAGCTGTCGCACATAATAGAGCCCAGCGGCGCATCGTGGCGCGCCGCTGGCTGTGCTCTCGGCCACGACGACGCGCAAGAACAAGAACAGCAGAGTTCACATGCGCAAGCTCGCGCCCTGCAGGGCCCTGGTGGAATACCACAACAGCCGCCCGCACCGCACGCGACGTTGCTGTGCGACGCTCACACTCATAGTCACAGCCAAGCTCACGTTCAGAACACGCCGCAGAATCGACGTCCTCGACCTCTGCTAAATGACGGTCCACAGAACAAATCGCGCACACCCGCACCCACACCTACGCCTGTTAGAACCAAGTCGGGCCGCCTGCAACCCGCGTCGGCCTGCCTTCCATTTTCTGTTCTTCATGTGCTGTCTATCGTTTCCATTGTTGTTGTCTTAGTAAGTACTTTGCTCTCTTATTTCTGTTGCTTTTGGCGGCTTTGACGTTGCGCCCGCAGCTATGTTGCCAATGTTCTTTTCTTTTCTTCTTTTCTTTTCTTCTTTCGTTTCTTCTTTTTGTTTTTTCCCATTTGGAAATGCGTCTCTCGCTTGTCCTACTGAGCAGTACTCGCCCGTCCCTAAGCAGTTTGCTTTTCTTAGCCTGCGAGTTTTCGCCCTTAGTGTGCATGTTCTGGCGTAGATGGGCTTTGCATTAATATTTTACGTTGCTCGTGGGGCTTGTTGGCGACCCCGCAATATGCTTCCTTGCGATGCTTTGTCTTTTGCTGGCCTATGGCCGGGCCCTCTCCCCCCCCCTTCTTCCCCAAGATACGACACTATTACTCCAACTTCCTGACCTGGTCGTTGGCACTCTCTGAGACTTAAAGCCAAGCTTCGCCTCTTCTCGTCCCCTCTCCCTTTTTTGCTTGGCTGCTTTGCCTCTTCCTCTGCCTCTTGCTCCTTTCCCTTTTTTTCTCGTCTCCCGGTTCCTTTCATAACCATCACGATCCCATCGCAAAGCGCCCCTCCTGTCCTTTCAACCCGCCGACGTCAGCACAACCTCTAACCAGAGACAAAAAAAATCGCGCTGCAGACTCTCCAATTTCTTCTTCGCGACACGGGCATCTATAACTACTCGCCATTCCCTAGGCCTGCCTTCTCGCCGCCTGTTGAAGAAGCAGCTCCCGTCTGCGCAAACCACCCTTTTCCAACAACACCTCCCGTTTCTGTCCCGCTCAATATGGCGCTCGCGGCCGAGACCAAGCGCATTGTTGCGCAGTTCGAGTACTCGGACGCTGACGTCAACATTGGCGTCAAGGAGTTCCTCCGCCAAATTAGTATGTGTCCTTCAAAAAAAGCAGTAGAGCTCATACGAGAATCAAGAGCTCGCCAACCCTCTCGCGCATACCGACGCTAACTGTTTTTTGCTTCCAGACGAAGGGTTGGAAAAGTCCGGTGCAAGCATGAGCCAGATTCCGACTTATGTTACGGCTGTACCCAATGGTACAGAGAAGGTGAGAAGGTCCAATGGGCAATGGCCCAAACAAAGCCCAATGCGCCGCGCAAGCGGGGCATCGCGCCAAAGCGATGTCGTGCATGCATGCATGCTAACAATGTCACCAGGGCCTGTATCTGGCTGTGGATCTCGGCGGAACGAACCTGCGTGTCTGTTCGGTCCGGCTGAATGGTGACAATTCGTTCAGCCTCACGTACAGCAAGGCAGCCGTCCCGAAGTCGCTGATGGTGGCCAAGACGTCACGGGAGCTGTTTCAGTTCATTGCGCAACGCATCGAAAGCTTCATCAAGGAGCACCACGCCGACCACTACGAGCACCATGTTCGCCGTCGTGAGACAATGAGCAACCCCGAGGGCTACCGCGACGAGAACATCTTCCGCCTCGGCTTCACGTTCAGCTTCCCTGTCCGGCAGGTTGGCATTAACAAGGGCTACCTGATTCGGTGGACCAAGGGCTTCGACATCCCCGATGCGGTTGGCAAGGACGTGTGCGCCCTTCTCCAGGCGGAGATTGATATTCTGCACCTGCCTGTGAAGGTGGCTGCTCTTGTCAACGATACCGTCGGCACCCTCATGGCGCGTTCCTATACCAGTCCCGGCAAGACGGGCACTCTCCTGGGCGCCATTTTTGGCACGGGCACCAACGGTGCGTACATTGAAAAGCTCAGCAACATCAAGAAGCCCCTGGAGGGTGAATACGACACGACGACAGGCGAGATGGTAATCAACACGGAGTGGGGCTCGTTTGACAACCAGCTGAAAGTGTTGCCGAACACGACGTTCGACATCAAGCTTGACGCGGGGAGTGTCAATCCGGGCTTCCAGATGTTTGAGAAGCGTGTGTCGGGCATGTTCCTGGGCGAGATTCTCCGCATTGTTCTTGTTTCGCTGCTGCAGGACAAGTCGGTGCAGCTGTTCCACGACGACAACTCGAGCCACAACGACTGGCAGTCAACGACGACGGTTGCCCCCGAGTCGTGCATCTTCAAGAAGTGGAGTCTGGACAGTGCCATTATGTCGGTGGCCGCTCTGGACAACACCCCGGACCTGGGCACTCTTCGCCAGGAGCTGGACTCGCAGCTGGACGTGTACTCACCGTCAATTGAGGACGCGCAGGCGTTCAAGGCGATTGCGTCGGCCATTGGTCGTCGTGCTGCTCGCCTGTCGGCCGTGACCCTGGGTGCGATTGTGCTGCAGTCGGGCAGGCTGACGGAGGGAGACGAGCCGATTGATGTCGGTGTCGACGGCAGTCTGGTGGAACATTACCCGGGCTTCCGCACGATGATATACGACGCGCTCAAGGCGATTGACGGTATTGGTGAGGCCGGTGCTGAGCGGATCCGGATTGGCATTGCCAAGGACGGTTCAGGTGTGGGCGCGGCGTTGATTGCGCTGGTGGCGGCGTCGATGGAGAAGAAGCAGCCGACAGCCGCAGAGTCGCTGAAGCATGTGCGCAACGAGGCGCTGCTGCAAAACTCTGGCCGGCAGCTCTCGGCTGTCAACGAGGTGCCTGAGCAGGCAACGCCCAACGAAGAGGCCGTTGAAGCATAAACCAGGGGTGAAGGAATCAAGAGCAGGAAACATTTGTTACAGTGGGGGTGGAAAAAGGAAGGGAATTCGGGGTTGCTGTAAATTAGCAGAAGCATTTCTATTGCGGCCATGCACTTCTTATTGATTTTAATGCACATTGTTGTCGCTCACATTTTTATATCATCATAGCATTATAAGTTATTATTATTGTTATATCGCTGCATCGTCAACTATGAGCTGCTGTCTTTGCTTTTGTTGTTTTTGTTGTTTTCGTTACAATTAATTTGCCTTTGGCCTCTATGCAGCCCACGATGTCATATGTTGTCTGGTATTTTTCATTCCCAAAGAAAAAAAAGTAGATCCCAAACGCCAAAGTCTTCGTCTTTGACCTCTTTCTCTATTCCTCTACTGGAACATTGCTGCCGGGTACGCCCGCTCTCGCTTCTTCTTTCCCGTCGAGCTGCAACTCCTTGAGGAGGCCTGCGAGCTATTGCCTGTTGGCGGTGCAAGCAGTGTCGCGGAGCCGGATGGCGGCGGCGGCGGGCTGTCGTCGTTCTCCTTGCTGCTGGACGTCCCATCCGTCAGGTTGACCTGCGACACGCTGCGCGACACCGTGCGCGACACCGTGCGCGACACCGTGCGCGACGAGGCGGCCGTGGACGCATTCGCAGACAGGCCCGGTGTCGTCATCATGTCGGCCGGCAGGTCGTTCCACTCGGTCTCCGGGCGGCTGTTTTGGTACGACTGGGAGCGGCCGTTGGAGGGAGGGGGTGGTATCGAGTTGAGCGCCGCCGCCTGTAACGCCTGCTGCTGCTGCTGCTGCTGCTGCTGTTCCTTCTGCTGCTGCTGCTCCTTCTGCTGCTCCTTCTTTGCCTGCTGTGCGGCTTCCAAGACAAGCTGGGTCACCGACGGGTCCACGTCGGCCGACACGTCCCGCCGCACGATCCAGGCGGTGGCCGGCCGCAGGGCAAAGTAGTAGTCTTCAATGGGCGCGTCGCCCTGGCGGACAAACTGGCGCGCGGTGTACCAGGCGAGGGCGTCGTCGTGCTCGGTCCAGACGTGGGCGTACAGGGACAGTACGGGACCCGTGGTGGCCAGTGGCCCTCCCGGCCGGGCGGCCTTTTGGTTTAGTGCCTGGACCGTGGCGACGATGCTGTCGAGGGCGGCGGCCATCAGTCCACGGCCGCGGTACGGCGAGAGCAGGGCGAGGGACTGGACGTAGACGGCAAGGCCCGCACCAGGACCAGCACCAGGCGTCGAACCATGGCCAGCAAAGGGCGTTGGCTCCAGCCGACAGACAATGCCACCGACGACCGTCTTCCCATCGTCGCCGAGAATGGCGCGGTTAAACAGCGAGGCCATCCGCGTGGGGTCGGTCACGCCCTTGTAGAAGGAGTCGGAGTAGCGCACGGGCAGCAGGATGCCGTTGATGCTGACGAGGTCGGGCATGTGGATGTCGCGAGGGAAGACAATCTTGTTGGAGGCCGACGACGGGAACGAGATGGTGCCGTCCTCGAGCTCAGTGTTGGCGCCTGCAGCCTGGAAGATGCTGCGGCCGTAGGCGGGGGTGATGGGTGCCAGGTCGAGAGCGGGGTCGGGGCTGCCGCCATGGCGTGCGACGGTGTTGTTGTTGTTGTTCTTGTTGATGTTTGAAGTCATGCCGGGAGGCGGGGCGTAGCCTTTGCTGTTGCCATTGCGGGCAGACGGCGGCGGGACAAAGCGGCTGAAGCCTGGCGGGGAGGGGGTGGTGGCGGCACGTTTGATTGTGACTGGGACTGGGACTGGGACTGGGATGCTGGCTTGGGCTGGAGCTGTGGTTGTTGGGATTGGGGTTTGGGAAGCTCGGTCGAGGCAGACGAGCCAAAGAAGGAGAGGATGGAGCGCTGGTTCGGCATGGTGGCGGCTGCAGAGGAAAGACAGAAGCAAAGGAAAGAAGTCGGGCTTCACGAAAAGAGCATGGCCGACAGGCTAGTGTAGGAAGAGAGTTGAGCTCGGTCGTCGCAAGTTGAACAAGGCTGTGAGTATCGCGAGGTGGGGGTAGATTTCGATGGGAATTTGGTGGGACGAGAACCTTATTAGATCGATGCTAGGGAAGGAGACACGACTTGGGAGTGTTGGAGCGTGTTTGGCAACGCGACGTGCTAATTGGGCTCACATTCCAGCCGGTCTAGGCCTGGCCTCAAATCGATTCCTACTGTTCACTTGAGGCACACTTAGAAAGTACTTGTACTTTGTACTTGTGCTATGTTTTATTGCTGGACAGCTCGATGCGGCAAGGGGCCAAATTCAGCCGGATCGCACCTTCCGCTTGCACCACAGTCAGCCACTTTGTTGCAGCACTGAGACGCCTGAAAATAGGAGATATTGCAGCTTGCTCAGCTTGATTTGATGGGCTGTGCTCGGCTAGATCCAAAGACCAGATCACTGACTAACGAGCGACGGCCATAATACTTTGTTTCATGTTGCCATTGTTCTATACTTAGGGCCTTACTTCGTAATTCAATTTATTGAAGTAGCTACACTTCCGGCTCGCGTAGTTGCCTAGTTGGGTATTTTGGGTGACTTGATCTCGGGAAGGCTCGCTCCTTTTCTGGGACCTTGCACAAAGAGTGTCCATCAAGTTATCAACTACACAGTAATACATGATGACATATATGGCCCTGTAGAGCACACCTTTCATCGGCAGTATCTTTGATTCTCGTCTTGTCAGCCTCGTCTCATCTTCGCTTTGGTTCTTCATGCCTTTGCCTCTTCCCATTCGCTGTCTCGTCGAGGCTCATCTCCTCACGTGACCACTTTACAGGGTAAGTGCCCAGAGAGACTCCATCACTGCTTGATGGCGTTGTTTCAGAGACGAGGGCGTCATCTTTGGAATCCCAATTTTGGGTCGTTGATGCAGGGACATTGCCACTCGCACGCACATACACACATGCAAACATATATTTCGTACACACAAATCTACAGAAAATGAAACTCGGACATGCAGACGTCCTCTCCCATGCTTCAATGAATATTCAATACGATGTATTGGGCTCAGGGGGTCGGAGCGTGTGCTGAGACGCTCGCACGGCTCTGACCGTGGCCCACTGGGACGCCACGCAGCGTTGTCGGTGTATCGTGTCGTGGACACGTCGTGTGCCAAAACGAGTCTGTCAGTCTTTGGGTCAACCTACATGTACTTACTGCGTATTGTTGGATGCACCTGCAGATGAGATGCCACCCCTAATGGCCGACAGATGCTAGCGTACCTTCCGTACCCACTGTCTATTTTGTATGGGGCAAACATAGGATGGGTGGATGCGGCCCGCACGACATGTGAAGCACGTCGCGCCATCTTTTTCCAATCTTTTTTTTCTCTTTTCGTGTTCCTTCCCTGTTGCCGTGGGCGGGAGTCGCCTTGCCCCCCTAATCCCTAGCGGCCCATTCGGTTAAGCAGGGAAGGCAAGACCAGGGATTGGTTAGGAAGAAAGGGAAAAAAAAGTCTATCAAAAACTCAAAAACCGGTCGTCATCAGCAGCCGAGAAAAGATCTTTACGGGACGCACCCGAAGATAGGAGTTCATCTTCACAGTAGTTCTCTCACTTGAAAATGGGTTTAAATAACAGAATGCTCTGCCGAAGGCTACATGCATCTTGCCATAAGCCATATATATATATATGGCCAGCTACGTGCTGACACTGGTTGCTCCTTCCTCCCCAGACTCTCTACAGATGGCCCTCGTTCCTTCCCACTTTGCGTCGGGACTGACGTCCTGATTCAGTAGTGATAGTTTGTGCCTGTCATTTAGCGGTCTGTCGCCTGCCGGACCGCGGATGTGGGCCTTCCTTTTAGTTATGCGTAAGTACATTAAGATACGTCGTAAGATACCTTATGGGTAGACCAGACGGAGTACTGAGAAGGAAAATAGCCAGTGCTGGTTTTGTTGCTGCCGGGGCGGTAGCCAGGTGCTTCCGCAATGCTTCCGCAGGCGCGTAGGCGGCACGTTCTGGACAAGACCACTGTAAACCCGCTGTAGGCCCGCTGTAGGCCCACCCGAGCCACTGTATTATGGCCCTGTATTTGTTAGATTATTATCACAGGCTCGAACTACTCACTACTATGGCGCCTAAGGTGAGACATATTATTTCCTCCGCTCCCTCGGCCTTGCCGCCACTGGCCTGGACAGCACACCCTGAACGCTCCTTCCTCCTGGCTATCCCTTGCAGGCGCTTGGGCTCTCCTGCCTGTCTTGTCCCTGTTTCGCACCCATTTCCCGATTTCGACATCCCCAATCACGAAGATCGCACCTCCTGTCAAAACTGTCGAACCGTATCAAAGTCGACGCCTTTGAAATCCCACGATACGTCTGCATTTGCTGCTTTCATTCAGGACCGTACGTACAACCTAGCCGTGCAGCATCGATCGGCACGAACTCAATACAATCCAATACAACCAGAATACAAACAGGCCGTCCTTTTGCCCAGCTCCAGCAATCAGCAATGGTGGTGCCATAGCTACAGCCTTTCCTCTTCGACCTCTCTGCCGTTCGACCTTCAACCCTTCTTTGATCCTTGTCTGCCTCCTCGGCCTCGAGTATCACTTGATCGTCGACCTCTCATCGTCGTACGCCGAGCTTTTGTTGTTTTGCCCGTTAATCTCGACTGTCAACCGACCTTTTACCGCCCCAACAACGCCAGCGGCCAATTCACCAACGGCACCCATTGTCTGACTTTCGCCTCAGAAATCCATCACCGGCTAATTCGTGCCTCCGACTTGCGTGACCACCGAGTCCACACCCTCCAATCCTCCTATACTCGTCCTCGACAAACCTCCCTTTTTCTTTTACCATCGCGTAACCTGGTCTCCAAGTACCAGCAATTACCAGCTCCTTTTTCCAAAGCTCTTGAGCTCTTGTCCAACAACAACACAACAGCAACGAATGAGACCTTCCCCACGTGCATGCATGCGACCTGACCAGCAATAACAACAACACCGACAACAATACCGACAAGAATAAAGACGACAGGCCGTCTTCTCGTGTTTGCTCAGCTGTGGCTCTGTCGATCTCTTGACCTGGCACACAATCTTCCGGGCACCATGTCTCGAAACGACACCGGCCGGGCCGGTGTCGTCACTGCCCCTGCCGACGGCAACGGCATGGACAAGCTCGCCAGCGCCATTCTCGACGACTTGCTCTACAACGTCATCCACGACCTGATTATGAAGACACACCGCGACGAGAAGCAGGCCCGTGCTGCCACGGCCGCCATTCGTGTCGAGACCCTGGCTGCCGAAGCCGCCCAAGATCTTGCTGGTGCCACAGGCGAGTCCAAACCGGAAGGACACCACGAGACCGACGCCGCCCTGTACGAGAGCGGGCAAGTCACCCTCAAGGCGAACCCCCTAAAGACCACAACCGACATCCTCTGCCCCCGCTGCCACTTGCCGCGCCTCCTGTACCCGACCGACGGCCGCGGCGCCCACAAGCCCGACCCCAACGTGACCTACTGCAAAAAGCACCCCTACATTGACAAGCCGGGCTGTGACATTTACGGCCAGATGTGGGTGGCCCCCGGCCCCGGTCGCGGCAAGAAGAAGAAGGACTTTGACAAGAAGATCTCGGCCGCCATTCACGCTGCCACCACGGGTTTCGACGGCGAGGACGGCAAGCCGGGCGCCAACGGCACGGGCGAGCAACGGCCGCCCAACGTCTTGTCGTTCCCCTCGGCCACCTGCAGCAAGTGTAAGCGCTGTATTCTGGTGTCGCGCCTCAACAACCACATGGGCTCGTGCATTGGCAACAGCGGCCGCAATGCCAGTCGGGCGGCTGCCGCCAAGATTTCAAACGGTGGCAGCGGCAGTGGCCGCGACTCGGCCATGACCGACCACACACCGCCCAACAGCCAAAAGGGCACGCCCATGCCCAGCTCCCAGGGCAGCCCGCGGAAACGCGACGCCGACGACTTTGACGACGACAACCACAACGGCGGCGGTGGCGGCTATGATGACTCGGACATGACGGGCGGCAGCCAAGGCACGGCCAAGCCCACCAAGAAGAAACTCAAGTCGTCTGCTTCGGCGTCGGCGTCGGCGGCTGTGTCCCAGGCCGGCGGCTCGGGCAGCGCCACGCCCTCTGCCTCGTCAAGCCAGGGCCTGTCCGTCGCTCTGAACAAGAAGCTCACGCTCAAGATGAAGAACGCACCCGGCTCGCCGGCGGCGGCGGCGGCCGCGGCCGGACCGACCAAGAAGCAAAAGGCCAAGCCCAGCTCGGCCCTCAGTTTCGGGCGCAAAATTGATGACAACTACGACGACGACGAGGACGACGACGGCGACGACGGCGACAACGGCGACAACGACCGCGATTATGTGGACGACGACGACTACACCCGCGGCGGGCGCATGGATGAGGACGACAACGACGATGACGGCAGCGATGTCCGCCGGAGCTTCAAGAACGGCCACAGCTCGTCCAAAAGCAACGGCAACGGTGCCTCTGCCGGCGTCTCTTCGTCTTCTCTCGGCGGCGCCAACGGCAAGCTGAAAAAGAAGAAGAAGAAGCTGATGGGCGGCCCGCCCTCGGCCTCATCGACCCCTTCGTCCTCCCCACCCAAAAAGACCACCAAGGTGCCCGTGCCCCCAATACCGGGCAACAAGAAGGTCAAGCTTGTGGGCAGCGGTGGTGGTCTGGGCAGTGGTCTGGGCAGTGGTCTGGGCAGTGGTCTGGGCAGTGGCATCAACAGCAAGGCCACGCCTCTCTCGCCGCCCGCATCCAAGAATGGGGGCGGCCATGCCCGGGACATTGATGCCGGCTCCGAGTCGTCAGGCACCATGTCGTCGCCGAGGGGCTAAACCAACATGGTGCCGCTTCAAATCTTGTTTTTCCCCCCAAGTTTCGGCAGGTTCTTGGCTTCTTTTGGTTTTTCTTTTGCATCATAACAGATCCGCGTTGGAAAGGACCGGCTGGCGGGCGTCGGGTGGTGGAAAGGCGCAGGTGCCTTTTGTTTTTCCTTTTTTTTCTTATACAATCTTGCACACATGTATAAACTTGGTTGTCTTGTTTCTGTTTCTGCTTTGTCATTTCGGCCTTTCTGCTGCTCACTTTGTCTACTGACAGTCGACGCATTGAACGAATGGACGTGCCTCTTGCTTCTTGGCTTCTTGTTTTTTGCGTTGCCTTTTTCATATCATCATTGTCGGCCGAAAACACAATAACTGGGTGTCGGTACCATTTTCCTGTCTTGTTTCCTTTCCTCCTTTCTTCTGCTTCTTCTTCTTCTGCCTTTTTTTGGCCTTTCCTTGTCCTATTTTCTCTATCTCTTCTCACTCGTGAGACGAAAAAGGGGGGCTGCATTGTACAGAGACCGGGAATGGTCCGGCGTTTTTGCTCTTATTTTTTGGCTTTCAGAGTTTTCACTTTTCGAGTCAAACAGTCAAGAGTCACAAGTCTACATCTCTTTCTCTAATTTGAGCTTTCTGACCAACCATAATACAAATTTCTCCCATCATATATATCATCGTCTCGCTATACTCAATGTGCCATCACGCACGCACTCCTTGCCTACTCCTCCTCTGCTTTGATGACACGCGCCTTCTTGAGCTGCAGCGTCTCCCGTGGCCGGTCCTCGGCGTCCACCGCCACCTGGCCCATCCGCCGCAAGACACCCATCCCGGACTGTACCCGGCCAAAAATCGTGTGCTTGCCGTCCAGCCAGGGCGTCGGCGCCAGCGTCAAAAAGAACTGACTGCCGTTCGTGTTGGGCCCCGCATTCGCCATGCTCAGCACGCCCGCGCCCGTGTGCTTCAGCTGCAGCTTGCTCGACGGCGGCGCAATCTCGTCTTCAAACTTGGCGCCATAAATGCTCTCGCCGCCACGGCCCGTCCCCGTCGGGTCGCCGCCCTGGACCATGAAGTCGGCAATCACGCGGTGGAACACGGTCCCATCGTAGTAGCCGCGCTCCGCCAGCGTCGCAAAGTTGCGGCATGTGCGGGGCGCGTGGTCCGTGTAGAGCTCGACCGTGACGGTGCCCTTTGAATGCGTTTGTGAGTCGAGGAGAAGAGACCCAAAAGGAGAATAAGAGAGAGAGAAAGAAGCGGGTAGACTCACCATGCTCGTATCAAGTGCTACTGCTGTTGCCATGTTTGCGTTTGTTTCGTGTGTGATGGGAGGAGACGTGTAAGAACAGCCGCTCTATCGGCCGTCGGCCGATTTGTAGATTGAACTGATGAGATTGCGTGAGCAGTACTGAAACTGTAGGCCTGTTGATTATACAAGATAAAGTACCTAGAGGTCGTATGTTGTGCCACTGGTACCGCGTCGATATATGTAGTCGTTATAGATTTTCTTGGGTATTTTTAAACCAACAAGTGCTTGTCGACGTCGTCAAAGCTGGAAAGCTTCAACTAACTGAGTTGGTGGCCAGCCAAATTCGGGTGGCACGTATGATGACTAAGCATTGACGTCCGTCTCCCAAGCTTGACTGGCCGCTGGGGTTTCAGTGACCCACTTATTTCCAACTGCAAGCTGTCACCGTGGGACAGCCCTGTACCAGGCCACATATGAGGCAGCTGCGATCAACACTCTTACCTCACCCCTTCCGTTTACAACACTTTCCACCTCAACTTTCCTCTGGACAACTATCAACTATTTTCATACACCCACTCTCATCACCAGCATCTATTTCAGTCTATTTCAGCAAAGACCAGCAGCAGGTATAGAGCGCCCTGCAAAGCTTGCAGCACACCTGTGCACCGTCTCCTGCCACGATGGACGAGCTCTCCATCAACGGCACGTTTACCAACGATGTCTTGGCCGACATTGCAGCCAATGTTGCAGGCAACATTACAGGAAACATTACAGGAGACATTACAGGAAACATCACCAAATATGCTGCCGCCGCCAACTTGGCACCAATAGCGGCTGCCCGCGCGGCCTTTTCTCTGTCAGACCCGTCCACATACACGCCGCTGCTGTACGCCTACCGCCACATGTTTCTGATGGAATTGCGCATCCTCATTCTCGCGCTGGGCATCATCTACCTGGGCGCCCACGCATCGTTGTCTCGACCACACTCGGCAGCCCCGCGAGATGGCGAGGACGACGAGGCCGGCGGTGACGGAGAAGCAGAGGGCAAGAGCAAGACGAAAAAGAAGAAGAAGAAGCGGACGGCCGACGTGGCCAAGGAGAGCATCCGCTTGCAAGATGCGCTCTTGATGCCCTTTTTTGCAGCCGCGGCTCTGATTGGCTTCTATTACCTGATCCAGTACATGCAGGACCCGGCTCTGCTGAACCGCATCTTGCGTGCGTACACGTCGCTGGTCGCCGTGGCGAGCGTTGGTGCGTTCCTCGGCGGCGGTCTGAGCCTGGCTGCCTCCATTGTCTTTCCGAACGTGTGGACGTCCCGGGGGGATGGCCGTCTCCACCGGGTCGATGGAGCCAAGCGCGTGCAATGGGTGCGCAAGGCGACAGCATCGGACACGACGGAGGAGGCCAGCGCCTGGGACGAGGACCCGACCCGGACGACCCCGTTCCCCGATTTGTTGGCAGCGCCCATTGGCTGGCTGCCGTCCCGGTGGGCAGCCCGTGTGACATCGACCGCCTGGACGGTGCGCCGTCTTGTCTGCGCGTCGTGGTCGATCCACGTGTCTCTGCGCGGCTGCGGCGAGGAGGCGATTGAGGGCCTGACGATCCACACCATCACCGGCATGGCCCTGGCCGGCCTGACGGTGTACCTGTACTACTTTGTGGGCGTTTTCCCGTCGCTGCTCAGCAACATCATGGGCCTCGGTATGAGCTACCTGTCGCTGCAGCTGGTGTCGGGCACGTCCTTTGCGATCGGCTCCACTGTGCTGCTGGGCCTCTTTGTCTACGACATTGTCATGGTTTTCTACACGCCGTTCATGGTGACGGTGGCGACCAAGGTCGATGCACCCATCAAGATTGTGGCCGCGTCCGGAGGCCAGTTCAGGTTTGCTGGGACTGGGTGACATCGTGGTGCCGGGCATCTACATGTGCCTGTGTCTGCGCTACGACCTGTACCGTCACTATGCAAAGCAGATGAAGCATGTCGAGACGACACTGACGGCAGAAGTGGCCAAGTCGGGGGCGGCAGACGATGCGGCAGACGATGCGGCAGACGATGCGGCAACCAAGACGACAGCCACGACAGCCACGACTGCAACGACAGCCACCCGCGAGGTCAAGGCGCAGTACATTGACCCCCAGGGCCGTTGGGGCGACCGGCTCTGGACATGGGGATCGGCGACGGCCGCGACAACCCGCGGACTCAAGGCGTCACGGTTCGACAGGCCGTACTTTACCACCTCCATGGTCGCCTACGTCATTGGCCTGGCAGCGGCCATGGGCGCCATGCTCATCACACGCAAGGGCCAGCCGGCCCTGCTCTACCTGGTGCCAGCGCTGCTGGTGGCGACATGGGGCCGGGCGGCGTTGACGGGTGACCTCAAGGGCATGTGGGCATACACAGAAGACGGCGCCCTGGATACCAAGGACGTGGTTGTCGAGGTGGATGCCGACGGCAAGCCGATCAAGGCGGACGAGAAGAAGGACGAGAAAACCGAGGACAAGGAGGGCAAGGAGGACGAAGAGGAGAACGGCCGTGACATCTTTGTTTTTGCGATTCGTGCACCGCCCGAGTCTGACTTTTTCGAGATGGATATCTGAGTTTGTGAGCTTGAAGGCATCTGTGGTGCTCTCTGAAACTGAACTGTAGTCTAAAAACAAGAGCGAAAATAGGACTCCATTCTCGCTTGAACGTTTAGAACAATCAAAACAACTGCTTTTATCGGAAGACTATAAAGAGTGACAATTAAGACAGGGTTGTGTCAGGCACCTTGCTCATGGCTCGCCGTCTCGTCTGCTGAGGCCCATCAGAGTTACGTAATCATTTTGTGTGACAGCGACGACCAGCGACAGCCATAGACGACCATAGACAAGCTGTCCCGCATCACGGTCCGGTGTCACCGAGCTCATCTCAACAACCAACTGTTTCGCTTTCCTAGGTGCAACCTTGTCTTTCGTTTGTGCACTTTGATTCATCTTTTTTCTCTGCATTCGCTGGCCCATTTGTGTCCAGATCATGGCATAGCCGCCTCTCTTTGGAGTGCCCCACATTAGCTCTCCCCGTCGTTCGCTCCTGCCATTTACACGGCACATTGCGTGGTCGTTTCTCGCGCCTTCCTCTTTGCAGCTCCTGCCCTCTTTACACCCCTTGCCCCATGGACACCCTCGCTCCTTCCGCCCGGCCAGTACTGGTGCAATGGATTGTCGATACCCGCTCGTTATGGCCTGAGGCCACACAAACCCAGCAACTGTCGACCGCAGTAGGTCTCTCTCGTCTCGTCTCCTCACGTCACGTCCCGTTTCTTCCCATCGTCACCACCACTAACCGTCCAGGCTTCCCGCGCACTAGCAGCCCTGTTGACCGACGAAGAGCGCGCCGGCGTGCTCAAGTACTATCATGTCAGGGACGCGAAGATGGCACTGGCCTCGCAGCTGCTCAAGCACTTGATTGTGGCTCGGTGCGGCCATGCAAAGGGCGGTGGTCCTGTCCCATGGCGCAAGACGGTGCTCGCCCGCGACGCGCACGGCAAGCCCGTCTTCTACAGCGACGACGGCAACGACGGCAACGACGGCAAGACGAAGCAGCCCGTCGTCTTCAATGTCAGCCACCAGGCCGGTCTGGTTGTTCTTGTGGCTGCGTATGGCGGCGACGATCCGGGCGGCATCGATGTCGGCATCGACGTCGTGTCTCCGACTGAGAGACGGACACGCGATCTGCAGATGATTGCCGATGCCGATGCCGATGCGGCCGCACCCTCGTCGGGCTGGCCGCACTTCGTCGATGTCCATGCCGACGTTCTCGCGCGCAGCGAGGTGCGCTATCTCGAGAACCTGCCGACACACGACAACGACGAGCGGCTGCGCGCGTTTTACGCATTATGGTGCCTGCGCGAAGCCTATGTCAAGATGACGGGCGAGGCATTGTTGGCAGAGTGGCTCGGCGACCTGGAATTCAAAGAGTTTCAGGTCCCAAAGGCGCCCAGCTCATACAAGGACAGTCTGCACCAGGGCGACATGGTGACAAAGCACGACATTCGGTTCCACGGTGCGGCTGTGGGCGACAAGGTCAAGGTGTGTCTACGGAGTGTAGGCGTGGACTACATGGTGTGCACGGCGGTGCGGTCCAGACCGGCTGCAAAGGCCTTGTCTCTACCGACAACAGACGCCTTTGAGGTGCTGACGATGGACGACATTCTCGACTTTGCTGAGAGGACAACATGACATGAAATGAAGTGAGAGGGAGACGAAAGAACCTGTAAGACACGCCGAAAGTGCATTGTCTTGGACCTTTTTCTTGCTTTGTTTGTTCGGCATGTTTGTTTATGAATATCAAATCATATTTAAGGAGATCTAAACACAGACGTGTCCGACATCGCGAACAAGAAGACGAAAATAAAGAAAGTCGGCGTAACGCAGGACAAGAATTCTATGTGAAACGCCAATGGTATCCAACAAGGAAAGCACCTCTCTGAAAAGAGAACTTTCAGATAATGAAAAGGCAAATAAAATGAACCAAAACAGAAGCAAGACAAAAAAACAAAAACAAAACAAATAACCGATGGTGCTCGAGACAGAGACAGCCACCCATTCGGGCCGGACTGTCTCTCCATCTGTTCCCAATAATCAAATGTTGTACCCAGTCTATCCAATCCATCAGCCGTCAACTCGAACAACAAGGGGCGGCCAGCTCGACTCCACGCGTCCCTTTCAACTTCGCAGTCTCAACACCGGTGTCTCTCTCTCAATCAACGTCGCCGGGCTCAAACAGACGGCGGCTTGCTGCCGTTGATGCTGTTCATCTCCGTGCCGGGGGCGTTGTAGACCTCCTGCGAGGTGCCCTGGAGACCGAAACCAGGCTGGCCGACAGCCAGACAGAAGACGGCCACCACGATCATGACACTCTCGAGGCCGTAAAATAGGCCCTCGTCGTGGAAGAGGTCACCGCTGTAGCCCTCGCTGAGCTCGTCAATACGGTAGATGCAACGGACGAGAACCAGGATGATGGCGGCCCAGAGACCAAGCAAGAAGATGCGGAAGCGGCCCGGGCTGGCGAGGTGGGTGCCAAAGCCGTGGTTGCGGCGGTAGTAGCGGAAGAGGTAGTCCAAGGAGAAGAGAATAAAGACGACGAGGGTAAAGACCTGGAAGGAGAGACCAAACAGGGACATGTTGACGCCCACGTTGTCGTCGCCAGACGAGGTCGAACTCAGGGCACCGCCGGCGGCCTGGAAAATGAGCGAGATGATGTCGCAGGGGATGAAGAACCAGATGAAGAGCTTGGGGTTGAAGCGGGCGAGCGACCGGTCAAGAAAGGTGATGCTGGGCAAAGGGTTAGCGAGGGCACGAGCGAAGCGAGTTGACAAAAGAAGAGCTCGCTCTCTCTCTCTCTCTCTCTCTCTCTCTCTCTCTCTCAGAGCAAGAATACGAGAACTTACGTCCTCGACAGAGTCACATAGATGGCGGCGCAGAAAAAGACGGGTGCCGTGGTGATGCAGACTGGAGATGTTAGCAACGATGCGACTTGGACTGCTTGCTGCTTGTCATCCACGGGGCACTCACTGATCTGGATGAGGAAGCCGTTGAAGGAAAAGGGGTTGCCGTGCATGATGATGCGGCCAATGTAGCCAATGATTTCGTCAATGCAGCCCAGAATCATGGGTATGGCAAAGCCGCCCAGCGTCTGGCGCCAGCGGATGCCCTCGACGGCATGGATGGCGAGGGCAATGGCAAAGAGGGCGATGAAGACGGCACCGGCCGCGATGGACGGCTGGTACTGAAGAACACTCCACTCGACAGGGCAGATGGCGAGCGTACAGTTGGCATCGGAGCCGTAGGCGATGAGGCCGTCGGGAAGCTCACTCATTGCAACGGTGACGGTGACGGAGACGGTGGTGGTGGGGTGGTGGTGGAAAGAAGTGGTGACAAAAACGGTTGCTGGATATATCAGTAAAGAAAGGCGTGACCGGCCGGTCCGGACTTGGTGATGCAATGTCGTCGAGACGGACGCAAAGGAGAGAACAAGGAATATCAAAGCAAGATAGAGGTGGAATAGACAATGTAAGAAATGCTGCCGTTGTCGTGTCGAGTCGAGCTGTTGTCGATCAGCTAAGGCTAAGGAAGAGGAAGGAAGGGGATACTGCGAAGGAGACGATAGAGAAGGTGAAGAAGGGAGGGACAGGGCAACTATATAAAGTGTCAAAATGTTCGAAAGCAAAGAACGTGAACGGAGGGCGATATGCGAGACCGATGTTGGAACGAATAGAGCAGGGGCTGGTGAATTGAGAGTTCCAGGGTCTCTCCAGAGATTGGCAAGCCTGGGGAACGGTCTGGGGCTGTGAAGATAGTAAGAAGAGGCACAGGGCTCGTTCGCCGTCGAAAAGATTGGGTGTCGGGCCCAGGTAAGACGGGTCAACCGTTTTGATGGTGCAGCGTCCGGGTAGTTGTGTGCGTCTGTGTTGCCCGTGTGCTGTGTATCGCTTGTAACTCCGTATATGGGGTGTACGGAGTATGTGACTTGTTTTATTTTTATTCTATTTTTTGCTAGTCCCTCTTTTTACGTCTCAAACTGTCGATTGGTCCAGGGTTGCTGTCAGGACGTGAGGCTCGGCGCAAGACGTTGGAGCTGAAGGAGGCAAGAGGTGAGAAACGGCAGCTCAAAAAAAAGCGAGTACGAGGCGAGAAACAGCCTTGATCAACAAGAAAGAGATATCTGAAGTGCTGAATGTCGACAATGGGGCAAAAAATGAAGATGAAGACAGACGAAGAAGAGAGAAGAGAGTTCACGGTACGATCCGGCAAAGGAACTCGTTACAATCACCGGCCGGCCCGTCTCGACGTTTAAACGGCACACGTCGTGCGTTAATGGGTACCCTTTGTCATTCCTTTTCTTCCTCTGGGCCCATATTGGCCCATTCATATTGGCCTATTTTCGCTTCTTTGGCTTCTTTGGCTCCCTTGATTTAACGGGTCCTCGTTCCTTGGCGGATATATCGAAGTGACGAGTACGTATGAGGAGCCCAGTTTTTTTTTTTTCTCGTTCTTATTTGTTATGCGTCATCTGAATGCGGTTAGTCTGGTACGAGCTGGCCTCCCTCCCCGTCCCTTTTGCGCTCTCACCTTCGATCCTTCCGTTTCTTTCTTCTTTTTCTTAACGCTGGTGTGTTGGCGCTTCTTTGGCACATTTTTCAGCCGGTCGTTCTCGCTTTGCTTTCATCCTTCCGTGCTCTGTGCCCCGTCGTTCTCTCTTTTCTTCATTATGGAGTCACATACTGAGTACGTATCTTACGAGGACATGTACATACGGACAAAATATGGAGACAGTGTACTTTGATTTGAGCCTCGCTGCAGCCTTTCTCCATTCGCCTGCTTTCTCTGTTTTACTCGTATTCTCTTCTCAGAAGTCTTGCCTTGCCGACTTGCACTTCGAGGCTCCCTCTCACTATACTACTGCGTATGTATAAACAAAACTGGCCAAAGAGAAACAACAACAGGTCCGAGAGAACGGACAAAAAATGGCCCGGTGGATCCGGCCTTACGTTCTTGAAGCTGTGACAGTTGCTTTCTTATTCAACCCGATCTCCTTCTTAGAACTGCATTTTTAGTGGTATCTATCTAGTTAGTATTTTATTAGTATTTCTCGGACCATTTTCTGGGCGTCGGTTGTCGAACCGTCTGGCCGTTTTTTGCGAAGAGGGAAATCAAGGGGCACGACTCTCACGTCTAGGAGGGTTTTGACAGATACGAGCTACAGTGCAGCGTGCAGCCTGCAGCCTGATATGATGGTGGTGGCATTGCCGGGCACCGGTCAGCCTCCTCTTTCTGCGTAGGCCGTTTTTTCCACTTGCCGGGTGCTCGCTGGACGGCACAGACAACAAGAAAGACAGCAACAGGAGAAAAGAAGCTTATTTTTGGTGTTTCCAAGATATGATTGCCTCTAACCTTTTTCAAGGTACAGACCCCAAAACAACTGCAACACAACCAACGCAACCCTACAAAGTCCGACTGTTCAACAACCGATTTGTTTACTGACCACCGCCGCAGTTCTAAAGTCGTTGCATTCATTGCATTCATTGCTTTGGCCAGCCACATCAAGGGCCGCAAGCCGCAAGCGAGACGTGAGGACTCTACGAGAATTTGACGAGTTGTCTGCGGCACGGCTCTCAACGCGGGACTCAAATCCTTTGGGCAGAAAAGGAATGTCGATGCGAAACCTTGTGGCTTCATATTGTGCGCAAATTTGCAATAACGATTGAGAAAGCGTCAAATGGTGAGCTTATGTGCCGTCAGGACGGCCTGCGGTCTGTTTAGCACTTCTTCGCAATGCATATACAATTGTAAACAGCACCCCAGCCCACGGCCGCCACCGCCGGAATGAAAGTTGACGATAAAAATAGGCTAGATATCTCTAGTTGTGTACGAAGGGTCAAAATAAGCCGCAAACAATGTTGTGCTGCAGACCGGAGTCAAAGTTTGGAGAAAAGCATTTCGCTGCCTTGTGAGATTCCTTTTTTAAGACTGAGATGAAAGAATGGCTTGGCGGGTACGCAACAGGTCAGGTCAGGTCCAGACATGGCAAGATAGGCGAGACAGACAAGAACGGGACGAGAAGTGCGCAAACTGCCCAATAAAGTGTCCACATCATCTCGTCTTGGTGGTCTTGGCAATGGCGATGCTGCATCAGTTCTCACTTGCCAGCTAGTTTCTAGCTAGCTATCTTCGTAGGGTAGGCCTGAGCCCAACTTCGTACGCGTTCAGGGCCAGGGCACCGTCTGGGCAGGCCACATCCCGCGTTTTTGACTCTTCCTTTCTTACATTGGACTCCTTGCTTCCAAGCCCCTAAGCCTCGTAGTGACGAAAGAGAGAAGAGACAGATGTTGAGACAAGAGGAATAAATGCCGAATAAAAATAAACAATTCAGGCACCGACATTTTTCAAGACAATCTCGTACTCGACTAACTCAAAACAGGTAGACGATCAAGACATCAAAACATTGTGATGTCTGATTTAGAGACCGGACATGAAAAAGCTTGCAAAAATAGCAATGCGATGCTTTTAGGTGTTATTACACGCCCCCCTTCGTTCTTGAGGCCATCTCCGACTGTGTCAATATCTGTTTTAAGTTGAATATACCGTGTTCCCGGAGTCCAACCGAGAGTCTTAATGGACTCATTAAAGAATTTTGCGGCATGCCGTTTCCCCGCCATGGATATGCAAACTGATAAAACAAGATTGTACGAATGGGAGAAACAAAGACACCAGTGGACCCGTCTTGAAGTAACCCAATACCAATACATCTGCATCAAGACAACGTGTGTGCCTTGTCTCTTCTTTGTTTCTGTATCCCGTCACCTGTGCCCAGGCCAAAGGTCGCGGATTTTTCGGCTGAGGGCGCCACATTTTACAAAGTATGCGTACTGAATGCAGGCAGCTTGAGATGGGAAACCAGACCACGAGGTTGAGTGTAATAAACCTTTTACGAAGCATTGCTTGTGTTGTACGACGAATGCGAGAAACGGTAGAACAAAAGACTGCAACTGCAACACATCAAAAACACAATTTCGGATGCTGGAAAGCAGGAACAGCGAGCGTTCTGGCGGTCAGACGAAAAGACGTTCCAGGCACCCAACAGAGCAGAAACGGAGTTTGGCCTAAACGGTCGGCCCCTGTCCCGAACTCCCAAGACCTTCAACTATCAAAAAGAAACGAGACCCAACCCACAGCGAACTCCGTGTCTGTTCTGGGTCTCCTGAACATAATCTTACAGACCTTCCTACTTTGTAGAGATGGCAGTTGCAAGATACACCGTCTGGCTGGCTGCACTGTGGCCACTATAATAGACGAGGACGCGTGGTTTCTGTGTCTCTTAGAGGCAGCAAAAAGCACGCAAAAAAGCACGCATCTGCAGCCTTCTCCTCCTTTAGGCTACCCGCGTGGTCTTCCAGCAGTCTTGCTTGCCATCGCCTGTTCTCTTGTCAGTTTCTTACTGCCGGTTTAAGGTTAGTACAAGGGAGGTGAGAAAGAGAAAGATGACAAAGGGTGAAGAGTCGGTACAAACGCTGGAGAGACGTCAAAGTGGAGATGACTGTCTTTACGGTGGGACTCTTCTTATCTAGACGCAGGGACCCAATTTTCACGCCTTATCTAAACGCACTCAACAGGCAGGAACACAGGCGTACCAGCGTGGAAGGCACGATGCGCCCGTGGAGCCCTTTCTTGATTGAGTAATTGGCCATGAAGAGCGAACAACAACATCCGTTCGTGGAGGAAAAGGGAGGGAAAAGGAGAAGGCTACTGCTTTATAACGTCGCATGCCGAACAACTACTGTGTGAAAGATCAACCGGTGCGTGCCGGCAGACGTGTCTCGTTGAAGGGAAATACCAAAGAACGCAAAAGAAAAGAACATACTCTTTCTCCTAACGAAACGGCCTGCGTCGCCAACTTGGCGTTTTGTCATCTTCTGCCTCTTTTATTATCTTGTCATTTTGTCATCTTCTCGATCACTTCTCGTTTCGCACTCGGCCGTCCTCTGTTCTTCCACTCGTCTTCGTCACGCCCCTTCTGCTCGTTCTCGGTCTCACGTCTCAACGCGCCGTCATCTCGTTTGTGTTTCGCCATCTCCTGTCATTTCCCAGGAGCTTTTCGGCCGAGGAACAACAAACAATCGACAAGACAATCTTCCCAACGTTATCTGCATTGCCTTGCAAGGCTCGTACCACGGAACAAACTACCGACCGGGTCGGACAGACTAGCCAGGCCAACGGAGCGCCATTCGCACTCCCGTTCGCCAGTCTTGGCACTGGCCGGCTTTTGTTTTCTACCAAGCGAGAACCTAAATCAACGATCGTCGATCAGAGACTGCGCCTGAAAAGATTCTCGTATATTTATTTCCCCCCCTTTCTATCTACATGCCTGTGTCGTGGGCTGTGGCGTTTCTCGCCCGACCCTCGGACCAACAGAAAAGACCAACAGGAGGTCAGGAACAAGGAAAGGTATCCAGGGCACAGGCACAAGCGTCTGTCCGCCTGTCCGCCTGGCTCAGCCGCCGCCACGGTTTCGCCCATCTTTCCCTGTCGCTGGTTTAGACGGATACAGCGCCCACTCTGCCCATCATGTCGGCCGCCGTCGGTGAAACCAAGACGGCAAAGTACCCGACCAAACTCCGCCGCAACTACCCGCGCTCGCGCAACGGATGTCTGACGTGTCGCCAGCGCAAAAAGAAGTGCGACGAGACACGGCCGCAATGCGTTGGCTGTACACGCAATAAGCTGTCCTGCGTCTGGCCGGCCCGGACAAAGCCGGCCAGGAGTGCAGCTGGCAGCAGCGCTTCAGGCAACGCCCAGGCCGGTGTCGCTACGGGTCCCGCCGGGACTGCCAACCACCCCTGTTCACTCATGTCTTCCTCCAACCTCACTCTCTACCAGCACAAGAGTCGCTGGCAGACATACCTGCCATCTCTGGCTGCATGGGAGGGCGTCGAGGGCTGCAGTGTGAACCTCAATCCAGCGTATGACGAAGCCGGCTATCGTCGCGATGTCGTGGCCGTAGGTTTAACCACGGCCGGAACACCAGCAGCAACCTCGGCCACCATTGCTACGGACCCGTCGTCCGCCGGCGTTGACGATGCCGACAGCTTGCAGCCTCATTCATCAAGCAACCAGAATACAGACATGGACGACTATGCTACGACTACTACGACAACAGGCGATGATGATGACGGCTTTGACTTGTTCTACAACGACAAAATGCCCCGCCAAGACGACGAATATGCCCGCCACCTCGACGGTGACCACGAGGACAATGGGGAGGAAGAGGACGAGGACGAGGACGAGGATGATGCCATCCTAGCCGCATGGTCGCCTATTCTTGGTTCGTTTACGGTCGATGCAGTGCCGCCTCCACCACCCAAGAAATCGGCCATTGCGGCTTACCGACGACAGCAAAGTCAATACCAATACCAATACCAATTTCAACATCAACATCAACATCAACATCAAGAACAGTACCGGCAACAACGACGCCGGACACCGTCTGCTCCCCGCCCATTCTACCCCATCCAGCGTCGTCGCGTTGCCGCGATGACGCCGCTGTCCTCGTCCATGCTGCGCCACTACATCGTCGAGGCCGCGCCGACTCTGGCCACCTGCCGCGCTGCCAGCAACCCCTACATTGCAGCCCTCTTACCGCTCGCCTACACCGACGACCTTGTTATGCACTGTGTGCTGGCCATCGGTGGTGCGCATCTCAGCAGTCGTCTAACAAAACCATGTGCATCAGGGGATGCTTTGGGCGGCGGTGATGGTCCCTCCACCACAACAGGATCATCAGGAATACCGCCGCCGACTCCTTGGACATCGGCATCAGCATCAACACCAACAACAACAGCCAATGCGGCCGCAGGGTCTACCCTCGCGCCATACACCGCGCCTGACGTGGCCGCTGCCGCGCTCCACGATGCTACGACCCGCCACTACACCTGCGTCCTTCGTAGTCTTCGCTCTGTTCTCCGCGATCTTGAGCCCTCCGATACGGCCCAGGTCCTGCGTGTCCTTGCCATCTTGATGCTGCTCGCCACCTACGAGTGCTTGTCGTGGAACATTCTCGGTGGCAGCGTCTTTACGCACCTCCGTGCCAGCCGCCAGCTCATCGGTTGGCTACGGTCTGACGAACGCAAGGCTGCCCTCTCACCGGACGAGCGTAGCTTGTTGGGTGCCCTCCTCGAGATCTATGCCTATCAGGTGCTGGCCAACCGTGTCTGCCCCGACGGCAGCATCCACGGTCGTTCGGCTGCAGGTGACGAAGACACGACCAGCCACGACGACGAAGACTTTGTGGCCGACCCGTCGCTGCTGCAAGATCAGGCATGTTTTGGCCTGTTGATTTCGGGTCTGCACGGCCTATTCGCCCTGATTCCGCCCGTCAGCCGTCTGGCCGCCGCCGCCGTCGCCAAACCACCAAAGTCGTCCACCGCCACACAGGCATTCTCGTCGGCGAGCACCCTCAGCAGTCTGTTCCCTGATACAACGGCCACTGGCACTTCCTCTCTCACCATCGCTGCCCAGGTGGCCGCTCTTCGCAACCGTGCTCTCGCCTGGCAGCTGCCTGCTGCCTTTTTGGCCCGTGCCACCGGTGACCAGGAACGCATTTGGCAGCGCGCCATTGGTGAGGTCTACCGCCACGGGGTTCTCATCTACCTAGAGACCATCAAGGTGCCGGGGGTGGACGCCGACACAGCCACAGCCACAGCCACAGCCAGAGCCACATCTCCCACAACCTCTACCACAGGGACAGGCACAGGGACAGGCACGGGCAACGCCGCCACTTTCCAACGGCACATCCATGCGATTGGCGAAGCGGTTCTCGGCGCCGACCTTGTGGCCTCGCGCTTTGCCACCATTTTGCTCTGGCCGCTGTTGATTGCCGGCTCCATACTGGCACACCCGGACGAGCGCGTCTTCTTGGCCGAGGGTCTGCGTGCGTCACCGCAGGCCACGTGGTCGTCGATCCGGGCGGCCGACTTGTTGGAGCAGCTGTGGGCGCGGCGCGACGGCGTTGTTCTCGGTCGGGCCCTGGCGTCGGGCGAGGCTGCGGCCGGCGGTGGTCATATCAACACCTCCGGCACCGGAAACAGCAACAGCCGGCAGTATTATGGCCCACACGGTATTGCCCAGATTATGCGCGAGACCAATGTGAACCTGTGTGTTGGTTGAGGGCTAATCATAACAAGGGGAATACTAGAAAGAGAATATAAAGTCTGTTTTGATATCTGTTTTCAATCTTATTTCGTTCCATGCCTGCATGACCCATGTAAAAAGACTTGGTTCTTTTTGGACTGTCACGGAGATTATCTCAATCAAACACGTGAGACATGCACACATATACGCATAGTCAAAAACATCAGTAGTGTGGTGTGGCGTGTCGAAAAGTACATTCCAGCCAATGATAAAAGTACTCGTGTCAACAGTCTATGAAAAACCATTGTTTATTGTCCGGCGAATTAAACATGAAGGGGTACTTGGCGTTTAAAGAGACAAAACAAAACAGAAAAGTCACGTCCGGCCATGCCCTGCCCTCGTGAAGAGCGCTGGGGCTGTGCACCCGCCCACGATTTAGAAATAAGGAGCCAGTCGTCTAAAAGGATTATTAAACATTGAGTATTTAAAAGAACAAGCAACGGTAGCAAAACCAGCTACCAGAAAAAAAAATGTATCAAAACAGACAACCAGATCCAGTAAGCAAAAAGATGGGTGTGGTATCACTCGTGTGGGGAATAGCCGGGAAAACGCCAGGTACTATTAGGCAGAGATAGATGGTTGTGGAAATGGTATGCGAGGATTCAAGAATTATAGACCGCGTCAAGCAGCCCTTTTTTGTTGTGTCGTAACTGTATTGACGACTCGGGGGTGCATAGCATCGAGACCGATGATGCGTTTTCGGGTGTGCTGGAGAGAAGCGGATTGCCGGTGTCTTCTTGAGACTGAGCTCTGCTTCTCGTCACGGCTGTTCGTGGCTCGTCCTCAACAAAAGGCGGTCGCGGTCGCGTGCTTCGTGTGATGGGTAGTCAACTGGTCACGCTTATGCGCTGACGTTGTCCAGGCGGCCGTCCTCATAGTTGACCTTGGAAAAGCTGCCGGCCCGGTTGCGGCGGCCGCGGCGACCCCAACGGCGACCACCCGTGGCCGCTGGAGTGCCGTTGGTGCCGTCATCGGCGGTGTTCTTCGGCGTGCCCTTGCGCGTCGCACCGGCGCAGAGCAGGATCATGGCGATAAGCAGAGCAGCGTAGGCGCCCCAGCTGAAACCAAAGCCGTAGCTGCCGAGCACGGCATCGCGGCCGGCGTTGTGGAAAACATTGCGAGCACGAACAAAAGTGGCACTGTTTAGTTAGTATATTGGAAGAATTTCTCTTTGGAATGGACAGGTAGAAACTCACGTCATGAGAGACACGGCAATGGTGAGGAAGACAAAGGCGACGATGGTGACCAGGCTGCCAATGCCCGAGCCGAGACGACCGCAGCAGGCGAGGAAGCTAGAGAAGAAGGCGAGGACCTCGAAGAAGAGCGCAAGCAGATAGAAGACCCAGCCGAAGCGCCACATGTAGTAGTAGTAGAACGACGTCGTGTTGCCGCCGTACTTGCCAATCAGCTCGGACGGGGCATTGGCTGCGTTGGCGTCCCAGACCTTGCCAAAGGGCATGGCCGGGTGCGCACTGCCACACTGCTGATTGCTGGGGCCGCACGAGTACAGGTACGTCCATTGAGTGATATCGTGGGCACCGGCAATGTCCGTCGTATCGGCCTGCAAAAAGTACGTCTTATTCAGTGGTGTATGGTTGGTGACACCGGCGAGGATGACAAAGAAGAGAAAGAGGATGGACGTGGCCAGCATCAATGCGGCACCGAGGCCAAAGGGTGCGTCTGTATATGTCAGTAAATCTGTATCCGTGCTTGAACTCAAGTTCCGCTGCTCGGTTCATTGGTTATGAATGGAGTATAACGTACGAATAAGCGCCATTTTGAGCGTTGTTTGTCTTGATTAATTGGTATGTTGTAAATGATGGTGAAATTGTTGATTGTATTGTTGTTGTCGGTCGTGTTTTGTCGAGTTCCAAGCTCAAACTGGATCTCTCGCTGGTAAAAAGAGACAGGGAAAGGGGTAATGCGACCCAAATGAAGGAAATATGCAATCCAGTCCGTCAACAGAGAGGGCGATGTTGGTGGATGGTAATGGCGATGATTCAACGTGACGTGTAGGAAGGCAGCGGAGAGGGGAAAAGAAAAGAAATAAGAGGAGGAGAGGGGAGAGAGAGACAGGGAGGGGAAGGTTAAAAAGGGAAACGGCGGAAGGTGGGAGAAGCGAGGTAAAATAAACAGAAAGAGCACTCCACAAGCTGAGGCAGAGGACAAAGAAGGAGCGTGATCTGCCCTTTCCGATACTGGAGAGCGAAGGAGGGCCCAAAAAACCAACGACGTAATGGTCACTATCAGCCGATTTGAGAAAGAGCTGTGCCAGACGCTAAAGAAGACAATGACGAAAGGTCGTTGGCTGGCAAGAACTAGAAAAACTTGAGATGGGAGGGAAGGAGGGAAGGCTCGGCGGTGAGTGGGCTCATGGTGTGTGAAGTCGGGAGAGTTAGTGGGGGATGTTCACTGGAGAAAGAGGAGAAAGAGCGACCCACGAGAAGTGACAAGTTGCAAAGAGGCAAAGATCAAAGAAAGCCAAAGAGAGACGGACTGGGAAGGAGCAGCTGAGCATGGATGACAAGGTACTCCGTAGCGGGAAGTCACGACGGCGCAATACCTGCGCATGCTATTACGCTCGCCACGCTCTTGCTTGTTTGTACACAGGAGGGCAGGAGCGGTGGAGTGCTTGTTCTTGTTGTTCTCAGCATGTGCTGACCAGCGCACCTTCCGTATGCTGCATCTGCCCCATGACGACAACGCACTGAAGAGCTATACCGATCGGGTACTAGTGCAATTCGGCAACACCCCAACATCGAGCCGTCCGGGCGCTCCTTCCCAGCTTGCTTGACCAAGCTGTCGCCGGGCGCCATTCACGCTTCCAGGCCTCCAAGACCTAACTAAACTCAGGCTTCAGCTTTTGGCTCCTTGGGCAGCACCGTGGGCGAGAAAGGAACTTTTTCAAGCGTCGCTTATTCTGAGCACGCGTTGGGTACCAGTCTAGCCGTGCGGGTACATCGTAGTCATCCCAGCACAGAGCTTTTGCTTCTGACCCCACATTAATTGCCGCTAGTGCAATAGATCTCCCGCGATGGCCCAGTCTTTCTCGTCTTTCTTGGGTTGCTCTTTCTCTGATTCTGCGAAAAGGACATTGCAGCGAGCCCACACTGCGCAGTACTGCCGACTATCGCGGCGCTAGGCCTCGCCGCCCAGCAGGGAAACAAACAAAGATGGCATGCACCTACGGACAAAGAAGAGAAAGACGCCGCCAGAAACAGAGGTCCACCCATCCTGGTTTTTCTCTTCTCTTTTTCTCGAATGCACTTTGTCCTTTTTTTTTCCAGTGCGAGGATGCTGCGGCAAGAGAAGGACCTCGAATCAGGGATCGCCGTTCTGTTGACGTCTTCTGTTGACGTCTTCTTTTCTTTTCTTCTTTTCTTTATCGTCGGATTCCACTTTTTGTTTCTCTCTTTGGCCCTTTTTCGCAGTTCATGTGTTCCAATCGAAACCCAATCATTCTCTCGCCTATGCACCTCCAAAAGCCTATGGGAAAGTATCCTCAAAAAGCCCAGTAGTGACTTTGGGGCGCTGAGTGTTTGCCCCGACCCTCAACTTGTGTCTTCTTTTTTGTCTCTTGTCTCAAACTTTCCGCCACAAAACCCACACTGTACATGTACATCGTACACACCGACCCAGACCACCTAATGTACTACTGTACCCCCGGCCGATCTTCATTTCGTACTGTCGGTGTCATGACATGCCCCCATACAAGGACAAAACGCAGTGCTAGTTTTTTTTTTTCAAAGTTTTTTTTGGCCAATGTCTTTCTTTTGGGCTCGCTTTGATGCATTTTGCTCTTTCTCGTCCTTTTTGTGCCCGGGTTCTTGGCCTCCCGATTTCTTATCGCTTTCTTGTCTGTCGTCATCTACATATGCAGAGCTCCCCGTGTGACGGATGACGGATGACGGATGACAAAGGAAAGGGCCGCTTGCACATGCTTCTGGGCCTTTCAAACGTAGCTGGCACAACGATGGAGCACTCGAAGACATGCAAAATGCGCAAAAAAAAATAAAAAATACATCGTCCGTCCGATCCAACTGCTGCAGCCTTTTGCCTGTCGCGCATTGTGTGAAATACTCGCTGCACCGTTGTGCAGCATTGCATCGAGATGGCCAATGCCCCCTGTGCCCGACAAGGTTGCAACAGCCCTGCTTCAGGAACAAAGGAACGGCCCGTTAAGAGAGCAGGTCATCCTCTTCGAAAGCTTCTGTGCACGGTGCATCGTTTGCGCGGACCACAATCATATGACGTTTGCGTGTTTAAGCAGTGTGATGTGTGGTTTATATGCGTACATACGTAAACGATAAGCAAGATCTTGCTTCAGCCACATCGCACCAATATCGATAATGTGCATATTGTCCACATGCCACGGTAGTCAACGTCACACCCGGGAATCGCGATAGCCGAGCCAATGATGCGTCTTGGTTGTTGCCCTTGCCTTTCTGGAAATGTTCCACGATGACAGGTATGTAAACCTATGTGAAAGATTTGAAGTAGGACGTCGAAACAATGTTGGCAGCATTGAATCTACACTCATCGAGCTCGGCATTGTGCCCGTAAACTCCAGCACGATATCTCATGGCGAGTTCTTCTTGTCTTATTATCAACGCCGAGCCAGCAGCCAAGTAGTCGACATTCGTACCTGTCTTTTGCGGCCGAATAGAATCGAGTTCGTGGGAAAGGGGTGGAGTCAAGAAGCCGCTCCAATATGGCACATTGCGATGTTTAAACTCCGTGTAAACATCCCGCGCAAGGGTCTGTCATATGCCGATAATTCGCCTCTGATTCTGGCACAACAAATATGTACCCGAACCTTTCTCCCCCTCGGAGGCTTGAGGCTATTGAAAACACGGGGTAAATAGGCGGCAAAGATCGGAATCATCGTATTGTTTGCACGCAAAATGGATCGTCCTTCCCCCCCCCAGGAAAAGAGAGAAAGTCAACAAACGATAAGGGTCTATGGCAATTGAAGAACCAAAAGTGTTGCCGTACCCGCATGTGAGCTATAGCCACCATATATTAGCGACTGGGGGGAACAGAGGTCAAGATTAAAGAGAAGAAGAAGAAGCAAGAAGAAAGTTGAGCCGGCACCTTATAAGATGGAATATGGCCGAGAAAGGTATTTGTGCGCTCTCCTGGTTTCGTGATTCTTGAACCAGGAATGAGGAGCAGTTGACTTATGACAAAATTTTAGCATCGAGGAACGTCGAAAAGAAGCGCAGATATGACGCAGGCAGCAAGGATCAGACGGCTGCTGAAAGCTGCTTTAGTAGCCACTTTCACTGTCGGCACCGTACCAGCATACGCTTCCAATGTCGACATCAACTTTTCTTACGAGGCCGTCCAGCTGACCGATGCCGATGTTGGCAACTTTTCGGCTGTTGCCTTTGGCAATGCTACGGGTGGCACGGCGACAAGTACGGGAGCGGCCGCCCCCGCCTGTCGTGCCTTCCCTGGATCCAAAGACTGGCCATCGGTAGCTACGTGGACCCGGCTCAACGATACCATGGACGGCGGTCTGTTGCATCCTTCGCCGTTGGGTGCCGTGTGCTACCCGGATGCCAATGGTACCTTGGGGGCATTCAGTTTCACGCAGTGCCTCGGACTCGTCTTTGGCTCATTCGATTCACGGGTGTACATTGACGAACCGTTGACCGTCCTCACCTCATGGCCACAGGGCGAGACGTGCGCTACAACGCTGCAGCCACAAGGAACTTGTACAAGAGGTGGCTTCCCAGAGTACGTGGTCAACGTCACGACGGTCAAGCAGGTACAGGCGGCTGTCAACTTTGCCCGCAACGAGAACGTGCGTCTTGTTGTCAAGAAAGTTTTTCATAATAACTGCAGCCATACGCCAGTTTTCTTCTTATTGACTTTAAGAAACACTGGCCATGACTTTGTCGGCCGGTCGACAGGTGCTGGCGCCTTGAGTCACACAAACCGGCACCACCTACTACAGCGGCATGGCTGCCCGTGTTGGCGTCGGTCTCGAGGCTTGGGAACTCTAACCAGTACATGGCCAAGTACAATACGACACTGGTCGTTCCTGGTGGCCAAACTGTCGGCGCCTTCGGCGGTTGATGGCCGGCGGTGGCCACTCGTCGCTCGGCTCATTGTATGGCATGGGCTCCGACCAGGTGCTAGCTTTGCAAGTCGTCACAGCCGATGGGCGCCATGTGACAGTCAACGCAACGTCCAACCCAGACCTGTTCTATGCTCTGAGTGACTGTGGACGGATCGTACGGCATCGTGACGTCGGCTATTGTGCGCGCCTTTCCAGCCGTGCATGTGTCAGAGAGCACACTTTCTTTCCAGGTCGGCAACCCATACCAAGGCTCCAACGTCTCTAGCTTGCCCTTCCACCGCTAAATGGGACGAGCCCATTCAACCTGACGAGCTCCCTCGGCAGCACCAATCCCTTCAATTTCACCGCACCATCTACCAACGGAACACAGCACCGTCCACCAAGACACCGGCAGCCAGTCGCCGCACCCAGCACCGAAGCATTTTGGGGGGCATCAACGCCTACTTTCGCTTCGGCCAGCAACTGTGCGATGGCGGCAGAACAGGATACAGCTACATCTCGCAGCTGTCGCCAGGCTTCGGTGGCAGTGCCAATAGCAGCACGAATGGCAGCTACAGCTTCTCGACCACTCTGGAGTTGCCCGGCATGACTGCGCTCGAGGCCCAGGCCTTCTTGCAGCCTCTCTTTGCCAGCCTCAACCAGCTCGGTATCAAAGTGAACAATGCCTTGCCGCGTACATCTGCCTCATGGGGCCATGGCCCGCAGCAGGGTGCCGGCGACAGCCCTGGAAACGGCCGCTTTGCAACGCGCCTGTTCCCCCGCCGCAACTGGGACAACGACAGCATCTTCAATGCCACCATGGCCGCCCTGCGCACCGTCATCTAGTCTGAATACTCGTTCCACGGTGTCCAGGTGGCGCCCTCACGCAATCTGCCTGCTGTCCAATTCCCTGGCAACAGCTCCGTCAACCCGGCTCTCCGCGATGCCCTGATTCACGGCGACGTCTTTGCCTATGCAGGGTTTGGCGGCGACTACGGCCGACCCGGATGAGCCGAACTGGCAACAGAGCTTTTGGGGTGCCGAATACAACCGATTGTTGGCTATCAGGCGCGCACGCGATTCTTGGAACGTATTCTGGGCACCTACAACTGTCGGTAGCGAGGGCTGGTCGGTTCGCACGGCCAACGGTTTCTACGAGGGCTCGCAGAATGGTCGCCTTTGCCAAGTGACGGCGCCAGCCGGAGCGGAGGAAGCTGGAGTCCGTCGGACACAGTCGATCGTTCACTGGGCCACGACATGTCTGATGGAATATTGGCGGGTGGTGGGAGAAATGCCTGGTTTCGATTGTAAATTCTGTACGCACTTGCGTCCAAATTTTTTTTAAAAAAATTGCCAAGTGCCATTTCATGTTTTTCTCATGCAAGTTGCACAAACACGCCATTTTGTGTCTGAAAAGTCGACGATTTGCATATATGCAAGCACGAACACGTGTCACAGCCTTGTCGTATGGTGGTTGCATATCATGAGGCGAGAGACAAGAGGGGTTGACGGATGAACCATCATGCATGTGATGGCTTGTGTACCGTGCCGTTGATTTGCTAGATGCATTCGCAGCCACCACAGTCACTGACGGCAGCGGCTCGCGTCACATTGCATTGGTCAGGCAGCCCTGCAGCAAGGCTGCGAGATATGTTCTGACGAAGCTGGGGAAGAAATGCTCGGAGTGGTGCGCAAGAAAATACATAGCAAAGAGCATACCTTTTTCAAAGCCATTTCCTGATAAATGGAGGTCGAAAAACAGCAGTGTGACCTGCCCCCAGTATCATCACTGTGCCCTGTTCTCCCTTACCGCATTTCTTACTCGACAATGGCGCACGTTGTTCTGACGGCAAAGAACCTTCTTTGCGACCCGCCGTGCAATCGCAGGTTCAAGACAGCTGCCGACCTGAATCAGCACAAATGCAAAGCACCGCGACATTCAAATCCTACCAAAATTGTGCACACAGAGCCTCCAGCCACTATCCCACGAACAGTGAATGGCGAGAGTGGTGCCAGCACAAGTGAGGTTCATGGAACCCAAGGTGCTAGACTCGAGACGCTGAAGGCCATCATCGATACCTTCGTCAGCTCTAGCAACGGCACGACAACCGTGTGGGAGGCACCTCGCCCGGGCCAGAACGACGCAGACACCGATAATGTTGCGCTGCATCCTCTGCAACAGGCCGTTTGCGACGGGCCAGGCACTGGCCGACCATGTCCGCGACTCGCCCAGCCATATGAGTGCCACCGTCAATGGTGTTGCAAAGGGCGATGAGAAAGGAAAAGGGAAAGAAACGGAATCGAGCTCGCCCGAACTGAAGCTCAAGCCGAAAAAGAAGGAGAAGAAGAAGAAGAAGAAGAAGAAGAAGAAGAACAAGAAGGCGAAGAAGCAAGAAACTGCTGCTGCTGCTCCCTCACACCGCCCTCTGAAACCGTCAATGGGCCTGGGCCGGCCGAATTGCCCGCCGCACCGGCCGCCGAACCAGCCGAGCTACCAGCCGACACGCCACTCGACCACTTCTTCCACTCCTTTGCTGAGTTCCCATACGACCGCACAAAGCCACCTGCTGAGTCGTTCAGCGAGCTGGAGAGCCACTTTGGCTGGGAGCGAGAGCGCCGTTCACACGCACGAAGGCGGGCCTGGGACAGGTACCAACAAGCACTTGTCGATGAGGTGCAGCTCTGGTACGGCGACAAAAATGACATAATCGCATGGCACGGGCTGTGCCGAGCTGTGGGCATCCAATCTCCGCCTCCAACACCAGCAGCGTGCACCAAGCGTGTGCGGCAGACGCATGTCAATATCATCGACTTGATCGAATGGGGCCGCAATGGCAGCCAGCCAACAGACCTGTGACGGTCTACAAGACGGTTGCGAAATTGAAGGAGTACACGTTGAGAACAAGACGAATCTTCCCCAAAGAAGAGGTGATTCGGCAGGGGGATGGCGCAACCAACATTGTGCTGAGACACTTGCTGCGAGACTTCCAGTGGTCGGGCCTTGCAGGGCGTTATGGAGAAGCGGTGATGCGGCGACGGCGTCGGGTTTGATGGGTGGAAGATGGAGAAGGAGGGGGGAAGATACACGTTGAGAAAGCGAATAAATGTAACGGATAGAAGAAGATGAAAAGGGGCGATGCATTAATTTGTTCGACTGAGGGCAGATTGGGAAGGTGTAAGTGAGCAGGGTTGAGGAAGGTACGTTCGCTGCATGTAAGAGAAAACGGTGGAGCTTGGCCGAAACGGGTCCAAAACGGAAGCATTACGGTAGCCTCCCATATCCACAAATGGAAAGACCGATCTGTCGTTGGCCCCGATCTATTATTAACGGTGAGGAAGGTGCCCACTTGCTGTTGGGCATAAAGCCAAAGTCACTATAGACGGTGCCGGATAAAGTCGTTTCCGATTTTTGACACCCAAGGCTGCGTTGGACCGTCCACCGCGGGGCAGGCACGACCAACGCTCATTGAGTCTAAAACGGTCTCGAGGGGGAAGGAGGCCCTGGCAACTTTTTTTTGGTGTTGCCCTCCATATCTGTATTTTCCTGGGGAACGCAAAAGAGGAAGGAGCAGCGCAAAAGGCAAAACGAAGGCAAAATCACACATGCAAAAAGTGACTCACGCGCATCGGAAGCCAATATACACTCTTTTTGCAATTCTCGCGATACTCGTTGCATTGAGTCAACAAACGCTCGCGGTGACGACTTTGCACCACCTTTCCTTCCATTTTCGACTGTTTACGCATGCTGTCGCAGCAGTAATCGCCCATCATGAGCATCAGCTTTCCGAAAACCGAGGAGGAGGTCATCAAGTTCTGGCGTGAGATTGATGCCTTCCAAACGCAGGTCAAGCTGAACGAGGGCAACAAGCCCTTTACGTTCTACGATGGCCCGCCATTTGGTGAGTGACTCTCGGGGAGGATCGAGGCGTTGCTTTTGGAAATGCAATTGCAGGTCGAGGACTGTCTGCTAACATATTTGTGCTCGTCTTAGCTACTGGTAATATCTCCCCTCTCGCGGACCTTCGAGTCTCAAGATCACGATAGCTCCTTTATTTTCGAGATTACGAACATCCCGATCCCCGGATCCCTTCTCGACAGCATACTAACCACATCTGATGACAGGCCTCCCCCACTATGGCCATCTGCTGGCCTCCACCATCAAGGACATCATCCCGCGGTATTGGGCTATGAAGGGCTACCATGTGCCGCGTCGCTTCGGTTGGGACACCCACGGTGTGCCCATTGAGTACGAGATTGACAAAAAGCACGGCATGTCCGCCCAGGACGCCGTGAAAAAGATGGGCATCGCCAAGTACAACGAGGAGTGCAAGGCCATTGTCATGCGCTACTCGACCGAATGGCGCACGACCATTGAGCGTCTCGGCCGCTGGATCGACTTTGACAACGACTACAAGAGCATGGACGTCAAGTTCATGGAGTCCTGCTGGTGGGTTTTCAAGCAGCTCTTCGACAAGGGCACCGTCTACCGCGCCTACCAGATCATGCCCTTCTCGACCGCGCTCGGCACGCCGCTCAGTCACATGGAGTCGAAGCAGAACGAGAAGCTGACCCAGGACCCGGCCATCGTCATTGCCTTCCCCGTCCTCAACGTCGAGGGCTACGAGAACACCTCGCTGCTCGTCTACACCACCACCCCTGGACCCTGCCGTCCAACCTGCTCATTGCCACCCACCCCAACTTTGAGTACTGGTCATCCTCGACGAGGCCAGCGGCAAGCAGTACATCCTGCAGGAGGCTGGCCTGACGCTGCTCTACAAGAACCCCAAAAAGGCCAAGTACAAGGTCATCAAGAAGATCAAGGGCCAGGAGATGGTCGGCTGGAAGTACGAGCCGCTGTTCCGCTACTACGTCGACAAGTTCGCCGACTGCTTCCAGGTCATCCCCGCCGACTACGTTGAGGAGGGCGAGGGCACTGGTCTCGTCCACCAAGCCCCTGCCTTTGGTCAGGAGGATTACGACGCCGCCGTTGCTGCGGGCTTCATCACGCCCCAGCGCCTGCCCCCTTGCCCTGTCGACGACAAGGGCTGCCTGACCGAAGAGATCCCCGAGTACGCCGGCCAGCACGTCAAGATTGCCGACAAGGCCATTCTTAAGGACCTGCGCAGCACAGGCCGTCTGCTGGTGGAGAGCCAGATCATGCACACGGACAAGTTCTGCTGGCGCTCCGATACCCAGCTTATCCGCAAGGCTGTGTCCTCGTGGTTCGTCCGCGTTGGCGATGCCATCCCCCAGATGCTCGACAACCTCGAGAAGACCACATGGGTGCCCAGCTCCGTCAAGGAGAAGCGTTTCAGCAACTGGGTCGCCAACGCCCACGACTGGAACGTCTCGCGTAACCGCTACTGGGGTACGCCGTTGCCCTGTGGGTCAGCGAGGACTTTGAGGAAGTTATCTGCGTCGGCAGCCGTGAGGAGCTGCGTGAGCTGAGCGGCTACGACGGCTCGCTCGAGGACATCCACCGTGACAAGGTCGACGGCATCACCATCCCGTCGCGCAAGGGCAAGGGCCAGCTGCGCCGTGTCAACGAGATCTTTGATTGTTGGTTCGAGTCCGGCTCCATGCCGTACGCCTCGACGCACTACCCCTTTGCTGAGAACACCAAGCGTGCCGACGACCCCGAGGGCCCGCCGTCGCTGTTCCCGCCGATTTCATTGCCGAGGGTCTTGACCAGACCCGTGGCTGGTTCTACACGCTGACGGTGCTGGGCAACCGCCTATTTGGTGTCTCGCCCTTCAAGAACGTCATTGTCAACGGTATCGTGCTGGCCGAGGACGGCAAGAAGATGTCCAAGCGTCTGCAAAACTACCCCGACCCAGGCATTGTTCTGTCGCAGTACGGTGCTGATGCCCTGCGTCTGTACATGATCAACTCGCCTGTGGTGCGCGCCGAATCGCTGCGCTTCAAGGAGTCTGGCGTCAAGGAGATGGTGTCGCGCGTTCTGCTCGCCCTGTGGAACAGCTACCGCTTCTTCTCGGAGCAGGCCAACCTGTACGAGAAGACGACGGGCACGTCCTTTGTCGCCGACCCGTCGGTCATTAGTGACGGCAAGCGCCTCAACAACGTCATGGACCGCTGGATCCTGGCGGAGATGCAGAGCCTGCTCAAGTTTGTGGAGCAGGAGATGACGGGCTACCGCCTGTACACGGTGGTGCCGCGTCTGCTGTCGTCCATTGAGGAGCTGACCAACTGGTACAATCCGCTTCAACCGCCGCCGTCTCAAGGGCAGCGCCGGTCTGGGTGTGGACGACACCACGGCCGCCATGAACACCCTGTTCCAGGTGCTGTTCACGCTGGTGCGCGCCCTGGCGCCGTTCACGCCGTTCATCACGGAGCACATTTACGGCCTGCTGAAGCCGCACCTCAGCCCGAGGTGCGCAGCAGCTTCAAGGACGACCGCAGTGTGCACTTTTTGCCTTTCCCCACGATCCAGGAGTCGCTCTTTGACGAGGTTATCGAGCGCAAGGTGTCGGCCATGCAAAAAGTCATCCAGCTGGCGCGGACGGCCCGTGAGCGCTGCAATGTGTCGCTCAAGACGCCCCTGCTGTCGGTGGTCGTCATTGCCGACCCGCACATCCTGGCCGACGTCGAGGAGCTCAGCTCGTACGTCCGTGAGGAGCTCAACGTCCGCGACGTCATCCTGACGAGCGATGAGGAGCAGTACGGCATTGTGCTGGAGGCCCGTGTGGACTGGCCGACGCTGGGCAAGAAGCTCAAGAAGGACGTCCAGATGGTCAAGAAGAACCTGCCCAACCTGACCCAGGCCGAGCTGCGCCAGTACCTGACCGAGAAGAAGATCTCGGTCGGCGGCATCGTGCTCGAGGACAACGACATCTCCATTGTGCGTGTCCTGGGCTCGTCGGTCACTGCGTCCAAGGACACCAAGCCCGCCAAGCCCGCCAAGCCCGCCAAGCCCGCCAAGGGTGCGAAGAAGGGTGAGGCTGCCAAGGAGGAGGTCAAGGAGGAGGTCAAGGCGGAGGCCGCTCCTGCGCCGGCCGCTGCCGAGGGCCAGGAAGGCCACGGCCCCAAGTGGGAGCCCGGCTTCGCCGACGACATGATTGTGCTGCTCGACACAACTCCCCACCCGGAGCTGGCTGTCGAGGGTCTGGCGCGTGAGATTATCAACCGCGTGCAGCGTCTCCGCAAGAAGGCCGGCCTGGTGCCAGCCGACGATGTGCGCATGCACTACCACGTCGTGGCCAACCCCGAGGAGGTCGATCTGGCGTCGGTCGTGACGTCGCACGATGCCCTCTTCCAGACGGCTCTGCGCGGCACGCTGGCGCCGTCAGAGGCCGGCCAGGAGCCCGAGGCGCTCATTGTGGAGGAGGAGCAGGCCATTGGCGACCTGTCGTTTGTGTTGCGGCTGCTACGCATCTAGACGGGGAGCGTGCGCTGGCAGGAGAGAAATAAAATGGGTATACTTTGAGATCATAGACGACATGGACGACCTTGGGAGCTAGGGTTTGTTTTTATTTCACGATAGTCATTTCAGGAACAAATGTGTGTGTCATTGTGTGAGAGGGTTTTACCATAGAGTCAACCAAATAAAAAAGCAAGTGAAACAACATACGAAAGAGTCATACAAAAAAGAAGGGCATTGATCTATGAACGTCTTTGCCGGGGAAAGTAAACATCACGTGCGTGACGTCGGCATCTAGCTGTCGCCACTCGCAGTTGCCGTCTGTCGTGTTTCGCATCGCCATGCGGCATAGGAAAGCACGATCGCTGGATACCGGCTGTGCAAAAGCAGAAAGGCAGGCACGACCCCGTGGTGCGATCCCGCCGACTGCCGCTGCCGCTCCCTGGTCAGTTGTCACAAATGGTCTAATGCCATTGGCTACCGCAAAGCGCCAGTGCCTCGAGACGACAGGACCCACCACAACTATGGCGTCAGCTTTAGCGTCCGCTGTGGAAGGAAGAGACAAAAAGTCAACGCCTGCCAAAAATGCTACGGAGTACAGCGAACCCCGAACGCCGGAAACGGTGGGGACCTGTCTCCAGTCATCGCAGAGCCCCACGCAAACTGCCTGCAAAAGTACAGAGCGGTCCGATCGGTCGGTTACTATCTCTCTTGCGCAAGACGGGCCAGAAGCAGTCGCCATCTGAACATTTTCCGATAAGACCTGGACGCTGATTGGCCAGGCGCACATTGGCGAGGCGGAAGAAAAAAAAGAAAAAAGTCATTGAACGGCCTTGTCAACGTCGTTCCTTCCTTGTCCCATCTTCTCTTTTGCTCTTTCCTCTTTTAAACGACAATGTTCAGGGGGTGAACGACTTGTTTGACAAAATTGACGAGAAGGTCGAAACCCACCGAAAACTTCATCACATTCGACGTTTCCCCTCGGCTCGACTCGACTCGACATGGCCTACCACACTTCCCTCCTGACGGCCGTCGACAGCCGCGGCCACATTCACCTCGTTGTCGGCTCGAACCCCTTGGCTGCTGCTCGCTGCAACCAGAGTCTGGCTGTCGGCGCGAGTCCAATTCTTATTGCTCCAGAACCGGCCAAAGGTGCTCTTCTGCCTGCTGCTCTCCAGGTCCGCGTGGACGCTGGCGAGGTGCAGTGGGTGCGCGAGGCTGTCTGCAGCCACGAGCATCTCGAGACCCTCGGCCGCGATGCCGTTGACGGCTTTGTCGACGCTGTCTTTGTGACGGACCACGACGCCACAGTTGCCGAGGCTGTCTTTGCTGCCTGCCGCCGCCGGCGTATCCCCGTCAACGTTGTCGACCGTCCCGACCTCTGCTCCTTTTCTCTCCTCTCCACACACACCGAGGGCCCTTTGCAGATCGGCATCACAACGAATGGAAGCGGTTGCAAGCTGGCAGCACGAATCCGGCGTGAGGTGGCAACCACTCTGCCGATCGGACTGGGCGAGGCATGTGCACGGCTGGGTGCTCTGCGGCGACGCATCCAGGAGGAGGACAGAAAGACGACGGAGGCAGCAGGAACAGCAGCAGCATCAACAATAGCAGACAAGTCTACCCCCGAAATCGTCTTGTCCGAAGACGACTCGTACGACCAGAGCGCCTATTTCAACCAGCTGGTGCCCTCGCCCGAGACTGGTGCCGACGGCGGCGACAATGGCATCGACGCCGCGACGGCCAAGACGCGGCGGATGCGCTGGCTGGCGCAAATGTGCGAGTATTGGCCGCTCAAGCGCCTGGCTGGTGTGACGGACGCCGATGTCGAGGCTTTGTTGGAGGCATACGCACAGGGCCCGGCGCTGCCCAAGGACGCCACAGCGGCCGACAAGGAGGCAGCCACCTCTGCCCTGCCAGGAGCCGAGTCTAGCCAGGGCCGCATCATTCTGGCCGGCTCGGGCCCGGGCCACCCTGACCTGTTGACGCGCGCTGTCCACCAAGCCATCCTGTCTGCCGACGTCATTCTCGCCGACAAGCTCGTGCCCCAGGGCGTCCTCGACCTGATCCCGCGTCGTACGGAGGTCGCCATCGCCCGCAAGTTCCCTGGCAACGCCGATGCTGCACAAGAAGAGCTCATCGAGCAGGCCACGGCTGCTGCTCGTGCTGGAAAGACTGTGCTGCGCCTCAAGCAGGGCGACCCCTTTGTGTACGGCCGGGGCGGCGAGGAGGTCATTCGTCTGCGGGCTGCCGGTTTCCAGGACGGCCGCTCGCTGTTTGTGCTGCCCGGCATCACGTCGGCTCTCAGTGGCCCCTTGTTTGCTGGCATCCCACCGACACACCGCGACGCGGCCGACCAGGTCCTGATCTGCACAGGGACCGGCAGAAAGGGCAAGCCGCCCGCACCGCCCGGCTTCCGTGTCTCGCGGACGGCCGTGTTCCTGATGGGCCTGCACCGCATCACGGGCCTCGTGGCCGAGCTGACGACGTTCACGGCCGAGGAGGAGGAGAGCAAGAACCTGGGCCGCACGCTGTGGCCGCTCTCGACGCCCTGTGCTGTCATTGAGCGTGCCAGCTGCCCGGACCAGAAGGTGATCCGGACGACGCTGGAGCATGTGGCGGCGGCCATTGAGCAGGAAGGCAGCCGTCCGCCGGGCCTGCTGGTCGTGGGCCGGGCGTGCAACGTGCTGCACACGCCGATTGCTGCAACGGCCGCTGGCGACGGCAGCAAGCCGTGGTCGGTGGAGGAGGGCTTTGCTGGCCTTGATCTTGACAGCATCTCTCCGGCTGGTCTGGCGAGCTTGGCGTAATCGGCGGCCATGTGGAGAACGTGGATCGACGAGCCACTTTCATTCAGTATATACATCATTCTCAGAGAGCACGGGTCATGGGTCATTGGGCGTTCTGGATACCACTTGGTTTTGGGTTTTGGATGGGTCTGTCCGTCATTCATGGATAAATAAAAGCGTTCTTGCCACGCAACGAAAAAGAGTCATAAATCGCACGAAGTATGTTCGTCAAAATGCAAATGCGTTTAGTCAAAACGTCGTCAGTCAATAACGCCATGTACAAGTACAGCAAAAAACCAGCTGTCTACTTTACACCTTTGTTTTGTGGGTGGCAGACGCTAGCCGTTATGCCTTCTCCTCAGCGCCCTCGCCGCCTTCTGGGTCCTCGAACAACACCAGCGTCGTGCCGGCCTTGCAGATATCGCCCTCCTTGTGCGCCAGCTTCTTGACCACACCGGCCTGCGGCGACCGGATCACCGTCTCCATCTTCATCGACTCAATCACCACAGAGGGGCACCCTTCCCGACCGTCTGGCCGACGCTGACCTCGTTGCGCAGGATCTTGCAGGGCATGGGTGCCACCACAGACGCGGCCGCTGAGCTGGCGTCCACGCCGAGCACCTTGGCATGCCAGCTTGGCGGCACCAGGGCGAGGTCCGTCTTGGCGCCGCCCTGGAAGACAGTGACGCGCACGGGACCCTCGTCGAGACCCTCGGGTCGCTGCTGCACGACGGTTGATGCGATGCGGGACAGCGGGAAGAAGGAGGTCAGCTTGGTCGTGGTGGCTTCGGGTGTGGGGTCCCGAGAAAACGTGCCGTCGAGCACAATGCCGTCAAACTCGCGGGTCGAGGTCGCAGCCGCGTCGTCGGCGGCAGCAGACTTGCCCTTGGGCTTCCACGACACACGGGCGTTGTACAGCTGACGGGCCGTCTGGGTCAGAGTAACCTCGACGACGTCGCCCGTGCGGTCGCTGTACGCATCCAGCACCTCAAAGGTAAAGCTGCGCTCCGACGTGCCGCCGCCGCCGCCGCCACCGCGAATGTCGCCAAACCCAAACGGCTGGCCGTGCGGCTCACCCAGTGACGAGCTGGTCTGCTCCGAGGTCAGCAGGCCCAGCGCCGCCTGCACGTAGACCTCGTCGGCGACCTCGTGCGTCCCAAACAGCGCATCGCGGTACTTGTCAATAAAGCCCGTCTCGACGTCGGCCGCCTGGAAGGCCTCGGACCGGCACAGACGCTTCAGGAACTCAATGTTGGTGTGTAGGCCCACGACCTCGTACTCCTCGAGCGCCAGCTCCAGCTTGCGGATGGCCTGCGCGCGGTCCGCGCCGCGGACAATCAGTTTGGCAATCATTCCATCGTACGCCTGGGAGACAGTGTCGCCCTGCACGAAGCCGGCATCGATGCGCAGGTCCGACTCCTCGTCGTTGTTGGCCCGCGGCTGGGGCGTCGTCAGGTGCACCAGCTTGCCCGAGTCAGGCATGAAGTTGGCCTCGGGGTTCTCCGCGTAGATACGCGCCTCGATGGCGTGGCCACGCGAGTCAATCTTGGCCTCAATCTCGTCCTGCGTCATGGGCAGCGGCTCACCGGCAGCCACACGCAGCTGCCACTCCACCAGGTCGGTGCCCGTGACAAGCTCACTGACAGGGTGCTCGACCTGCAGACGCGTGTTCATCTCCATGAAGAAGAACTCGCCGGTGTCGCGGTCCAGAATAAACTCGACGGTGCCGGCACCGACATAGCCCACGGCCAGGGCCGCCATGCGGGCCTTCTCCAGAGATCGTGGCGCAGAACGTGGTCCAGATCGGGCGCCGGCGACTCCTCCAGAATCTTCTGGTGGCGACGCTGCACACTGCAGTCACGCTCGCCCAGCGCCACACAGCCGCCCTGCGTATCAGCAAACACCTGCACCTCGACGTGGCGCGGGCGCACAATGTAGCGCTCCACCAGCATCACCTCGCCGCCCTCGCCAAAGCTGGCCTTGGCCTCGGCACGGGCACTGCGCAGCTGGGCGTCAAACTCGGCAGGCGCGTGCACAATCCGCATGCCCTTGCCGCCGCCGCCGCGGACACTCTTGAGCAGAACAGGGTAGCCGACAGCGTCGGCGTGGGCAGCCAGCTGCTCAGGAGACTGATCCGGGCCGTGGTAGCCCGGCACACAGGGCACACCCGCCGCCAGCATGATGGCCTTGCTGCGGGCCTTGTCGCCCATGTCGTTCATGGCCTGTGCAGGCGGGCCGACAAAGGTAATACCGGCAGCCGCACAGCGCTCAGCAAAGGCAGCATTCTCCGACAGGAAACCGTAGCCCGGGTGCAGAGCACGGATGTTGTGCTTCAGGGCGAGGTCAATGATGCGGTCGCCATCCAGATACGAGCCGAGGGCCAGGCTGCGCGGCGAGGCCTTGGCATGTTGTGCGCTTGCATCAACAGCTGTGTAGAGCGTTGTGGTCGGGATGCCCATCCGCGTCGCGGTGCGGTGGATACGCAGGGCAATCTCGCCACGGTTGGCAATCAGGAGGGAGGGCAGAGGCGCCGGCGAGGACGCAGACGTGGAAGAGGACGCTCCATCGGTTGAAGTTGAGGCTGTCGCAGAGCGTAATGAAGTCGAAGCAAGATAGCGGACAGGACGGTGGCCAAGGGGCAACCGCGTATGTGCGGCGCGCTTGAGAGGCCTCATTGTGAATTGAGAAGCTGGTTGGAAGAGAGGGAGATAGAAGGACGATCCGGCACGTGAAGTGGGTGTCGGTGAACTCTCGTGACACCGTACGCGTTGGTAGATGAAGTATTGCAAAGAGGAAGAGACTGTCAGAGACACAAAATGCTGAAGCCCCTTGATGTCTGGAGAGTCGGTCGCTCTTGCTCTCAAGCGAATTTTAGAATAAAAAATCAATAAGAAAAATAGGTTTATGTTGACCTTCGTGCCTTCCCCTTTGCTTCTGGCTCCTCTTTCTCCTCACTTTGTGAGACCGAGAATAGCCGCAGCCGCCCAAAATGCGGCAGGCGGCGGTTGTGGGCGGTGCACAGGCCAAATGGGGGGAAGGGGGGAAGGGACGACAGACGTCATTAGTACAGCGGAGAGCAGAATATGGGGAAGGAGCGTTCCACGGGCTCAGCTGACCAAAAGACACCAAACACAGCCGCATGTCGGCAAAACAGCAGAGTCGGTGTTAAATAAAATCAAAGCTCGTAATGCAGCTCTCGAAATTAAATTTAATGGTATTTTGTCCCTTATATTGGACCGTGGGCCAACCTCACCGTTCTTGGCTCTGTCGGGCGGCTTTGACCCGCTGAATAAGAACGGGCAACTGTAAAGGCCGTTGGGGCAATTTGCTGATGGCTCTCCATCGCACCTGCCCCGCCATGTACGACCAGCCTGAGCGCTCCTTCTGCCCACAATTTGTACGCACGCCTCTTTCCCTCCCACCCAATCCGATAACTCCACCAACGCTAGAAGGTCCAGATCGGGCCAAAGTGCTTCTTTATCGACGTGTCGCCTGATGCCGTCACCATTGCTTCTTTCTTGACCTTCGACACGAACCCCGACGACATCTCGGCAACAATCCGACAGCAACTGACCATCGCATACACACACCAAGCCACACCACAATGGAGCAGATCCCTCTTAACCACGAAGCCTCCGACGGCGACACCAACAAGCAGTCCACGGCCTCGCTGCCGACTGAAGTCGTCCAGTGTCTCGAGAATGCGCGTTTTGTGAGTGCACTTTGCGGGGAGGAAGAGGTCGAAAAAGAGAATGATTGAAACGAATGCCTCGCAGTAGCTTGAGCCCCGCTAACAGCTTTCCTCCTCCCTCCAGCTGCATCTCGCCACGTGCGTCGAAAATCAGCCCCATGTCTCCCTCATGAACTACACCTACCTCCCCAGCGCGGCCGGCGCTCCGGACCACCCGGTCGCCGCCCCGGTTATTGTCATGACGTCCAACCCGGCCAGCAAGAAGACCCACAACATTGTCGCCAATCCCAATGTCTCCCTGCTCGTCCACGACTGGGTCTCGCACCGGCCGCTGCACCGCCGCATGTCCGCAGGCAGTGCCTTGTCGGAGGATGGCCCGGGCGGTCACGGTGGTGAAGGTGCTGGAGCTGGAGCTGGAGCTGGAGCTGGAATTGGAGCGACGAGCGGTGCTCTTGCTGGTGTGCTCGGCTCTCTCGGCGGTGGTGCGGCAGAACAGCCGCCCTCGTCGCTCGCCACGCTGCTGCTCAACCTCAACACGGCCGCCGTGTCCTCCATCTCTGCCACAATCAACGGCACTGCCCGCCTGCTGGCCCAGGGCTCGGCCGAAGAGGCCTACTACCGCCAGCAGCACCTGGCCTACAACACGTTTGATGCCGACCCGGTCGGCCCCGACGAGAGACGCATCCACCAGCAGATTGCCCACCGCCGTGGAGGCGGAGCTGCAGCAGCCTCCACCACAGCGGCGTCAGGAACCGACCCGCGTCCACAGGACGGCCGCGAGCGGTTTGTGGCCGGCGAGGAGGTGCGTGTGATTGTCGTGGCGATCCGAGACGTGCGCATCAGCGACTGGAAGGGCCAGGTCCGGGACTGGGTGCTAGCACCGCCGGCTGCTGCTCCTTCGTCATTACCCACCATCAACGGTGTTTAAAGGCATCCAGGGTCCGAGTTGTATGGCAGGGGAGATATACAGTGTGCCGTATATATGAAACAATAAAGAAACGTCACACGGAATGTGTATAGTATGTGCATTAAACAAGTAGTATTAGGATGTTCTAGTAAACAACGTGTCGATCAAGTTTCAGTCTCTCGTGTTAACTCAACTCACAAGACATAGTTATCGTTAATTTATTTAATTTTTCTTCTCAAAAAGGCCAAAAAATATTTGATAATTCCTGCAAATTGTATTTTTGATTCGGTATCCGCATAATTCCGTTTAAAAACAAGAAAAAAAACTGTTTGCATAATGTTTGAGCAGAACAGTGCCAATGTAACCCATCACAGCCAAAATAAAGCCGAGATAAAGCAGATGCTAGGGAACGCCAATGTCGGTATCAATGAGAGCTTGGAAAACCCAAACGTTCAAACGTAGTAATACATGGAATTGATGAGCAGAAAGAAAGAAAACATGAAAGTTTAAACGCCAGCCTTTAGGAAGAGAGTAGAAGAGAATAGGGAGTTAGGATGGAGAGAAGAAGGAGACGGAAAGACAAAGGGAAAGTCATCACTTGGCCCACTCGACAACCTCGAGCGCGCACACAACCAGCACCAACGTCGACGGCAGGATCCAAATCACGTAGCTCTGGAAGAGGATCTTGGACATGGTCCGCTCATAGACGTTGTTGATTTGGCAGATCTGCGCCAGCTGCAGGGCACTGGGGGCACCTGTCAGCAGGAAGCAAACAATGACAAAGATAGGGTCATCCAAAATGGAGACGGGCACGTATTTGGCAAACAGGGCCAGAATGGGCGCCATGATGAGCGTAGGCAACACCATGCGGCAGACAAGCGACGCAATGAGGAGCCGCTTGCCAATCTGGGCCTCTTCCGGGTCGTGCGATTCCTGGGTCTGGGTGTTGCGCGCGAGGTTGGCGCCGAGCACCACCAAAATGAGGGGTACAGCAACGCCAGCAGTCTGGGTGACGGCGCTCGTGACGCTGTTGTTGATAAACGTCCCCTCCTCGAAAAAGACACGCTTGAGTTCGGGAAACGCAGCAACAATCACGGAAATCAGCATCGCCCACAGCGGCGGGTTCATAAACTCCCACAAGAACTCGCACACCCGCGAAGCGACCTTTTGAATCGCATTCACGACTGCCTGCATGGGAGTCGGCAGCGCCGCATAGGTACGGCTACCCGTGGCCACGAGCCAGTTGGTACCGCGCGCGCGGTAAATGGCAAAGCGAACCTTGACACCCTCTATGCCCTCCGGAATGTCGGGCTCGTTGATGTTGCGGATGCGCGGGAACGACAGAATGCGGCCGTTCAATTCTTCGGCGCCATTTGCAGCAGCCAGGCCAGAGAAATCGTCACCGTCGGTGTGGATCTGCTGCTTCGAGCTGCGCTTCTTGGGTGTGCGCTTGCCCTGGCTGCCGCTGCTGCTGCCGCTACCGTTGTCGTTCTCGTCGTCCGACGCAGACGGCGAACCACGCGACCGCGGCGCGACCGGTGTGCGACCGGACGGGACAAAAAACATCCGAGTATTCCGTGACGGGGCTGTGCCCACTAAGCTCTTCGGCTTGATCATTCTCATCATCGTTGTCATCAGCACCGGTAGTCGCACCCACAGTAACGGTGTTGCTACTGTCCTCCGCGATCTCGTCGCTGTCGGGTTCATCGCGATAACGACCCTCCTCGGCCGTGTCTTGGTTGTACTCTTCGTACTTCGATTTAGGGGCCAGAAGGACGTGGTAGCCCCAGCTCCAGCGGACAACCTGGCCTAGCTGCTGAAAGATCATCAGGTACAGAATGCCACGCGCTCCGACTTCGTCATCGTTATCGCCAGGGATTCTGTCCCAGTGCAGGCCTTTGAGCGTCTGTGAGAGGGAGAGGACGAGGGAGATTGGAAGCGAGTTGGAGTTGCCAAAGACCTGTGAGAAAGGAGGGGGGGAGGGTTAGCATCTGGTTTCTATCCGAGACGTGCAACGCGACAAACAACTTACACCCATGGCAGTCACAAAGTTGGCAGCCCGACGGTTGAAACCAAACAATCTCGTCACGACCTTGGACACAATATACGACACGGCGGTCATTACCACAAAGATTATGGGAATGATACCGAGCTCGACAAATTTGTTGGCATCAAGCTGAGCCGCGAGTTTTGTGAAGACTGAAAGAAGGAAAGACGTTAGTGACCAAAACAAGCGACGACGTCACAGTCGGTTTGGTACATACTCAGACACGGCGTGAACAGCATCACGTTGAGGTTCGCGAGGAACTTCTGCTTGTCGGCATCGAAATGGCCTAAGCGTGCAATGATGTAACCTGGCAAACTGACGCAAACGACCTCCATGACGGCCTCGAAGACCAGCATCACGAGACGGCCAAACGACGGATGTGATTCATGCGACTTCATTATGTTTATGGCCTGCATCTCGGAGATGCAGCCGCTGGATAAGGACTCCATAGCAGTATCAGCGGCACACTGCCTGGAGAAAGAAAGAGAGGTAAGTGTAAGCGTCCGGTACGGTTCGTTCGTGCGTTAAGCAAGTTCGAGAATCGAGAAATGGTATATTTGGGATTGCGATTGTCGGCAGATAAGAAGATAAAAACGGAATGAAAGGGATGGCGACAGGAGCAGGTTGAACGTGTCGTGTGCTCTTCTCTTTCTGCCCAGGGTTCTATAAGGGTCGAAGCAGGATTGCTCGGGAAGGTTGTCAATTTGGGTTCGTCTGTTGCGTGCAGCGGTCGGCGGATGACTGAGCGGTTCGAAGGTGACCGTCAATTTCTTGATAACCAAGGTGTGGATGGTGGCTTTCGGTCGAAGTTGAAGAAGAAAAGAAGACACAAATCAAAGAACGGTTGAGGGTTTTTTCTGTCACACCAGCAGTCTGGGGAGACGAAACCCGATGAAGGAAAGTTTTGCCTGCCTCGGATGGGTGCTCTTTTGCTGCGGCCAGCGCAGGTGCGTCAGTCCCAAGATGAGGCGATATCTGGAAACAATGGGGAAAAGGCCCAGTGTAACTGATAACAGCAGGCGCCCAGCAAAGGCTCAATTGGCTCTAGCACAGCCTGGTGGCGGGTGCCAAAAGAGCCCGGTTCTGGGGCACTGCTCTTGGGTCTTTTTCAGCTAAAGCAGCTCTAAAACACTTTCGGGCGGCCGAAAGCACTGACTTTGAGCTTAAAAAGAAGAAAAGTCGCGCGTCGCTAACGACAATCGAGGATGGGGAGGCGATAACGAGATTGCGTGGACTGTGTGGATGGCGTGGATAGCCAGTGGATTGCGCGGATTGGGCGAGTAATGGCGAACGATGCAGGCATGTGGGAGGGTGCTGCGTTCAGATAAGGCGCGCATTTAGCGGCGCCAAGCGCTGGCGAGGCACGCTTCCTGGCCCGCCGAAGCCTCTTTTGTCTCCTTCTCAGCCCTTCTTGGCCGAACTGGCAAAGTGCCTCCCTCCAGAAGCAGAAAAGTGTGTGGTATCGCCGAGGAGCACAGTGTTGAGGACGCTCCTCGGCTTGTTTCTCAAAGGTCCCCAGATCCTTTGGTGGTGCTCTCTTGGCCTTGGCCAGGCTTGTTTTAGGTATTTTAGGTGTTTCTGGTATCTCGTCTTCGCTGACGTTTTTTGTCTTTGTTTTCTGCTTCCCGTCGGAGCTTTCTGGACGAGGTGGAGCAGCCAATGGAATCAGGCAACCAAACATGGGAGCCCTGCAGCCAAGGCCATCGGCACTGTGTCACTGTGCGAGCTTCAGGGCAAGAGGGCCCTTGACCAAGACAGATCACAACGGTGAGCTGGCAAGGGGCGAAACAACAGTGTCAGGTCGGCGTCAGAGGTATCACACTGGCCCTAAAACCCGCTCTGGCAAAAACATCAACAGGCAACAGTTTAACGGTGGCTGGCGGCTACCTGCCAGTGCCAACAAAGCGAAACAGCGAAGCTAAACCCCTGGTCGATTGTCGGCAATTGATTTGGGGTGCTGGTGAGTAAAAATGGCGATCAAAGTGGCTGAAGAAGAAGAATGACGATGGAGGAATCGAGCAATGCTAAGAAGCGATGTTGAAAAAGGGGGGAGGAGATGAGGGGATGGGAATCAGATTGGTTGGTAGCCACGACTCTCCTGAACACAATACGTCGTGTGCGCATCGCAACCTTCCGTCGACATGAGCATCTTCGGAAAGAATTGTTGTTGACGCAGATAGGGAAAGAGAGCTCCAGAGCCAGCCAATCAAGATGAAACAGCAAGTGTTTTCGAAGGTGTGTGCGGGTGTGCCAGTCGTCTGAACAGAGCAGGCACGACGGAGTAGCTGCCCTCACATCCTGGGGCACTGCGTAATACGTCGCAGTCGGCTGTTGGATGACATCGACCATCTACTCGTAGGCCTTGCTCTTGCCTTGTCGTCTGGACTCTGGGCATCTGTGGCTGTTTTGTGTGGCTTGTCTTCTTACGTAGGATCATCGCAGACAAGACGCACACTGACGCACTTTGTCGCACTCTATGATCGTCCAGCTTGTCGCAAAATGCGAGCTATGATTTTAATGTCTGGCGAGCCAGTGATACAATTTCCAGTGAATCTTTCCGATAATATCGTAAACGTTATTAATCTGCCGTGAGAAAAGAAGAAAAAATGAAAAAAAAATGAGGAAAAAAAAAAGAAAAAAAGAAAAGAAAAAAAGTATATGCGGAGGACTGTTTTGGATTGAGGGTTGCAGAGACGAAAACGACGAAAATGAAAGAAAACCGGAGACGCGCAAGGCAGGAGACAGACTGAAGGACATGAGCGGCCGACAAATGCGTATCGTAGGCTGTCTTCTGGTCGCGTGGTCTGGTCGCGTGGTCGCACGATGTCCCACGATGTCGTCTCGAGTCGATGCGCCTCTCTCTACCCAACAAGGAGCTGCAAAATTTGGCTACAAAGAAACAAACGACAAGGACGTGGCTCAGCTTTGTTCACACAAAAAGCGTTGCACAAACTATAATGAAGGCGAGAACACTGCGGCGAAAATGGGCGAAGGCCACAGCGACATCGTGACATGGAAATATCACAAGCCGACGCAGGGTCATAAAGTCGTTACACAAAGAGAAAGGCAATATGCAAACGGCAAAGCATACAAAAGCAGGTGGGGCGACCAGGCGCGCTGTTCGTGGAGGCCTCGCCTAAATTTTACATGTGGATTTATGTTTTGATTGTTCTCCCCTGCGATCCCCAGCGGAAATCCAGGATATCGAAATCAGCGCAGTAAAACACCGAAAAGTTTGCAAAAGGATCAAAAGAATCAACGGATAGGCCGAAGAAAGAGGAGACAAAGGCCTGGCAAAAGGCACCGTCGACGCCGCCGCCGCCGTTGTGGCCAGAATGCCGAGAGACGTGCGCTCTCTCCCGCTAGGCAGCGGGCTGGCCCTCGTTCTCTCGCCTTCGCATAATGCGTAGATGGAAAGACGGATGACAACTGAGAAAGACATAAAAGGTCTAAGTAGTCAATTCCCTACGATGTACATGTAGACAGTGTCCTCACCACGAGGCTTTCACGGACTCTTGTTATGCCCCGGTCAGCAAGCAATGGCATCCGAGAAGGCTGTCATTCCATGCGGTCCACATTCATGCTATTTCATTTCACCTTGAGAGCCCCAAAGAGCCCCAAAGAGCCCCAAAGAGCCCCAAAATATCACAGTCCCGAAGGCGGAGAGACCCAAAACCGGTTTGGGTGTGCCCAATCATCCCCAAGCACGCCGCCGACTTGCCTACCTGGGGTTGGGCTCGCGAAAATTTTGGGCGAAATTATGGATTTTGGCTGGGTTTGCTCAACCTTTCTCAACTTGCTATCAGTCTCCTGTGGAGAAGCTACTGTACCGGGATTCGAAGCCCGACGGGCTCCGCAAAGAGCAGCCCGTTGAAGCCGTCAAACCCATGTTCAGGCCCCCGTACGTCGTACATCGAGCTATCATCCCATGCCGTCGCGTGGGAATAGCAGAGAAGGGCAGAAGGGAAAGAATGATCTGCCAGATGGATTGTCTCTTAATGCCCTCAATACCCAGCCGGCCAGCAGAGGAAAGGATGTGCAAGGCCGGTTGCCAGAAGAGACAGAAACGATGGGACCTGAAACGACGGGCATCCAAAAATCGGCTGAGGGAGGCGAAATTGAAAAGCGTCGACGCCAGAGAAATCGAATATGCTGACGGGTTGACAGGCTAGTGCCCAAGACAAGGCGCTGGAGTTGTGGCCGGCGCCGATGTTGAGTCTCAAGATGGGAGTTGTTCGATCGAGTCGGTATGGGCTTTGGCATCTTCCAGTGACAGCACCTCGTGCTCAGACAGTATATGTTCCTTGTACTCCGTACATTCCTCAAGAGTATGTGCAGGTGTGTGGCTCGATGGCTTCTTCCGTCATGGGTGTCCAACGAACCAGCTCGACCAGGGCATTTCAAATATGCATTGCGAATCTGTATGGGAAACAAAATCAAGATTCTGGACCGGTGTCACGCCCGAAAAACGAGCAGAATGTAACACAAAAACAGAGTGAAGCATTATGCAGGAGCAGAAGACAGAAGAAGAGAAACTCCCAGAGGCATGCTCATACGTCGTAGCAGTTGATGCTTGTGCTTCTTTGGTCGTCGAGGTCGTACACTGAGGAGACACACAAACGCTCGTCGAAACAATTGGGACGGTCCACCAACGTCGGCGGGCAGGCGGGTCCTCCAGCCACAGCGTTGCGATCAACGTCATTGACCTCTCATCCTGCATGCCCTCCTTGCCCTTTTTTTGCATGTTTCGCCCGCTTGACGCAGCGCTGCCCTGGCCTGGGGCCCAGACCACACCCCATTTGTGCTTGGTGCGTGCTTTGGTGGATGCTCCGGTGCCTGTTTTTGGCGCGATGGGCAGGCTCGGCAGGGAAGAGGATTGGGTCTTGCCGCCTGCATGGCATGCTGCCGAACCGGGGTAGGCCGCGCTGCAACGATAGACAACGCCAGACGACGACAGGCGCAGAGCAAAGCCAGTGCTTCTCGCATGGCTTTCTAATAAGTGGCTGTTTTGAGTGGGTGTTCCTCAACGTGAGAGCGTGATGTGAGTGGTGCGTCTTGCTCGTGGAAGTTGCTCCGGGCAGAAAGGGAAAGGTGCCATGGAGACCTGCAGAAAAGTGGCTTGCCATGCCGTCAGCGTCTATGCGTATTGTTAGAGGAAGAGGAAGGAACGAAAGTGGGCAGGAGAAAGAGCAATAGCAAAAGAAAAAAAAAAAAAACGGGAAGGAGCGAAGGAGACGACATCAAATCCACTTGGACGAAACATCAACAACGACTTCGATCTGTGCCTGACTTGCAAAAAGCACCTGTTGTAAAAGGCACACCGACAGGGAATAGACGACAGAATGGAAATAGTAGACTAGTACGTCGTACTGTTGAAAAAAACAAAAAAAACAAATGCAACAATGCCTGGAATGCCCTTGCCAGCGCCGCAGTCAGGCCGTTTGTTGGGTTCCTGAGTGTTCATTTTTCCCTGTTGGCAGGCGTTGCAGCATCGCTAAAAGTCTTGTTCCTTCTCGTCTGCCACTAGCTGCCTGCTAGCGCGCTACATTCCCGGAGCAGTGGCTACGGGGCGACTCTGTGCCCCTCCGTCGCTGTCCCTCCGTCTCATCTATTCTGCGTCGCAAGTCAGAATTTTAGGGTGTGGCTCAATTGGAGGGGTCCACCTAGACGGCGTTCGTCTTGGGCTGCTGCCGCCTTTTGAGCGCCTCTTGACGCCTGTAAGATACGAGGTACTTGGTATTAGAGCCAAAGCGAAAAGAGCCAACAGACAGCGGGGCCTCGCCCAGACCAGCCCAACTGCTAGGGCAGGCCGAGGGGCAAAAGTGCAAGTGTCTGGCTGGGAGACAGAGAGACAGGGCAAGACAGATAATGAACAAGAATGCAATTGTCTTGACCTGCGGCAAGCCTTTGATGACAGGAGAGGATCGGCCTGGGCGTAATCGCAACGTGCACAACGGCCGTTTTGAGTGCCCTTTGGATGCTTCTGTGTCGCTCTTTCCTCTCTTTCCTCTCTTTCCTGTGTCGTATGTATCTTATTTCACGTAATATGTCGACACGGCCCAGCCAAGGCAGGAACGACCAAGCATCGCCAACTGCTCCTGCCTTTTTTTCCCCAACTCGGCCGCTCTTGCCCCCATCCTGCAGTGATATACTACCTCAGCTACCTAATGCTCCGTACCCCCTTTGCTCCTGCCTCGCCGATAAAATAGTGACTACGTATCTTACATGTACGAGGATTCCCATGTCCGCGGTCGCCCTTTCTCTATCCAGTCTAAAACAGTCTAAATACACCTGCCCATTGCTCCATAAATCCACAACGAACCTTGTTTCCTGCTTTCCCAATCGCCAATATACTTCTCTCGATCCCCCTCCCCCTACTGCCTTTCTTTCTACTCTCCATCTGCCCTCTCTCTCTTCTATCCTTTTCATATATTCCTTTCGCGCCGTCCAACGAACAACTTTTCTGCAAACATATGCGTACAACTGTCCTGTCGATCCCGTCAGCGTCTGTCTCCACCCTTTCTTATTGTCCTGCATAAGGGACACAGGACAAATACCGAAAAGACGGCGGCAACCATCGGCCCCGTCCTCGCCCCTGACACAACGGCAAAGGCAAAAAAAAACCAAAAAGACCACACGAACTATCAAACTTACACGAGCCAGAGCCAGAGTCCACACGTCAAACGACGAGACTCGGTGTTCTCTGCTCCTCGGTCCTTGCCTGATATTACGCCCACGCACTGATTGCACGGCTTTCCTTGGCTGTCCTCCTTTTCGTCTGTCACCTGGCTCCTTCGCCTCGTTCACTCGACTGGCAGTTTTGATTGCCTTCAATTCCGCTGTCCCACCTACAAGCACTTTCTAATTCTTTTTAACGACTCGCGCTGCACTTGATCGAGTTGAGCGTTCTTTGTACCTGATTAAAAGCGTGGAGACGAGACAGGACTGTTCGCCAAACCCGCAATAAGCAAACCAGTCGCAAACACGAGAAACAGGAAAAACTAAGCACCCCACAACAGCGACCACAAAGAGCCTTTCAAAGCCACCTCCATACATTCACAGTATCCAGCCGCTACGCTGCACACATGCTACTACCACAATAGCAATCGACTTCTTTTTTTTTATTCCCCCCCCTCTCTTTTCGTTCTCTCTCTCTCTCTCTCTCTCTCTCTCTCCGTCACTTCTCTCTACCTGCCTCGTCGACCTTGTCTTTTCTTTCACGAGGGGCAACCTCTTTTCTCCTTACTTCTCCGCAACCCCCGCTCCTTATAATGTCACAAGCCGACGTTTCCGCGGCGAGCACGCCAGACGAGTTCCCGGACAGCGGTCCAGTCTCACCTCGCTCCGTCGACGAGTCTTCCGGCAACACCACCCCGGGTGACCACACAAGCCCGTTTGGCGAGAGCTCTCCGTTTTCGACGACCGCCGACCGCTCTCCTTCCTCCTTGCAACCACCACGACGCGTCCCCTCCGTGCGCGCCGCATCAGACCCTTCCCATGTCTCCTCCACCACTACCGCCAACATCAACATGAGCCCCTCCTCGACTGTTACAGGTACCCTCAACAACGCCCGCCGGCCACCACCCTCTGCCAGCAATCTGCCCCTCGATCTGATGGCCAAGGCACGCGCTCTCCAGCAGCAGCGCATGGCCATGTCCGGGCCCGGTGGCGCAAACGGCCCATGGCCGACGGTGCACGTAGCGCGTCACCCGGTGCCATGGCCGGTGGTCTGGCCGGTGGCATGGCGGGCGGCGTCCCAGCAAACCTGCGCATGCCCCGCATCTGAACCGGGGCATGAACCTTGGCGGCATGGCACGGCCGACGGCACCAGGGTTTCAGTCCGCACCGGCGGTGCCCAACCTCTCGGGCAGATCAGGCGGCCCTAGCTTAAGCGAACGACGAGCCATGAAGCTGGGCCCGCTACCCGGAAATGCTGGTAGCCCCCGCGCAGGACCACCAAAACTGTCGGATATGGGTGGCGGTGCCGGCCCTGGTGCGGGCGGACCCGGTCGGCCGCCGCTCAAGGGTGGTCGCCACGACTCAAAGATGAACGATTTCAAGCACTACATTGACGCCGAGAAGGGTTGGATCACCTTTGAAGGCGCTGCTACCATCACACGGACAGGCGTCAACTTTGCGGGCGGCCACACCTTCAAGATTTCGCTAGACGAGATCCAGGTTCTTGACGAGTTAGGAAAGGGCAACTACGGCACCGTCTTCAAGGTCCGCCATGCCAAGCCTGCCGTGCCACGATTTGGCCCGGGCCTGAGCGGCTTCAAGTCCAACCACGCCAAGCAACAACAACAGCTCACGGCCGCCCAATTGGCACACTCGACACAAGCAGACGGCATCAGCGGTGGTAGCGTGGGGTCTTGCGACAAGACTGTTGGAAACGCACCGTGTCAACCGCCACGACCGGAAAGGTCATGGCAATGAAGGAGATTCGGTTGGAGCTCGACGAGGCCAAGTTCTCAACGATTCTCAAGGAGCTCGTCATTCTCCACGAGTGTGTGTCCCCGTATATTATCGACTTTTATGGTGCCTTCTTCCAGGAGGGTGCCGTGTACATGTGCATTGAGTTTATGGACGGCGGCTCGATTGACAAGCTGTACGCCGGCGGCATTCCCGAGAATGTCTTGCGCAAGATTACGTACTCGACAGTCATGGGCCTCAAGACGCTCAAGGACGACCATAACATCATCCACCGTGACGTCAAGCCCACCAACATCCTGGCCAACTCCGACGGCCAAGTCAAAATTTGCGACTTTGGTGTCTCTGGTAATCTGGTCGCCTCCATTGCCAAGACCAACATTGGCTGCCAGAGCTACATGGCTCCCGAGCGTATCTCGGGTGGCGGCATGTCAGCAGGCGGTGCCAATGCCGAGGGCACATACAGCGTTCAGAGCGACATTTGGAGTCTGGGCCTGACCATCATTGAATGCGCAATGGGCCGCTATCCGTACCCGCCGGAGGTGTCCTCCACCATCTTCAGTCAACTGAGTGTAAGTGTTTTTTCTTCTTTTTTTATCTCTCCCTTCGGAAGTACAAGTTCCCTTATTTGACGTTTGAAACTAATCTTTTATAGGCCATTGTCAATGGTGAACCGCCAAATATGCCCGAAGGCTATTCGCCAACCGCGTGCGACTTTGTTCGCTCGTGCCTTAACAAGAACCAATGAAGCGATATACCTACTCGATGCTGCTCAACCACCCGTGGCTTAAGCCGCTTTCACAGGCCGCGACAGTCATCGAGGAGGAGGACGAGCCGGAATCGGGCTCGGGCTCGGACTCGGATTTGGACGATGGCGACGACAAGGACGATGACGATGCTGCTGCCTCGGCCGTGAACAAGCTCAGCCTGAACGACTCTGGCGTTGCCGGCGACGCCGAGGTTGCGGCTTGGGTGACGAGTGTTCTGGAGCGGAAAAAGAGCGAAAGCAACGAGGCAGCGAATGGTGCCAGTACCAAGCCGGCCTTGCACGCAGCACCCATGGCCCCTTGAGTGCAGTAGCTCTTTTTCCCCTCCATTTCCCACGATTCTTCGTACTCCAGTCTCCCTAATTTCACTTTCCCTGCACTTCTACCTCTTTCAATCTTTTTACTATTTTCCAATTTCCATCACCCACTCACTCATATTTCGCGTCACAATACTTTTCCTATATCGCCACACCCACAGAAAGCGTCTCCTCTTATTTGAGTCGACAGTCGAAATCAACAGCAAAAGAAGAAATCGAGTCGGTAACCTGATTGCAAAAGAAAGAACATTGCATCAAAGAAAGATCGGCATCATTTTTCCGGTCTCAGTTCTATTTTTCCCACCATTTTGCTGTGCTTTTTTGTCTCACTTGTGCACTGGCGTCTGGAGAGTTTACTTTTATTTCAAGGCTGATTTCACTCATCGTCTTTCTCATCTTGTGGCTTGTTTGTCCACCTTCCTGTACTGGTGCTGCTCTTCTCGTTTTTTTTTGCCCATCTTTCTCGATGTCGTTGGCCTTGCTTTTAATGCATTCATGAACATCATAGATTTCGGGGGTCCCAAGGGAGGCAGCATTTTTTATCATCTTCTTTTGTATTTCATTTTCTTCTTTCCTATAAATTTTGCATTTTTGTCACACATATACGACCCCCAAAGAAAGACCATTGTAGCACACGCACATTTCCGTTCTTGTATCATTCGTTTCGCATTTTCATAGCCAGATCAAGCCCTTATCAAGAGAACATTCACACTGCAACATGACTCTTGTCGACATATAATCAATGCAATCGATCTTCAAGCATAACTAACAATAAGAGATCCTGTCCATACATGCACACATTACGTTAATCCAATGTATGTGAATCATAACCTATAGCGCCCAAAAGCCAAATGAGAGAAGCCATTACAAACTGGTCATAGCACTCCAAAAAAAAAACATAAAGAGGACGTGGCAGACATTGCGAGAGCACTACAGCTGTGGCCGCTCAATGACCTTGGGCTTGTCTTGCGTCGTATCTGCCGACGTGTTTGTGTTTGCAGGTGCTGCGTCAGAGGTCGTTGCATCCGGTACTGCTGCTGCTGCCACGGGTACTTTGGAGCCGTCTACTGCCTCCGTCTTGGCCGTATCCAGGGGAACGTCCTTTTCTTTGCCGCTCTCATCCAGCTTCAAGACGGCCTCGATCTCGTTGGCAATCTCGTTGACCTCGGCCTCGGCCGACGACAGTGCCCCGCCAATCTCGGGCGGCTGGTCGTTGGCATCGGCATCGTCATCGTCGTCGTACTCGCCGCCCGCATACTTGGTGTCGTCGTCACCGGTGTTGGCCATCGCGGCCTTCTTGATGAGCTCGTCGTTGCCAACCTCACCCTCGTTGTCACTGTCGCCACCGCTGCTGCTGCTGCTACTGCTGTCGCTGTCTCTCGCCGGCGGCGGCGGGCCGGCCGCGGCCAAAAGGGCTTCCTGGCCCCGCTGCCGCTCGACCTCGGCGTCGCCCACCATGGCCCGCCACAGCCCATCCAGCTCGTCGCGCCAGCCCAGCGCATCGGCCAGCTGCAGCACGCCGGCATCGCAGCTGCCCAGCGCCAGGACGTCGTCCGCCCGCGTGCCCAGGTCGCCCACGACCTCCCGGTTGAACAGCACACGCGGCACGTGGTCCGGCGCCATGGTCGGCAGCCCCGCGAACGGGTAGACGGTGAGCGACGTGCCGAGCACGAGCACCAGGTCGGCGTCCGTGGCCGGGAGCTTGCCCAGCTCGTGGAAGCGCGACGGCAGGCTCTCGCCAAAGAAGACAATGTCGGGCTTCACGAGGGCGCCGCAGCCGGGCTGCTTGCAGCGGGGGACACGGGCATCGCGCACATGCGCACGCATCTCGTCGTCGGGAAAGGGGCTGCGGCAGTCAACGTTGATGCAGCGCTGGGTGGCAAAGGAGCCGTGGGCCTCGACGATGCGGTCGGCGGGGACGCCCGCAGCGCGTTCGAGGCAGTCAATGTTTTGCGTGAAGAGCATGCGCAGCAAGCCCTTGGAGGCGAGGAGAGACAAGAAGGCATGGGACACGGTGGGGTGGAACTGGCCCGGGTAGAGCTCCTTGGCGAGAACGTAAAACGGCCGCGGGTTCTCGCGGAAGTAGTCGATGCTGAAGACGGCCTCTGCATAGGGCAAATTGAGGCGCTGAAGGTTGGCATAGAGGCCGGTGCCCGGTGACCGGAAGTCGGGGACTGTCACGTTAGCACCATCGTTCCTCTGTGCATTTGCATTGCGCCACGTGCATTGTCAGCATTGTCAGCATTGTACATACTGCCTGCGGCTGTGGATATGCCGGCGCCGGTGAGGGCGACGATGCGCTTGGCCTTGCCATCGAGGATCAGCTGGGCGACGGCCTCGATGCTGCGGTCGCTGAGCGTCTGCGGCGGCGTGCTGTCGTCGATCTGGTTGGACACTTCCTGGCCCATTCTGCCGAATCGGTTGTTGCGATGTTGGCCTTTGTTGCTGTTGGCGTGTTTGCCGTTGCGCCGTCCTCCTTTTCCAACTTGAAGCGGACGATCGGCACGACGTTCTTGTTTTTCTCTGCGCGAGAGAGGCGGCGGTGGCGATGTGGACGACGACCACCGCGGGCGGTGACGGTCTTTCCGACGGCGACCTATGGTGAAGGTGAGGCTGAGGGCAAGCCCGAGGTAGGCAAATGGAGCGAAAGGCGAAGTCGAGGAAACAAAAGAAGAAGGAAAAGAAAAGAAAAGAAGTATGCGCTCGCTTGATTTATGCAGGAGGTCGACTGTGAAAAACGTGGATGCGAAAACGCAATGTCGGACGGCTGTCTATGACTTGTCGTCGAGAAAGATCTTTGTCTATGTCGCAAATTTGTTGAAGAAAAGAAATGGCCGGGGTCCTTTTTCTTTTGCAAGTGGTAGCCTTACCGAATTGTTGATTCGTTTTTCCCGTTTTCTTTTTCCCTTTTCCTTTTTCCTTTTTCCTCTTTCCTGCTTTGCCTCCTGCCTTTTGGCGTGCGGCTCGTGAGGGGAGGGGGCACTTGCCCGTTCTTATCTTATCAGCTAAAGTGGGAGGTGGCAGAGTGAAGGGTGGCAAGTGCGCCGCCTAAATAATGAGGGAAGGTGCGCCTGGTAATACGTCATACGGGGAAAGAAGAAGGACGGCGGGAGGAAAGAGCGACCCTGCTTTGACACCGGCCACAGTCACTGGCCGTCTGCGATTCTAAGTCTTTATTTTTGATGAGAATACGAAAAGGGCAATCTAAGATGTGGTGAGAAGGGTAGATGAAATGTTAGTAGATTCTGCATTTATGAGATGTTGGCTGCTGTTGCTGCTTGGGGTTTCATGTAGAGATTCTTGCCAGTATGAGAATCAACAGGTGATTTAGTATAGCATATTCTCGCATCAGACATGATTCGGATAATGTACAGCGCCGCAAAAATACACAAAATCCCCATAAAGCTGAATGAAAATTGCTGAGTTTGATAGGATTTTCATAGATTTCTTCAGCCGCTTTCGACTTGCAATCCAACTCCCCTGTTTTTGGTATCTCAATAAACAAACTCTGGATACACTGTCGAATATGCGACTTTGTGAAAATAGATGCTTGCGCTTCATGATGTAAATGTTTGGCCTGCCTATCATTTCTCAGGCCGCTATTGATCTGCCTAGCACCCGCATCGGGCATGCATTTTTCGCCCCGACCCTCGACACTCAATCCCAGTCGTCATCCTCGCTGTCGTTCCCCCGGTGGTCCCGGCTCGTCTTTGATCGACTTGTTGGCGCCAGCCATGATCCGCTCTTCCTCGGCATCCTCGGCTGCTCGCCTTCTCTTCAGCACACGCATGTCGTTGTCGGCCACCGCGCCCACCTCGACCAGCAGCGCATCCAGGTCCAGCATGCTCATCTTGACACCCCCCACCATTGCCAGCGTCACAATCTGCTTGGCAATGTCACCGTTGCGGTACACCAGGATGGTCGGGCAGTTGCGCTCTGGGTAGCCCTCAATGGCCTGGTCGGCGCGCATCTCGCAGAACTTGACCTCGCCGTACTCGCTGGCGGCCTGGCGGAACAGTCCGGACAGGACGCGCGACTCGACGTTTGTGCCGGACGACGACGTCAGATTGACAAACACGGGCGATCCTTTGTCTGCACCCAGACGGCCGTCCTGCTTCGATGCCTCGGTCACTTCGCGGTTGTAGTCGGGTTTTGAGAGGGGGTAGACGCTGCCGTGGACGGCCTTTTTCTGGAGGGCGCTCAGCTCCTGCATGCGCTGCTGGCGGTAGGCGTTCAAAAAGTCCTCGTCCTCCAGGTCCTCAAACTCGTCGAGTTCGTCCAGGTCTTTGCCCTCGAGGCGGTTTTCGTGTGCGATGCGGCGGCCTTCAAGGATGGCTTCTTCGATCATGGGGGTCGGGCTTGGCGGCTTTTCGGGATGACGCCATGCTTGCGAAGGATCTCGTTCCTGGAAAAAGAAGGAAAGAAGAGGAGGAGTTAGAGTCAACTGCCATCGATGCCTCATCGTCTCGAGTCATCGCTCCCGCGCAATGACTCAAAGGTTCCCGTTCCTCCATCCCAAACTCACCATTCTGTGTCTGCGTTTGGATCGTCCACAGGCACCGCTATTCTTTGGTCCATTGGCGCCGCCATTGTGAATGTGTGTTTGATAAAAGACCGTGAGAACAAGAAGAAAACCGCCGATATGTTGTGAATGGTGTAAAAGGCAAAGCAAAGTCGTAAGGGCAGCTTGCGACAAGCTTGATGTCGTGGAACGGCGAGGAATCAAGGCCGAAGTTGCCTGGTATCGGGTAGCTGCCCCACCACCTACCTATCGTAAGATACGGAGTAGCGTACACGCATACAGGGCCAGAGCATGGCCCTGCAGCTAGCCTTCTCGTGGCAGCCTGGGGCGACAACGACCCTTCTGAGCTCTCTGTAGCGGGGTTGACTGGGTTGATTTGGCCCCCTGCTAGGCCGGTCTCTTTGGTCCGGTCTGCCCGCGGATCTGCGTACGGGAGAAAGAGTCAGAAAGTTAAGAATGACTAATCTCGAAGCGGCGTTAAGCCTCTCCTGGAAGCTACTCGTGTGGCGCATTTGCACGTGACACTTCTCTTCAAAAACCCTAACGAGCTAAGCCCTAGAGTGGCTAGCGCGTCCATACACAGTGCCCGGGGAAGGAGGCGAACCCAAAATTTGGGCGTGTCCCGCCCTTTTGGTCTGCTCCTTCCAGACAGTTCGCCCATTTGCCCTCGCATTGCTCGTCTCTGGTTGGCCCATTTTTCTTGGGCTAAACAAAAAAAAACTCTGGCTTCCTTGCCCACTCTGGCTTTTTTTTTCTCCCGCCCACACACCGTCTTCTCTCTCTCGCGCTCTTGCCCTTGCCGCCACTGCACCTAATCCTGCCCTCCTTTTTGGCTTGACTCCTCTTTTTGCCTTCTTCCCACCTCTTCTCTCTTCTCTCCCACCCATCCCCAAAAACAAAAAAAAAACCTTTTCAACATCCAAAACCACGAGCGCCGAAATCTGTTTGTTTTCTTGACAACCAGATTTTCTAATCCAACCGATTATAACCCGCTCGATTTTTCGATTTATCTCGACAATCTTCTCAAACCGTCAAAATGGTGCGTTCTATCGGATTGTCTTTCTACGCGAAAAGATCGAAGACACAAAAGAAGCGGAGGACACAAGCCGGAAGAGGAGGACGATGGGCGGCGATGGAATCCTTGGCAGCATCAGAATCGGCATCGATACCGGAACTCGACGACAAGACGACAAGCAAGTACAAACACTGCATCGATAGGACTGTCACGGACAAGTCTTTCGTAGCAACAATGACACAATACTCATCAACATCGATATCGATGTTCACGACGACGACGACACAACACGATGAAGGCAACAAGGACAACAATGATTTTGATGCTGCTGGGATTCAACGCTGATGACATTGAGGACGATGTCGTGTCTGGATGAGGATCTGGACGGTTCTCTATACCAACTTTGCTGCAGAAGTGCTGACATTTTTCTTTCTAGGTTTTGGCCGTTGATCTGCTGAACCCCAGCGCCGCTGCTGAGGCCAAGAAGCACAAGCTCAAGGTACGACTCAATCTCAAGCTCCCAATTACCTCGATCCCGGCGAGATGGCCGTCACAACCGCCGCCCCCTTTCAGACCAGCCATGCTAACATATCTTTTTCCTCTCCAGACGCTTGTGCCTGCCCCCCGCTCGTTCTTCATGGACGTCAAGTGCCCCGGCTGCTTCACCATCACCACCGTCTTCTCCCACGCACAGACTGTCGTCATCTGCCAAGGCTGCACGACCGTCCTTTGCCAGCCCACCGGTGGCAAGGCGAGACTGACTGAGGGCTGCTCTTTCCGGAGAAAGTAGACGGTTACTTTAACCACAAGCGAATCGAACTCTTCTTTTTTCTCTCTCTCTCTCTCTTGTCCTCTGTTCTCTAAAACCCTCGTCAAGAATGTCTTCGATGTCTCTCTTGGGATCGATGAAATGAAGTTTTGAAAAACAAAAGGCCGGAAAGCCCAACTCGTGGTCTTTTTAACTTGTGCTGCTCTTTCTGACGCTCTTTTGTTTTTCTCTTTTTTTGTTGCCATCGGTCTCTACCCTCCCCTCGGGGTTGTATTTTCTCTTTTGCTTTTTTTTATTCTTTTTCATCATCATTGTGTTTTTAATGCGCCTGTTTCGCCTTCATGTTTTTCTCGATTCAGGCAGGACTATCCATCTGGGTTCTCGCCGATGACCGAGCGACGACAAAAAGAAAAACGACACGACCAACGACCTCGACGCGACTTTGTCCTTTTCTTCTTTCTCTTTTCTCTCTTTCAATTCCATGGTTTTGGATCGACAATGAGAGCTGAGACATGTTGAAGACTGTCTGGAGGGCTGGCTTTGGGTTCTGAGGTGGACCGAGGAAACTCTATCAATCTCGACTCTGAAACAGCTGCCCTTCTTTGCAGACCTCGACAACTGTCTCTAGTTCTCATCGTTCCTCGGCCAGTTTGGACTGTGAGAAAGAAGGGAGCAAGAGGAGAGTCACTTTGCGTCTCTCTCATTGTTTTTTTCTACGATTAAAGACAAACATCAAAAAATTCTCTATACAACCAAACGAAAATTGAGCGCGGATAGAAGATGGAGCCAAGCGAAAACGGAAAATGAGTTCGGTATGACAGCCAGGATGTGGTCATCTGACGGTGGAAAGTTAACGGACTCAAGGAAATCAAGAACGGAAAAAAGAAGAAGAGGCCAACAAAAAGGACAACAAAAAGCTGGTTGTTTTACAAAAACACCGGAGGGGCGTTTTTTTTTCGGATCCGGATATCTTGCAACTACCCAAAAAAATATACAAAATCTCATTAATCAATGTGTGTTCCATGGTGTGACGGACTTGTAGACAAAAGAGTATATCAAGGTTCTCAGACTGCAAAAATGGAGAGGAGACCTTTGTTTTTGAGGCCGACTTCCCGCCTAATCTTGTTGACTGGCCACGGATCTATTAGGCTGTAACTCGTTAGGGAGAGCAAATATAGAAAGCAAAGCCACTCACATAGAAACAAGCACATCGCATCATTAACTTGCGTTGGTACACTTTCTATTATTGCCTAGATGTCGAGTGTCTTTGCCTCCATGTCGTTGGGTGGTAGACAACGCACCTGCCAACAAGGGTTATTGGCCTAGTCAACTGAAAATAGCGGGCCCAAGGGACTGTGCAGGCGGGCTGGTTTCGCTAGGCAAGGCTACGAAAACTTTCTGGGGCACGTCCACGTCCACCAGGCAGAAGCTACCCTGCGAGCCTGCTACCCAGCTTTCAATCTCGACGACAACAACAACAAAAACGGCAGCGATAGCATCTGCCCTGCTCACAGCCCTTATCCAGTGGACTGTCGCCAAGTCGATCAACAGCGTCGTTTAGCACAACCGCCGCCATGGCCTCCGCAACACCCAACCCGACGCCGGCGGTCGACGCGACCTACGGGCAGCGCAGCGTCTTTGGCGGCGAGGGCCTGTCGACAGCGCCAATGGACGAAGACCTCGACTGCGAGGACGAGCAGGAGGCGCTGGCCTACCTGCAGCTTGTCCGGTGAGTCTCTCTCTCACTCACATCTCCTCTCTTTTGAACCCCTTGCTGAGCGTCCATTGACAGCTGACGATGCTGTATTGCAGAGAACAAGCGAGCAAGATTCCGCACGTCATGGTCATGCCGCGGTACGGACCACAGGCCCTTCCACCGGGCCTTGTGGAAGCGAGAGCAGCAGAGGCAGCAGCCGCAGCAGCAGCAGCCTCGAAAAGAACAACCCCCCAGAAGAAGAAGCGGCGGCGGCGGCGACACTGGGACGAGCAGGACGACGGAGTGGCAGAGATGCCGTACGGAGACGAGGGCGAGACCAACGCGACCAACGCGACCAACAGCGCCAACGGTGACGACACTGGAAACACCACCAAGAAGCGGCGTGTCTCGCGACACCAGGCCGTGAACGTGGGGCTGTCATACGACGATGAAGGCCCGGCAAACAGCGGCCCGAACGACGAGGAGGACGGAGACGATGCCGAAGACGACGAAGACGAAGACGAAGACGAAAAGGGCGTGGCCTCGGACGAGGACGCGGCCGACGACAAGGACAAGGATGGCCGCAACTACACGCTGGAGCACCGCGACCTTTACGAGAGCAGCGTCGGTGACGCTCGTGGGTACTACCATGACGGTGCCTACGTCGCAGCACCGGCCGAGGAGGAGCATCGATCCTCTTCAGCAGGTGGACACACCAACGGACACGGCCAGGCGACCGAGGTCGGGCAGAATGGCACAAACGACCATGACAATCACAATGCCGACGTCGACGTCGACGTCGACGTCGACCCAGAGGCCGAGTCTGCTCGCTTCCGTGATGCCTACCGCTCTCGCCTGCTGCTCACCCATTTTGCCGAGCTGCGCGCCATCGTCCGTCCGTCCGCGCACGATCCCAGCCAGCTGGCCGACGCCGTTGCCGCCCTGCCGCCCGACCACGACACGGATGTCGGCCCTCTGAGCACAAAGTCTGGCGTGTACCGCCGCTGGCTGCACCTGCTGCGCACGACAGACCCTCTCCCAGCACAGATGGCCGCCATGGACAAGGTGAGCGTACTGCGTCTTCTGCGGGTGTTGCTCCGGGGTCTTTTGGCAGGCGGCTCCTCGTCGTCGCGCTCGTCGAGAGCGAGGCGCTTCGAGCAGAAGCTGCTTGGTGGCGGGGGACGTGGACGTGGACGTGGAGATGGACGTGGGCACGGCAACAACGACAGCGACAACAGCAAGGACCACAGCGGGCTGGATATGACCAGTCGCACAAGCCGTTGGCTGTGGTCGCTGTTTGCACGCCTGCCCGACCGCGGTGAGCTGGACTACCGCGAAGTTGGCTACATTCGAGATGTGGCAAAACAGGCCGTGATGCGGCTGGCCCATCTGAGTTACGACATGGACGGGACGGATGTGCATGGTGGGGATGACTACGAAGAGGAGGACGACGGGGATGGTGATGCAGGGCCTGCCCAGGAGGAGGCTGCAAAGGTTGCTGCAAAGGTCGCTGCAAAGGTCGCAGAGCCTGGCCAAGTCGAGCCTTCCAACCACGAAAGCGGCAAAACGACCAAGGTCCAGGAAGACCCAGAAGACGCCCCATGGACATGGAGTCTGAGCCAGAGACAGAAGAGGCCAAAGCAGCAGATGAGGCTAAGGCAGCCGATGAGGCCAATTCCTCTGGGGGACACGGGAAGCCACAGGATGTGGTGGAGAAAGGCAAGGCCTACCAAGAAGAAGATAAAGAAGAAGAGAAAGAAGAAGAAGACGGCGAGATGCAGCGAAGAGCCACATTGGAGATGGTGCTGGCCGTTGCTGGCGAGTTTTACGGACAGCGGGACCTGCTGGCCTTCCGGACACCGTGGCCGGTGACGTCGCCAAAGAGCGCAAGATAGCAACATACAATGAGACAGCATAATGTACCTAGGAGGCTTCATCTTGCAGCTTGTTGTGTGACTGGATGTATTCGGTTTTCTACACTTATAGCGAAAGAAGATCACGTGACAGCTGTTCCTTCGATACAGGTTTCAGCAAGATCTCCAGAAACAGCCAGAATCAGGCTCGTACACCTCCCTGCCGAAAGTCCCGTCGGTTGCTTGAGCCCTGATCTCGGAAACATGAGCTGCCTCCGCGTCGAAAACCACTTTACGCGTCAAATGGCCAAGTTGAGCGAAAAACACGACTTTGACGCGTCTTTGATACGAAGAACACTAGTCCCAATTCGGCAATACCCAGACGCACTCAGATCTTTGTACTGAGTAACTCGGAATCCGCTAACGAGCGCTATTGTCCTCCCAATTTACAGACACTGGAGAACCCCCCCAGCCATCGCTTTCGTTCTCCCAAGTTTAATTGATTTTCCCTTTTCGTCGTTCATCGTCGTTCATCGTCGTCCGCCCACCAACGACAAAGGCATTGGCAGCCAGCTCCCTTTCTTTCCTTTTCCCTTTCTTCTGTCACCGTCTCTTTCTTGTCAATAAAACAACTCCGTTTACCAACATCGGCACCGTCGCTATTTCGCATCGCCAAATTGCTTTTTTTTTGTTTTCGCCTCTTCTTCTTCGTCTCGATTCTCGTTCGACAACTCTCTACTCAGTGCTTTCCTTTGTTTCCTTCTTCGTTTCCGCTCTCCAGCATCACCGACCCGTCTCTACGACATCCAATTGGTTCCCCCCCTCCCTCCTTCGATCTTCTCCACATACGTCCACCCATCCACCCATACACAATGGCCACGCCTCGTGTCAAGCGCCCCTTTGCGGGCTCTTCGAGCGATCCCTCACAGCGTCAAATCACCAGCTTCTTCGACCGCAGCAACGATGCCGAGTCGTCTTCTGGAGACCGCCCCTCCATCGAGCGCCGCTCATCGACCCCGCTGCTGCCGCCGAGCGTCCAGGCCAACCTCCTGGCCGTCGGCATGCGTGTTCGCAAGTCGGTGCCCGAGGGTTACAAGACGGGCAAGGAGGCGATGATGGAGGGCAGCCCTGCCGTGGCTCCGAGACGGGCAGCACCGGCACACACGGCGCCCGTCAATGCTTCCGCCGCTGCCGCTGCCGCTGCCCCGTTGGACAACGCCCATACTGCCCGCCCGAGCCCGGTTCAGCGCGAACTCGTTCCCTTTTGCGGCCTCCACAAGATTGGCGGCCTGGGCGTGCAGTCCTTTGGCGACGGCAACGGCCGGCCCCTGTTTGCTGCGTCTCTGTTTGACGGCAGTGTCGACATCGACGGTGGTGTCGACGGCGATGTCGACGGCGATGTCGACGACAACGCGGAGCCGCCCAGCTTGACCAGCAGCCAGGAGACAGTGTCGTCAACGGCGTCTTACGACTCGCCCCCGTCGTCGCAGTCTCGCTTTGCGTCTGCGCCCTCCCGGTTCCACAGCTTCCATGCACCTGCTGCATCTGCTGCCTCCGCCTCGACGCGCAAGCGCTTCTTTGGCCAGGAAGAGGATGTCCAGGCCGGTGCGGGCACCAACGCCTTCTTCCAGGTTCATGAGGATGCCCGTCCTCCGGCTCTGTCTTTTTCGTCGTCTTTTTCGTCGTCGTCTTCGTCGTCCTTTTCGCCGGCTTCGTCCATCAACCGCTGGCTGACAGACGGCCACGCTGGTGCTGGTGCTGGCAGACCATCCATGGCGCCGCCACAGGGGCGTCGCGTGCTGGCTATCCCGCGGCGGCGCAAGAACGGCGAGCTGCTGCCTTGTAAGCCGGGTGACGGCCAGCACGGCGTGCGCTTTCTCGACCAGGAGAACGCTGGCGCCGCTGGTGACTTTGACGAGGCCGACTTTTTGGATGCCAGCATGCTGGCCGAAGTCATCGGCGAGCACGACATGGATATGGGCGGTATGTAGGGGAGACCCCCGACAGGCCCCTCTGATGCCTCCTTCTGTGCCTTTCCTTTGTTATTTCCTTCTTGTCTTTGATATCCCGCAATGTGTTCTGCAAACTGTATCCTCTTTTTCCTTTGTCTGTGTATTTTACAATTCAATCTGTCTGTATAGCATCTGTATTTCTTTTTTTTGCTTCTGATTTTTCGGGCTGGTTTGGTTGGCTGGATTGGGTTGGGTTTTCCCGTTGTCTCTGGAAAGACATGGAACATTGGAAAGGAAAGGGAGGATGGGGGACGGTGGTTATTTTGAAAGATTTTATGCGTTTTTATGCTTGCTCACGCGGCCGTTGAAAGAGAAGAAGTGCTCTTCTGTATCGACCAAAATGTTCTCATGTTCTCATGTTTTCGTATTCTCATATTCCAACAAATGCTCATGTTCAACAGTTATTCAACAAAAAGATTTTACTTTGATTCTCATGTTCCTATAAACGACACAAGATAAATCACAAACAACCTCAAGACCAAATGAGAAAGAAACAACTTGTCTTCCCCTCCTCTACGGCAGGAGACGCTTGGGCGTCCGCGGGTAGTAGGCTGCCAGCTGCACACTCGGCAGGTTCAGGAAGAAGGCGACCACACGGTCGAGGCCAATGCCGCCGCCACCGTGCGGCGGCACGCCCGCCTGCCGGAACACATCCACGTACTCCTTGAGACCCTCGGACTTGGGGTCGAGACCCTTGCGGCGCATACGCGCCTCGAGCAGGCCCGCCTCGTGGATCCGCTGGCCGCCCGACAGAATCTCCTGGCCGCGCATGAAGAAGTCGTAGGCGTTGCAGACGTCGCTGTTGGTGGGGTCCTCCATGGTGTAGAACGGACGGGCGCCCTGGGGAACTTGTCGAGCACATAGAATTCCGTGTTGTACTTTTGGCGCACCAGCTCGCCCAGCGCCTTTTCTTGCGGCGTCGACATGTCCTCGTCGTCCGAGACGTTGCGGTAGATTTCCGGGCCGTGCTCGCGCAGCAGCTTCTGGCCCTCGGCAAAGGTGAGGCGGACCTCCTTGCCCGGCTCAGGCAGCAAGAAATCGGTCGACGGGTAGACGGTGCGGACCGTCTCAATGTCCTCGGCGCAGCGCTCCTTGAGGCCGCGGAAGATGTGCAGCAGCACACCCTCGAGCATGTGCAGCGCCTCGTGGTACGACTCCTGGATCTCCATCTCCATATCGAGGCCCGTGAATTCGGTCATGTGGCGCGGCGTGTTGGAGTTCTCGGCGCGGTAGACGGGGCCGACGCAGAAGACGCGCTTGCGGCCACCGGCAATCTCGTACTGCTTGTAGAACTGGGGGCTCTGGGCCAAAAAGGCCGGCTTGCCAAAGTACGTCAGCTGGAAGACGTTGGCACCACCCTCGGAGGCCGCGTCGATCAGACCGGGCGCCTGGAAGCCCTTGAAGCCGCGGGCGTCGAGGTACTCGCGGAACAGCTTCTCGGTCTCGTAGCGCACGTTGGCAATGGCCTGCTGGACCGGCGCGCGCTTGTGCATGACAATGTTGTCGAGATGGGTGCCCAGGGCCGCGCCCGAGATGGTGTTGTCAGCAGCGACGTCCAGGTTCTTGACACCCTCGGTCACGGCCTTGGCCTCCGCCTCGGCCGCGGCCTCGGCCTCGCCGCCCGCCGTGTCGTCAAAGTTGTTGACCGCCTTGTTCGCCGACGCCAGCGTCAGGCCCCAGCGTCTGCGGGGCCGCCGCCACGACAAAGAACTTGGTAATGTGCAGCTCAAACCCAGACACCTTGCAGCTTCTTGATGGGCTCGGGCGCGCGGCGCACAATGGCCTCGACGACCACGCACGACTCGAAGCTGCGCGAGCCAGCCCACTTGACCATGGCGCGGCTCACAATGTTCTCCTGGACGTCGGGCTTCGTCGCCGCCAGCACGCCCTGGATCGTCCAGTCCTGCTGCTCGCGCAGCTCCACAAAACACATCTTGGCGCCCTGCATGCGCGAGTTCTGGATCCAGCCATACAGACGCACGGCCTTGTCGACGTGCGCCTCGCCGAGCTGCGGCAGCGCCACGGGCGCCGCGCCGTCGGTGAAACGCAGCCCGCCCTTGGTCGCAAAGGCCGCCACATCGCCGTAGTTGTCCGTGGCCAGGTCGACTTCCTCGCCGCCAGCACCGCCGCCGCCGCCACCAGCCGCCTTGGCCGCCGCCTCGGCAGCAGCACGCTCGGCCGCACGCTGGGCCTTCAGGGCCTCCTTCTTGGCCTTGGCCTCGGCCTTCTTGGCCGCCTTCTTCGACGGGCCCTCGCCCTCGCCCTCGCCAGCCGGGGCGGCAGCGGCAGGAGCAGCAGGAGCAGGAGCGGCAGCTGGGGCCGCCTCGGCCGCAGGAGTCTCGGTCGGTTGCGGCGCAGACATTTGGAGAGAAAAAAGCTGGATGCTGGTTGATGTGATGTTCTCGGGATTCGATTGGGGAAGGGAAGCGGGGTAGTCGAGTAGACGTGAAGAGGGTTACGACTTTCGACTTTCGACTTTTCGACTTTCTTTGGGGACTGCCTCTGTCAATTGGCAATTGAATGCGTATCTTGGTAGGTAGAGAGAAGACGCAAGTGATGTGCCTGAGTCAGGTCGCCGGACGTTTGTTTTTGTTTGGTCGTTGCTCAAAAAACCAGTCATACTACTACTAGTAATAAAGCTTTTTTTTTGGCCCTTTGAAGAAGGAGCTGCGGGCGGGGTGGGGGTGGAGAGGGGCAGCAGCAACAGAGAGGAAGGAGCTGTTGGCCGCGCTGTTGCTTCCTGGGAGGGCCGCTACGAAAAGAGAATCAACGCCAGTTGCACCTTCCTAATGGCAGCCCACTGTCACGCTACTGCCGTCCGCCATCGGCCAGGCGGTCTTTCCATAATAAGATTACTTCGGCGACAGAGTCATGGCTGAGAAGGAATCCAGCGCCGAGATCACCTGTTCGATCTCTGCCTCTTATGAAACTCGAAAATACGACATCTCGCCATCATCGGCTTAACAAGGCATAATAGCTGGCCGGCGAGTCAGCGAAATTATCAGGACATTCTTTCAGCGAAGTCGGCGCAAACCGAACCTCAATAGAGTCTGTGGGCGTGACGTGGAGAAAATAAAAATATGAAGAAAATAAAGAAAACAAAAGACAGAAAAAATAAAATAAAATAAAACAACAACAAAAGTTAATATTACATGAAACTTCTTAGACATCTCACAACACGACCATAATTGTGAACATTAAGACGATGGAATTAAGAGAAAGTAAGAGAAAATATAAGACGCCTCACGCCTTTATACAACGCCCATGACAATAACAACAGGCAATGATTTCCTTCCAAGCGACGATATCGCACACAGGGAATCGAATAGTCAGGAAAAGGAGACAGGCCGCAAGAGATGGGAAAGCAGCAAAGAAGACAAGACGAAGACAAGACACACAGCATGTGAAAAAAAAGAAAAAGACAACCCAAAAGGGAAAAGAGAACCAGAAGCCCAATATTAGAATATCTCGTTGTTGGAAGAATGTTGTTGCCTTCTGATGAGCAGCCCAGTCGTTTCCACGTCTCCTTTCTTAGTCAAAGGCACGCTCGTCCGACGGTGAGAACAGGTTGATGTGCGAGTCACCCCGTGCTGCACAGCCGAGCGTCATCTTGTGCGGGTGGAACGCCGTCGCCGCAATTGGTGCGCTGCGGCTCTGCAGGAAGCCCGAGTACGGCTCAACGCGCGACAGCTCGCGGCCGTCGAGGTTGAACACCTTGACCGAGCGATGTGATGTGCCACTGTAGGAAACAAAGGGTTAGCATGTCTACTGAATGTCTGCTGAATGTCTGCTGAATGTCTGCTGAAATGTCTACTGAAGCAAAATGAGGGGTCGCAGGAAGGGTGACTTACACGGCAAACACCGGAAGATGCTCATGGGTGCTGGCGGTCCGCAGGGTCTGCGTTGTCGTCTGGATCGTGTTCAGCGCGTGGTCGCTGCGAATGTCCCACAGCTTGACCTTGCCGTCCCGCGCCGCCGACAGCAGCTCGCGCTGCCCGCCACGCTGCATGTGCACGCTCTTGATCCAGACACGGTCCGTCTCGTCCTTCCACTTGCGCACCATGGCGTCTTGCGCGCGCACACGCAAATCGAACACGCGCACAGCCCCGTCGCCGAAACCGGCCACAAAGATGTTGCCCGTCATCTGGTCGCTCGTCAGCGACGTCACGCACGAGCCCGACCGCGCCGGGATGTCCGCCACACACGCCTCGCTGCCGGCGTTCCAGACGCGGATCATACGCACGTCACCCGCCACCAGCACCGGCCGGACACCTGCTGCCAGTCAAACACCATGCCCGAGTGCACGTTGCTCGGCACCATGTCCGTCAGCGCCCGCCACGACGTTGCCAGCTCGACCTTGGAGTACGAGTCGTAGTTGCGGTACACGCGCAGCACACCGTCCGAGGAGCCTGCCATCAGCAGCGCCTGGTCGTCCTCGTTGATAAACTTCATGTCGCTGATGCGCGACCCGGGCGGGTTGCCGTTGGAGAAGCGGCTCAGCTTCTCGGACGCCCTTCCAGTCCCACACCTGGATCGTGTTGCCGTCGTCGGCCACAGCAAGGTGGTCCTCGAACTGGTGGAACGCCATCCGGGCAGGCTGCGAGCCATTGTTGATGATGCCCACCTGGTTCGTCCACTTGTGTGAACCGGCATACTGCTTCTGCGGCTGCGTGTCGCGCAGCGTGCCTTCGTTCCTGGCCCGACGCCACAGACGCTCGTTGTACTCGGTGCTGCCCGGCTCCTCGGCCTCCATCAGGCGCATCTGCGGTTCGCGGAAGTACTCCGTCGACCAGTCGAGCAGCGTGCTTGCCAGGGGCAGTGTCGGCGGCTGGTCGGCGGGGCGGGGCTCAAAGCCAGCCGACACCGGTTCCTTGGCAACGTTGTACGGCGACATGGTGCTCTCGCGCTCACTGTCTTCGGGAGGCGCGGCTGTGCGGTCCAGGGCAACGCCCGGACCACGAGCACGACCGGATCCTCGCTGGAACGCCGATGCCGAGCGCAGCAGACCAGGCGAAGAGGGAGGCTCACTGCCGTGCGACGAACCGGGGGGTCCTGCGGAAGTTGGCGAGGGGCCCGACGTGTCCGAGCCCAGAAGGGAGAGAAGAGCGTGCTGACGGTCCGCCGCAGCAGACCGGGAGACTGTGGTGGGTACACGCTCTCGGATCCAGATCCGCCATTGCTACCGTGGCCGTTCACGCCGCCAGCCAAACCGACGGCGTCGTGGGCTTCGCCATTGGCAGCGCTGCTCCCGCCCGCGCCAGAACCAACAATGAGGCTCGTGCTGCTCCGCAGGCCCGGTGTCGTGACATTCCGCGACAATCGTCTATGCTTCTTGTGGATGTCCTCGATGATGCTCTGCGCCTGGGAGCCGATCTCCGAGTTCAAGAGTGCCTCGTGCAGGTAAGTCCACGATGGTCGTAGCATGCGACTGTACCTCGGGGTGTGGGTCGACGGACAGGATCAAAATGTGCTTCCAGTACGCCGTAAAAATGGTGTTGTGCGAGAGGCCTTGGGCGCTTTCCTTGACGGTGCCGTCGCGGTTGCGGTTTTCAGGACGAACGTACTGCAGTCCGATCTTGTGGGTGCCGAGGCCCGAGTCCTTGGGCGGGAAAAGGAGGTACTCCTTCTCCTCCTGCAGGTGCTCGAAAGCGGCCACCAGGAACTTGTTCTCATAGCGAAGAACAAAGTGCGACATGAAGACCAGGAGCTCCTTACGCACCATGGCGCTGCCGTCGTTGGCCATGTCCATCAGCGTCCACGCAATCGACTCCTCCACGCGGGCCACCTCGTCCGTCAAATCCGGAATGCCCAGCAGTGTGGTCATGGCGTAAATCATGGACGCGCGCACCTCGCAGATCTTGTCCTGGGCCAGGGGCGAGAGACGCGCAGGTGCATTCTCGCGGATGCCGCGCCACTTGGCCTCGGGAAGGTCCTGCCAGAGCTGGCTTAGGCACAGACACGACCACTGGCGAAGCAGCGGGTTGTCCTCGTTGCGCAGGTGGATCAGGCACGAGGTCATGATGTCCGTCTGATTGCAGACCGTTTGGCCTGGCTTGTAGTTCTTGCACAGCATGGCCAGAATAAAGGCACACATGGCCTTGTGCTCGTCCGTGTTGGTCACAGGAAGGCCTTCGGCGGGCTTTAAGATCGACGAGAAGTAGTTGTAACCGCTGTCCTTGATGAGGTCCTGCTGACACGAGATGTCGACGGCAAGCACACGGGTCCAGATGAAGACCATGACGGGCTTCAGCTCCGATGTGGCAGACTGCAGCAACTTCAACACATAAGGGAAGATGCCGATGCTCAAAGCAAGCTGCACGGCCCATGGACCAAGGTCGAGGAAACGGCCAAGCAGAATCAGGGCTCGTACTCGATGCTGTTGACTAAGAAGCACTTGGAGCACCACCGGCAGCTGGTCGGGCGACTTCTTCTGCATCGCGTCGCCACGTGTCAGGTACTTTTCAAAGGCAGTGAGCTGGTCTGCGAAGAAAGTCGAGTTCTGGTACTCGTACTCAATCTCGCCGGCCTCCTTGCGCTCCAGCATGGGGAGTTGATCCAAAGTCTGGTCGACTGCGAGATCCCAGCTAGCCCACAGCGGGTGTTGGCGGGTGTCGGGAAGCTCGGGGAAGGACTGCGGGTGGCAGTTGTAGACGGACATGACGCGCTGTGCGAGGAGGAAGTTACGGAAGAGGGCGGCGACCAGGAGGTCCTGGCGGAAAAATTTGCGGAAGAGGTGGCGGGGCAAAGTCGTCCAGGCGATCGTATCTGTAATGGCGGTAAAAATCCAATTCAGCTCGCCGAGAGGGGTCCGCCGATCCTGGAGGCGGCCCGGCAGCTTCTTGGCACGCTCCGGGGTGAGCACCGTCTTCAGCGGGTTCTGCTGCACAAAGAACCACAAAAGCCATCTCCATGGGTGTCGTGAGACAGGAGCTGAAAACGTCGGCCGGGATAAGAGGGTTGGTCGGCAGATTCTCCTTGGTCGCGCAAGCAGCCAGGTGAATGTATGGCCGAAAGTTGGTCTTCTCGTAGTTGGGGTCGGCCAAAGCGGCGTCCTTCTCCTCTTGTTCGTGCTTATCGACAAAGCGGTGGTAGTTGCTCAGGATGTTGCCGGCCTCCGAGCAGTCCCAAACAAAGATGGTCGGGGCCTGGAGCCACTGCTGCAGGTCATACAGTGACACGGGGATGTACTGCGTGTAGTTCTTGTTAAAGACCCAAATTTCGCCCGAGGCCGTCGGCTTAGGTACACCGTGGCCGTTGTAGTGAAGCAGCACGCGCTCGTCCTTTGCATTGCGGCGCAACGAGATGCAAAACTTCTTCGTCTCCTCCACCGATGGGTCCAGGTAGTGCTTATAGCGCGGCCTAAGTGCGAGACCCTCGTACTGGGTGATGAGTGCCTTGCCAATGTTCTCGAGCGCCTTTTGTACTGGCGGGACATTGGTGTCCTGCCATGCCTCAAGGCGAGCGCCAGGCGTCGTGCGCAGCTGGTCTGGCGGTTCGACACCAATGTTCAGACAGACGGCGATGACAGCCGACACGGTCTTGAGCCGGTCGCGCATGCGCCAATCCTGCAGCTCGAGCGTCGGCTCTTTGGGTCGGCCATTGGACTCGTGACGCTTGTCGGTAAAGTACATATACCAGTTCTGTGGAGGACCTGTCAGCGACGGCTTTCTCTTTGCTGATACCAGCCACCGTTGGTAAATATCTACAAGCTCCAGGCAATGGGGACAAAGCTCGTCTCCCATGGCAGTTTGATGTAAGGATATTGGTGGTAATAATTATGGCGGTAATGGTGACAAGGTAGAAGGCGAGAAACAGTGTGCATCAAAATAAAGGATATTGGGATGGCCGAGAAAGAATACATCAGAAAAAAGGGGGGGGGGAAACCCGTATGTAGGAGTAGGAGCGACTGACTCCTCCCACGTTCCTAGGAAAGAGCGACGACATAATGCTGGTGCTAGCTTGGGAAGGAGTACGTAGAGGTGAAACAAGGAAAGGGCAAAGAAGTCATATACGTACGCTGGCAAGCTGTGAGATGATGTCTTCTGACTGGTAGTGGTCCTCGAAACCATGTCGTGCGCCCCATCGGCTCAGCTCGCCGCTGTTGTGCAGCGTGTCGGTGCTGTCTTCGACAGGGGCAGGTCGCGCATAGTCGCTCTTGGACCGCATCAGTGGCGGTTTGGACGGGCCTGGTCGTCCGTTGTTATTCCGGCTTCCATTCCGGTTGTGGTCGCCGCCACGCCCGCCGGCCTGCTTTGACTGCTGGCTCTGCTGGTTGTTCTGCTGCTGCTGGCGTCGCCGGCGGGCCGTGTCGGAGTCGCTGTTGTCCGTGGACGTGGCGGCTGTTGGGAGGGCCGAGCTTGATGCTGAAGCAATGCGATTCTGCTTGGAGTTGCCCCGCATGACCAGGCCGCCACCGCCGTTGCCAAAGGAGCTTCGTCGTGACTGCTCACCGCTGCTGTCGTTGTTGGCTGGCGGCTGTGTGACGACTTCTGCTGCATCGGGGATCCGGGCTGGTGGGCCACCCTGCGGTTGGAGCAGGCCTGCTCCGGGTGCGCGCGCAAAGTGGTTGAGATGCGACCCCAGGGGGTTGACGGGGTTCGCGAGGGCGGAGGAGGACCGCATGGCGACGACAGCCGAGGGTGCCGAGGTGGCCGTGTCGGTTCGTGAAGGCATGGTGTCGGCTAGGAGAGATGCTATGCGTGGAGTATTGAAATGACGTTCGCGATGCGAAGGAGATTAATCAGATTCTATGCTCTAGAAAATGGAGAGGAGCCGGCACGCCGCCCTGTGTTTCTAGATGCGGACCATCAAGACCAAACCTCAACCAATTTGGTCGTCGTTCGGATGGCTATTCGATCTGATGTGTATCGCAAGATGACGGACGATAAAGGCGTCTCACAGGCCGTGGCGGTGGAAAGCGCAGCGAATTGAGATGCGGAAAAGCTAAGTGGCCTGCAGTCAGTCAAACTGCACAAATAAATACGAGCATGCGAAGCAAACGAAATGCAAGACAAGACAGCCGCAAGCTCTCTGTCTCTGTGCCTCCCGCAGTCTCCTCGATCCCCTTTGCGCCCCTCTCAACCATCAGGATGCGCGACACCAAGACGTGGCCAAGGCAGGCACAAGCACAGGAACAAAAGACACCGCGCGACCGCCGCCTGTCCAACGTTGCGAAGCTGGAAGGACACGAGAAGGACAAGAGAGGGCCGTGTGTGCACGCGTGTTGCGTTGTGTGGTGCAGAGCTTCCCGTGTCTCTTTTTCTCGTCCTTTTTGTCCTCCTCATCCTGGATGTGCTCTCGTTTCGCCTGTTTCTGCGCCACGATCGACCATTCGGGGATGTGTTCGAGACATAAAGGCGGCCACACGGTCGGCAGAAGGGGGGACAGGGCGTGGGGGGCTGTTTGACGAAGAGGAGAGGAAGAGCGACAAGCGAGCGTGGGATGGGAGTTGATGGAGGGATGACGAGGGCAAAAAATGACAAAAAGGAGGCCGTACCGTCAAGAGATGGAAGCGGTTTCCCGACAATCGTGCTTTCCGTCTCGCAATGGCCCCGCAATCGATTCGGTCGTTCAGTCGGGGAGGAAGGTGCGGAGGGCGGAGGGGGGAAAGAGCGGTCGGCAGAGTTGTGGCGGATTGCCACGAGAATGTGATTGATGATGGGAAGGGGCGGAGAGACGGGCAGGCGCGACCAGGCTGATGAAGCGAAGCCCCGTCAAAGGAACTGGGCTCGACTGACATTCGCTGCAACGGCACTAGGGCCGAACGTTGGCTGGACCTTCGCTCCTTCTGTTTTTGTCGCCTGCAATTCCGGGGATTGCCTTCTGACCAATCTTAGTGCGGTACTTGTGTTTGGCTGCTTGGTGCACACAAATTGCAGTACCTGCATAACAGGGAGCTCCCAGGTGCTCCCAGGTGCTCCCAGGTGCCTTTGCTCTTGCCTTTTTGCAGGCGTCAATTGCGCCCGATCCGTAATATCTGGGCGGGTGCTGGTTCGCCAACAGCGACCCACACAAAGCACGACTCGTGACCAGGAGCTTTTGGCAGGCAGCGCGTAAAGTGGGGGCAGAGGAAGCAACCAACGAACGACACACGAAAGAACACGACAAAAGATTGCGACGCACAGGCACAATACGACGCATAGGCTCAAACAAGCATTCAAAAATCGTGAACATGTACGACGACAAGTATTGACAGTTGGACAGGGGACAAAGAAGTCAACGAGTGTCGTCAGGCAACGGAGAAAAAATCATGCGCTTAGAGCACAGAGGGTCTTGCAAAGTGCGACAGAAAAGAAACAGAAAAGAGAGCCAAAGAAAGGAATCACGAGAAACGGACGCAGCAGAAACCCGACTTTATTTATAGATGGAGCCAATCGCCTATCCAAAAGGCTCGGACAGCCGCGCCATTCGACTTTAAGCTTCGGCTTGTGCAGAACAGAGTCTCAAAAGCAACGTTCCAGTTTGTGTAGCACAAAGAAGCAAGGATGTGGTGTGTGGGTGGTGCGGTGCGGTGGGTTTGGATGATGGAGATCAGAATGTCGCAAGTCCAGGCGAGACGAGGACTATGCATAACCATGGTGTGGTGGTGTAGAGCGGGATATGCACATAAGAGCAAGGAGTATGACAGCAGAAGAGGAAAGCTTGAGATATAATATCCTCGACGAACTCATTCAAGCTCGTCCTTCGAGTGAGGTGTCGACTAAATGCATATTCAGATGGTTGCACGAAGGATGACAGAGCCGAGCTTTTCCTACGAGGGCGGACGATGCACAGTCGGCTTGTGACCGTCAATAATGACGAGGATCAGGCATTGCCAACTGCTGCACGGTCGGCTACATTTGAGATCGACCTAGAAAGTCGATTGGGTTGCAGTTGCGCATATATGTAGTCAATGGCAATCTGTGTTGATGACTCAAACAATGAGGATAAGGCGAGATCTTGTCTATTAACTATATATTGCAAACGATAACCCGTTATCTTGTGTCTCATTCCGTAAAGGCCAAACGGCACAAATCATGTGTCTGTAATATACGACATACGGAGTAAGGAAGAATTATACTATTGTTGAACTTGATTTTGTGGCTTGCATTCACCTCGATGCGTTTGTCCAGGCAGTTCTGCGACTCGCGAATTGTATAAGAGAAGACTGTGCGTGTTGACGGCCAACGAAGCCAATCCGTCGACAGCCGTGCGAGTCGTCGTAAATTTAGGTGTCGGCCCTAGCTCTTCCCTGCCGATAAACATGTTTGCTGTATTCGTTTCAACTCAAAGCCGAATATGAGACACAAGTTGGTACGCGGAGTTGGTGTAGCGGAGAGACAATATTTGTTACTGCAAGATCAGACAATATACGCAACCACTTAAGAAAGCGGAAGCTCATGAATTAATCGGCGTCCGTTTAGAGAGCACATGTGCCAAATATATAGTAATAATCGCCGTTGCCACCCCGTACCTACGGTGAAAGTCGGCTCGACTGGTTAGACGGTGCTTCCCGCCTTGTACGGGTAAGCGGATCCAATTAACGCGTTTCTAGCTCACGACGCGCCGTCTGGGCTTCGTGTGAACATGACCGTACAGGCACAGGTACCGTATGACCTGTGAAAATCGAGAGCATTGAACTCACCAAGAGTTCTCATCTCAAGACATGATAAAGCCACAAGTCTGCAGTCGGATGCAGAAGAAACCAAGAAAGAAACGAGGCTAGCTTGTGGCCCGCGCGCAAATTGGGTCCCCCGGCTTCTTTCGCCTCGCCTCGTAAATTTCCGCAAATTGCCTGCATCCTGCATATATCTTGGTTGGGCTGTTCTTTGCAGCCTGCGCGTGGTTGGGGTGTCCCTCCTTTTCTCCTGCAGGTACGACGTGCGCTGCAGCTTGCAGCATGCAGTCTAGCACCGATTGGGCTTTTGGCTGGGACCGGCGAACTGTCAATTTATCACGGATTCCTTACGATTGTTATGTATTCGTTCCGTTCCCCAGAGCCGCAATCTGCTTCTCTGCTAATCTGCCCCGTGGAAATCGACGTGTCGTCGTAATCGGGCCAGGCTGCCCTGTAATAAAACACGCCGTGGGCCGCTGGGAGGTCTGCATGACATCAAGCAGCATACGTCGTACAAAGTACATCGTATTGTTTAAATCACCTGTCTGTGATGATGTCGTCGACTATCCTTACCTGTCCACTTGATCTCATTCCGAGCAAGCAAGCGAGCGGCCAACGGCTCAGGGAAAACACACGTTTCGCTGACCAGACAATCAAATGCCCCGTGCGCTATCTCCTTATGCCTGGCTCGCCTGGGTTCAAGCCGTGGCGGACTGTGCCGATCCAAACTGATGCAAACTTTGCGGGAACAGTTGGGCGATTTGCCGGTGAATGGAAGACCTATCGACGGTCTGTCGCGTCGGAGTGAGGCGGCTGACGGGTTCTCCTATGTCTCTATCTGACTGACGCCTGTCAGTCAACGCCATGCCTGTCGTTCTCAGCAAGATAAACTTGGAACGCCCGTCTCCAGTTGTAGCACCAGGTCTTTTATCCACTGAAGAGAGACGTGCCCGTGAAAGGACGACCTGTGGGGCTGTTTCATGACTGGAATGCGAGCGACCTCTGGTGGTATGCCCGCTCGCCGGCAGCGCTACGTCTCAGGGTGCCAGCCTTCTTTAGCATGTGGATTCTTGTGAGCATTGTGGATGCTTCTTCATTTTTTCCCACAACGCACAAGCTTCTCTTGAACGTGAGCAAAATTACTGGAAGGAGGCAGAAATGGGAGAATCGTCGACACCAACCACCTGCCACCTGTCAACGTTACAGCTGATACGATACGGTGGAGGAAGGGCGCTGCTCCCTTCCGTTCCTTGTCGCTCCACAACCAGCCCACCGTCGACAGTGGTGAGCGTCGCCCAGCCTCTCGAGGAAACAAAAACCGGGTCCCGAAGAAAGAAGCACAGGGAGGCGGCCAGCAAGGAAGATAGAGAAAGAAGAGAGAAGCGGGTGAGGGAAGAAAAGAGATGGCGGGAGGCAGCGAGGGTCGAAAGAGGGCGCTTCGAAACGAAAAGGAATGAAAAAAGGGATTTGATAGAGAGAGAGAGAGAGAGAGGATGACCTTCCAGAAGGAGGGACTATCCTCTGCTCTTTCCTTCTGCAGCACTTGTTCTCTCTCCCCCCACCCAACGGCGACTAAGATTCCACTTCCGTGATTAGACGTGGGAAGAAAACGAGGAAAGAGCAGCCCTAATGGACAACCCTTGCACGGTTTGTTGATATATTATGGCAGGAGCCGTTAAGTGAGGTACATCTCCATCTACTCCGTAAATATCGCCCATATTCTCACCAGCCATCTGTTGTAAATACTCAGTACCGGTCCTTTGTAATTGCTTCTCCAAGTCGCAGGTATTAATATCGAGAATATTTCGCCAGACAGCCAGAGCAACTTTCTCCCCCTTGCCATCGATCGGCAGCGGGCGTGCCCACCCAAACCCCTTTTATTCCTGTTCCGAAAGACACGGCGAGTGGCTGGGGTTGGCGCCAGGTACCAATGGAACAAGAAAAGAAGACCCAGAAAAGAAGACCAGAAAGCCGACAGAAGTCAGAACCAAGAAACAGCAAGGGTGAAGGAAACAGCGAGACAGCCTGGCTCGCAGGCAAGCCACAGCACGCAAAAGTTGGCACACAAACGCTCATTTCTCTCACAACCTCACCAACACGGCCGCGTCCAAAATAAGCAAAACAACCAAAACAGCCCAAATAACCCATAACCCAAATAACGGGACAGAAAATAGGGGCCACGGCAAGGAGAAAAGTGCAAGTGCAGCGGCATGGCCCCGGCTAGTCCCAATATGGCTCACTTGGTCGTTGTTTCTGTGTGCATCCTGCCCCTTGCCACTGCCATGTCTTCTCTTGTCACTCCCTTCCTCCTTCCGGTCTGTGGCCTGTGGTGGTGCGCCTGCCCTCACTGCCCTCCGTCTCCCGTTAGTCTAGTAAGATACACGCTTCGTCGCTTCCTCATCTTGCCATTTTGCTCGCGCCCCTTCCGCAATGCGCACGCTGTGTGGACGCCGTCGTATCTGTACATGTTCTCCGTATGCGCTTTCCCGCTGTAAATCCTGTACGAGGTACGTCGTAGATGTTGTAACCCGGACGGCGGAAAGAGCGACCGAACACGCTTGCCTTGGTTGCTTGTTGGTCCTTGCTTCGTCCCAACATCGCCAAAACAGCCCATTCCCGTGCAAGTTTATGTTTCTTTTTTCACCCTCTTTTCCTCTGTTTCTTCAGCCCTCAGTTTCTTCTTCTTCCCAGCCGCACCACCACATCTCCGTACCTGTACAAAGTACATGCCACTGCCACCCGCCTAATCACACAATGCGCCGGCGCTAACACGCCCCAGCTTGCCCCCTTTCCATACCGGACCGGCCGATTTTGCTGCTTTAATGTCGCTGTGCTTGAGCTCTGAAGCACGTCCATTCACTCCTATTGCCCTTCTCATTCGCCCTTGGGTTGGGCCTCTGCAATGCTCACACGTCGTCCGTGTCTGCTGTGAGGTCCAGTTTTGTCACTCACATTCCCGCCCGCCTTTCCTCTTTCTCTCTGGCTCCTCTCTGGCCCTCTTCCGACCCACCTGGGCTACCCCCCAGCCATCTTCTCAAACCCAGACACCCAGACACCCAGAAACCCAACTTCTACTCCACTCACCCCATTCGCTTTCCATCGTGGGCCTTTTTGCAGGGTCGCACACTCTCTGTATCGCCGCTGTGTCTCCTTTTTTTCTGTCCTTTTCTCATTCTCCCCCTATTCCCCCTTTGGCTTTCTTTCGCCGTGCCCCCTACCATATTCCCCCTTCCCCAGCCTTTCTTACGACGATTGGCCTTTCCTAGCATTCACGACCGGTTCACGAACGAATCTTGACGACATCACAGACGACGACAATCTCTCCGTCTTTCTCCTTTTCCAGCGACGACTTCAGCTCCAGTCGCGAACCGTTCCACTTGCCTCTTTCTCGCCTCCCCCCGAATCTTCGACTTGCGACGACACTAGGGTTCCCGAATCGAGATAGACGCCCGGCGCCGCATCACGGCATCGCATCTCGCTTGCTCGTTTGTCGTTCTTTCTCGCATCCTCGACCTGCTTTCGCCCGTCTCGATTGCCCTTCGCCTTTTGCCTCCCTCACACTTCCCACCGAAGGATACCACGGCTTGCTCGCCTGCAATTGAACTATCCGTATTGATTGCCTTGGCTCCCGTCGCATCTCTTCCCGCGCAGCGCCCGCTTTGCCCTCCCCTCGACCTTTTTTACCCTTCCGCTGTCACCCAATTCTTCAACTGTCCATTATCGTCTTCCTGCTTTTTGTCAAGGTGCGCGCGCGCGTGTCTGCTGATATACTTTTCTCTTTCCGCCCGCTGCATCTCCAACTTGTCTGGGCGATTATCTCGTATCTCGCCGACCCGGTTCCTTTGACGACGTTATTTCGCATTAATTCTGCATCTCGTATTGCATCGTCTCTTTCGCCTCTCCGCCGCCGAAGGCTTATCCTACAATCGCTGTTTCGCCCGCTACCTAGCACTGGTGCTGTCGTGCGACTGCACGCACACGCCTCGGCGCGATGGCGTTCCTTTTCAAGTCCAAGAAGAATCACGACCGGGAAAAGGACCGCGTCCTCTCCAGCCGCGATGGACCCCCGACAACCAGCTCGCAGCAATCCTCCATCACCAGCACCACCACCTCGCGCCTCGCCCGCGACGAGAAGTCCGGTATACAGCGCTCAACGCCGACCGGCAGCCTGAACTCGCTCGACAACGACGGCACAACCAGCCCAGACCAAGCCGGCTACGGCCGCCGTGCAGAGCAAGTCACATCGCAGCAGTCTGGCGACTTACAGGTGTGTAAATTCTTTCCCTTTTTTTGGGGGGGGGAGCGCCATTTGTTTCTTCCTGTGTTCTTTCGGCCGCTGTGTCACCTCAGCCCCTTGCCGCTCTCTAACATGCTTGCCCTCCTCTTGTAGTATCGCAATGGCCCTGGACCGACCCTGGGCAACCCAAACATGTCTCTCTATCCATGGTCGCAGCGGCGACTGACCTACACCACATCGACAACAAGCCCGTTTCCTCGCTATGGCGCCGCTGTCAACGCAACAGGCTCGAAAGAAGGCGACATTTTACGTCATGGGCGGTCTTATCAACAGCCAAAACGTCAAAGGCGATCTGTGGATGATCGAGGCCGGCGGCAACATGTCATGTTACGAGCTCTCCACTACCGCCGAGGGTCCGTCTCCCAGAGTCGGCCACGCTAGTCTGCTTGTCGGCAATGCGTTCATCGTGTATGGTGGTGACACCAAGATTGACGAGAACGACATTTTGGACGAGACTCTCTATCTTTTGAATACTTGTACGTCCATCAGCCCTCCAGTTCCCTAGTCCTCCAAAGTTTTTGTCCTTATGTTATTTCACTTCACACCATGCTTCTTTCAATCACTAACGGCGTGCAGCAACACGACAATGGTCTAGGGCACTCCCATCCGGCCTGCGACCATCTGGTCGTTACGGCCACTCGCTCAACATCCTCGGCTCCAAAATCTACATCTTTGGTGGCCAGGTCGAGGGCTATTTTATGAACGATCTTGCCGCATTCGATCTTAACCAGCTCCAGATGCCCAACAATCGGTGGGAGATGCTCATTCCCAACAGCGACAACGGCGGTCCTCCGCAAGGCAAGGTCCCACCCGCAAGAACAAATCACTCCGTCGTGTCATACAATGACAAGATGTATTTGTAAGTTTAGGGAGGAGCGCGGTGTTTTTCTGCAACATATGTTGCCTTGACCGTCTCTTTATAGTGCTGACAATCTCTCTTTTCCTCCCTCAAAATAGGTTTGGTGGAACAAATGGTTTCCAGTGGTTCAACGACGTTTGGTGTTACGACCCCGCGACCAACAGCTGGACACAGCAAGACTGTATAGGATACATCCCAGTAGAGCGTGAGGGCCACGCCGCCGCCCTGGTCGACGATGTGATGTACATTTTCGGTGGTCGCACAGAAGATGGTGCTGATCTCGGTGATCTCGCCGCCTTCCGCATCACTTCGCGCCGGTGGTACACCTTCCAGAACATGGGTCCCTCGCCTTCGCCGCGATCGGGTCACAGCATGACCTCGGTTGGCAAGTCCATTGTCGTCCTGGGCGGTGAGCCCAGCTCGGCGACCACGACCGTCAACGACCTTGCTCTCGTCTATATGCTCGACACGAACAAGATCCGCTACCCGAACGATGCACAAATTGCCGCCGGCCAGAAGAACGCAACACAGCAAGGCTCACGGCGCCCCAGCGAAACCGCACGACAGATTGCACCACGAGACGGTTCCCAGGGCCCCCGTGACGATCAGAAACGGAACATGGCCCCGGTGCCGTCAACAGCCCGACCAACGGTTTCCGTTCACCCAACGGTAGTGACGGCAACGCACACTCACCCGTCAATGGCGTTTCTCGACTGCCGCGCGCTGCAGGCCCATCACCCCCAGCTGGCCCCCCGCCACAAGGCCAGCCTCCGAAGCCAAACCAAGCAGCGCGTGCTCGCAATGCCTCTGCCGACCGTGGAGGCGAGTTCGCCAGCTCCCCTGTTCTCAGCAATGCCGCCAGCCAGGGACAGTCGCCCGTCACGCGCGATCTTCCCAAGGAGATTGATAGCCCCGCGGCTCTTGGCAGTGGTGTACGCCAGGGCCCGGGTCCAGGCGCCGCGCCACAGCTTGGACCCCGTGGTCCGCCTCCTAGATCCGATCCTCCAGCTGCACCGTCTGCTCCTCCACCATCAACTGCACCCGGCGCATCGGAAGCTGCAGCAACCGTTGTTGCAGCGGCAGCTGGTGCTGCGGCGGCGGCAGCTGTAGCCAATGGCCCACCAGCCACCCCAAGATCGAAGCAACCCAGGCAGCGCGGCGCGTCAGGTTCCGTTGACAGCACAGCAGATAGAGCAGGCACTGGTCCTGGTGGCCGCCCGACATCGCCGCCACCGCCTACCGGCACAAGGCAGCCGAGCGGCAACCTTCTTGCGAGACGGTCGTCTGGGCGTAATTCGCAGACTGTCTCCCTTCTCAAGGAGCTTGATTCGGCACGGAACCGCAACGCCTGGTACGCGTCTGAGCTGGAGCTGGCCCGCAAGTCTGGCTACACACCCAATGCTGCGCTCAGCCCTGTGCTTGACGGCCGCGCCGAGACATTCAACGAAGACGACCGGCCACTCATTGAGGCTCTGTTGGCGATGCGCACCGAGCTGGCCAACGTTCAGAGCTCTGTTGACAAGCAGGCGATCCTTGCTGCGAAGCAGATTGCCGAGGCCGACAAGCAGCGTGATGCTGCCATCCAGGAGGCTGTGTACGCCAAAGCCAAGCTTGCCGCACACCTGGGCGGCAACAGTGCCAACAGCACGCCCCAGCTCGGTGGCGACCGTGACGTCGACGACCGCGTCGAAGAGTCGAACCGCAAGCTCGCCACGGCCCTCAGCCTGCAGAAGGACCTCCAGACGCAGCTCGAGCGCACGAACGCCGAGGTTGAAGCCGAAAAGCGCGCCCGCCAGCTGGCAGACGACACGCTGAACGCCGCGCAACGGCGCATGACGGACCTCGAGACGTACAAGCAACAGACCTCGTACGAGCTGGAGCGCCTCAAGGCCGAGCTTCACAACGCGCAGCGCGAGTCCCGCGAGCACGCTGTTGCTGCGGCCGAGGCTGTTGCGACAGCTCAGCTTCTGCGTGTCGACAAGGAGGAGCTTGAGCGCCAGTACAATGAGGTCGTGGGTCTTCCAAGGATACGAGCGACTCATTCACGTCGCTCCGTGCGGCCGTGGCTGCCTCCGATGAGATGCGGTCGCTGCTGGAGCAGAAGCTCGAGCAAGAGCGCGTGCAGCGCGAGACGGCCGAGTCGAAGCTCACCAGCATCAAGGCCGACCTGGAGGCCCGCACCGCCGAGGTGCTGTCGATAACCCAGCGCCTGCGGGACACCGAGGAGCTTGCCGAGAAGCACGCCAACGAGGCCCGCACACACCGCCAGGCTGTCCTGAACGGTCTGGACACGATCAATGCCCGAAGCGTGGGCACGCCCAACACGGCCGACGCCGAGCGTCTGGTGGCCCTGCAGGCCCAGCTGGTGACCGCCAACGCGCTGGTCAAGAAGCACCAGCAGGATGCCGACACCGCCGCCGAGCGCCTGCGCAGCGCCGAGGAGCGCATTGCAGGCCTCGAGGCGTACCAGGAGCAGTCCAGCCGCGAGGGTGTTACTATCCGTAGGCAGCTCCAGGCTGCGATGCGCGACACGCAGACACTGCAAGCGCAAAAACACGGATCTCAAGAACCAGCTGTCCAACCAGCAACTCGAGACCAACGCCATGACGGTGCAGCACAACACGCTCAAGGACATTCTGAGCGAGCGTGGCATCAGCCCGACCAGCTCGTCGCGTGCGCGCAGCAGCCCCAGAGAGAGCTCGCCGGAGCACGAGGCGCGTGTCCGCAGCCTGGAGCAGCAGCTGGCGACAGCTGTTGCCGCGCACGAGGAGACGAAACAGACGTTTGCCGTGCAGGCGTCGGACTCGGAGGCCGTCTACCGCGAGAAGCTGACGCAGCTCGAGAACGATTATCAATCGGCCGTGCACTACGTCAAGGGCACCGAGAAGATGCTAAAGCAGCTTAAGGAGCAGCTGGCACGGTACAAGTCGGAGAACAGCCGGCTCAAGGCCGAGGTCGAAGAGCTCGAGACGAAGACGACGAGCGCGCGCAAGCTCGCTGCGTCAGCACCACCGCCCGAGTGGGAGGCGGAGCGCAGCCTGCTGTCGCAAAAGGTTGAGGCGCTCCAGGGTGACCTGGCGCAATCCAAGGCCCAGCTCGAGTCGCAGCTGCAAAATGTGCAGCAGCAGCTCGAGCAGGTCCAGAGCGAGCGCGATGCGGCACAGAAAGCCAAGGACGAGGCAAGGACACACCTGACATCGTCGCGCCGTGACTTGGAGGAGCTACACCAGGAGAACGCGCTGCTTGAGCAGCGGGCCCAGGATGCCGAGCAAAAGGTCGGCATGTTGCTTGATCAGGTGGAGTCGTCCGTCGGCAACTACCGTCGCCGCAGCCGGCAGGTGGCCAGCATCAATTCGGAGCAGCTGCGAGAAGCCGCCACGGGCGGTCCCAACGCCACGAACGTTCCCACCACCAACGGCCACGGCAATGGTACCAGCAACGGCCTCCACACCACGACGACGGCACCGGCACCAGCGCTGACCCTTGGCGGCAGCGGTCTCGGCCACGAGCGGCAAGACAGCTCGGAGACGGGCAGCGCCTACGGCGAGAGCGTCGGCGGCGATGCTCGCAACAGCGCTGCCCTCGACAGCCTGGCCAACGAGCTGGAGACGCTCCGCAGCCACTGGGAGGCGACGAACAAGAATTACCGCCTGAGCAACGCCTTTGACTTTGAGGGCAGTACGGGCGCCGGTGCCGGTGCCGGTGGCGCTGGTGCGGCGCCATCCTCACTGTCGACGGGTCTGCGCAAGGATAACAAGGACGAGGGTGGCCTCGGTCTGAGCGAGAGCTTGGCGGACTGGCGCAAGCGTCTTGACAGCTAAGGAGGTAGCAGGCACAACATGAGAGGTTGTATTTATGAGTATGGTTTCCTTTGAGTTCATCCACATGCATGCGATCGTTGTGTTTTTTTTTTTCTTTTCTCTTTTCCTTTTCTCTCTCCTCCTCATTCTCTTTTCGTCCATCTCCCTGCTTCGGTCATGGGCAGTTCTTTCGCATTCTCAACTTTCTCATCCCCTTCTTTTATATTTCCGGGCCCCCCAAAAAGAACTGAAATGTGGTTATTTCTTCTCATGTTTTATATACTGCTGTGGCTACGGAAAGCCGGGGTGTTTGTTTCGCCTTCTTCTTTACTGGTTCGGTCTTGTCCTTTTCTTACGTATTCCTTTGCGGACATTTGCCTTTTTGCTTTTCTACTTCCATCATTTTCTTTGTGCTTTTTCTACTACTTTCTGCATATTATTGTCTCTCTTCGATCTCGTCGTTGATCTATACATATCCTTCCTGTTCGTTCGCCTACGACTTCCATATGTATGTAGTATATGCCATGTGAGCTTTTCATCCATTGATTCTCCGGCTCCATGATGAGTCTCTGTGAAATTGAATAATTACGGAGAAGAGCAAAGACCGTTTGACAGCCGCAAAAACGCCTTCTTTCAGCCTCGCGCCTGTTGGCCGGCGTGAGTCACTGGGCTGGGCTCTCTGCGGCAGTAATACCTGGTGCCTGCCGCTAAAGACCCAGCTAACAAGGCCCTGCCGAGCAACTAATAGCCGCTGTGACATAGACAAGTATGGCACAGAGCTGGGATATATGGGGCTGCCTGCTTGGCCTCTTTGTGGGGCTCAACGTCGTACAAGGCGCTCTTCCTTGCATCGGCTTTGTACGATGTATGTAAATAGTTGTGGAGGGACGGCCTCACAGGAAGTCTCACTGCCTTGTCGATCTTGTTCCTGTCAAATCACAAAACTATATTTCGGATTCTGCAATTATTATTTATTGTGCTTTCACCCACTCCCTCTTTTTGCAGCCTGCCGTCAGGGTCATTTCTTTACCTCTTATTCATCCGTTCTTTTCCTGAAGCACTCTTGTCGGCCTGTTTATTTGTTCACTCTCTTTCGTGAGAAGAAAACAAATCAAATCAAACTTCAAAAAAGTCGAGACGGAAAAAGAAAGAAAGGATCTTTTTTTGAAAAAATGCTTGAGCTTGACGGCCGCACCGGCGAGGGCGGTGGCCAGCTTGTTCGCATTGCGGCTGCTCTGGCCGCTCTGACCGGCCAGTCTCTTCGTGTCATCCATGTCCGTGGCAACCGGCGATCGGGCGGTGGTAAGTCTTGTTGAAACATTGTTGTTTTACTTTGTTCGAGCCGCTCACACATAACCCCCCCCTCTCTCCCTCCAGGCCTCAAAGCACAGCACGTCGCGGCCATCGACTGGCTCGCGGCAGCAACACAGGCGACGGTCCATGGCGTCCAGACGGGCAGCACCACCTTCACATTCAAGCCAAAGCGTGTTTTGCTGCCGCACGGTACTGTGCCCGGCCACCCAATCGAGCTCCGTGCCGCGACGCCGGCGGCCAGCACAAGTCTCCTGCTGCAAGCCGTACTGCCCTATCTCTTGTTTGCTCGGCCACCGACGCGGCCATCCCCTCGGCAGCCACAGACGGGCCCTCCGCAACACCCATCCGCCTCGACCTCTACGGCGGCACGCATGTTTCGTTTGCACCGTCGTTTGACTACCTCGACCAGGTCCTGTTTCCGACCCTGGAGCAGTGGTTCGGTGTACGTGTGGAGCGGGAGCTCGTGCAGGCCGGTTGGGGCACAGGACCGGCGCATCGGGAGACCGGGTGCATTCGCCTCGCCGTACACCAGCCGACAGGACCGACACTGGTCCCCAAGATGCCGTCTCTGTTGGGCGGAACAAGGGACAGCCAGCCCGTCATCACGGCCCTGGATGCGACGGTGATGGCACCGCCCGATCTGCTGGACCCACTGCCGGTGCGCTGGCCCGCGAGGTGGCGCAGTGCTCTGTGCTGTCACCGAACCCCAACGAGCGGACAGTCGACCTGCAGTTCCAGAGACTGGACGCCAGCGGGCACGATTCGCGGCTGTATGTTCTGCTGGTGGCACGGACCGACGAGGGCGATGGTGTGGGCGGCGTTCGGCGCTGGGGCCGGGACTATCTCGGGACGGCGACGATCAAGCGCAGTATTGCGGGTGGGAGCCGGCCACAGGGACCGAAAAAGGGAAGCAAGGCCCGCAAGGGTGCATCGGCCCCGGCCAATGCTGGGGCTTTGTCCGGAGGTGGTCTCGCTGCACTCTGCGACCGCATTGCGCGGCGCGTCGTGCTGGATCTGGCGGACGAGGTTGCCCACGGCGGCTGTGGTGATTCCTATCTGCAGGACCAGATGGTGGTCTTCCAGGCGCTGTCTGCTGGCCAGACCTCTTTCTGGAGAGGAAAGGAGAAGGGAAAGGCGGCAGAGAGCCAGACGACAGCCGAGAAGGAGGAGACGGGTCCGGTCACAGACCTGCAAGGGGCGCAAGGGGCAGTAGAGGAGCTCGCGTTGCAGGAGGGAGGTGGGACGCCAAAGGAAGTCAGGAACGAGACGAAGCGCGGGGGCGCGGCAGACGACACGACGGCTCCGTTTGGTGAGGGTAGTCTTCATGCGTCGACGGCACGGTGGGTAACGGCGCAAGTGCTGCCGAACGTACGGTGGTCTGCTAATGGCACTGTCTGTGAGGGTGTCGGATGGGCACGAGGAAGCAAGAACACGTAAGCAGGAGTCAGCAGGGGCCTGAGACGTTGATAGAAGACGTGGATTGTACTCCCTACTCGTACTATCCTGAAGGAAGTATACACGTCCTTGATATCCAAAAGAAAGAAGAAAAATAGCTATGCAGATTCTTTCTAATAAGAAAAAAAAAACAGGCGATGTTCAAGAAAAGCCCAAAAAGAACCAAAACCAGAAAAAGAACGCAAAACCAGAAAAAAACAAACGCTTTGCATGTACGGGCATTTTACCATCCTACTTCTTCTCGCTCTCGACCTCTGGCTCGTCCGCCAACAACTGTTTGGCCATGTTCCGCAGGTTGAATTTCTGAATCTTGCCGCTCGCCGTCTTGGGGTAGCTCGCCATCCAGAAGATGTGCTTGGGCGCCAGATGCGGCGACAGGTGGTCGCGCACCCATTGGCGAATCGAGTCGGGCGACAGCGTCTCGTTGGGGTCGGACGTCGCGTCCGCCTGCTGGACCGTGGTCGCCGCCGCCGCCGCCTCGCCCTCGGCCATGTGCCCGCCGACGACGCGCACGCCGCCGTGCGGCACGACAAAGGCGCCCACAGACTCACCGTGGCGCTTGTCGGGATGCCGACCACGGACACCTCCGCGACCAGGGGTGCTGGAACAGGCAGTTTTCAATCTCGAGCGGGTGGATGTTCTCGCCGCCGCGGATGATCAGGTCCTTGATGCGCCCCGTGACGGCGACGTAGCCGCTGTCGTCCATGACCGCCTCGTCGCCCGAGTGCATCCAGCGCTCGCCGGTGACGGCGTCGACCGTCAGGACCTCGTCCGTCGTGGGCTTGTCGCCATAGTAGCCGGCCATAACCAGGTAGCCGCTGGTGGCGAGCTCGCCGGGCTGGCCCCGCGGCACGATGCGCGACCAGTCGTTCGGGTCGACAATCTTGACGGCCGTGTGGGGCATGACGCGGCCGACGGTGCCCGTCCGCTTCGCAAAGGGGTCGTGCCGTGTGGTCATGCAGCTGACGGGCGCCGTCTCGGTCATGCCGTAGCAGATGACCAGATCGTGGAGGCCGAGCGTGGCAAAGAGGCGGCGCATGAGCGACTCGGGCACGGACGAGCCGGCAGCAATGCCCGTGCGGAGATGCGTGGGCAGAGCGGCGGCGCGCTCGGGCGACAGAACGGGGCGGCGGGCAGCGGCGGCGGCTGCTGTGGCTGATGCTGCTGCTTCGGCCGCACGGTGCTCGTGCTCGTGCTCGTGCTCCAAAAGCTCGAGCATGGCCACGAACATGGTGGCGACACCATACAGGCCCGTGGCGCGGTGGTCCGCAGCCATTTGCAGCGAGGCGGCCGGGTCAAAACGCGGGCGAAGAAAACAAAAGGGCCGCGCCGGACGTGGCCGTGGCCATGTAGCCCAACACACTGCCGAAGCAGTGGAACAGCGGCGGTGGGCACACAATGCGGTCCTCGGACGTCAGCTCCATGCGCTGGCCGATAAAGTAGCCGTTGTTGAGGATGGCCGTGTGGGAGAGCTGGGCCGCCTTGGGCTGCGACGTCGTGCCGGACGTGAACTGGATGTTGATGGTGTCCGAGGCCTTGAGGGGTGTCTCGAGCACCAGCGGCGTCTTCTCGAGGGCGGCGACCTGGTCCGCCCGCAGAATGTCAACGCCGCCCGTGATGGCTGCGAAGGGCGTCAGAGCTGCCAGCCGGTCCTCGGGCCGTGCAAAATCGCCTGCACCGGCGACGGCGGGATGGTCCGGCCGTGTTGTCGACCAAAACCACCGTCCGCAGGGTGGGTACCTCGCTGGACCGGAATCGCCCCCGCTCTCTGTGTGGCCAGAGCGTCGTCGCCGCCCACAAGCGTGGACAACAGACGCAGGTTGCTCCGTCCGCGGCCTGGCTTGTAGGTAGATCGGTCACGGCGCCCATAATCAGCACCGCCACGCCCAAGTGGCACAGCGCCGACGCGACCTGCTTGACCGTGAACGCCGGGTTCAGAGGCACCAGCACGGCGCCCAGCTTGAACAGGGCATAGGTGAGCGCGGCGAACTCGGGCCCGTTGCCCAAACTAACGGCCACGCGATCGCCCTTTTTGACGTTGGCCGACGAGACGAGGCCGCGCGCCAGAAGGTCGGAGACGCGGTCGAGCTCTGAGAACGTGTAGACGGTCTCTCGCGGTGGGGCAATGTCCGTGACGCCGGCAGCGGCGCAGGGTGCACGGCCGATGACGGCTGGCCGGTCAGGATAGCGAGCGACAATCTCGGCAAAGTGTTCAGGATGGTTTGGGTGAGAAGCCGAGGCGAGTCGGTGGGTCCGTAGCTGAGGGAAAGGGGAAGGAGGCTGGCGACGAGGAGGAGGAGGAGGAGGAGGAGGCAGGAGCGTGGGCGGCTACGGCAGGTGCAGACGAGTACAGTCGAGGAAGGAGCCTTGGACAGAAAGCTGCTGCTCGGATGACCCTCTCCTGCATCGGCCGACCGGAAGACTGTGCGGGGGACCAGGGACTGCCATGGCCAACGGAGGAAGCAGACAATAAAGAAGAAGAAGAACAAGAGGAACAAAAGGGAGAGGACGAGACGAAGAAGAAGGGCGCTGCTTGCAGGCGAGAAGCAGCAGCAGCAGCAGCGGCACGCCAGCTAAGCGCAGACAGATTTGCCCGCAGAATGCCTCGAGGTGGTCGCATCGTGGGCAGGAAAAAGACGAGAGACTTGATGATGGAGAGGAGATAAGAAAGGTAAGGAAGAAAGAACAGAACAAACAAAGAAGATGATAACAAGGGGCCTAAAATAGGTGGGGGGGAATCTGGGATACGGAGCAGTCGATCGGCAGCTGGACAATAGGCTTTCTATCGGGTCGGCAGTGGCTCCTGCCTCTCGAGAGATTAAGAACGTTCCTTCCCCCAGGTTTTTTTTGTGAACCTTATTTAGGGGCTGCACTTTCCCGTTTTTTTCGGCTGACTTGCAGCGTACAACCAGCCGCCCTTTCCTTAATTGGTATTTCGTACTACCGAGAGATCGCGGTCGTTTGGCCGAGCTTTACTCCTGCGCTGGTCGGCGGCAGGTACGAACCGTGCTCCGTGGCCCTCGTGTTTCTTCATATGTCATTGGTCCGCGCCAGCCTTGAAAACCATGCGGTGGCTCCCCTGCTCCTGCTCCCCTCTTCACATTCTTTCTGGTGGACAACTGGAAGGAAAACATCGAATGAAGGGCAAGAGGAGAAGCCATCTTGGTGGTGCACTCCGCAATTCGATAAGTGTTCTGCCCCAGACCGGGCCGAAAATGCGGGGACTTGACCACGATGGACCACGATAGACCACTATGGACCCTATGGACCATAGTCAACTAACTACGGAGTACAGTCGGCCACCGTCCTCTAGGCGCGTGCGTATCCCCGCCCAAGGAAGATGCGCTATCGTGCCCCACGCTGACGTATGAGGTGTCCTTGGCTCGCCGGGTCTTCTTTCCCTCTTCTTTCCCTTCCAACTCCCCGACGTTTCACGAGACTAAAGTTACGAGATAGACAAGGTAGAGAAGAAATACAAACGAGTTTGAGGATGTGTGGTTTTGTGGTTTTGCTTTATATTTTGCAGATCCTGGATCTGCCCTGCCGTCTAGCAAGGTGAAAAGTTACAATAACATAAACAGGCGCGAGTCTTACGACGGACATATTTTTTTGCTGCTCGCTGGCTGTTCCCTGTTTTCCCGTTCCCTTTTCTCTATAATTCAGAAACTCGAAAACTCCGATAGCGATGAAAAGAAGACGAAAAAAAAAAGAAACGAGGACGAGGGCAAATGCAAGAGGGACAAAACAAACGAAAGAAAACGAAACACACGTCCCGTCCTGTCGTCTCTGTGGAACCCAAGGAGACCCCCGCCAAGTATTACAAGAAGATCACCAAAGCCGTGTCCCGCGGTTGTTTTTCTGCAATCATTTTCTTTGTTCGTGTCTTGGCCATGCCCGGCCGACAGAAGCCGGGGCCGTGATACTCTCGTCTCCCGTGTGGGCACAATGTTTCCCGGTTCCAGTTCCGGCGCCCGATTCCGATTCCGCGAACAAGCGTCGAATCGATCGCAGGGATGATAGAGCAGCAAGGACTTGCCAGAAACAAAGTTGAACGAGGTCGAAATCGAGGTTAAAGTCGAAGTCAAATTCAAAGTTGAAAGACGGAGACACGTCGGAAGGCACGGGAATGTTCAAAAGTGGGAAAAGCGCAAGGCCAAAACAAGTCGAGACAGACCGAGACCACGTCAAAATCGGCTTGACAGCCGTCCGTGAACGCCGTTGCTAATGCATGAAATGAAGTATTGAGGAGGAAAGGATAAAAGGGGGAAGAAAGGGGGAAAGAAGAGGGAAGATGATAATGGGCATTTGCACTGCCAGCCGTCGAGAGGCATCGCCATGGCCAACAGCATGAATGGCTCCTACTGCTCGCCAATGTGACGCTCGCTCTCGGGCTTCCAGGTACCTGTGGGGATTGGTTAGTAATGCAGGACACGGACAAGGACAGAAATATTGGACAGAAAGATTGGACAGAAAAATCGGACAGACGCAAACGCAAAACGTACCCTCAAAATCGTGCTTGACAAAGGCCATCGGGTCGTCATAGTCCTTGGCCCCCATCTGCTCGACGCCCGGCGAAAAGGACGTAATGGGCAGCACAATGACATCGCCGACGCGCTTGGGGGCGTCCATGCCCGTGAAGTTGCGCCAGTCAATCAGGCCGTTGGAGTCGCTCATGTCAAAGAAGCGGTCGTCGTTGAAATAGCCAAAGATGATGTCGGTCCACACGGCGGGCCCCGTGAACTCGACGACGTTGTTGCCCAAAAAGGCAGCCAGCTCGCCGGCGCGCTTCTTGCGCAGCGTCTCCTGGGTGATGTGGGTGACAATCTGGCGCAGGATGGGGTGGCCGGGCTTGGCCTGGATGGTCCACTGGCAGAACTGGATGCGGCGGCTGTACCAGTCGTGCCAGTCGGGCCGGTCGGGGTCGGCCTCGATGCCAATGACGAGGCCAATGGCCTCGCGGGGCACGCTCGCGGGGATCCACTCAAGGGCGCTGCGGATGGCGTAGGTGTCAATGTCGGAGTAGATGCCGCCGCGGGCGAGCAAGATCAGGTAGCGGAAAAAGTCGGCCTTGAGCACGGGGAGGGGGAGGGCGTCGTAGGCCTCGAGGACGTCGGGGACGGCGGCGTACAGCAGGCGCAGCAGCTTGAGGGCGACGGCGTCGGTGATGACCTCGTGGATGAAGCCCGGGTGCTGCTCGGTCCAGGTGGCCTCCTGCTCACGGAAGGCGAACTCGCCGTTGGCCGGGGTGTACTTCCAGGTCTGCCAGATGTAGGCAGGGAACTTGGTGTTGACGTCGTAGGGGTACTGGTAGGCCAGCTTGTCGTAGAGGGTCATCTTGGACAGGTCGGGCGCGTGCAGCGTCTTCTGGCCGCCAACGCTGTTGCCGCCGACTTCGTGTGCGCCCGCGCCCGCGCCCGCGCCAACGCCCGCGGACGATCCTTGCGACGAGGATGCTATTGACTGGCCGTTTTGTGAGGCGACGGCGCCTGTGGACGACGCGGCAGCAGCAGCATCTTTCTGGTCGTGTCCTAATGCGGTGCCGGGTGTTGTGTGTGAGCGGGTTGTGAGGAAAAAGATGGCGAGAAAGAACGTGGCCGCGACCAGGGCTCGTTTGAAGGTGAGCATGACGGGTGGTCGTTGTGGTCGAAGTGGTCGAAGTGGATAGAGCTCGTGGGAAAGGTCGAGGATGTGCAGGTTCACGAATTGGGCGGTTCGAGAGGTTGTGGAGGGGACAGATCGGTGCCGTCAAAGCTCAAGACGAGCTTGGAGTGTCTTTTAGGGTCTCGAATCCGGATCAAGAGAAGTCATCTGGCAGGTCGAGGGTCGAGAAAATAGGAGGTCCAGCAAGATGCAAGGATGAAGGAAGGAATAGGGAGACCAGGTGCAAAACGTTGGAGAGCTCTTGGCGCGATGGAAGATAAAGAGGATAGGAGAGAGCAGAGAAAGGGGGAGGGCGGAAAAGAACAGAAAAGAGAAGAGGATAACAAAGAAAAAAGGCGAGGTTGGAAAAGAACGATGACGACGGGACTGAACGAATAAAAAAGGAGGAAAGGGAAAGAAAGAGGAAAGCGAGTCTGGCAATGAGCCGCTATGCATGCAAGATAAAAAGATACATGTGCGAGTGGATGCCGGCGTCGCTGAAGACGTGGTGCTCTGTCGTTTTTCTTTTCTTTTCTTTTTTTCTTCAGAAAGGAAAAACGGACGTTTGGCGTTGTGGCGTTGTGACTGACCGTTTGTTCGCAGCAGGAAGCGCAAGAAGGGGCTGCGGAGGGAAAACGGTACTTCGTCAGCAAGACGCGCAAGCGAACAGACTAGGAAGTCAGGAAAAAGGAGCGAAAGGCAGGAAGCTACGACTGGCTGTGCTCCTGTTGGCGTGGGTGTGGGTAGCGTAATAGCGTGATTTGCGGGTACGAGACGGTAAGATACTCAGTGACAGTACTCAGTACGAGCAGCAGTACGAGATAGTGGTCACAGTCCAAGGTACCTCGACGTCGTACTCCGTCCAGGCTAGCAGTACGAGCTGAGGGGCGCTGGGGAAGCTCGTAAACAAGCAGACAAGGAAACAGCAGAGCTGAAAGCAGTGACGGTGGTGGCAGGCGGAGTTGAGTGGGGCAGGAGGCCACAGTGGGCCGGCAGGCGCGAGGGATGGCGCAAAGGCGTCAGTACAAGCCAGACACAGGGCAGGCGCGATGGGCGATTCGGCGGGCGGTTTAGGGCGAGCGAGTTGCTGTCTTTCAGTGGACTTAGTGGGCGACAAACGAAGGATTCAGCAAGGCGAGGCAAAAGAAAGAGCAAAAGGCCGCCACTGCGAAAAAGAAAGCAACAAAAGAAAGCACTGTCCCGTCAGAAGAGCTTTCGGCAGCGTCTGTGCTTGTCTGTCCGCCGCTTCCGTTGTTTCGGGAACGCTGCTGCTTGGTAGGTACCTATCTTACTCGAGGTACGTCGTACTGTCGTCGAATTCGGTAAATCTTGAACGTCCAGAAGAAAAGAGAGGCTAAAGAAACGCTACGATGTACGAGAAGCGCTGCTGCACGGTTAGCGTTGTTTTGCGTGTTTTGCGGATCTCTGGTATCTTTGCAGCTTGTCTCCTTTGTGTTCCACAGCTGCGTAGGCGGCGCCCACGGCCATGCTCTGATTGTCTCTCGTTGTCTGGTGGCGCCTGTAGTGACAGGTCGTGGAGAGAAAGGGACGAGGGTCGGTACGGAGTATGGTATCACGACGTCGGCTCAACGGGCATAATTCAAAGAGACGGGTGAGGCAAGGAGGGGAGGACAAGGGAGGGCCTGGAGTAGAATACACAGCGGATCCTTACATGCTCAGTGGGCAGTGGAGATCAGCGGATGTCTCTTTTGTGTGCCTTGATTTGGCGAGGTCTTTTATGCCGTCTGTGTCGTGTGTCGTTTGTTTGGGTCGTTTGCCGTCCTTTTGTGTGTCTATCTATAGTCTGCTCTTTCGGCGTTGCTCTCGGTGAAGCTGTTTGGTGAGGCTGCTTGTTCGTTACCCGTTTTGGGTTGTGAGGTTTTGGCTGGCCGTTGCTTTGTCTCTGTCTCGCTTTGTGTGAGATGACACGAGGTGGAACAGGGCGGGATGAGACGGCAAAAGGACTTTGATTTGACTTTGGGCTTAGAACTGAGCCTGGGCAAGCGATGAAGAAAGAATGTTCATTGCAACACGTCAAAAGAACAAGCAAGCTACAAAACAAAGCGCAATGCTTCTTCTTGTCCGTTTGTCTGTCCTTTCCCTTGCCTCTTTTTGCTAATAAGCAGTTTGTAGAAAAAGGACACAGATAGGATGCGAGGTGAAGCCAGGACGTGCGCACGGAACGGGCAAGGAATTTGCCGTTTGTGGTAGATTAATTCCATGCGAAGAAAAATACCGACAAACAGGGGAAATGGCTGTTCGGGGGGAGAGTTGACAGGGCTAAACACGAGATATCTCAGTATGCGTAGAAGGTAATTACGGAGTACAAAGAGGGACGAACAATTTATTGCAATCCAAATTTGGAGACCGCAGGCAGGGACAGAGATGCCCCGTTGAACAGCACAATGAATAGTATTAATGGAGAGATACCGATGATAGTGGCGATAGCAAAAGAGACAACGGCGCATACTCCGTCGTTTGGGGGAGGCACAGTAAGACAAGAGCTGGGACCAAACAGCACTCAATACGATGTACAAAAGAGGCGGATGCAGTTGAGGAGAGGACAATCCGCAGCACAGCCTAGGGTTCCGCCGGATGCTCCCTCTGATCGACCGCCAAATTGGAGCTTGGGGGCGACAGCTGCCGTGAAGCTTCCATTGTTTCTTTGTCCTGCTTCTATCACCTGCCCCTTCTTGGAATAGCACAGATTTGCGAGGTCGCGTCGGCGAACAGACATCCGTGCCCTTCCCTCCCCTCCCGCGCGTTGGCTCCGAAATGGCGGTGCGTGGCGTTTTTGGCGCGGTGCGAATTGGGCTCTTCCTTTACGTCGTACTTGTACTTTTCTTCTGCATCTCCTGCATGATGGACGCTGACCCTTGGGGCTGGCGCTGCCCAGCTGGCCCGACGCCTATGCGTAGAATTTGCACCGATGTGTCGTCTCCTGCCGGCGTGCAGCAAAATAGATCTTCTTCTTTAGTCGTTTATCAATTTTCCTCGATGCCATATTTCGTAGAGGCAAGATTACATGGAGAAACGCGAAAGGTGAGTTCACAATAGAGTGAAATCTTGAATTGCCAAAGTGCGCCAAGAACTGTGATACAGGAAGAAGTCATCGAGGCCAAAAAATCTCGGGAAGAAAGTTCAAATGTCTTTTGGAGGCAACAAGCAAATGTTGCAGCGAAGAAATATGCCCAGGACCGAAGATGGAGCAAGGCAAGGCGTGGAAAATGGACCACTGCATGTATCTGACCACAGGGCAACATTGCGGCCTATCTTTGAATGCACGATTGTCGGCTTGCTCCTCTCCTTTGCACAGCCGGATGTCGTTCCTTGCTTTTTTGTCTGTTGACATTGCTACTTGAGACTGCTTTTCATGCCGTTGCGCCCTGCAGCGTGGACGATCAAACAGAACCAAAGACCCAAGACCCAGAGAACGTTGCTCTAAATGACGTCGGTGTTGGTCGGCCGTTGATTAAGGAGGATGAGTGACAGAAAATCGCTATTTTACCTTGGGAGGTTGTCTTACAGTAAATCTACACGGTAATTTGCATGTCGGTCGGTCTGGCATGCTCGGTCCCCTGCAGGTAAGAGGTACGAGTAAATCCAAACATTAGCAAATTACACTGCCAGCCTGACCTTTGGCGAGAGACAGCAGATGTCGGATGCCGACCGGTGTACCCGGCGACCCTTTCCAAAGTAAGATAAGATATTTTGCAGTGCCTCTTAGGCGGCCTTGTCTCTTCCCCCCGTGCTCTTTTTGCCCTGTTTTAAGTCCTTTTTTGGCTGCTTCGCTTCCATTCACAACTCGACGCTTGGCGGTGATCCATTCAACATGGTTCGTATTCTGCTCAGTATTTTTTTTTGGCCATTGTTCCGCCAAGGTGAGTGACGTGTTCACCAGCGCCGCCTCCCAGTTAGCTCCCAGTGGCACGATGTGCCTGTCGCCCCGTCGAACCTGTCGAGGCTTGTCATGTCAAAAAGCCTGTAGGACGACACTAGACAGTGGGCCAGCTGTACACAGTAGGACGAAGAGGAAGGGCACGGCTGGGGATCAGGGCACGCAAAAGGGCCGTTCAGGGACGGTCGCAATTGCAGATCGATGCTCTGCATACTGAGTAGTAGAGCAAAAGCGAAGGAAAGGCGCGGAGGAGATGATGAGGAAACGATGGGAATACGAATTACCTTTTCCCTCTTCGGCAGTCTTAGTCTCCTTGCATGGTTGCAAACTCGGATGTGACCCAAACTTCCTCAATACGGAGTAGTCGGGCAGTTCACAATTGACCTCTGAGCACTTGTTGCTACAGGCTTTCGTTGCGGTTTTGTTGGCGTCCATTCCAGCAGCAACACAGCAAGCGATCGGCAGGGGTGGAGCACCCTCTTTTCAAATCTGAGCAAACCCGCCCAACCGAATCCCCGACGTCTCTCCTCCCCCTCCTTGTCAGACAATTCTGGCCCTGGGCCAAAACTGAGACCAGCGGGCACGGGGGCTATGCCGCTATGACGACATTGTGCCGGGGGTCGTGGAAAAAAACGGTGGTGGGAAAATGTGTGGAAAGGCTGGTCACAGTAAGTGGGTGGGCGCTTTTTCTTGCTGGCTTGTCTCTTTCAAGTGTCCTTTAAGAATGTCTTGCCAACGTCTTGCAACGTCTTGCTTACACAAACAATTGGCAAAAACTCCAAGTAAAAGATGGCGCAACTGCCAAAACTCCAGCCGGGCAAACTGGGCAAACTGGGCGCGAAAGGCCCTGGCGCACTTGCACCGGGCTCAGGTGTGATGCCTTCAAAAAATGGCATAAAAACGTGTGTGCTGCGTAAACGTGTGCAAGTGTCTCACATGTAGTCGGGCACTGAGATGTGTAGGTTGTATTTTCCTCGTCTTGTGTCGAGCCTTGTTTTGGCAGTCGTTCTCTTGTCGAGTCGGTTCCTTCCTATCGCAGCGCAGCAATTCTTGCTCCTTCCTAATCTACGACATATTGGTGCTCGGGAATAGTGAGGCGCGGCCCGAGCAGAGTCTATTTGCACCTTCACTGGGCAGTCAAAAAAGACTAAGATCGAGCGGTAGTTGTCCATCTTTCCTGTCTTTTCCTTCACCGTGTTCTAACCCCCCCCCCCCCCCCCTACTGCTATTTCCTGCTCCCTTCGTCCTTCCCCAACATTTCACTTGCTTGGCTCCCCCTCGGGGTTCTTCATTGCCCCAGCACCCAGTTTCAGAGTCAGACAACAGCCGTTTCTCTGTACTCCCTATTTCGTTTGGCTCATTCCTTTTGTCGGCATTGAACATCTTAGTCTCTGCAACCTCTTGTCCCCGCACTATTCCAACTTTCTATCTTCAGTATCCTGCCTCACTTCGCAGGCAGTGTCTCAACGTGTAACATGAGTTGAAAGAAACAAATTGCGATTCGCCCTGGATGTACAGGACTACCAAGCCAGGTCTGGAACCCTCCCAGAACAAGGGCCCAACATGAGGAGCTATCATGTTGTTCTCAGCCTATTTCATGTACTGAGTTCACAAAGCCTACAGAACACAAAGGCAGAGTCAGTAACCCAACCCCCGGCCTTGACATATGCAGGGCACACTCGTGCGACTGTGTATACTTGCAGTGCCCCATCACATCACATTCCATCGCACCCCATCGAGAATGGCCTGTTCTAGGCCGGGATGAGCGTTTGCCAATTTAGCCAAGATCTGACACCAAACACAGTGCAACAGAGCAACCGGGAGACAAGTTTTCTGGCCAAACCTGTTTTTACAAACACAGCCGAAACGAGATGGCCGGTCCGCAGCAAACGGCCATAGAGAACAAAACACAAGGCTGCGGCATCCGTTTATCCGGCGCAATTGCAGTCGCAGTCTTTGTCACAGCCAGTCACAGGCGCAGTTTCAACAATCTGTAAACGCTCTTCAAATCTGATTTTTTTTTTCTCATTCTCCTTTTTTTTTCGTTGCATGTGGTATCCAAATACATCGGCCAACTTAGTGGTTGATCTTGAGCGAAAAGTCGACGTGCGGCACGCCCTGGTGGATGTAGCTTGTCGAGATGATGTCGACGTCTGCAGTTGTTTAGTACGAGAGAACATAGAACATGATATCGATGGCATAGGGGAGGAGAGAACGGACCGTTGCACACGTAGGCGTCGATGTTGTCGGACGTCAGGCCACCCGACACTTCGATCAAGAAGGCCGAGTTGCCCTTGGCCGCCCACCGTTGCCGCAGGCTCGCAGCCGCCACCTTGACGCCGTCGCCCGTAAAGTTGTCCAGCATGACCACATCGGCCCCGGCGGCCAGCGCCTCGTCCGCCTCCTCTTCCGACTGCACCTCCACCTCGATCTTGAGCGCAAAGCCCGCCACGCTCTTGGCCGCCGCCACGGCGTCGGTAATGCTGCCCCGCGACCACACGTGGTTGTCCTTGAGCATCACCATGGCGCTCAGGTCCACACGGTGCATGTCGGCACCACCGACCAGCATGCCGTACTTCTCCACCAGCCGGAACCCGGGCGTTGTCTTGCGCGTGCCCGCCAGGCGGCCCGTGTAACCGGCCGTGCGCAGCGCCGTCAGGACCTCGTGTGTGCGCGTAGCAATCCCGGCGCAGCGGGCCAGGATGTTGAGCGCGACGCGCTCGGCCAGCAGCAGACCGCGGGCAGGGCCCGAGACGGTCGCGCAGTTGGTCTTGCCGCCGTTGTCGTCGGGCGAGCCGACGTGGGCACCCTCCTCGACCTTCCACTCAACGGTGCAGCCGCAGCGCTTGAAGATCTCGTTGACAAAGGGCACGCCAGCGACGATACCGGGGCTCTTGGCCCACAAAGTCGCCGTGCGCGGGACGTCGCCGACGACAAACCCGCCGTAGTCAAAGGAGGGGGTGTCTTCGGCAAGCCATTGGGCGACCTGCTCCGTCCACGAGGGCGGCAGGAGCGCCGACAGGGCGCCATGGTCGAGAGGAACGCGGATCGACGACATGGTGGGGTGGGGTGGTTGTGTCGAGAGTCGAAGGGAGGGGGTAGGAGGGCGAGGCTATGAAGTCGAGCAAACGAAAAAGAAGAAGACGACGACGAAAAGGACGAAAAGGGCAAACGTCGAGTAGCGCCTTCCGTAGATTGCAAATCAAGTTGTGACTCTTTCCCTCTCTTTTCTTACAGCAAACAAAAGGAAGCTACGGGCTCACTCGTCGGAATGGCAGTCGCGAACGGCACAAGGTCGGCTTAGCACCACAAAGCGGCGCTTTTTTAGTCATACGAGTACGCCTTCCTATTCTGCCAGCCGGCGTCGGCCCCGCAGACACGGGAAGGCGGAGGCTTGCGACTGCCCAATATCGCTATATTTTCTGTACAACACACATATACTTTTCAATGGCGTATTGGTTGTGCGTTGAGTTGCTTTTGTTTTTGGAGAGAGTGTTCAATAGATGGTTATTTTGACTGATCTAATAAGTGGTGAAAATATACGGTGATTCTCAGCGCAAGTTTGTCACTAAGAAAAAAAGGAAGAAAAAAAAGGAAAGAAAAAAGAAAAAAAAAGAAAAAAAAAGAAAAAAAAAGAAAAAAGAAAAAAAAGAAAAAAAAAAAAAAAAAAAAAGAAAAAAATGAAAAAAATGAAAAAAAAGAAAAAAAAATGAAAAAAAATGAAAAGAACATGAAAAAACATCTGCACTGCGACTGGTTAGACTGGTTAATACGTCTCAGATAATGGTTTGCATGCTATTTAATAATACAAGAAAAATGCAAAAGAACTGGCAGACAAACCATGTGTGAAACTTCAAAATACAATTGAAAACCCTTTCCGATTACCCCCAGGAAATAGAAAGTGATCAAGATAATGACAAAGGAAAAGGCAAAAGGGAAAGGAAAAACGAAAGATGGTGATCGAAAGTCGAGTGGCAAGACGGATAAACAAAGCAAAGAAAATGCAGAAAGAGGAACATTCCTGGAACCAAACACAAAAAAAAGCAACAAGACACAAACACAACCGTATTTTAGCCATGTCCACCATGTCCACCATGTCCGCCAGTCCAAACATGCCGCGTTCATCCTCCTCTCTTTGCCTTGCCCTTTCCCTACTGGGCCTGGCCACCTGCACCACCGCCAGCCTGTGCACCACCACCACCGCCGCCACCGCCACCATTGCCGGCCTGTCCGCCTGCTGCACCGCCAGGACCGCCGCCACCGCGCATCCGCTTGACGCCACCACCGCCGCCGCCGGCATCGTTGCCGCCGTCGTTGCGTGGCCGCTTGTTGCCCGGGTTAAAGGTGTCGGCCGAGGGGTTCAAGTTGGCGGCACCGCCTCCGCCTTGTCCAGTGTTACCGCCGCCACGGCCCTGGTTCTGGCCAATGCCGCCACGGCCGCGTCCACGCGGTGCTTGGTAGACACCACCACGACCACCGGCCCCGCCGGCACCACCACCGCGGTTGCTTTGCTGGTTGTGGGTACCGCCGCGACCGCCACCGGGAACAGGAATACCACTACGTGGGCCGCCCTGCTGCTGTTGTTGTTGGCCGAGGGCCGACTGAGGGCGCTGGGGCTGATTCTGGTGCTGCTGGTGCTGCTGGTGCTGCTGATGCTGCTGGTGCTGCTGATGTTGTTGATGTTGCTGCGGCTGCTGGAGCTGTTGCTGTTGCTGCTGGACGGCCTTGGCGAACGGGTTGTTGGCATTGGCAGCCTGCGGGATCTCGCTCGGCTTGGTGAGGAACGGGTTGTCGAGTGCCGGCGGACCGCCGATAACGGGTGCGGGAAGAGAGGTGGGGATTTGTGCGTTGTTGTTGCCTGGCTGGGGCTTCGTAGGAAGAGAGGAGAGACGCTGCTGCTGGGGAGGCTGCTGGTGCTGCTGGTGCTGCTGTTGTTGTTGTTGAGGAGGAGGCCGTAGACTACCCGGCGTCGCCGCAGGTGTAGACGGAGGTTGAGCCTGGGTCTGAGCCTGGGTCTGAGACTGGGCCTGAGGCTGGGCCTGAGGCTGGGCCTGAGCAGGACGCTGGGCGGAAGCGGGAGCCGGAGTCGCTGGTACTTGTGCTGGCGTTGCTGGAGCCGCAGCCGGTGTAGCCGGGACCGGCCGGGCATCCTTGGCAATGGCCCAGACCTCGCCGACCGGCCGCTGGGGTGTTTGTGTCGCGGCTGTCGAGACCACATCGAGCTTGGCCGTGGCCGTCTTGAGCTTGTTCTCCGCCATGTTGATACGGATCGATGTCTTCTTCTCGGCCATCATCTGGCCCGACTCGCGCGCCGACGATATCTTGGCGTCGTACTCGGCCTTGACGGCTTGCTCGACCTCGTCGCGCACCTTTCTGGTCTCGGACTCAATCTTCTTCTTGATGTTGGCCGTCACAATGCTGCGGATCGTGGGATTGTTGGCCAGCAGCTCGCGGGTCTCGGTGTCGCCCAGCTTCGACAGGTCCAGAGGTGTGCCCGTCGTCGGTGTAGGCGGCACATCGCCCGTACCCTTGCCCGTGCCGGGCTCGGCCTTGGCCGGTGTGGCTGGCACCTCGCCGGCCTCTGTAGACGCAGGAGCCGCTGTTGTAGAGGCAGACGACTGCTCCGCCAGCCAGATCTTCTTCTCCTGCTCGACGCGCAAATCAAGCTCCGACTGCAGCTTCTCGCGCGCCTCTTGCTCGGCCTTCTCCTTGAACTCCTTCAGCTTCTTGTTCAGAGCATCCTTCATCTTATCGGAGCGCTCCTTGAGGGTGTTTTGGATGTTGTCCTCGACCTCCTTGGCCTTTTGCTCAAAGGCGGCAGCACGGGCTTCAGCGGCAGCAATGCGCTGCTGCAGCTCCTCCTTCTCGGCATCGGTCAAAGGAGCGGGCGTAGCGACAGCGGCAGCGACACCGTACTCGCCCGACGGGTTTTGGGCAGGAGCCTGGGCCTGAGCCTGGGCCTGAGCCTGGGCCTGAGCTTGGGCAGCCTGGGCCTGAGCCACGGCCTGGTCTCTCTCGGCCACGGCGCTGTCGAGCTGCGTCCGCAGGGTGATGAGCTCCTGCTCGACGGCGGCCTTCTCGGTGCGGACCACCTCGAGCTCGCCGCGCAGCTGGTGCACTTCTTGCTGGAGGAGGGCCGCGTCTTCGGCACCAAGGCCACCAGACTCCGTAGCAGGCTGTTGGCCATCGACGTCCATGGATGTCGCAGGGGCGGGGGAGGCGGGGGCCTCGATAGCGGCAGGCGCTTCTTGTTGTTGTTGTTGCTGCTGCTGTTGCTGTTGTTGCTGCTGTTGCTGTTGTTGCTGCTGTTGCTGCTGCTGGGCATTGAGACGGCCCTCGAGAGCGGCCTTGGCAGCATGGGCCGCCTCGAGCTCCTGCTCGACCGTGGCCAGGCGGGTCGTGGCGGCCGTGGCCTGTTCTTGCAGCTCCGTCTTTTGACCGGTAAGCTCGCGGATCTGAGCACCCTGCTGGCGGCCTTCTCCTTGGCCTGCTCAATCAGCTTCTGGCGGGTCTCGCGCCACTGGCCGCGGTCGGCCTCGAGGGAAGTCTCGAGCTCGGCAATCTTGGCGCGCAACTCCGTCTCGGTGGTCTGGAGAGTCGTGCGCTCGGCCTCGAGGGCGGCCATGCTCTCCTTGAGCTGGTCGAGCTCGGTCGGGTCGACGCGGCCGTATTTGCTGAGGATGCTCTCGGTGCGCTTCTGCCAGCGCTCGCGGTCTTCGGTGATCTGCTTGACCTCCTCGTCCAGGTACAGCTTCTGGTTCTCGAGCTCGGCAACCTTTTGCTCGAGCGGCTGGATCTGGTTGCGCCAGCATCTCGATCTTGCCGTCCTTGAGCGCAAGCTGCGCCTGGGCGTGCTGGTTGTCGTTGCGCAGCGTGACGTTGCTCTCGCGGATGAGGTTGAGCTCGTTGAGCTTCTCCATGAGCTCCTTGTGCGTCTGCGACGAGCGGCCCACGTCGGCCTGGGCGCGGCGCTCCTGCTCGAGCTTGAGGCGCGCCTCGTCGAGCTGGGCTTGGGCGTAATCGTGCTTCTGCTGCAGGCGCTGGTTCTCCTGGAGCTTGAGGTCGTACTGCACCTCAAGAATCTCCTTCTCGCGGCGCAGGTAGTTGTTGAGCTCGCGCAGGCCTTCGGTGGCGGCGTCGGCAAAGGCAGAGGGGGTGCCGTCGGCGTTGTCGCCGCTTTCCGTTGCACCAGCACCAGCAGCAGCACCAGCAGCAGCACCATGGCTGCCTGCTGCGCGGCTCTGCTGCAGGCTGGCAATCTGGGCCGTGACGGTCTCGAGCTGTTGGCCGAGCAGCTTGTTCTGGGCGTTGGTGTCGTCGCGGCGGGCCTTGATTTCGAGCAGTTCCTGCTCAAACTGCTGGCGGCGCTCCTCCCAGGACGACTCACTCTGGGCGAGAGCCACCTTGGCAGAGTCGGCCTCGGCGCGCCACGAGGCAGCTTCGGTGCGCAGGTGGTTGTGCTCGGAGCGCAGGACCTGCAGCTGCTTGGCCGCCTCGGCGTGCTTGACAAGCTCCTGCTCGTAGTCCTTTTGGGCGCGGGTGGCAATCTCGGCCTGGGCACGCAGGTCGGACTGGTGGTACTTCTTCTCGTCCTTGTAGCGGTCCTCGCTGTCCTTGAGACGGGCAATCTCCGACTCCAAAATACGCTTCTCGTCGTCAAACTTGCGGGCCAGATCGGCCTGCGAGTCGCGCAGACCGTTGAGCTCGTTGGTCGACGTGGCAAGCTCGGCCGACAGCGCCTCGACGCGCTGCTCGAGCTCCTTGATGCGGACCTCCTTGGCCCGAGGGCGCCGTCCATCTCCTGGCGGTACTGCTCCTGGGCCTCGTTCAGGTTGTTGAGGTCCTCTTCGATGGCGTGGGCAATGTCCTTGTACGAGTTGGCCTCCTCCTTGCTGGACGCCAGCTCCATGCGGGCCAAATCAAGGTCGCGGTGCAAGTCCGACACTTCAGACTCGAGCTCCTGGATGCGCGAAGTCGGGTCACCCTCATCGTCACCGCCACCCTCGGCCTCGGCGCCCTCAGCACCCTCTTCGGTCGGCTGCTGGGCAGGCGGCGCCCGTGGGTCGGGCGGGGCTGCAGGCGCTGGGTGCGCTCTTCGGCGTTGCGCAGCTCAATGGTGAGCTCGTTGACGCGGGCCTGGAGGTGGTCGCGGCTGGTCTTGAGCGCCACCAGCTCCTCCTTGCTCTGGGTGATGCTGGCCATGAGGTCGTCGATGCGCTTTTGGCTCTGCTGGGCGTCGTATTCTTTGCGCAGCTGCAGCTTCTTGGCGTCCTCCATCTCTTCAGACAGCTTGCGTTTTGTGGTCGTGAGCTCCGCCTCCAGGTTGTCGATCTGGGTCTGGAGCCGGCGCTTGGTCTCAGACTCGGACAGCTCGCGCTCGTTGAGCAGGCTCTGCTGCGAAGACAGCAGCGTGTTAAGGCGCGACTTGTCCTGGTTGAGGCTCTCGTTGTCCTGGGCCAGGCGGTCCTGGATGCCCTTCCAGAGCGACTTTTCGGCCTTGAGGTTGGCGTTCTCGTTGCGCATGCTCTCGAGCAGGCTGCGGACCTCGACGAGGTCCATGGCGACCTGCTGGGTGCGGATGTCCTGCTTGGCGTACGATTCCGAGAGGGACTGGTTCTTCTCTTGCAGAGCCTTGTTGTCGGTCTCGAGAGCGGCGTAGTTGGACTGCAGGATCTCGTAGCGTTCCGAGGCCAGGGTGAGCTGGCTGTTGATGCGGGCAATCTCGCCCTGCAGGGTGCTACGCTCGTGGGAGAGCTTATCCACCTGGGCGCGCATGGTCTGGCGGTCGACGCCCTGCTCGTTGCGGTAGGCGTCAAAGTTGTTCTGCAGCTCGCGCAGGGCCACCGTGAGCTCGGCGTCGTCGGTCGAGGAAGCGGTCTGCTCGATGCTAGCGAGGACCTCGCGGGTGTTTTGGCCCGGTGTGGCGGGGCCGTCACCAGCACCGGCACCAGCACCCAGGACCGACGCAATCTCGGCGTGGCTGGCCTTCTGCTGCAGCATGCGGCGGAACATGTCGCGCTCGGTCATGTAGCTCTTCATGCGGATGGTGACGGCCTTGGACTCGTCCTGGAGACGGCCCACGGTGTCGCGCAGGCTGAGCAGCTCGGCGTGGTCCTGCTCGGCCTGGCGCTTGGCGTCGGACGCCTCCTCGCTCTCCATCTTCATGGCAAACTCGCGCGTCATGCGCAGCAGGTCGGTGTTCTGCTTCTGGAGCTCATAAACGTCCTTAAACACGACAAAGCGCTCAGAGATAAACTGGTGGGTGTCGGACATGTCGTCCAGCGAGCCCTCAGCGACCTCGCCGCGCTTGAGACGCTCAAAACTGGCGGGCCTCCTCCTCGGTCAGCTCGTCGAGGCCCTTCTCGCGGGCCTGTATGTTGAAGACGAGCATCTGGATCTGGGTGCTCAGGTCGCGCAGCTGGGTGCGCAGAATCTCAATCTCGGCCTGGGCCGTGATGCTCGAGGCCTCGGCCTTCTTGGCAGCCTTCTTGGCAATGTCGCGCTCGCTGAAGCTCTCTTCACAGAGACGCGAGATCTGGACGTTCTCGCTCCGCAGACGCTCGGCCTCTTCCTGCAGGTCGGCAATCTCGGGGCTTTTGGCCTCGAGGGCGCTCATAATCTCGTCGAGCTCCTGGCCGAGCTCCTGGGTGCGGCGGCGCTCGCGGTTTCAGCTCGCCCTTGGTCTTGTACAGCTCCTCCAGGGCCTGGGCGGCCGAAATGCTCGACTTGCCCCGCAGGACAGAGCCAGGCGTGCCAAACGGCGACGCAGCACGCAGCAGACCACCAGCACCGCTGCCGTTCGCGCGCGGTGTCTGTGGTGCGGAGCCAGGCGTAGCCTGGACGATGGAGGCAGCAGCGGGCGTGGCGAGGGCGGCCTGGACACGGTCGACCTCGGCCTCGAGCTCCTGCGTGAGACGCTCTGCCTGCTGCAGGTCCTGGCGCAGCTGCTCCATTTCGTTGCGCACACGGCGCACCTCGTCGGCCGACTCGTCCTTGACCTGCTCGAGGCGCAGCTCGACTTCGCGGAGGCGGTTGCGGTGGGTCTCGGTTTGCTGTTCCTTGAGTTCGACGAGGCGGGCAGACGACGCGAGCTCGGCGCGGAAGCCCTCTTCGCTGCGGGCGGCGGCTTCCTGGAGCTGCTGGACCTTGGCGAGCGCCTCGTCGGCCTTGCGCTGGGCATCGTCGAGGCGGGTGCGCAGCTGCTTCTCGGAGCGGGTGAGGGCGTCGACAGTCGATTGGGCCTCTTCGTTTTGGCGCTGCAGCTCGGCGATGCGGGCACCCTTCTCCTTGCGCAGCTTGAGAGACTCGTCGCCCTTCGTCTTGAGCTCGGCCTCGAACCATTCGTTGTTCTTGCGGGCAAACGACAGCTCCTGCTGCAGCGACTGCTCGCGGAACTTGGCGCTGCTGGTGGTGGCCTGGGCGGCCTGAAGTTGTTGCTGGAGAGCGGTGACGTCCTGGTTGAGTTTCAGGGTCTTTTGGTGCTGGGTCTGCAGCTCTTCGGCGAGTTCGGCGTTGGCAGACGTCTTGGACTCGAGAATGGCAAGGGTATCGCGGTTGGAGGCTTCGAGGGAGGCGTTGCGGCTGGCGAGGCGCTCAATTTCGGTCTGGGCGTTGGCGCCGGAGGCCTTGATGGTCTGAAGCTCGTTTTCGACAGCAGCGCGGGCGGTTTCTACCGACACGTTGCGTTAGCGAATGGCAAAAAGGACAAACTGGAGGGATAGGCGACGTCGTGAAAGAACGAGAAAAAAAAGCAAAGGCATGTATGGATGTATACCCTCATCTTGGAGCTTCCGGCGCAGGTCGTCGGCGTCTTTTCTGCTCGTCTCGGCGGCCGTCTTGAACGACGCGCTGCGGGCTTCGGAGCTGCGCACGACGCTCTCGAGCTCGATGTCGACGTTGAGCTTCGCAGCATACAGCTCGTCAAACTCGTGGGCTTTCGTGGCAACGGCGTCGAGGATCGCCTTGACGAGTTCAGGCGTCGGATCGGTCACGGCTGTCGAGAGATTCGTCTCAGGCACGCCGAGGTGCGTGGACAAGTAGCCCACGTCCACGGCTGCCGCCGCCATTGTGGGAGGTCGGTCGACGGGAGGATGGATGCGTGGTGCAGGTTCGTTCGGGTAGAAGAGAAAGACGTAAGGGGGGATGGGGGGGAAGGGGCGTCGTTAGAATGCTTCCATCAAGAGAGCTGCCCACGAAAAAAGTGAAGCTTCGCGATGGCTTTGTTGGCTTAGGGGAGTCGAAAGAATGGCTATGCGATGCGAAATGCGACACAAAAAGACGGATCAAAAAGACGGATGCGAAGCAAAATGCAGTCGCAGCCTGTCTGGGATGGTCGTCGTTGGTGCCCAGAACGGTCGCTTTCGATCGTTTGGCGATGCTGTGAGGTTGATGCTTCTTTGCCGTCCCTTTGTTTGTGTATTTTGCATTTTGCAAGGACGAGGCCCCATATCGCTGTTTTCGGTAGCTCAACCTGCCTTGCAGGCGCAGGCAGGCGCCACCCTCAGTTTGGCGCTGGTGCACGGGGCGACCATGAAAAAGAAGGGGCGACCAGGAACAAAAGGCGCTCCGGCCAATAGAAGCGCGCCCGTTTGTGAAAGTGGGTCTTTGAGGGAAAGCCTCGACAGACGCTGAATGTGAATACTTGACAGCAATCACCACGAACAGGGGGATATAGTGACGTGGAGAGCCAAATGTAGTCATCTACAGCAGATCTACTGTCTGTCGAGTTTATAATTCATTCTCGTCATTCTCCAGGCAACCATGACGCTGAAGGGATTCACACACATTCACTGCTCCTGAGTTGTGACACAGCACGTGACTCATATACATCACAATGCACGTGCTTTGATTACTAACATAAGTCCATACAGTTGCTTACGTCTTCAATCGCATGTCTCAACGTCTTCACGCCGCACACTCTTACTCCTTGAAGGTGCGCACGGTGTAGTCGTCCCGCCACTGGTCCTCGATGACAACGAGCTGCGTGGCCTGGTTCTTGACAAAGTAACTCGTCGGCCTCAACACCCGCGCGGTAGTCCTCGCGGTCAATGTCGACAAAGCCCTCCTGGACCAACGCGCGCGGCGCAATGCGGAAGGAGCGGCCGTTGATGGTGTTGTCAACAGGCAATGCGCAGCATGCAGCCGGCGACGTCCTCCTGCTCGCCAAACTGGACACCGCGGTCGACGAGCCACGCCTCGTACTCGGCGGTGCGGATGGCCGAGCGGATGTAGCAGGGGGCGACATAGTTGATGCGGATGCCCTGCTCCCAGCTGTTGCGGCGGACGGTCTTCATGAGGCCCAGCAGGGCATACTTGGTGGCAGTGTACTCCCAGTTGCCGGGGCTGTCAATGTAGGCAGTCAGACTGCCCGTAATAATGAAGGCGCGGTCACGGTCTGCGGTGTCGGGCTGCTTGCGGAAGTAGTGGACGGCGAGCTTGAACGAGTACATGGTGCCGACCAGGTTGACATCGACAATGTTGAGGTCCGGCTTCGTGGGAGCGCCCTTGGGGTCGTCGAGGCGCCATAGAGAGTCGCCAGAGCTGCGGCTGATGCCGGCGTTGGCAATGACGACGTCGACGCTGTTGGACGGGCTTTGGGACTTGGCCGTGTTCGAACATCTTGATCTGGTCGTCCCACGAGCGAATGTCGCACTTGACGAAAACGGCACGGGGCTTGCCGGTCTCGGTGCCGGCGTTCAGCTCCGCCTCGACAGTCTTGCCGCGCTCCTCATTCATGTCGGCGAACGTGACAAACGCACCGGCCTTGGCAAAATGGCGGGACGCAGGTCTCGCCCATGCCGTTGGCACCGCCGGTGATGACCACCGACTTGCCAGCAATGTTCTTGACATCGGGGACAACAGTGTGGTCGACTGGGCCGGTGTAGCTGTACTTGGCGAGAGGCATGATGTGTGGTTGGGAAAGAGGTTTCTAGTAAAGAGGGTGTCTAGTGACAAATGTATCTGGAGATGGAGGGATGCTGATGTTGTACAAATAAAAGTTTGTGATAGTATCGAGAGAGGGTGTCGTAGATGTCGAGAGATGTCAGAACGGAACTCGAGATCGATGCGTCGTGCAAGACCACGGCCGTGCTATATCCTGTATCCTGTACGATAAAGGTCTACAATGGTCTGTGTCACTGCTCGGACTGGACTGCCGCCACAAAGGCCTTGGCCAAGAAGAGGAGGGAAGGCCTGTTTCCTGTTTGCTTGCTTTCTTTTCTTGTTCGGGCACTTTTTCACAGAAACGCGGCACGCACCAGGCCGAGCTCCAGTCTGTTGTCGTGGATGGGCTGCGCGTGTCGACTGTGCTTAGACTGTCGCTCAACTTTTACTTCTGGGTGCCGTGCCCCACAGAAAAGAGAGCTTTCTTAGAGCTGCCTCGCCCGGAGCTGCCCCCGGGAAACAAAGGGGAGAAAAGCGACAAGAAGCCCGTCTCCGCATTCGGGGGTCAAACTTGTTAGTTTCTGGTGGTTCCTGTTGACGAAGGCGGAGAAGGAGCAGGTGAGGGTGAGACTCGTTCCATTTTGCCTATTTGCGTTTCGTGGAGGACGACGATAAGCGTAGGAGGTGTGGGCCGTCGTGAACCACAGCGGAAGGAGCGATGCGGTCGTTGTGATGGTGGTTGTTGGTGGCACCTGCCGGCAAACATGAGCGCCGGCGCTAGCTATTCGTAGTGGATCCTCTCGGCAATCCTATTCTGGATTAGAAGACGAGCCGGCGCCGCCAAGGCCCGTCAAGGCCCGTCGAGGTCCGCTGAGGAGAAGTGGCCCACTTTAAATTCGGCACACCCAAACCGGACAAGCACTCGTCCTCCGGCACAGGAATAGTTGGGGTCGAGAACGTGGAGGCCCTCGAAGTTGAGAGTGCCGAAAGACACGAAAGGGCCGGACGTGACATGGGAAAGAAAGACGGCGCGAAACGGAGGAGAACCAAGACTTGCTCCACGAGGCAAGGGCAATGATCCACGGCCGCAAAATTGGTCAGGTTTCTGCAAAGGCAAAGGCAGGCAATGAAGACAAACGGGACGACAATCGAACGGAGGTGGAGCCCCGGCCAGGCGAACTTTGATCTGCCACTGCTAATGCCGCTGCCGGACGCCGCTATCATGACACCTTGATGTGTGTTTTTGGCGTGCAGTGCGCGGTAGTTCCGCCTTGTCCTTATGTCGAGTCCCTTTGTAGTAGTCTTCACAAGCTACAAGCTACAAATGTACACGCAATACTGTTCCTTGCAGTCCCTGATTTTCGTTTATTCCCACCGCCCATGTGGGAAGAGTTGATAAAACGCGCGCAGACACGGCTCGTGCATCATTTGTTTGTCCCCTCTTGGCTCACTTTCCTCATCTTTTCTGTTCGCTACCATACACTATCCGCCTTTCCTGCTCCAATCGTCCTACTCTCATCTTCCTCTCCTCCTCCCGCTTGACTCCTCCTCCGCAAATCCTTTGCGCTCTCGTTCTTTCCGAGGTGTTTAAGCAACTTGCACGGACATTTTTTTGCTCTCTCCTTTGTCCGGTCCCTTATTCTCTGTTCTTGCATAGACTCTTGATTGTTTTGATACCACTTTTCTTATATTTAGCCATACACTTCTCTTCTTTCTCCCACTCACACCCCTTTACTTCCCATACAGTCTCACACACACACACACACATACACATCATGTCTCCATCCGCCGATCCTGCCCCGGCTCCTGCCCCTGCGGCTGCCCCCGAGCTGCCCGACGTGCTCAACCGCGCCAGCGGCTTGAAGCCGGTCGTCGAGGAGGCCGTCGCATCGACCAATGGCGGCGAATCTTCTTCCGAATTCGACCCTTTCAAGCTTGCCTCCGACTTTGCCTACACCGCCCGCCGCCTCAAGGTGTTCACCATTGGCGCCGGGCTTCTCTGGTCTGCTGATGGCCCACAAGTTCCAGCACCGTTTCCCGGAGATGCGCGACATTGTCGACCACACCATCTTTGAGATGCGCGAGACGTTGGCGGCACATGGCTGGTCAACACGTACCCCGGTGTGCAGTGCGACGTGCCGCGCCCACATCTACGCCTTCCCTTTGACCCGAACCCGGACTGGGAGCGTTTCTATGCCAGCGCCCGGACATCGAGAACTACATCCGCGCGACGGTCAAGAAGTGGGGTCTGGACCGCGACATCCAGTACAACACGCGCGTTGCTGGTGCGCAGTGGCTGGCCGAGCAGGGCCAGTGGCAGGTGACGGTCGAGACCACAGTCGATGGTGTGGTGCAGCCTCCGCGCGACGAGTACTGTTCACGTCCTCATCTCGGCCCAGGGCGTGCTTGTTGCACCCCAACTGGCCGTCGATCCCCGGACCTGCGCGACTTCAAGGGCCACATTACGCACTCGGCCCGCCTGGGACCACAGCTATGACTACGCGGGCAAGCGCATCGCCGTCATTGGCAACGGCTCGTCGGGCATCCAGATTGTGCCGCAGATTGACCAAGCTGCCGGGCACAACGGTCCGCAACTTTATCCGTGGCCCGACCTGGGTGTACTACCGGGCTCCGGCCCTCCCAGCATCTGGGCCGTGACGATCCGGATCCGAACCCGCGCTACACGGACGAGGAGCGCCAGCGGTTTCCAGGACCCCGAGTACCACCTGCAGCACCGCAAGGGCATCATCTCGCGGACCAACAAGTCCTTTTACCTTTTCATGAAGGGCAAGAACAACGCCGAGGGCATGAAGTTTGCCTCCGCGCAGATGGCCGCCAAGCTCAACCACGACCCCGTGCTGTGCGAGAAGCTGATCCCCAAGTGGGAGCTGGGCTGCCGCCGCATCACGCCCGGCCCGGGCTACCTCGAGTCCTTCCTCGAGCCCAACTGCTCGCTGACCGACAGTGGCATCACCAGGATCTCCGACACGGGCATCCACACGGCCGACGGCGCGTTCTTTTGCGTGCGATGTTCCTGGTCTGCGCCACGGGCTTTGACGTCTCGCACCGCCCCCGCTTCCCCTCCTTGGCGAGGGCGGCCGCGACCTGGCCGCGATCTGGAAGGACGACCCCGAGTCGTACGTGTCGGTGGCGGTCCCCCACTTCCCAACTACTTTATCATGATGGGCCCCAACTGCCTCGGCGGCCACGGCTCGCTGGTGGAGTCGCTCAACTGGACGGGCGACTACTTTGTCAAGTGGCTGCGCAAGATGGCCACGGGAGGACATCAAGGCGGTGGCCCCCAAGGGCGGACGTCGTGCGTGCCTTTTTGCCGGTACGGTGACCAGGTCCACAAGACGCTGGTGTGGACCGGCAAGCTTGCACGAGCTGGTACAAGCGCGGCACGCGCGACGGCCGTGTTGACGGCCCTCTTTGGTGGCAGCGCGCAGCTGTTCAACAAGCTGATTACCGACATCCCGCGGCGAGGACTTTGAGCTTACGTACAACACGGCCAACCCGTTCCGCTTCATGGGCAACGGCTTCACAGCCTTCGAGATGGATGAGAACAGCGATCTGGCGTGGTACGTGGAGAAGGCGGAGACGCTGGAGGACAGCCAGGTGGTGGAGGGCGAGACTAAGGTGGACTCCAAGGCTGCGGCCAGGGCCCGGTTCAAACGAGCTGACTGCAGATGTCTGGAACGGCACCACAACAAGCGCATAGTGCGGGTGAGGAGCTGTAGAAGGATATTAGGATATAAGGACTTCTTTCATTGTTTACAACTTTATATACACTTGCTTGTTTTCGTTACGCGTTTGCAGAATACATGATTGGATTGCAAGGTGATGTATGGATTGGCCCGTAGTCGACTTTGTCTCCGCCCCCGACCTCTGTACGCCTCCTGCAATTATAGACCTTCCTGAAACTATCCCTTGCCGAAGCGCCGAAGCGGGTCCATTTCGTCGGACCTACCCGATGGGGGTGTCCGTCAGCTCTGTCTAATCAGCTCGGACATGAAAATATCGTGAAAGGGCTCGACAATGTCCTGGTAGTTGGAGAAGATGGGCCTCCTGGAACTGCAGGTCTTCGGCGAGGGCAGGCGTGTGGCGGGCCGTGTCCCTGGCCGTTCAGCAGTACTTTGGCAATCGTGTTGCGTGGCAGGGGTGACAAAGGGGAAAAAGTCCACCCAGTCAAAATCCAAGTCTTGGGTGTCCGCCATGCCCAGAGCCGCACCGGGGGTGGTCGTGGTGCCGGAACAGCATGGAGGCCGCCGGCAGGGACGGCAGCTGGACGTCTCGATAGCGGATGCTCGCCGTCGGCGCCACAGCAGCCGAGCCTCGGAGTCTGTCGAACCCTTGGCGGATGATGTTGGCGGACGCCACAGGGTCTGGAGCTGGCTGACGGCCTGGGCGATGACGTCGAGGGCCTCGTTTGCCTCGGCGGCGAGCTCGGGATCTGGGCGCCCTGGGAGCAGAGCCGCAAAGGCCATGCCGCGTACCAGCAGGTGATGGCCATGAGATAGCGGACGTTGCCGCGGACAAGATGTCGCGGAGAATGCGGGCAATGCACGACGCGGCCAAAATAGCGGGCGGGAGGGCTTCGGGCAGAGCATGCGGCGAGCGCTTCATGTTGAGTATTGATGATGGTCGTCAGGTAGGGCAAGTGCAGCTGGTGCACGTCGCGGTCGAAGCCTTGGGTGTGGGAGCCCGCAATGGGCAGACGCAGGTGTGCCCGCAGGGACTGCGCCCAGCGCGCCAGCTCACGACGCAAGTGCATTGGCTGGTAGGCGGCGCCCGAGGGCGTGCTCCCCCGCCGCCCGTGACGCCTTCTGTGACGCAGTCCGCCGGCGGACGCATCAACACCTTGGCCACCTTGCCAATGACGGCACAGAGCTTGACCCACTGGATGAAAATCTCGCCTTCTTCTGGAGAGCGGGCTCTGGCGGAAAGTCCGCCAGCGTCGGCTCCGAGATGCTGCAGTCCGCCGGGTCGATGATGCACGGCTTGCTCTGGCACAGTGCTGTCAGCCGCTCGCGGGCAAATGCCGTCCACCATATGCGACGACGAGCGCTCAGGTCCAGCCGGTGCCGCAGGGGATGGTCCGCGCGCGGTTCACGATGAAAGTTCATTTGCTGCGCGTGCCGAATCACGACGGACGTCCACCACCAGGAAGAGTGGCGGTGAACAGTGGAAGGCGGTCTCGGGGCCCACCAGTAGAAAAGGGAGACGGCCTTGATTTGCGTGAGGATGTCCGGTTCCTCGTCCTGATAGAAGAGCGACGAAGCCGTTTGTAGTATGTGCCGGGCCCTCGTGCGGCACAAGCGGCGGCTGGATGTGGCTGGCCGCCGTGGCCAGGGCATTGGCCAAGAGGGGTGACCGATGCAGTGCCTCGGCCAGCGCATCGCGTTCGAGAACGGGGCACCACGGATAGCAGTACTCAAAGTACGTCTCGGCGAAGCTTTGCAACAACTCTTGCTGGCGTGGATCAGACAGATTGCTCTTTGCGCCCAGCTGGGCCTCAATCTCTTGCCGTTCCGCGTCGTACTCGTTCTCTGGTCCGTACAGCTGCAAGAAGCCCGTGTCGACATCGCCCGCATGGCTGCGGCCTGCACCCTCGGTGGGTGACGCTGTCGTCTGAGGGCCACCTGGTGCCAGGCCCATGGCCGCCACGGCGGACTGCATTGCAGCATGCATGATGGGCGGCTGTTGACCGATGTTCTGGGACGGAGGATGATGGTGTGGTGGTGGAGGCGGCAGGGCCTGAGAGACTGGACCATCAACCCTGACAGATGGGGCGATGGTAGCTACAGTCGGCGCGGTCGGAGACGATGCAGCAGCTGCTTGTGTGGCATCCGGCGATGAAGCGGATGAGGCCGTTCCGCTCGTTCCACTCGTTCCACTGTGCTGGACAGCCGTTGTTGATGCCACTGCTGCTGCTGCCGCTGCTGTCGACGGGCCTGTAGGCGGCTTTGTCCGCTTCGACGTCCGGGGACGGCATTCACGACCCGCTGCGTCGCATTTCGAGCACTTACTGCGGCCACGGTCGATACGCGGCTGCAGATCGCACTTAATCTTTTTGGAATGGCAGAAGATGCACACGAGCTTTGCGCGATTCTTCTTGGGCTCGCAGCCCGTGTAGAGCAGCCAGTCGCTGTTGACTTCGCTCATGATGGGGTGGTCGAGGGAGGGTGAGTACATGAGGAGACGCGGGAGATAAATCAGACTCGATACAAGGGGGATAATGTTAAAACGGCAGAAAATAAAATGGAGACGATACAGGAGACTGACAAGAACAAGAATAAAATAAAAAGGAAAAAAAAATATGAAGGGAGTGTGGAGGTGAGAAGGAGAAAGAAGGGACCTTCTCCGTCCACGGACACCAAGGACGCCCGCAACCACTCCTAATTAGTCTCTCGTTCTTTTCCTCCTCTTTCATCGCCCTTTCACGCGTCGCCAACCCCGCGCTTCTGGGGCATGACCCCAGAAAGAGTGCGTGCGGAGAGTTTCAGTGGAGACTCTGGAGACTCTGGAGACGCCTACAGGATACTCGCTAATGTGCGTCGTTTTTTCCTAATCGGGTCTAAGTCAAGAAGACGGCGAAGCGTGGCAGGTGGCCGTACTGTGCGCAGACTGTGCCGACGCAGGCCCAAAACGGCTGAGCGGTCAGGTCAACAGAGCTTGTTCACAGAAAACAAAGAGTGTGCCTGCTCCTGCTTGGTCTGGCACCATCTATCCGGCAAGAAGAAAGCACAGAGCCGGCGAGTCCGAAGATCAAGCAGGCGTATCATCAATGTGGCAACGGCAGCAACAAAACACTCAACATTTCGGGCTTGAGGAACAAGGGACCATGATCCCGTCATTTGAAATAAAACGTTTCCAGTGATTTGATTGAAGACTATAAACCTCAAATTGAACACATGGTGCCTGCAGCTTGCATGCCGAACAGAACTTTCGTTATGGGAGGCCTCTACAGAATGTAGCGGAACTGAGGATTCTTCAAGTCTGTCAGGTCATCATCGTAGGCATTGTCAAAGCCCTCCGTGGTGCCGGCCGTGTCGCGGCGCCTGTTGTCCCAGATGCAGATAAAGCGGTACACAAGCGCCAGCACACCGGCTACCACGGATGTGATGACAACAACCGTGAAGCCGGGCGCGTAGCGCGGGTAGTCCTTGGTCTTGAACACCAGGGGCCGATAAAGTTGCCGACACAGTAGCCAATGTACAGGCCCGACGAGGCAACGGCACGCTTGGTGTAGCCGGCAATGTTGGCAATCTGCAGGCCCATGAGCACGGCATAACCCGCGCCGAGCGAGGGCATGATGATGACACCAAACAGCAGGCCACCCAAGTCGCTGAGGGGCAGCTTCCAGAGCAGCAGAGCCGCCAGCGTGGTGCCCATCTGGGCGCCAAAGACAATGTAACTGCGGATGTTTTTGAAACGCATGGCAGCCACGAGCAGATGAGCATGGCCGAGCCGGCGTAGGCACCGACGGGCATCAGCAGCAGCAGCGACTCAAGGGCCGTGAAGCCAAAGCCGTCGACAATGATGGGCAAGAAGGCCGAGATGGGACCATTGGCAATCATGCCGAGCAGGGCAATGGCAAAGACGAGCCAGAACTTGATGTCGAGCAGCAGCTCCAGCATCTGGCCGCCCTTGAGATGCGTGTTGCGCACACCCGAGTTGTTGGTGCGGAGACGGGCAACAAGCACGTAGCGCTCGCGGTCGGTCAGGCCACGGGCACGCACCGGGTCGGGGGGCAGCACCCACCAGAGCAGGAGGCCCCAGAGCAGAGTAAGCGAGCCGGCAAAGTAGTACATGTAGCGCCACGAGGACTTGCCGTCGTGGATCAGACCGAAGCCGTAGTTGATGAGCGGCGAGAAGATGGACACGTAGCCTGTGCACGAGTACCAGATCCCCATGCGCATGGCCTGCTCGTCCTTCTTGTACCAGGAGCCGACAATGAGCATAAACATGGGCGAAATGCCACTCTCCAGCATGCCGAGGAAGAAGCGCTGGGTGTAGACGTCACGATAGTTCTTGCAGACCGTCGTCAGGATGAGGCAGAGACCCCAGAGGGTGACGGTGACACTGGCAACACGCTCAATGGGCAGGCGCTGGGCAATGGCCATGATCGGGTAGGCACCGACAATAAAACCCAGGTAGAAGATGGCGGCCGTCATCGAGTAGGCGTTGCCAGTCGTCAGGCCCAGGTCGGTACGGAAGCCGAAGAGGGCAGCCTGCGACAGCATGGCCTTGTCGTAGTACTGGAGAAGATAGGTGAAGCACAGCACGGGCATCAGGCGCCAGTCGACCTTGCGGCGCAGCTTCTTCTCCTCCTCATCGTCCATGTCTCGTCACCTGTGTAGTTGGCCAGGACCTTCATGGCCTCGTCCTTGTGGACAGTGTCGATGATCTTAAGCGGCGAAGCGCCGACATCGTCGGTGTTGGTGTCGGCATGGTGGATCTGTGCCACATCGGGCGTCACCTTCTCCTCGTCGCTCATATTGATGGGAGAATGTGGTGGTACAGTGAAGAGAGAAGTGATGAAGGAAAGTGGGAGGGAACTGAGAGACTGAGAGGGATGGAGATGAAGGAATGAGAGACAGAAAGGAGAGAAAAAGCTCGAAAGATGAAGAGGAAATCAAGAGATGAAACACAGATAAAAAATGGAGAGATTAGAGACGAAGAAAAAAAGAGGATCGACAGATAAATAGGGGATTCTGGACTGGACGGAGAGAGAGATGGAGAGAGCCTTGTCGTATGTTGCCAAATAAGACCTTGCGTCGTCGATGCCAAGATACCAGGTTGCCGCGCAGGAAAAGGTCCAGAACCTAGAGACGCGTGGTTATATCTATGTATTTTTATTCCCCACGGACAGCAAAAAGGGAAAGGGCGCTCTCGGTCACGGCTGTGCTCGCCTGTCTTCGGTGGTGATGAACAACGGTCAGTGGCCAATAATTAGACAGGAAGCGAGTGTGTGTGTATGCATACCCCGTGGGGAAGAGCCGGGGAATCGAGCTCATTTGGGGTAGGAACGGGGATGGGACGAAAGACAGGGCAGACAGAAGCGAGAAGGTCAAGGCGATACGAACCTGGGAACGGACTAGTACTCGGAGATGGCAATGCTAGGAAGTGGAAACGACACCAAGAATGGATCTGGAGACAACAATAAAGGGCCAAGAATAGACGTGGAAAGAAAACAAAGAAAACAAGTAAAGACAAAACGAAATGGGACAGAATAAACGACTGCCGTGGTCTTCTCCGCGTTGTCCGAAGGGTCCAAGACGCCAATAACAACAACAAAACAACGCACAATGAGCTGTCAGGTATTGGCGTTCGTATAGTCGGGAAAAGCTGCAAGTCCAGGGCAAAGCAGAGCAGAGATCTCGACCTCACCAATGTTGCTGTGACGCACTTTTTTCTCGTCTCCTCTCTCTTTCTTGGCAGTCAACCTACCGTGAACCGGCGTCGTCCTCATGCATGCCGAAGTAGACGAAGGATGGTGAAGAGGATGACCAGCAGTATAACCAAGATGCGTGTGACGGAGATGCTGCGGGTGTCATGTTGTGGATGCAATTCAGCGATTGTGACAATGATGGGCGAACGAAAAAAAAAACCCACAGAAGCCAAAGAAAGTTCACTGCAGCCCACAAGAGTCCACAGTGCCCAAACCCCAGACACATCGAGCTGAAGGTCGGCCCTGCCAAGACACCAACACTCATTGAAGCCAGTGCCATACTTAGAACACGTTTACCGTGATGGATGCCACGCCCACGCTATGTCGATTTTGATGTGTGCCGACACGAGGACAATACCGAAGTGGGGATGGACCGGGGTTCTGCGCCGGAATGAGGAGGTGCCGACTAAACCGGATCAGGACTGCCGTTTGAAAGGGACAAAGATAGCCGAGCTCGGATCTGACTGGCGTTGCAACCAAACTGCATCATGTAACTCCGGCTTGGCGGTTGACTGTGAAATCATTACGGAGAGTGTGTTGAGGAAAGGATTGGGAAAAGTTGACTTCCCTTGCTGAATTAAGTCGACGTGCTTGCTTTCCAATCACTTTTTGTTCTTATTTTCCGCCCATCTTTTTCGACTTGTTCTCCGCATTGCCAAGACCGGGGACTGTGACAAGGGAGGCACTATTGTGTGGAGAAGAGTCTACTAGACTATACTGCACGATCCGTCCTGTAGGGCGAGAAGTCCGAGTGGAATGTGCAGAAAGCAAAGATGCGAGTAAGTAGTCGGAGGGAGATCGGCCAACTCAGTATCGATATTGTCAACGCCCAAGTCCTCGGTATCGATTGTGTCTTGATAGAAGTGTTTATGAGGCTCTTTTTGATTGTTATCGCAGTCTTGGACATTGTAACGCCACAGAGCAACGCCAACCATAGTTGCCACTCCATCTGTACTTACCAGACAACCACCGCGCCACCATGAAGCTCGTTGATATCCCCGCCGGCGACGTGCCCGTCACAGTCCGGCTTATGAATCCGGTGAACTTCGGCCCCGCCATCATCAAGCGGTTTATGGCCCCGCCTGTACCTGGTCTGGATCAGTGGAAGGACCCGTCGCCGTCGCTCTCGTTCTTGCTCGAGCATCCGTCCGGTCGCCGACTGGTGTGGGATCTGGGCATTCGCAAGGACTATGCCAACTATGCTCCCAAGATTGCCGACTACATTCCGACAACGGGCTATCACTTCGATGACCTGCGCAGTGTCGCGGACATCTTGAAGGAGCACAATATGTCGACAGACGTTGAGGCTGTGATCTGGAGGTTGGCACCATCCCGTCGACTCGTCCTTTGTCTTTCTCTTTTCTTTTCTCTTTCAAAAATGACTTCGCATACTAACGCACGACAGTCACTGGCACTGGGACCATATTGGCAACCCGGGGACCTTCCCTTCGTCAACGGACCTGATTGTCGGCCGCGGCTTCGAGAAAGCGATGCTGCCCGGCGCACCGGCCAACCCAGATTCGCCGATCCAGGAGAGCGACTATGCCGGCCGAAGATTGCGCGAAATCGAGTTTGAGGGCGAGAACGTGCTCAAGATTGGCCAGTTTGATGCCTTTGACTACTTCGGCGACGGCTCGCTGTACTTCCTGGACACCCCGGGCCACGCGGTTGGCCATCTGTCGGCTCTGGTGCGGACAACAACTGGCGTGAAGAGCACGTTTGTCCTGCTTGGCGGTGATATCTGCCACTACCAGGGCATCTTCCGGCCCTCGGCCCACCTGCCCGTCCCTGCCCACATTCTGCCGCACCCCTGCTGTGGCCATCCAAATGTTGACGCGACGGCAGCACAAGCGGGCTTCTGTCCAGGGACGGCATTTGACGACCTTCAGGCGGACCGCGGCCGCAAGCCGACGGACGCATTGTACGACTTGACGTTTGGCCTTGATGTGGAACTGGCGACGAAGACAGTCGACAAGCTGCAGGAGATTGACTGCGATGAGAATGTGTTTGTCATTATCGCACACGATCGGTTTGTACGAGACGTTGTACCGCATTTCCCAGCAAGCATCAACGATTGGCATGCCAAGGGTTGGGGGGAGCAGGTGCGGTGGGCATTCTTGGGTGACCTTGAAGAGTACTGGACGTCAAAGGGACTGCTGTAGGTGGCGATGCAGGGGGCTAGTGGCGTTGTAGATGTGTTGTCGATGTGTTGTCGATGTGTTGTCGATGCATTGTCGATTTGTTGCTCAATTCAGGAGAAAAGTTACATGAACTGTACAGAATGAGTAATGTTTACGTTTTGGCTGTTTCCTTGATTTCGATTGGATATCGTTGATTGCACACGTGGAAGGCGGTGACGCGGTTTGTCGTTTTGGTGGAAGGTGCGATGACGTGTGGCTGACAAAGACGTCATCGCAAAATCGCCTTGGTGTAACAGCGTGATTTTGGGGGAAGGCACGACCGTACGATTCTGCAAGCATCCTGTCTTCTTTACCATCATCACCCTCATCGACATCGACATCGTTTTATTACATGCATCGAACAGCACCAACCCTACGGCGGCCCAATCTCGCAAGCTCCGCATACAACATCCACATCTGTCGCACCAGGACTCATCTCCACACCACCCGAAAAAACAGCTCCAAAATGGCCGACAGCAACCCCCAGTCTGGATCCACCGGCAAGGTGTCCGCGAACCCTTCTTCCACAAGCACGAGAACGCCGGCGCCGAAGCGCTGCGCAAGGCGTATGCCAAGTACAATGTGCACCCGACCATCTCCAACCCGTCTGCGGTAGGCCAAAAGGGCGACCAGAAGACGCCCACGGACGATGCGAAGAACACAAAGGATGCGGTGGTGGAAAAGACAGGTGGAGAGGAGACAAAGTAAGGGGGGCGGGATGTTTCTGCGAGCATCGATTTCGAAAATTGATTTCGACGGATCTCGACGGATTTCGACGGACTTGACGGATGGTGGACGAGACGCAAACTGAGATGGGGACCCCGACGTCCCAAGACAAAGGAAGTTCATTGGGCGGATCTTGGTCCCATGTCTGTGCATACCAATTTGCAGGGGGACCCAGCTGCACAGTTAGTCGAATGAAAACGTCCGACGACGATCGGATGCAATTGTCAATGTCAAACAAACAAGCGTGAGTATACGCTATAAATTGTAAAAAAGAAAACGTGGACAGGGTGGAGATGCATCGATACCCGGGCCGACGACAGGCTTGGCGACAGAAAGGGAGGGGTGTGCAGACCACTGGACACAATCGTCTCACCAGTTCAACAGTCAACAGGGGACAGGGACAAACCAAGGCTCGTGATGTACCAGAGTTGCTTGAATTTGATTTACCAAACTTCAGCCTTCTCTTTCTGCATCCAACCTGCCGTTGGCACACCCATCGCTCCTCCCCCCCCCCGGCACTGGCTCCTGCCGTCGAAAGCCTGAGAGCCGGCGCGGCATTCGGTACTGCCTAGCTGGGCACAGCGGACCCCCTTCCCCTCTTTCCTGCACCGAACCAGCTCTTCTTCATCTTCCTCGCTCCTTCCCCCGTAACTTTCGCTCTTGCTTCCTTCCTCCGACTGCGGGCTACCCACATTTTGGTGTGGCTCCTCGTGGCACGTTTCCAAGCGCCGTATTCTCTCTTCCTCATGTCGACATACTATTCCGGCGGATACCATTTCTTCTGTGTCGAGAACGTCACCAACAACCGTTCAGCCGACATGGCGCTCACAAGAGGACACTTTCACACTGGTTCGCTATGCACAGCTCTTCCATTCTATTATTTGTAGGCCGAGTTCCGGATGTCTGTCAATCCTTTCGAGACAGCCACTCAACGGCATCTTTTTGACCACCACCACTACGACTCCTGCTGCTACCATCCTCTTATCAGTTGCCGCCCTGTTCGAGGTTCTCTCATTCACTTCTTGCTTCCCTTATCGTTACCTCTGCCGGCCAACACGAGCTCCGAGAACAGCAACGGACGACAAGTGAGCCCACTTTGTCAAGCCCCCTCCATCTTGATCACTCTCTATTTCCCCCATCTTGCCCCTCTCCATACAAGACGGCCCCAGGGAACCGGGGGAATCTGATATACTTGGTGCAACCCCGTGCGACGCGTCTCACAGCACTTTGTTTTTTTGTTCTGCTCTTATCACTGTCCCTCCATTTCCTATCATATCTTCCTTGACTCCGGCATTTCATACAGGTGGACTTTGTCAGGACACTCGGCGCGAGGCACTTACAAAACACCAATTGCCTTATCCTCTTCTTCCACGTACACATGCTCTCTCTTCATACCCTTTCCACTTTATAATCATTTTATAGTCCCCTTTGCTGTTGGACATCACATCTTATTCCACGTTCTTGTCTTTCAACATCCTTCCAACATCCCCCCTCCCTACACACCATACCCATCCACGCATCATGACGCAAGACAGCACTAACGGCACCAATGGTGTGCCCAAGGTCAGCGGTGTCAATCGTGTCAATGGTACGAATGGCACGAACGGTACTCACATCAACGGCACCAACGGCACCAACGGCACCAACGGCGCGATGCCTTCTGCCAAGGCCGAGGCCTTCAGCAAGCTCAACGAGGGCCTCGACTACGATGTGCTCATCATCGGTGCCGGCCTGAGCGGCATCTACTCCATGTACCGCATGGCCCAGCTCGGCCTGCGGGCCAAGGTCCTGGAGGCCGGCTCCAGCGAGGGCGGCACTTGGTTCTGGAACAGATACCCGGGCGCCCGCTTCGACTCGGAGAGCTACTCGTACATCTTTTCCTTCTCCGACGAGGTCCTCCAGGAGTGGGACTGGACAGAGCACTTTGCGCCCCAGCCGGAGACGCTCAAGTACATTGAGTTTGTGACGCGCAAGCTGGACCTGCGGAAACACATGCAGTTTGACACGCGGATACGCCGCGCCCAGTTTGTCGAGGGCAGCCACTCGTGGACGCTGACGGACGACCAGGGCCGCACCTACACGTCGCGGTACCTGATTACGGCCATCGGCATCCTGAACGAGCCGACGCTGCCCAACATCCCCGGCGTGCACGACTACAAGGGCGAGGCATGGCACACGGCGCGCTGGCCGCCGGGCGGCGAGAGCCAACTGGCGGGCAAGCGCGTGGGCATCATCGGCACGGGCGCCACGGCCATCCAGACCATCCAGACCATTGCGCCCACTGTCGGCGCCCTCACCGTCTTCCAGCGCACGCCCAACTGGACGGCGCCGCTGCGCAACGACAAGATAAGCAAGGAGGAGATGGAGGCGATTCGCAAGGGCTACCCAAACATCTTCCGCAAGTGTGCCGAGTCGTACGCGTGCTTCATCCACGTCGGCGACAACAACGACACGGTGGCCACCCCGGCCGAGGAGCGCGAGCGCCACTGGGAGCACCTGTACGCACAGCGCGGCTTCACCAAGGTGCTGGCCGTGTCCAGCGACATCTACACCAGCCGCGAGGCCAATGCGCTCTACAGCGCGTTCCACGAGAAGAAGATCCGGGCCCGCGTCAAGGACCCCAAGGTGGCCGACCTGCTGATCCCGACGAACCACGGCTTCGGCACGCGGCGCACGCCGCTCGAGAGCGGCTACTACGAGGTGTTCAACCAGGACAATGTCACGCTGGTGGACATCCGCAGCAACCCCATTGAGCGGATCACGGCGACGGGCGTGCACACCGCGGACGGCCACGACTACGATATCGACGTCCTCGTGTATGCCACGGGCTTTGACGCGGTCACCGGCTCCTTCCATGCGATTGACTTTGAGGGCATCGGCGGCACCAAGCTGCGCGACGTCTGGGGCGAGGGCATCCAGACGTTTCTGGGCCTGACGGTCAGGCGCTTCCCCAACATGTTTATGATTATGGGCCCCCACCAGATGTTTGGCAACATCCGCGCAGCATCGAGTACGCCGTGCAGTGGACGGCCGAGCTGATCGAGTGGGCCGTGGCGAACCAGGTCACCTACTGCGAGGCAACGGACGAGGGCGTGGCGGCGTGGACGGAGCACGTGCACGAGTGCGGCAAGGGCCTGCTGGCCAACGAGGTGGACTCGTGGATGACGGGTGTGAACAAGAACCTGGCACACAAGCAGAAGCGGTCCATGACGCGGTACAATGGCCCTGCACCGGGCTACCGCAAGCGGTGCGAGGAAGTCAAGGCGCGGGGATACAGCGACTTTGTCATCAAGAAGGCTGGCGAGGCATAAAAAACGAGAAAGACAGAAACAAAATTGTTACCGTATGCATTTTCCCGTCTTGTATTTTGGTTATGGTTTCAAACGAGTATCTATTTCTCTATATATTCAAGTCTCGTCTTATTTACGCTGTCTTATGTCTTCTCCATATCATTTCTAGGACTACGCTATGCTCTTCTACATGGTCTCCTCGCCGTGCACAATGACGTCAAACGTGTTCGTCGCGGTCGGCTTCTTCAGCGCCCAGGCAATGCCGTCCTCCATCGTGGCGTCCCAGTCACGAGACACCGAGAGTCGATCTGGGCCGTAACGACGGAAACCGTGGGCACACCACGGTACAAGTGCACATTCGTCGGCACGCCGCCCCGTTCGGCTAGCAGCTTGGCATACAGCAAGCCCTGGTCGCGCAGCGGGTCAAGACCGCAGATGCCAAAGACGGTCGGCGGCAGTCCCTTGACCTGCTCCGCGGTGGCGTTGCCGGGGCTCAGGAACGTGTCGTCAGCGGCCGGCGTCTCCGGAAACTTCAGCAGCTTGTCGAAAAAGCGCATGGCGCTGACGGGCAGGATGGGCGCGAACTCGTTCTCGACGAGCGACGACACCGCGGGGCTGGCCAGCTGTGCCAGTTGCCCCTCGTAGCAGCCACCGTGGACAAGCGGCGGGATCATGAGCACCTGGCCGGCGATCTTGGGGACGTGCGCAGGGAGCCGGCCCAGGTTCTGCTCTAGCACCAGCGTGGCCGTCAGTTGGGCACCGGCCGAGATGCCGCCCACAACGACCTTTTCTGGGTCGATGCCGTACTGCGGCACGGCCGTCGCATGGATCCAGGCCAGAGCGTCCTGCGCGTCCAGCCAGGCCGTCGGGTAAACGTACTCGGGCGTGTGGCGATAGTTGAGGTTCAGCACGACGAGGGGCGTACCCTTGGCCGTGGTGTTGATGGACAGTGCCGAGCAGATGGCGTCTTCCGAGGACAGCGTGCCAAACACAAAGCCGCCGCCATGAAGATGCATGTACAGAGCCGGCTTGGAGTCCTTTGGCACGGCATTGGGCCAATACAGGCGGCCCTCGAGTGCAAAGCCGTCGCGCGCAGGCACAGACACGTCAATGAGCTCGACATGGTCGGCCAATTTCGTCATGCGCGTGGCCGCCGCCGTCTCGCGGGCAACATTGGTGGCGGCGCGCATCTGGACCACAGTTGAGCCGTCGGGTGCGGGCGGGGGAATTCGGCCTCGACGGCCTTCCACTCCCGACTGACGCCACCATATTTTGAAAAGTCGGCCATGTCTATTGTCTGAAGTGTTTGCAAGTGAGGCGTGATTCGTTTTGTTTTGCTTTGTTGTGAGAAAGGAGATCGCCAGGCCAGTCGGGGTCAGGTCAGGGCAGGTCAAAAAGAGGGGGAAAATGGCGCAAGAATCGGCGTCGGAGTTGGGATATAAACCGTCTTTAGCGCCGACCAGATAGCTATAAGACGTGCGTTGGGCTGGAAGGTTATACCCCATTGGCCGTCAATTATTGGAGTGCACGCCGCATGGCAACGGCTCATGTATGATAGATAAATATGCTTTTTTTTTTCAAGATTCGTGAGAGTCCTATGATGTTTTGGGACAATCATGGATGTCAATTGTGGCACAGCTGTTTACATGCAAGAAAACGGCTTCTTGAGGCCAACATCGTTCACGTATTTGTCGTTTCCTTTGGTCCCATTTCGTTTCCGCTTCCCATACTAACTGCTAGAAAGCATGTCTTCATTTGACCCCAAATAAAAACATTGCCGTGGGACTTGCTGAGGAAGGTGTATTGTTTTATAATGCGGGATGGTGATTGTGAAGAAGTTGTTGCTATCGTGCGAGGGATGTCTTACCCAGCTTGGGGGAGTGGCAGGGCCACGGCCACAACAGATACGTCGAGTATCAGATTGGTCTCCCTTTCTACATTGAGCAGAATTAACTCTACGCAATGAAAGCAATGGAAAACTATGTGTAGTTTTGATTATGAAAAAAAGCTCTCTTTCTATAACAAAATAAGGAATCAGCAACGTTTAAGCGGTGTATTTTTTAATTTCTCTTTTCAAAGAAAAGTTGGGTTACGCGCACAAGTGCTCGAAATCATCATATCCTATTCAGAACGAGCAACATTTGACACACGATAGCGAGCATACATAATATCAACTTGAGAATGAACAATCTGCCTCACTTGATACCTGAACAGGCCGTATGAAGGAAAGAACAAGTCGACCGTGATCGCACCTTCCTCTGCTGCCCCTCCGTCTGTTGTCTCCCCTCCTTTTCGTTCCTTCCCCAAAAGTCAAAAGTGGCCTCGGCAGAGACGGCAGCCAAAACGACACTAACCCCAGAACGACAGGGCCGGGTCTCCACTTTTTCTCTCTCTCAACCACCGATGCCAGTTTCTCCACAACCACACGCCTTCACCATCCATACACACCGTTCAACAAGCTCCCCAGCTCACAAGTTCCCCCGCAAACCATGGCCGAGCCAGTCGCCCTTCGAGCTGGAGCTGGACCTGGCTAACAGGCGACTCGGCCGTCCTGTTGGCCGGTCCTTGTCCTTGTCTGCGCTGATGTTGCCTTTTTGTTGGCTCGGGGCTTGAAGAGAGCTTTTCCAGAAGCGAGCACCAGCGAGTCTTTCCATCAAGTCGGCGTTTCGAGAGACTGTACTGCACTGCACTGCACTGCACTGCATTCACGTCATCAGGTCATCGCATTATCACAATTGCATCTCTACAATCAACTTTGCCTTCCTACAGTCACTGTTCAGCTCAAATCAGATCACAGCACACACCCTCCCTCCATACCTAGTTGACACACCGGCCCCGTCTGACCGATAGAATGGACCCCGCCGCCGCAGAACCGCCGTCGCGCTCGCTCAAGGGTCGGGTGGCCGTGGTGACGGGCGCGGGCTGCATCGGCGAGGGCATCGGCAACGGCCGGGCCATTTCCATCTTGCTGGCCGACGACGGTTGCGATGTCGTGTGTGTGGACATGAACCTGGCGTGGCGCAAAAGACGGCCGACAAGGTCAACAGCAAGACAGCAGACGGCCGTGCACGAGCCGGGCGCGCCGTGGCCTTCCAGGGCAACGTCACTGTGGAAAAGGACTGCGAGGCGGCCATCCAGCAGGCCCTGGCCACCTTTGGCCGTCTCGACATTCTGGTCAACAACGTCGGCGTGGCGGGCGCCGCGGGCACGGCCGTCGACGTGGACATGGCGGCGTGGGCGGCCACGCTCGACATCAACGTGTCCAGCATGGTGCGGATGGCCAAGTACGCGGTCCCTGCGATGGCGCGCAACGGCCGGGATGAGGGCAACGGCGTCATAATCAACATGGGCAGTGTGGCCGGTCTGCGCGGCGGCACGCCGCACCTGCTGTACCCGACAAGCAAGGGCGCCGTGGTCAACATGACGCGGGCGATGGCGGCACACCATGCGTCGGCAGGCATCCGGGTGAACTGCGTATGCCCGGGCATGCTGTACACACCGATGATGTATGCGGCGCCCGCTGCAGATGCTTCCGACGCCACCAAAGTCATCATGTCGGACGAGGCACGGGCCGCCCGCAAAGCGCGGAGTCTGCTGGGCACGGAGGGCACGGCATGGGACTGTGCGTGCGCCGTGGTGTTTTTGTCGAGCGACCATGCACGGTGGATTACGGGTGCCATCCTTCCTGTGGATGCTGGTGTGACGGCAGCAGTCGGCATTGGCATGCCCAAGAGCGCGAGTGTGAATGGCAAATAGGCAAATGGGCAACTAGGACAAAAGGGAGCTTTGCGTATGAAATATGTCGATTTCAGCAATACACCTCACAAACATGGAACTCATAATTGAATTTGCACACGATCAGAGTGAAAACGACCAAACCCATTGAAGGCACTCTTTTTGCGCGTGTGATTGTTGTCTTCCATCTGTTTGTTTTTATAATAAGGGGGAAATTTCGCAGCACACAACGAGAAAGGCAAGTCTATATTGTCAGGTCTCAGAATGCAATGATTAGGATACTAGTGACATCAGATGTACTCCTATATAAAGATACTGCTGCAACTAGCACACCCGAATCACGAGCTCAAGGCTCCGCCTGTCGACGTTTTACGTCCTCCGCACCAAGGCGCCCTGGTGGTTGGATTTGTCGGTGGGCCGCGTCAGGACGGTCCTGCTTGCCAAAGCGATTATCGAGGAGGCCACGATTGTCATTGAAAGATGGACAAAGACACCCGAGTTGGCGTGTTACCAGGCCACCAACATTGCTTGGTTCGGCACCGGTCTCCTCCTGGAGATGACCCAGGAGGAACGCAGCAGCGGCCGTTCCTGGCGTTCAATGCGCCATCGGCAGTGCCATTTATGGATCTGATGGAACGGCCGCCCGTCGAGGCGGAGGGAGAGAAGGATGTTAGTATCATTGAGTCTGGCCTCCAGGGGTTTGCAAAGAGTGTGTGATATGCGGTGGAATCGTAAGGTGGGAGGCCAGATTTGAGGCAGACTTGAGGCAAAATTGAGGCAGATTTGGGAGTCTCGCTGTCCCATTGGCGTGTCTTGACTTTTTGATACTACCTGATTCTTGCGTTCTTCAACAAAGTTTTTTTCTTCTTCTTATCGTTTGCACTAGTTCGTCTCGTCATATCATCCTCTCCTCGTCTGCTCGTACGGCACTGCCTACTCGTGGACCAAAGCAACCCGCGCCTTGACTTTGCCGTCCAGCAAGTCCTTTAGGACGGCTGGAACTCTTGCAAGGGCTTCTCTTCCACCTGGGCCGCAGTGCACCCTCTGCCACCAGCTGGAGGACCACTTGGAGATCGGGCACCTGGCCGCCATAGCTGAAAATGTAGCTCAACCGCTTGCGCGTGCCCGTCTTCATGTGGATCGTGTTCTCCGTGTCCAGGCTGCCAATGCACAGCAGCTTGCCGCCGCGGCGAACAATGGCCTGGGCGTCGTCAAACGTCTGGTGCGTGCCGACAAAGTCAAGGACCGTATCGACGGTGGCGGTGTGCCCGTGATCGTCGATCCACTGGGCCGGAGAGACGCCGACGGGCACCAGGTCTTGGCGCGGGATGCCGAGGGCGGCGGCTTCGTCGAGCCGTTCTTGGCGGATGTCGGAGACAAAGATGCGGCGGAAGCCAAGGTGGAGCAAAATCTGGAGAGCGTTGAAGCCGAGACCGCCCAGACCAAACAGGAAGACCGTCTCGTGGGGCTGGACTTGGCCGCGGCGATGGATGGCGTGGTAGGCGGTCGTCACAGCATCTGTCGCGACGGCCGCCTCGGCGGGCGTCACACCATGGGGGACGAGGGCCAAACTCCGAATGTCGGTGGCCGCATAGGGCGCGTAGAAGCCGTCTTGGCCAATGCCCGAGTGGTGCCCACGCTCGCAGATCTGGGACAAGTCACGCGCGCACTCGGGGCAGTCGGCACCGTTGCAGCCAGGGACGGCATGGAGTGCGACGATGTCGCCCTACACCGTCAGCGGGGATTCATATGCGGTCGATCACGATGCCGCTGACTACGTACCAGCTTGAAGTTGGTCTCCTCAATGGCCGAGCCAAACTTGACAATTTTGCCGCAACCCTCATGGCCGAGCGTCCACTTGTCTGTGAACCAGCCGGCCTGCTTCTCCAGCGTCAAGAGAGAGTGGTCACTGCGGCAGACACCCGACGCCAGCATCTTGATGAGCACGTCGGTCGGGCCCGGCTCTGGCACAGGCACCTCCTCCCACACCGGCTCCGGGTTGCCTCTGTGCTTGCGCCAGGCAAACATTGTGCTGGGGATGTCGGCCATGTTGACGTGCGTGGTGGGCGACATCGTAGATTGTTGAATTAGTCTGTGTATTCTGTGGACTTTGAGCTTCAGTCTTGCCAGTTCGTCAATTCCCCAGTTCGCTATGCTGATGTTGGTATCGTATCGTACGTTCAAGATTCCCGTGCAATCGTCTGTAATACGACTACGATGTCGTCCACCTTCGTTCTCTTGCCCCGCCTCAAGTCATCCTCTGCTCCTTCCCCAAAAGCTTGCCCGGAAGCCTCCCTTAAAGTCACTAATACCGCAATTGCCTATTTTGACTATGCCCGGTCCAGCTCTCCAGACTGAGAAGGAGCGACCTGTGGCGGCTTGCCAGTTCCGTTTTCCCCTCAGTTGAGTTCTCGGTTGATTTCTCTTCACTTGAGAAGCACCCCCTGTTCTCTTGTCGCTTTTCTCCTTCCCCGCGTGTCATCCTGCATCGTCCGGAGAACGCGTCCATGCGGCATTCGGCGTTCGGTAAAGGGTGGTGGTCGGTGTTGGTGCGTAGCTTCGGCGGTGGCTAACCCGCCTTGTTTCGAGCTTCCTTCATCGTTCTTTCCCTCCTTTTGCTCGGCCGCGTTGTAGCGTGGAATAGAATCAGACGGGGAAGGCGCGGCGGAAAAAAAAGACGAAGGCTGAAAGAAACGGAAGCTGCGTCCATCACGGCACGGCATAAGTGGGGCGCTGAAGGGAGGCGAAGGTCGCGCTTTCCAGCCGGCACTGCCAGATTCAGACTGCCGAGAGACCCCGAGAAATACCGGTAGAAGCCCCAGTTCACGCCCCGGTTCACGCCCTGTGGCGTCACGTGTAATAGGCACGTGACGCGCGCGTAAATGCCGCAAGGCATTTACCCTCGCAAATCTTGCATTTTAATAGTTACGAATATACAACAACTATTACACTTTATCTTGACATTTTAACTTGTTAAATAGCTTCGCTATTTCACTTCGTAATTTTTATTACTTTATTTATCTAGGTAATTTAACCGGTAACTTTAACGCCTTAAATTACCCGTTAATTTTAGACGATTAAAAGTTATAAAAAATCGATTTTTTATTTTAACCGTAATAAGTTAACTTAACGAATTATTACCCCTTTTTTTTTTCCCCGACCTTTTTATATTACGAAATATTTTAATAAATTTACCGTTATATTTAATACGACGGAGTTATATATATAATAATAAATATTAAAGTAAACGTCGACCTCGTTTAACGTATTAACGATATATTAACCTCGTTTACGGAGACGTTAAAAACCCTCGTAAACTTTACGAATTCGTTTAATAACCGTATTAACGTAATATTTAACCGTATACCGGACCCCGATATCGAAGCCGCCCGTTAAACGGCCGCCGAAATTATTACGAGTAATACGGACGCGGTTTTAAACCGCCTCGTTAACTTTACGGCGAGCCTTCGTACGGTTATTAATATTTTAAGTTTTACGTATTTACTCGTTATAAAAGCCCGTAATACGGTTAATTAAATTATTAAGTAAGATATTTCGAACGGTAATAACGACGATAACGATTATTACGATACCTCTTCGTTTTAAATATTAAAAATAACTCGTTTAATAACTTTAAAAAGATTTTTATTATATTTATTAAGGAGGAGGATAAGTAAAATAAACGTAAAGTACGTAAAGGTATAAAGGTTAAATATAAATTAAAAATATTATTTAACCGCCTTTATATAATATATAACCGTTTTTAACTTTATAAACTTCCCTCGTTAAATAAAAAACCTCGTTTTATAAAGTTATTAACGAGATTAAGCCCGTAATAAATATTATTACTTTTATTTTCCTTCCTCTTATTATCGACGACCTTATATTAAGAAATTTTAAGGACTTTAAACTTACCCGATACCCCCTTTTAAAAACGACGGGTATTTTATTTTTATAAAGGTTTTTAACGTTAATCTTAATTAATAACTCGATACGGTTAAAGCCTTATCGAATATATAATAATCTTTTATACGTTAATTTATCCCGATTATTTATTAAGTAATTACTTAATATTAAATATATTAAGTAATTATTAAGAGTTCGTATTCTCCTTAATACCCGGAGTAATATAATATAAATACTTATTTATTATTATTATAATAAATAATAAATAACGTAATTAATTAATAATACGTAATATTATTATATTATTAATCCCGCGCTTAATTACCTCGAAATATATTAAGGCCGTTAATTAATTATACGAAGTATATAAATATTTATTTATTATTATTAATAAACCCGTAACCGTATTAAATAACTTTATTAATATTATTACGATTTAAAAAATTAAACTCTTATAATTAACTTATAAATATATTACGTTATTTCGTATATCGATTACCCGTATAACCCCTCGAAGATAATTTATAAATTATTAAATATACGGAAATACGTACTCGACGTATTTAAAGATAAGAAGGATTTAATAAAATATATCCTCGGTAACTTAACCCCGACTTATTTATTTACGGAACGTACGAGCGTAACGTATAATACGGATCTTATTACGGACGTTATTTTCTTCGCCGATATAATATTTATATTTAACGAACGGGATTATAATAACGAAAACGACGACTTTAAGGAATTCGACGTCGTATACGTTACGTAAATATAATAATAATTACGACGTTACTTTAATTATAATTAACTTAGTTACTTTATTAATAAATACTTACGGTTACGTACGTTTCGTATTAATAAACCCGGACGGGGTACGTAAATATAAATATAAGCCGCGTTAATTATAATAATATATAATATAACCCTCCGCGCCGAGTACTTATTTAATAAAAAGTAATTAAACGTAACGCCGACGATAATAAATTACTTAATAAACGCGAATAATAATAAGGGTAAACCTTTTAATATATACCCTTCCTTTAAAAACGCGAACCGTTATCCCGATATACGCGTGAAACTTATTAATAAACTTATATAACGCGATAACCGTCGAGATTATAAAAATTACCGTAAAAAAGATAAGTTTTATAATATAATAAAAACGAAAATAAAAATAACAATATAAAAAATTTATAAGAATACGTTTAAAATAAATTATTAAATAATAATAACTTAAGCGATTTATAATAAAGACGAGAGTACGCGTTTTAAATAAATATTAATAAAGGCGAACCGGGCCGTATAATTATACGGCGAATTAACCTTTATTTTATAATAATACGTGTACGTAAAAAATACGAAAATATTATAAAAAGAGTATTACCGTTATACTTACCGTATATTTTTTAATAACGGATATAACTCGGACTTTATTAATAAAAGTTACGCCCGTTAATATAGTATAAAAGTCGAATTTACCGATATTTTACGTTTAACCGGCGTGGGAGGCCTAAGTTTAAAGGTTATCGGAGTAGTAAGAATCTTTATATACTTTTACCTCGCCGATAAAACGACGTCTCTCCCGTAGGGATTAAACGTCGGTATTATTAAAAATAATAATTTACCCGGTAACTTAAACTTAGGCTTAAATATATACGCTTTATTAAAGATATAATACTTTTAAGGTTATTAACTCCGTTTTACGTTAAATAAGCGTAAAAAGCGCTCGTTAATAACGATTATTATAATTTCTTTATTTTTTTTATTAAAGCCGTAAAAGGCCTTATTTACGCGTATATTAATAACGAAGAGAAGTTACGAGAAGTTAATATATATAAAAAGGACTTCCCCGAACTCTTTAAACCTTCGGGTAAGGGTATTACGAGGACGATAAGTATACTTTATACGATCGATATTAACGATACTTAATTATTTAAAACTCGTTTAATACGTTATAACTTATTTTAAACGTTAACTTTAAAATTATTTATTAAGGATAAGTTAAAAAGAGGGATTATTCGGCCGAGTAAGTTATTATAAGTATCCCGCGCCCTCGTAATCCTTAAAGGAGGTAAAATACTCCCGAAGTTTATATATAAGTAACTTATTAATATAAATAATATAATAACTTTACCCGACGGTTATAAAACCCGTATATATATAAATTACCGTAACTTTAATAACGTAACGATTAAGAACGTTTATTTATTATTAAATATAAAAGACGCCCTTAATAAAACGGTAAAATATAAATAATTTAACGTACTTAATTTACGCGATAAGTTTTAATAAATTAAAATAAACTTTAAAGATATTTCGAAGATAACCTTTATATCCCCTTTCGGGCTTTACGAGTTTACCGTTATACCCTTCGGCTTAACGAACGCGCCCGTAACTTTTTAACGCTTAATCGACGAGTTACTCGTAGGTTATAAATAATATACGCGTAATTTAATTAACGATATTTACGTATATATAAATATTAAATAAAAACTCGACGAACGAACGCGAGTAATTTTTAAGACGTTAATAAACGTTAATTTAATCCTTAACGTTAATAAGTACGTTTAATTTATATAAAAGGTTAAACTCCTTAATAAGATTATCTCTTATAATATTATTAAACTTAACCTTATTAAAGTAAAAGCGATCCTCGAATACTTATACTTAAAGATAATTATATAAGTATACGGGGCTTTTTATCGGTTATAAGATATTACCGTATAAGTATACCGGAGTTTTTTCGTATAATAAATACCCTCGTTAAATATTTAATAAGTAGCCCGCCTAAGGGCGTACGTTTCGAGTTCGATAAAAACGCGAAAGCCGCTTTTTATAAATTAAAATAACCCTCGTTCGATATTATTAACTTATATCCCTTCCGTTAAACCCTCCCGGTAATACTTTATATATAATACCTCCGGTAATTATATAAGTGTTATTATATATTAATTACGAGAGACGATCCCCCCGGGTAATCCGTTATATAATTTATTACGTAATTTAATTTTAGTCGTTTTCCTTAATTACCCCTTTACCCCGACGTAAAAACGGTACTCGTCGTAAAAACGTAAAACTTTAATACTTATAATAACCCTTAATAAATAACGAAATTATATAAAAGGATTACCGATTATAATAATTACCGATTATTAAAGCTTTACCGGTTTTAGGAAGTAAAAGGAACCGATATTACGAATATAACGATTTATTAATATAATCGAATATTTCGACTTAATTATCGTATAAAAGCCGGCGCGTCGAATATAATAATTAATTAACTTTCGCGACCCTTAACCTTAATAATACTTTTACGAATAAAATTATTATAATATACGTAATTGGTAACTCCGCGGTTAACCTTATTAACTTTATAAAAGAGCCGTTAATAATTAACTTTACGAACGACGACGTTAATTTCGAAAGTATACGCGATTATTTTTTATAATAATAAGATAACCCTAGCCGCGAACCTCTCGCGTATAAAAAAAGCCGTATAATTAATATAAAAAGTAATACGTCGAAAGATTACCGCGTTAAGACCGTTTATATTTAAGCCGCTTATTTACTTATTAAGGGACGAGCCTTTAATTTTAAACGAGGTTAAAATATTTACGGAGGGTAACTTCGTAAATATATATAAGTTTTTATAAAGATAAAATAATACCCCCGTTTAAGCGTTAACTTTATTTAACGGTATTTTAACTTAATAAAAAACCGCTTATACTTTATTACGTTTAACGGCGGCGTTCTCTTTATTTTAATAAAACGCGAAATAATTAATAAAATACGTAATATATATATTAAGTAAGGGTATTATTTACCCGGCGCGTTACTTTATATCGTACGAGGCGATTTTTAATACCTTAATATAATTATAATATTTTATCGCCCTCGATAAACGTATTTAATTTATTAAATTAATAAGACTTTTATACGAATTAACCGCCTTTTACCCGTAATTAACCTTACGCCCGTTTTCTCGCGTTAAAGTATCGACTTTATTAACTTATTATATAATAAAATATACTTATACTTTATTATTAAGTATTATATAAGTTAAGTTATTATAAATCCTTCGACGATAAAATTTATTACTTCGATTATAATCGCCGTTATAAACGTCGTCGAAGTAAGCTTTAAACTATCGCGCGAAGTTATTATTAATAATAATAAGGCTTTTATCGTTAAAGATTTTATAACGAAGGTACGTAATATAAGTACGATATTACGTAATATAACGCTTTTATAACGCCCCGACGAATAATAAAATTAAACGCTTTAATAATATTATTAAAAATATTACGCGACTTATTTTATAACGACGACTCCTTTAAAATTTATTAATTACGGCGTATTTTATTTATCGCGAAACCCTCGCGATATATATATACTACGTTATAAGAGTATAAATTTACCCCGTTTTACTTTACTTTCGGCTCCGTAAATAACCCGCGCGTCGCGACTATTAATTATATCCGCGAATATACCTTAAATAAGGAGATTAATATAATAAAAGACCGCGTACGATTTATCCGTAATACTCTCGATAATTAAAGAGAGTTATTTATAAGTATAAAACGAGTATACGTAAAGGTACGCTCCTTTTTATAATTAAAAAAGGCCGTTATTCGAAACTTTTAAATTAACGATTAAGTGTTACGCGAAAGGAAGCGCCGTTATAAAAACGAGTTATATTACGAAGGTTTATTATAAATATTTAAAAGGGACGATAAATACGATAATTAGTTTATCTTTTATACTTTTAATAACGTTATTATCTCGAAAAGTAAGTACGCGAATATATTATTTTTAATATATATCGAGGACGGAGAGCTCGTTAAATTATTATAATATTCGCGTAAATAATTCTTAAATATAAAACGCGAGTATATTAAGAAAATAACCGTAAAAATTATACGCGAATTATATAAATATATTTAACGATAATAATCCTTTTTATCGTATAAATATACCGGTGGTTAATATACGTATACGCGTACTCCGCTTAGTTAGAAGTGGTGTGGCTAGGAGGTATAAGCGGTGGTTAAATATTACCGCACATATCCGACCGGATCCACCTATTTAGGGGTAGCGTATCGCTATACTCGTAGGTAAAAAGGTTTTATATATAATTTTAGTGGCTTTAAATTCCGAGATAAAGTAAACACGTTATTACTAGATTAATTATATAACTTCCTCGTATCTAGGAAGTTGTATAGGATTACGGTATAATCGAATACGAATACTAGAGTACGGTAAATTTATATTAATTAATAAGGTTTCTTTATATTATTATAATATTAACTCTTTATAATTATCCGAAAGTTATTTAAAATTACTTCGAAAATTACCTTAATTAAGAGATTACTCTTAATAATTAAAATAAACGATATTATTAATTACGTCGATTAATAAACTTTTAATTAAAAGTTTAATAACGTCGAAAAGCGTATTCGCGTATTTATTAACGAAACCGAGGGTTATACGTTCGTTAACGATAACTTTTAATATTTCTTCGAAGAAGTGTTAAAAAGTATTACCGTCGACGAGTTTATTACGGTTTATTTTACGGTTTTACTAGGCTTTAAGCGTACTCTTATAAAACGAGGTATTTACGTTAAAAATTACCGTAACGGTAATAATAACTTTATATAAATTTTAATTAACACGTTTTAAGCTCGTAACGTACGCGAATAACTTATTAACTCGTTTAAATAATTTATTAAAATTACGATTATAAAAACGTATAACGAAAGGATTTAAAAGTTAATTTTATTAACTAGGTTTACCCGGTATACCGTTTAATTTATTTTAATAATAAACCCGTCGTATCCGGTATTACGGTTAACCCGGACGATACTCCGGTTAATATTAATCGTACGTTCGTTAATAATAATTAAAATAACGAAAAAGGTATACTTATTTATAAACTTCCGATCCCGGGCCCCGGCGTCGAGCTCGATAATTTATACGGCGACGTAACTCCCGCGCCCGTTAATAATTAAGTTTATAATAACCCGTTATTTAACGATAATATCCCGTAACCGTATAACGGTAATATATACCTTAATAATACTTTTAATTAAACTTATAATAACTCGTTATTTAACGATAATATTCCGTAACCGTATAACGGTAATATATACTTTAATATACTCCCGATTAAAGGTTTTAAAACCTCTTCGTACGGTTAATATTAAGGTTAAAGGTAAAGTTAACGCCTTAACGGTCCGCCTTATCGTTAAGGTACTTTTATATCGTTATACGGTATACTCGGAAATAAAAGTAATTAAACCTTTAACGTGGACTTTATTAATTTTATTTATTAACTCGACTCGTAATTTAATAATAAAAATTAATTACGTATTATTAAAGATATTTAAAAGTCTTTCCCGGTTAAAATAAAATATAATAACTTTAACGACGAAATAAACCTCGTTTTCCGAGTCGGTTAATTTATTCGTTTTATTATTAATTAAAGGTTTAAGGAGGCTTATATTTATAAGGTACTCCCGATTATAATAATAATTAAAAAGGTTTATAATTATTATAACGTAATTAAAGTTAATACGAGGGATTAAAAATTAATTATTCGGCGTATATTATAACGGTTCGAGGGAGATATTATATTACGTATTAAATACGGTAAATAATACGCTCTTTTACTTTTTAAAATTACGACGGTATCGTTTAATAAAACGTTCGCGGAGGTTATAAAAAACTTTTATACGAGATTATCCTAGGGTTTTAAAGCGTTCGAGAGGTATAAAAATACGCTACCCGCCTTATACGCGTAGTTAATAAGTGTTTACGAATAAGACCTTTAAACTTCGCGTTACGTTACGACGACGGTATTAATTAACGGCGGCCCCGATAATTTATACCGTATTATTTACGATTTAATACGCGTAAACGAGCGCGTTACGTCCGGCTCCGGTACGGTTTTTATTTATTACTTTAACCGGTATTACGGCCGTAAAGACTCGGGTAATAAATAGTTTACTAGTATCTCCGGGAATACTTTTAAATATTTTATATACGGTAAAAAAGGTTACCGTTAAAGGTTATATATTAAAGTTAAAAAAGCGGTTTATAAAAAGGTATAAATTAATAATAAGGGCGGTATTATAACGTAATACTTTATTTAAATAATAGACTTAAAAGGCGAATAACGCCCCGAAAGTAACTTTAAGTAATCCGATTAAAACGTTAAAAGCGACGGTAATAACGACCCCGCGTAACCGACGTAATTTTATACCGCCTTTTAATTTTAGTTAACGGCCGGTAACTTAACCGTTATAAATATATTAAACGGTTAAAAGTATTTATATACGCTTACTCCGGAGGCCCTTAAGGAGAATATTTAACCCTCCGATTAATAAGCCGATAATACGGTTATTTCTTTCGTAAGCTTTTCGTAATACGATTAAATTAAATTTTTAAGTTTTATCGTAAATACCGGCGTTATAAAACGGTTAATTTACGGCTTACCGTAATTTAAAGCTTTATAAAAGCTTCGCTTAACGGTTATATTTAATACCGTTAAATACCGTAAATATTAAGTTCGGTATCGGAGAGTTTAAATTAGTTAAATCCTACGGTATCGAGACCCCGATAAAAAGCGTTAATTTTTATATAATACTTATTAATACCCCTTTTTTACTTTCGTTAGTAAATATAAACCGTTTAAAGTATTATTTCGATAATACGAAGGATTTAATAATTAATCCCGCCGGTTATATACCGGTAATTAAACGTTTTAAGTACGTATTTATTAACGCCCCGGAGACGGCGTATATTACCGGCTCTTATAATTACTTAACGGCGACGGAGTTTAAAAGATTATACCGCCGTTTTAATTACCCCTTTATCGACCGCTTATACCGGCTTTTATAAGCGGCCGGTTATATTAACGTTACGTATAAAAATTTATAAGAGATTAAAGACTTTTATACGGGTTATTAACTTTATTAGGGTCCTTTTAAACGTTTTAAATTTAATATTAAGGAGGATTATAACGTCGTTTTTAACGGTATTATTATCGTTAACGTAACTTACTTTAACGGTAAGTTATATATTTACGTAATTAATAAGGTTACGGGATTTTAAACGGCCCGTATATTTAATAATATAACGAGTTAATATACGTAAGATAAACTTAAGGAATATTAAATTAACGTATATTAAGGCCCTTTTAATTTTATCGTATATAATTAAAGTATTAACTTTACGAGTAAAGAGTTTTAAAATAATACGGTTTTAATAAATATAAAAATTAAACCGGTATTTACCGAGGCTTATTATACCGTTAATAAAATTAAACGGTATTATAAGCCCGTTAAACGGGCTTATAAATTAATTAAACGCGAGGCTCCCAACTTAAACCCGTAAACGGCTTTATAAATAACGATTAAAGTTATTAATAATACCGTAAGGCTTAACGGTATTATCCCGACCCTCTTCGTATTCGGTGTTTACCCTCGTATAATATTAACGGCGAGCCCTTCGTTTATTATTACGTAACGCGCGCGCGTAATTCGTATAATAATATAAGACTTTAAAAAAACGCGTATAAACCGTTAAATTATAAAGGTTTTACGCCTTCGTAATAACCCGGACTTTATTAAGTTTAATTTAACGGATTAAGTATTTATTTAACGTATTAAAAGCGGTAATACGGACGCCGGTTAAGCCGGCCCGTACCGTATACGCGTTATTATAAACGAAGATATAATTATAAATTACGGTAACGGTATCGATAATACCTTCCGTAATACCTCCGTTAAAGTTTATAAAGGCTTTAATTAAGCCCCCGTAACCGCCCCGGCGGTAAAAGATAAAATTATTATAACGCCCGTAATACCGTCTCCCCGGCGAAATAAAAGCCGCCCGCGCCGTATACCCTCGGCCGTTATATTCGTATACTTAATCGGTAATATTATAACCGTTTATTTAACGGTAATACCGCCCGTACCGATTTATAAATATTCGCGGCGTATAAAGATTTTAGGACTATTTAAAAAGGGCGTTTTCGAGTTAATCCTCCGTATTAACGTACCGTACGGTATACGGCTTTTTAACGGCCGTTTCGTTAATAAAATTAAGTACGTTAATACCGTATAAATAATTAAAAAGAGTCGTTTCGTTATATAAACGTATAACGACTTTAATAAAATAATTATATTAACCTAGTCGTTTATTATTTAACGGATAAGTTAACGCTTTTTACTTTTTATTACGGTTTATAAATTACGCCCCGGTATATAATTATTATTACGTAATATTTCGTAAGTTTACGTTTAAACTTTTATAAATTTAATTAAAGAACTTTTACGTTAATTTTAACCTTATAATAAAAGAAATTTTAACTTTACTTAATAACGAGGTTTTATATATTAAAAAACCGTTATACGGTATATTAAAGGTTAATAATTATTAATTCGTTATTTATATTAAGTATTATATTACGGTATTAAAAATAACTTAATTTATTTACGATATATACTTTATAATCCGTACGGATAACGTCTTCGATATTATCGGTTTATAAATTAATAATACGTTTATCCTCGCCGACGACGAATTCGTTACCTTAAAGTAAAGCGCCCTTTAAAAAGTTAGTTTTTTAATTAAACCTCGGGAAACGTTTACGCCGACTTCGCCTTTTAAATTTAACGGCGGCGTACTTTAAATCGAAATTAACGGTACGCTTTTATTTTCGTAAAAGATTTAAGTATATAATATTAATTTAATTATCGACGTACCGTAAATTAATAAAGGTACGCGAGGTCGTATATTAATACCTTTCGGCCCGTAATAATAATATATCGTTTAACGCGCTCGTAACGTATACGTAATATCGGTATATTAACCGGAAGCCGCCTTTAACCTCTCTTTAACGGTATAATATACGGAGCCCGGTAAAAAGGAAATTTTTAATTTAAACGCCCGGCTTTAATAATAAATTAAAAACCCGTACCGTAACTTTAAGTTCGTAAAGTTCGACGAGAAAATTATTTAAGTAATAGTTTTTATAAACGGTACGTTCGTTAATAATAAAGACTTAAGTTTTTAAATTAATTATATTATTACGATTCGGGATACGTTAAAAAGGTATAATATTATATATTAATTATTTATTAAATATAAACGCGTTATTAAGTTTATATTAACGGTTAAGTTATACGCTTTAATATATAAATTTAATTTAATAAATTATATAAAAGTTATTATAAATTAAATTTACGGGAAAAAAGTATTATTTATAATATATATAAATAATAAAAGCGTTTTCGATATTATTATAATTCGGAATACGTTAAAAAGGTATAATATTATATATTAATTATTTATTAAGTATAAACGCGTTATTAAATTTATATTAACGGAGAAGAGGTTAATAATTAATATAACGATATTACGTTAGTCGTACGAGAGGAAGGAGATAACCGAAATTAAGTGGATTTTTAATATTAATAACTTAGCCGACGTTATAACGAAAGCGAAGTATAACGGTACGTTAAGAAAGCTCGTTAATACGAATTTTATCGAGTTTTAAGAGGTATAGGTAGAGAGGGTAACGGAGGGTAATATTTAAACCTTTACGGGAGTATAATAAAGTATAGGTATAAAGGGTAGTATTTAAACCCTTATAGACGCCTAGCCTTCTACGACGAGTACGAGGTACCCGCGGGTGTTAATAAAGGCACTGGGAGTCGAGGAGACGGTCCCGAAGGGAGGGAGCGAGAGAGAGAGGGTACGGTGTATTATACCGCGATATTTCGACTTTAAAAGAGAGAGTTAATATTAATATAAATATACCGGTGGTTGGTATACGTATACGCGCACTCCGTTTAGTTAAAAGTAGTGTAGTTAGGAGGTATAAGCGGTAGTTAAATACCACCGTATATATCCGACCGGATTTACTTATTTAGGGGTAGCGTATCGTTATACTCGTGGGTAGAAAGGTTTTGTATATAATTTTAGTGGCTTTAGATTCCGAGATAGAGTAAATACGTTATTATTAAATTAATTATATAACTTCCTCGTATTTAGGAAGTCGTATAGAATTACGGTATAATTAAATACGAATATTAGAGTACGGTAAATTTATACTTTTATTTAAATAAATTATTTATTTACGGTTTTTATTTATTACGTAAAATTAATACGATTATTACTTTTAACTTTTCTTTTTTATTATTTTTCGCGATATTTTTTTTTATTATTATTTTTATTACTTTCGCTTTATATTAACTTTTACCGTATTTAATTATATATTTATCGTTCCTTCCCTTTTTATTTAATTATATCGTTTATTTTTTACGAATATTTATCCTTCGTTTTTTTTATACTTTATTTTTTTACTTTCTTTTTTTTTTTTTTTTTTAACCCTTACGTATATTCGATACCGCGTTTTAACCTTTATTTTACTTTTTATATTACTTTTATTTATTTCGTTCGTTTAATCCTCCCTTTTACTCTTTTTTATTATTATTTAATTATAATTTATACGATTTTTTACCTCTTTATATTATAAACGTCTTAATCGTTAACTTATATAACGCCGTTTATCGTAAACTTTTAACCCGCCTCGCCGAGTACCTCGACCTTAACGATTAATTATTTAACGATATTAATTAACTCGCCCTCGTTATTATCCGGTACGTCGACTTTATTAATATATCTTTTAATACGATTAACTTATACCGTACGATTTAAAAGGCTTTTAAAATAATGTACGTTACCGTTAAAACCCCGGTTAACGTACGTACTTATTAACTTTAAAGGTTATTAACGACGGCCCGTTCCTTTTTTTAAACGAGCTCGGTTATAAAGTTTACCTTCGTATATACGTTAAAGAAAGAATATACGCCGTCGGTTATTCCGCCGTAATTAAATAAATATACGTAACCGTAAACGCGCTTCGTTTACGTAATACCGCGTTACCGTAATAATTATTTAAATATAAACCGTACCTCCGTTACCCCCGCCGTTATTATATTATTACTCCCGCGCTTTAACCGCCCGCGCCGACTTAATTTATTATTACGCCCGCTTTAACTCCCGTAAACGCCGTTTATATAATTAATTAATATACCGGGTCCCCCGCCTTATCCCGTTATTATACCCGACTTTATTATAATATAAGCCGCCGTTTAACTTTATATATAAACCCGCTTTCCCGGTTTATACGGGTAATTTATTTTTATATTTAATATATAAAGTTAACTTCCTTTATTTTAATAATAAATCCCTTAATACGTTACCGTATACGTATAATTAAAGAGCGGCTCCGCGACTTAAAGTAAATTATATTAATTATCCTTTTAAAGTTTTTTACGACGCCGTTAATATTATCGAAATTTACTTTACTTTTTAACGTATATAATTCGTATTTCGTTATATTTTTCGTTATATTTTTATTTATAAAATTATTTTATTATTTAATCGTTTTTCCGCCCCGAAAAGGCGAGGGGGGAGTATATAACGTTACGTATAATAAACACGTAACGCGCGCGTAAATACCGTAAAATATTTACCCTCGTAAATTTTATATTTTAATAATTACGAATATATAACAACCATTACACTTTATCTTAACATTTCAACTTGTTAAATAGCTTCGTTATTTCACTTCGTAATTTCTATTACTTCATTTATCCAGGTGATTCAGCCGGCAGCTTCAGCGCCCCAAATCACCCGTTGATTCTGGACGACTAGAAGCCACAGCCCCCAGAGCTCTAGTCCTGCGGGCCGAATACCACTGACCACTGTGGGGAAAGGCGCCTGCCACTAAATTGTTACCCCAATTATTCAAAAAACAGGCGCGCCATTTGCCGTTTCTCCAATTCTTCCCCTCCGTAAAAGCCGGAAGGCTCTAAGTGTCTCGTGCGCGCCCGCAAAGGGAAAGAGCGCGTGGACAGTAGAGACTCGTACAAAGTACGTCAACCGAACCCACTGAATCGTTCTTGCCCAGCATTCGACTACGTTCGTAGTCCGTCACTGTCTCGCGCCTGCCCTGTCTCGCCTTTTGCCCTCTTTCCGTTCTTGTCTTTGGTGTTACCTCTTCCCTCTTCCCTCTTCCCAGACTTATCAAATTTGTCTCCTTTTCTTTCCGCCTCTTATTGCATCTTTTCCGCCGATCGCCGTCGGTTGTCCGTTCTCAGTTAAGGGCATTCGTTCTTTTTTTTTCTCACTGACCTTTCTTGCCTTGCCCAAGACCAAACCCGGTTCTTGTGTCACCAGGCTCTCCAGGCTCTCCAGTCGCGATCAGTCCGTCTTTAGCCCCCGTTTTTCTCTATTTTTTGACCTTCCCTTCTTCCCCTTTCTTTCTGCTCTTCATATTCTTGTAGCCGTGTACGGCGTGCTTGAAGCTCACTCTCTGTGTCAACCTTCTCATTCACTAGCGGCATGTTGTTAGCCCGTTTTGACCAGCATGTTGGCTTCGTGGGGTTCGATCTCTCTCGCTCACAGTCAAGGTCGGCTCCGCACATCGTTCTTTTGGTTCGAACACACTATCTGCAATAGCCATTTCCAGGTCCATTGCCATTCCCGCCTTCCATAGCCACTCGCTTTGAGCGAAGAGCGAGGGCGAGAGCGGTCGCTTCGCTTTACCGGTGCCACTTACAGTCAACCTGTCAAGGTGAAGGGGCAGCTTAGTAGGTCTTTTCGATCTGCCATCTCCTCTCTCCTCTCTACACGTCTGGTCCCTCTTTTTGTCCTCGTAGTCTGTTTTTCCACTTCTGTTGAACGACTTATGCCCGTCAACTGTCCGCCAGCCTGAATAAAAAGCCGGTCTTCGTCCCAATAATTCCCTTTAAAAGTACATGGGTCTCACTAAATGTGTGCTTGTAGTAAAAAAAAGACGAAAAAAGTCGCGGATTCGCGCTCGCTCACAGACGGCGCCAAAGAACAAGCGTCATAACCTGGGGTCCGTAAAATGCGGACAGTGGAACTGGAGAAAGCATGCCTGGCCCGGCCATTTTGTGCCTGTCTGTAGAGACACCTCCGCAATATTCAATCTTCTTCACGCCTTGTCACGACCTCGTAACTTTATCCTGTTTCTTCTTTTATCTCACCTGTTCGTTCTTTTCTCCTGGCATTTCTGACCCTGAAAACCATTCAATTTTCCTATCTCACGTGCGTGTTTCCTTTTGTCTTCTGTTTCTTGTTTACTCTGATCGATACCCACACCTCCGACTTCATACTCTCTTTCCCTCTTCGCTCACGTCACCACTGCCATTCCCCTTCCTCTTCCGTGGCATCGTGGCCTTATCCAAGCTTTAACCTCTGCCAGCTTTCTCTCCCTGGCCGCCCACACTTACTACCGCCAAAATGGTGTTCGAGCCTCCCGCCTCGGTGCCTAAGCTGCCTATTGGTATGTTCTTATCTGTGCACACAAAATCGCCAATAGCTCCCTTCTAACAGACGGCAGACCCCCCGGACTCCATCCCCATTGCCGAGTTCATGCGCAACGAGGCCTACGGCCGCTACCCCATCGCCCAGAGCCGCAATCCCTTCACCTGCGGTCTGACCGGTACCTCCTACTCGTGGCCCGCGTTCTTTGAGCGCTCTGAGTGTATCGCCCGCGCTCTCGGCGCCCACAAGAGCCTCGGCTGGCAGCCCAATGCCGCCACGCCCTGGGACAAGGTCGCCTGCCTCTTCTCGCTCAACACCGTTGACTACATGACCGTCGCCTATGCCGTCCACCGGTTCAGCGGGATCGTGACGCCCGCCAATGCCGCCTACTCGGCGCCGGAGCTGCAGCAGCAGCTGACGTCGGCCAACGTCAAGGTGTTGTTCACCTGCTTGCCCCTGCTCGAGGTGGCCCTGCCCGCCGCCAAAGCCGCCGGCATCCCCGAAGACCAGATTTACCTATTTTCCGTGCCCAACATGGACGGCTCGCTCCCCCAGAACAACACGCCGTTCCTGACGGTCGAGGACCTCGTCCAGGCCGGTGCCCACGCCCCGGCCCTGCCGCCCCTGCAATGGTCCCGGGGCCAGGGTGCACGCCAGCCCGCGTTCTTGTGCTATTCGAGCGGCACGTCGGGTCTGCCCAAGGCCGTCATGATTTCCCACCGCAACGTGATCAGCAACGCCCTCCAGCACACCACCTACGAGCGCCGAGCCCGGGCCAAGCGCGGTGTCAAGACCCAGGTCGTCGCCGCCCCGCTGCCGTTCTCCCACATCTTTGGTCTGGTGGCCGTCTGCCACGCCAACCCGTACCGCGGCGACGGCGTGGTGGTGCTGCCCAAGTTTGCGTTGGACACGTTCCTCCAGGTCATCCAGACGCACAAGGCCAACCACTTGATCGTGGTGCCGCCCATTCTCGTGCAGATGCGCAACCGCCTCGACCTTCTCCGAACGTACGACCTGTCGTCCGTCCGGCACATCATGTCGGGCGCGGCGCCGCTGGCCGAAGAGGTCGTCCGCGGCCTGCAGGCCGCCTACCCGGACTGGACCATTGGCCAGGGCTGGGGCATGACCGAGACCGCGACGGTGGTCTGCTGGCAGGACCAGGACGATGTGTTTCTGCGCGGCTCGGGCTCGCTGCTCCCCGGCGCCCGCCTCAAGCTGATGGCCCCCGCCCCCGAGGACGGCTCGGCCGCTGTCGGCCGCGAGATCACCGCGTACGACACCCCCGGCGAGATCTTTGTGCAGGCCCCCAGCGTCGTCCTGGGCTACCTCCACAACGAACGCGCCAGCGACGAGACGTTTGTCCACCACGACGACGGCCGCTGGATCCGCACCGGCGACGAGGGCCTCGTGACCAAGGCGCCCAGCGGCAACGAGCACCTGGTCGTCGTCGACCGCATCAAGGAGCTGATCAAAGTCAAGGGCTTCCAGGTGGCCCCCGCCGAGCTCGAGGCCCACATCCTGGCCCACCCGCAGGTGTCGGACGTCGCCGTCATCCAGGTGCCCGACGAGCGTGCCGGCGAAGTGCCCAAGGCGTTTGTTGTGCGGGCGCCGTTTCGCCAGGCCACGCCCGAGGACGATGCGGCGCTGGCCACGCTGGTCGCCCAGCACGTCCAGGCCACCATGGCGCACTACAAGTGGCTCAAGGGCGGTGTCGAGGTCATTGAGGCCATTCCCAAGAGCCCCAGCGGCAAGATTCTGCGCCGGCTGCTGCGCGACCAGGAGAGGGAGAAGCGGCGAAAGACCGGTAGCAAGCTGTAGACAACATTCGCCTGTGTTGTTGTTTGTTCCTGTTCGCAACACTGTAGTGTTTCTTGTTTGGTCTTGTTTGTTCAAAAAAGCATAGTTCGGCAACGAATAAATCATGCTGCTTTCCAATTATTGCTATGTGTGCTGGCAAAAAACGAAATCAAAATAGAGGATATAAACAAGGAGCCCAAAATGCGACAAAGTATGATGACAAAGTAATGCAAGAATGACACCACGTTGTAGGAAATTTAGCAGTGGTGTGCAGGTTCTTTTCCCATCAAGTATGCCTGTTGCCGTCCAGCTCCGAGTAGGACTGCGGTACCGGGCCGGAGTGGTACGTCATCCCGCCCGGCGACGGTGTTGTTCGGTTTGGTGACTCAATCGGCGTCGAGTCGGCCTGGTAGATGGGCTGCCCCTGCGGCGGCGCACCATATGCCTGGCCGGCATACACCTGTCCACCGTACAGCTCGGCTTGTGGCGGCGGGGAGTGCTGTTGTGGGGGTGGGAAGGTCTGCTGGCCCGGTAGCTCCGAGTAGCTGGGCGCAGTGCCAGACGGCGAATGCGCGCCGCCATTGGGCGAGTACATCTGACCAGGCAGCTCAGCCTGTGGTGGAGGTGCGCCGGATGGGTAGCCGTAGCCGCCCTGCTGCTGTTGCTGGTTTTGTGCCGATGCGGGCGAGATGCTGTGCGGCGGCGGCGATTGCGGGCTGACCACACCGACCGCGCTGTACTTGTTGACGCTCAGGCTGGGACTTGGTGGCGGCAATGGCGGCTTGACGGCTGCACCGTACGGGCCGTGTGCGTTTTCGGCCGAGAGCATTGCCGGGCCGGCGCCAATGGCCGTGCCGGCCAGCTCGCCAGGGCCGCCATGGTTGGTGCTGATGCTGTTGTTGTTGTTGCCGTGGCCATCGGGACCCAGGTTGTCCAGCTGCTGAAACTCGGAGCCGCCTGGCGGCCGGAGCTGGCTCTTGCGTGCGTGGCGCCAGACAAAGAAGGCGGCCAATCCCAAAAGGCCGAGACCCGCGACGGCACCGACAACAGCGCCGGCAATGATGCCCGCGTTAGACTTTCCCTGGGACTCTTCGTTGGTCTGGCCGCTGCTGTTTCCGTCACTGTCGCCGCTGGAGCTACCAGTGCCGCCGGTTGTCGAGCCACTTTCGGAGCTACCTCCGGCCGCACCCGTGCCGGTCGCTTTCGTTGTTCCGCGCGTGGCCGTGGCCTTATTGCCGGTGCCGGTGCCGGTGCCGCCGAGTCCGAATGGCTGGGTCTGTGAGACAGAGGTCGTGATGCCGGACACGACGGCCTTGTTGTTCGCGGCGCTGCAGTAGAGGTTGAAGATCTGAGACGTTAGTTTAAATCAAGCAACGGAGACGATGGTGCATCAAACAGACTCACATTTAAAGCAGACGAAAGGTTGTCAGAGTCGCCCGTTGAGCAGTCCCACTGGATGTTGGACGTAATGTAGCTCGACACGAAGCTCGACATGCTCTCCTTGATACACACGCACGAAGCCAGCAACTGCGGGCCGGCAGGGCAGAGATCGTATGTGTTCTATCCTGTTAGCCATGCTCTTCTCAAACATTTCATATTTCGGGGGGTATCCTACAGCTAACACGGCCGTAGACATGGCGCTCTTGGCGCAGCGTGCAAGCGAACTGTACTGCGGCATATCGGAGATGTAGTAAGACACTAAAAAGAGTCAGCGGGTGCACCCAGACGGCATAACACCAAATGGGGACTTACTGTCACCTGGCGGGTTGGACGCCGAGGGAAACGAGGAGGTGCCCGCATTGAGGTTGCAGTACGCCTTGAAAAAGGCTTGCGCCGACGAAATGTCGGCCGTGTGCGACGAGCAGGCTTGGCCCACCATGACGTTGATGGTCTGGCTCAACATCAGCGAGTTCTGGTTCTTGGCGCATGCGCACGTGGCCAAGTTGACGGCATCCGGAGGGCACAGCGAGTACGTCATGCCAAAGACGGCGTACGAGACCTGGCTGGAGGCGCAGGGCGCCAGGTACGACATCTCGGGGATATCGGTAATGTACTGCGAGACGGGGATGGTCGGAGTCGGGAACGTGGCGACGGCGTTCTGGTTGCAGTAGGCGCTGAAGACGAGGGAGGCTGAGGCCTGGTCGGAGGAGGCGGTCGAGCCGCAGCCGCCGCTGACATCCGTGGAGATGGTAGCCGCCAGGGAATCGAAATAGTTGCTCTTGGAGCAGACACACGACTGCAGGTCCGTCACAGCTTCGGGGCACTTGGCATCAGTCATGCTCATGACGTTGTAGCGGATGGCCGACTGCGCGCATGGTGCCTGGAGAAGAGAAGATGTCAGTGTCCGTGTTCGTCCCATGTCAGCAATACCACGGACGATGTGCACTCACCAGCAATGTAAAGACCTCCAGGTCCGTGACGTAGACAACATCTGTCGAGGCCATTGCCGGTGCCAGCGCGACCATCAACGGCAGCCACGCTGCAGCGTGTGAGTTCTTGAACCGCATAGTGATGTTGAAGTGCGAATGCGACGGGGAACAAAGTCGACGGAGGCCGAGCAGCGGACCGCGGGCCAGCGAGGACGTCTCGGCGAGGATGGATCAAGAAAGATGGAGCTCAAGGCAGACAGAAGAAGAAGATGCAAGGTAAAGAGGAGCGCCAACGAGTGACAAAATCAAAACTGGAGACCAGATGATGATGTAGGAGCGGGCGCAAAATAAAAACAGATCCAGATGTACCTCTGCTATTCCAGGTGCCCGTATTGCCTCATGCAAAAACAAAAAAAAAATAGAAAAAAAAAAACCGGTTGAGCAAAAAAGAGGAGAATGGGCAAAGGGAAACAGTGTAAGAAAACAGAGGACGAGCAGAAAACAAAGTACTCGTAGACTCAGCCCAGCGTGCCCAGGGTCCAAGAAACCGACAACTGCGCGACAAGACCAGGTCGAAATTCGCGTCCCACTTGGCCAAGAAGAAAAAGAAGGGCGTGGAAGAGGCAAAGAAATCAAAGGAGTCGCGTGGGAGAGGGTCTTCCAGGAGAGGCAAAGGAAAGAGAAAGTCGGGTAGTGCCAAACAAAATATACATGATGAAGAAGAAAAACGTAAACAGACAAAAAATATATACATCGTAAAAGGATGTTGCTCTTCTTATCTGGGGGGGGGCCTCTTCAATCCATTTCGGCTGCCTCATTACACTTGCAACGGCTCTGGACACAAAAGGAAGTCGACCACAGCCGTCGGCACGTCCACAGGCAGCCATCATTGGCAGCCATTGCAGCACAGGAGAAGCCTGGCACTCGCCGTGTGAGTCGTGGGTTAGGACTCAAGGGCGTTGACGTGAATGTGAGGGCGCGGAACCATTTGCGATCACAAAGAAGACCAAAGTCACCTAAAAGAAAAAAGAAAAAATGAAAAAAAAGATGAAAAAAGAGAAAAGTGCCCCACAAAGCTCCAAAAGAAACCCTGCCAGCTGAAGACAGGGTTGTGCCATGCGCATGCTGGAAGAGCGTCCCTTCTCTGGAGAAAACCGCCAATGATCGGAAGGCGCTGCAACTGTGGAAAACGTTTCGTCTGAACCGACGCCCCTGGCAAAGAAGAAACGCAGACACAAAGAGGGAATAAAGATATGTAAAAAGCGCTAAATTTCAAGGAAATTGGGGGAAAACACTGCGCGAGACACCATCGACCACAACGGACGTGCCAAGACCACCAAAGCTAGACGGAACCAGCGCAAGCGTAAGGCAGACCCACGATGTGGCTGTAAATGGCAAGCAATGCGATGTTAAGGGTTGACGCAGGGGTAAAACGGTCGTTCAAAGAGGCGTTCAAGTGTGCGTCGGAAATGTACATCGTACAGAAATTGTGTCTGCCGTATGTGTTGATGAATCTGGAGAGGCGTGAATCGAAAGGGGCTTGCAGTCGACTATTGACATCGTGAGGTGCTGGCCATCCACACAATCGTCACATTGACTCTCACAACAATAACAACGCCGTCTTGCCGGCCTTCGTTGCCTCTTCTTCAGCAGCCAAGCCCGCTATTGGGGTCTTATGGACTCAGGTCGAGAAACAAACTTGTCTGTGTCGGGCATTGATCGGCACACGCCCGGCCGACTGACAACACAACACCCGCCTGACAGGCACAGCCGGGGCATCTTAATAGGCGCCTCGATAGGCGTTCTTTCGGCGGGTTTTCTCTCCCTTGGTCAGTGCCACTCCAGTGAGTGGAATGTCATTCGCCAGTGCCTGGCGTCGGTCCCAGTCCAGTGAGGTTTCTTTCACAAGTCTCCACCGTACTAGGTTTAGCAGGCGGACGAACAAGACACCGATACGTAAAAACGGAAGGGAAAGGTAATAAATACTTTCCTTTTTAGTTGTTCCGGCAGTTCTACTTGCAGCAGCGTCGTTTCTTTTCTTCCCCTTTTTGTCTAAGCGACGCTTTCATTGGCCAGCAACGACTGCATGCTTTGGATCGGTGTTAACATCCGCCGCTGATACTCTGGGTCAGAAGAGTGCTCGTAATGGGTGCATAAGGTCACACCCTTATCTCTGCTTTCTTCATCAATGAGATGTTTATCTAGCCCTGAAAATGGGACCTCTGGTGTAAGTGAAAGTGGACGTAAAATCGTCTTGAGCTCTCGGTAACATGAGGTTGGCGATCAGATAACACTTAGCTTCTTTCTTTCTGTCTCTCATTTGTTCCGTCCTCATTATGGCGTTCCGATCTCGAGTCTCTGGCTTCTGAATTAGCCGCTTTTTGGTCTTTGCTCAGGGGCATTTTGAAAACCTCGCCTTTCTTTGGCATGTGTCATAAAGAGAAACCGTTCGTACCCCAAAAACTGTCGGTGCGCCGGTGTTATGGCCAAGCCCGCTAGCCAAGCCGACTTTGGCAACCCTGTGGGAAATGAGACCAGGGGATGTGGCTTGCAGGATATCAAGCCTAGCTGGCAGATCAGTTGAACCACGTTGAAAAGCCGAGATATTAAGGAAGCGGTATGCACTGGGAAAAGGACGTCAAAGATTACAGTGGATGATCCAAAAAGAACTAAAGTCAAAAGGGGCGTCAAGATGCCAAAGGGGTGTAGATTGGATAAGCTATTCCAGAGGAATACGGTGGTGGTGGTTCGGGGACGTCATGTTGTTGTGCAGCCAAAAAAAAAAAAACAGTACCTAAACACGTTGACAGGTTTTAAGACACTTCACGCCCTTGCATAAAAAGGATGGAGCTGCAGCTTCACCTGTCCAATGTCCAATGTCCAACGTCCAATGTCCAACGTCCAATGTCCAATACCAAATACTTACCAGCGACTTCTACCAATTGCTGTACTTGTTGTTCGGCGCCGAGCTGGCAGGCTCAAAGTCACCGCCGGCACCGTCACCGCCACTGTCACTCCACTGCACATCACCACTTGGCTGGTTCGAGCTGAAATCAAACTGTGTCGAGCCATTGGTGTTGTCGAAGTTGCCACTGGCAAAGCTGCCAGCGTTGACATCACCAGCATCAAAGTTGTCAGCATTGAAGTTGCCATCATCGAAGCCGCCATTATGGAAGGTTCCTATTTCGAGATCGCCAGTATCGGCAATGCCATCATCAAAGTTGCCAAAGCCCCAGCTATCACCATGCGAGCCCCGGTTATTTTTGTCACTTGAGTCCTGGCCAGTGCCGGAGTCATTAAAAGGCCGTTGCACTTGAGCATTGTTGGAGAAACCGCCCGCCGCTCCGTCCTAGAAAGCTGGCTCGGTGCTTGGTTTGCCGTGATTGTGTGGGCGATTGTGAGTCTTTTCATTGTCCGCTTCGTGGCTGTGGGAGCTGGGTTGGCCTCGGTGCTGTTCCGGCTCTTGCAGATTTGACCCAAAGAAGTCTTGGGCGACCTCTGCTACCGCTGCCGCTGCCGCCATGGATGTTGCGTGCCGGCGAGTATCGGTTGCGGAAGTGCGGCGTGGACGTCCAAAGAACCAGCGGATCCAGTCACGGCGGCTCTCGAGGACAATGTGCCCAGGGTGGACGTGGGCTTGATTGGGCGCCTCATGTGGAGGCTGCTTCTGGCTGTGATGATGGTGGTGGTGGTGGTGATGGTGATGATGGTGATGGTGGAAGACGCGGCAACGACGGTGCTTCTTGTCACCTGGGCTGGCTGCGATATTAACCTCACCAACGTCTGCGGCATCGTCTGCAACTGTCGCAGTGGGGCCCGGCTCTGGGTTGTTATGGCTTTGCAGGAGGTCACCATAGATGTGGAACGGACAGTTGGTGTCGATACACACATGATGGCCATGGTCGTGGCTCGTATGGGTGTGCTCGTTGTTGCCATTGTGATCAGAATGGTCGTTGGGACCATGGCGCATTGCCACCTTCTCATACCGGCGCTCGTACCGTGCTGCCGTCTTAAGCCACCACGACCAGCGCAACTGCCAGACAAAGCGCCAGTTCAGCTGGATGAGCTCGAGCAACGTGTCGATGGCATCCTTAGTGAGACCAAAGATACCGGACTCGACCAAGGACGAGACGCCCACATAGCCGATGCCGTACAGCACAATGCCTGTGGCAGACGTGACGATCAAGATGACGCCAAAGACGGCCGGGGCCAGTGTCTCGACGGCGCCCTCGGCCAGGGTACCCGACATGGCACGGAGAAGCCCAAGTAGGTGCTTGCCAATGACTCGCATGGGGCTTTCAGGCTTCTGTTTACGCCGGTGCCGGCGTATTCTGGTATTGACATGGTGTGTTGGCGGTGGTGCCGCATCAAGGACAGGGCTTCCCGGTGGTGACGGCGTTCTGGATCCAACTGACTGATTTGAGCTGGGTGGCGTGCCGATACCATGGTCTTCGCCGATAACAGCGGCATCAGGAAATGTGTCTTGATCTTGGACTGTGGAGGGACTGTAACGAATGCTGCCCTCCTTCTTAAGTGCCAAGTTCTGTATCACCTTCCGTGTCATTGTCATGAAAAAGTAGACGAGCATCGGGAAAATGAAGACCACAATGGCCACCGGGCAGACGCTTTCCAGGAGTGCCGATCCAAACTTGTTGTTTTGGAGGGCAATTGACACCGCGTTTTCCGGACCAAACGGTCGTGATGGTGGCCAGATCAAGCTCTGAGATCGACCACTCTGGAAAGCCATGGCAACAACCATACGTGCTGCTTGATGTGAAGTCATGTGGCCGTCTTTGAGCGTCAACCTGTTGTCGATGCTAATCGTCGAGCTTCCCGCGCCGAGGGGGTTACCCAAGGAGAAGAGAAAGCCGAGAAAATAGGCATAGTTGGTGAGAAAGACAGCCGGCCAGTAGGAGATATAGCGAGTTGGGCCGGCGATGGACAGTAAGATATTGAGGTATTGAAGAAGATGGTGCTCATGTTTGTGGCCGCAGAAAATATGCAGAAAGGCAGGCCCAAACAGAATGACGCCAGCAATGCCAGTAGCAATGGCTTGAAGAGCGACAATGTAATGAGGAGGCCGTGGCCTCTTCTGAAGCCACCCTTCAAGGATGGCAAACGGCAGTCGTATCATGGTAAACGGGCAGTGCACAGGATATGTAGGTTATGTAGGTTATGTTGGCATGCCGTTGTAGGAGGGTGTGGCGGCCACAGGATGTTCAGGGGATGGTGATAGGTGGATGTTGGGATGTTGTTTGTTGCAATGTCAAAAGGGGCAAATCTTCACAGTTGGGAAGCAGGACACGTTTAAATTTAGGCAATCACGATGTCGCGACTTGTTGATATTTTTGGAGGAAGGAGCGAATGTCCAACAATTCGTTCGAAAACGGAAGGCACGGTGAGGTGCGACTGTGCACCTTCCGATAACAACAATTTTGGTATCCTCGCAGGGCTTCTTCTTCGGTACCTCAATGCGCATATTTATACAGTAATATGTAGTTAATGAAATGAACATAACGCCTTTGAAATTGTACTGTTATTTGTCAAATCCCCTTTCATGTCATTTTTTCTGATAAAACAGTTGGTTTCCAAATTAGCTGTGTGTTTCTTCTACAAATGAATAAATAAATCAATTAATACAAACGGAAATGAAAATGAAAATGCAAATAAGAAACAGCCAACTGGCTGTGACGAACTTTGTTTTATCAGAATTCGAAACTTGACAAATAGAAACGTGATTGCAGGAACTGTCCTCGATTTAGATATATCAGTTTGAAACTCCTTGATATCCTGAAATTACTTGCTGAATGCTAGACCCAACTCGACTCTATGCTTTTTACCATGTTTGTACAAAATGTATCGCAGACAGAATTGTTTGTCTATCCCTCTCATCCCATTAATCCTCATCCTCGTCCAGACCGAGATAGTCGACGTGTCCCAGGAAATCGCCCGGCCCGTTGCGCATCAGCTCGCGCATGTTGACACCACCGGCGGCCAGGTACCGCTCGCTGACACCCATGTTGATGGGCTTGGCCAGCAGGGTCTTGAGCTCGTAGGTGGCGGCCTTCATTTCGGCCTTGGTCAGCGTCTGGGCGCCGAGCTCTTCTTTGCGGCTGGCGCTGCGCCATTTCTTGGGCCCGGCGTTGGTGCGCTCAAAGACTTCCTCGTAGTCCAAGTCGAGGCCGTCGGCGAGTTCTTGCAGCGCCTTGTCGTCCTTGTTCTGCATCTCCTTGGCGAGGATGGAGTCGGCCAGCTTCTTGGCGTAGGCAACACGGTCGCGCAGCTGGCCGATGATGCGGCGGTCAATGTCAATGGTGCGGATGAAGCTGGCGGTGTTCTTCTTTGACGTCTTGGTCTGGCCGTCGTCGGTGGCCTCCCCGTTGGCGGTGGCCGCCTTGGCGGCCGCCTTCTTTTCGCTCTTGGCGGCATCGCGGGCGTGGATCTTGGCGACGAGTCGCTGGGTGGGCGTGACCTCTTTGGGGCCGCACATCAAGATGGAGACACCGGCCGTATTGGCACGCGCCGTACGACCGGAGCGATGGACGTAAAAATCGGCCGAGCGGGGCACGTTGTAGTGGATGACGGCATCGACACCGGGGATGTCGAGACCACGGGCGGCGACGTCGGTGGCCACCAGAATGGACCCGCGGGCATGGGTCGAGCCCTTGAAGCGCTCGAGGGCGCGCAGACGGGCCTGCTGGGCCATGGTGGAGTGCAGAGCGACGGCGGGCAGCTCGAGTTTTTGGAGGAGGGGCGTCACGCGGCGGACGGCGTCGATGGAGTTGGTGAAGATGATGGTGCGCTTCCTGCCGAGGAGCAGGAGGAGGGCGTACAGAAACAGGTCCTTCTCCATGGCGTCGCACTGCAGCAGGCGTTCTCGGAGCTTGCCGGCCATTTGCGACACCGGGTTGACGTCGATGAACTTGGGCACGTCTTCGCGGAAGTGGAGCTGTTTCAGCAGATGCTCCATAGACTGGCTCTCGTCCATGAGGTCGAAGCGGCTCTTGCCGGCCAGCTTCTGCTGGAGGCCCTTGTTGAAGGTGGCAGAGAAGACGAGCGTCTGTCGTGGCCGCCTCTTGGAGCCAGCACCCTCTTCGTCGTCACTCTCCTCCTCGTCCTCGTAGCCGTGCTGGGTATCTCGCCGCTCGAGCGCTTCGACAATCTCCTTGGCCTCCTTAAAATGGCCGTCGGCGAGCAGTCGGTCCGCCTCGTCGATGACGAGGAACGAGATATTTTGGAACGCCTCCAGGAACTCGGGCCCCAGGTTCAGCACGTCCCACAGGCGACCGGGCGTGGCCACGACAATGTCAGCCCGCTCCAACTCGCGCTGCTGCTTCTGCACGGACATGCCGCCCGTGATAGGGCAGACGTACGGACTTGTGGGCAGGGCGGCGCACAGCTCCTTGATGTGCTTGTAGATCTGGTGCGCCAGTTCGCGCGTGGTGTCAGGATGAGGGCGAGAGGGGCCATCTTCTTTGTGCCGTCGCTGTCTGGCTTGGCCTTCTTGGTTTTGGCCGCATTGCGGCTGTTGTTGCGGGAAACCCAGCGCTGGACAATGGGAATCGAGAAGGCGAGTGTTTTTCCGGAACCAGTGGAGGCTTTGCCAATGACGTCGTGGCCGGCCAGGATCTCGGGGATGGCCTCGGATTGGATGTCGGTCGGTGTGGTGAACTTGAGCCGTGCCAGACAGGATAGAATGGGCGGTGATAGGTTGAGAGGCACCCAAGCAGCCACATCAGCGTCGTCTTCCAGCGCGTCCATGTCCATATCGGCCAAGGAAGCGAATCCACCGCCTTTGCTGAGCTCGTCCGCCGGCTCCGCTGCTGCTGCTGCTGCTGTCGCCTTGTCTTTCTTGGCCTTTTCTTGCTGCTCCTTCTTCTTGGGCTTCTTGTCCTTTGCTGCCTCGGCCTTGGCGTCTGTCTTTCCGTCGCCTTTTGTTGTTGTATCGCCATTTTTGGTCTTGTGTTTTGAGTCCTTGCCGTCTGTCTTCTTCTTGTCTTTTGTCTTCTTGTCTTGTGACTTGTCCTCGGACTGTGTCTTGTCGTCGTTCTCGTCGTTCTCGTCGTTCTCGTCGTTGTCGTCGCCGCTTCCAAAGCCCGCAAACTCGTCTTCATAAACCGGGTTCGGCTCCTTGACATCTTCGCCGTCCTTGTCGGTGTCGTCCGGATTGGTCGACACAAATTGGATCGAATTGCCGCTGCGCACAATATCGAAGCCCGTCAGCTCTTCGATGCCCATGAAGCCGTCAAAGCCAAAGCCCTCCGAGCCATCGGCAGCTGGCGCCTGCAGGGGCTTCCAAGACTGGTCGTTGATCGCCACGGCCCGCCGTTGCGCCGGCGGCTTTGAGGCGGCAGAAGCGGCAGCAGCATGCCTGTTCTTGTTGTTGACTTTGGCGCCGCCATTGCCCTTGCGGCGCTTCTTCGCGTCGGCGCCCTGGCTGCCCGCCTGGTTCCCGTTGTTCTTGCGCTTGTTTTGCATCGCGAAGGCTGGTGGGAGGGAGGTGTTCGGAGAGTTGTTGAGACACGCTGCTGTGGCTTGCAGCAAGTAGGTGGTCGTAGGGCGGAAGAAAAGATGACTTTAAAAGTCACGATCGTTTTTTCTGCCAAATTATTTTCTGCCCGCCCAAAAAATGTCTTATCGCTTATCGCTATCAATTCACCTATACACACCGTGCTGTGCCCTGTGGAAGTGGAGGGGGTTTTGGCTCTAATTGGCAGTGCAAATAGTGCTGCTTATCGGCCTATGCTTTCCAATATCGTAGCATCCAACAGCCTGAACAACACTTAGTTTCACCCTAGACACCCAACACAGTGTCGAGCTGAGCAATAATCAGATGAAACTCTCAAAATAATGCACCCTGGCCAGCAGCAATATTCTCAAATTTATTGTATGAATCTCAGTGCTGTTGTGCCGAGCTTCATCTCAACATTGTCGTCAGTGTCACGTGCAGCAGTGCCGTGAAAAAAACCACGCCTAATTTTCCTCGCGCCAAAACCCAACGTCATTGCACATCAACGGCAGTGTTTCCTCCACCACACCGGCTCATACCTACCCCGGACACCGACATCATGGGAAAATCGTCCAAGGACAAGCGCGATGCGTACTACCGGCTGGCCAAGGAGCAGGGCTGGCGTGCGCGGAGTGCCTTTAAGCTGCTGCAGCTGGACGAAGGTGAGTACCCTTCCCCCCCACCACGGATGATGAAACAGGACCCTGCTGACTTTGGCAGAATTCGACCTCTTCTCCGATGTGACTCGTGTGGTGGACTTGTGTGCCGCACCGGGCAGTTGGTCCCAAGTCTTGTCACGGGTGCTGATCAAGGGCGAGTCGTTTGGACGGACGGCATGGCAGAATCAGGAGGCGCTCGTCCGGCAGCAGATGCTGGGCGTTGCGGGGCAGGACAAGGGCAAGGGCGAGGCCGCTGGGACAAAGGCGCCAGAGTTGGCGTCGGCGTCGACGTCGGCGTCACCCCGTGCGGATGTCAAGATTGTCGCCATTGACCTGCAGCCCATCTCGCCCCTCCCCGGCATCGTCACACTCCGCGCCGACATTACACACCCCGCCACGGTCCCGCTCCTCCTCAACGCTCTGGACCCGGAGTCGGCCCCCTCGGACACGAATGCCAGCAACCCGGTCGACCTGGTGCTGAGTGACGGCGCCCCCGACGTCACCGGCCTGCACGACCTGGACATGTACGTACAGTCGCAGCTGCTGTTTGCCGCCCTCAATCTGGCGCTGTGCGTGCTCAAGCCCGGCGGCAAGTTTGTGGCCAAGATTTTCCGGGGACGCAACGTGGACCTGCTGTTTGCGCAGCTCAAGCTCTTTTTTACGCGCGTTGTGGTGGCCAAGCCTCGGTCGTCGCGGGCGAGCAGCGTGGAGGCCTTTATTGTCTGCCTCGATTTCCGGCCACCAGCGGCCTTCCAGGCCAGTCTGGCGCGCCCGCTGGGTGTGGGGGCCTTGTGCCGGGTCTACCGGCCGACGGCGTGGACACGGCGGAATCGTCTGCTTCGAGAGACGCAGCAGCCGCGGGAAACATTGTCGAGGTGACGTTGGAGGACCTGCGCCCCGCTTCCCCTGGTGAACGGAGGGAAGCCAAAGCCGCGCCGTCTCTAGGCTCCCGCTGGATTGCACCGTTTGTGGCCTGCGGCGACCTGTCTGCCTTTGACTCCGATGCGTCCTACAAGCTGCCGGACGACTACGTTTCGCTGGACCCCGTGCAGCCACCGACGGCACCGCCGTACAAGCGTGCTCTTGAGATGCGCAAAGCCGCCGGTGGTGCCTACGGCAAGACGACGGTGTAAGCGCATGCAAGCATAAGAGAACAAGATGTGGAAAAAAAAAAAGACATTAAATCTAGTACGCACATGTGCTGTCGTTGCTATGTTCTTGTTGCTATGTACACAACACCATCTAGTCCGTCTTTTCTGCTGCCGCCACCGCCACCTCCTGTTCCGCCGTCTTTGCCGCCAGCGCTGCATTCCGTGCCGCGTACTGCCGGGCGCCGTTTGCGGGGCCGGGCATTTCGACCAACAGCATGCCGCTCCCTGGCACCTCAGGCTGCGCCCGGTACCGCGCCACCTCTTCTGCGCCCAGCGCGCCCATGTACATGCGCGCCGCCGACCCGGTGCTGGCCACCAGCCACAGACTCCGCAGGTCCTGCCACCCGTCTGTGGGGGGGATGCTGTTGCGTTCGCCGTCGGGCCCACTGCCCTGGCACAGCTCGCGCAGACAGCGCATCATCCAGGCGCCCAGGCCGCGGCGCTGATAGGCCGGCAGGATGTAGACGTCGGTCAGATACGCAAAGGTGACGCGGTCGGTGACGAGGCGGGCGGCGCCGATCATGGCCTGGGGCGGGCCGTCTGGGGCGTCAGTAGTGTACACACCCAAGCACACGCTGTTGTTGACGACGGTGACGAGCTGGGGCCGCGACAGCGGCTTGCACCACCAGAGCAGGTCCGAGGACATGGCATCGTGGAGGGCGTCGAGGTCAATGAGGGCCGGGTCGGACGAGCAGATAAAGTGCTCTTGCGGAGACGCGGTGGCCGTGTCGTCGGCAGTTGCCGGCGCGGCGACGGCGACGGCGGTCCGCCATGTCAACGACGGGGTTTCTGCGAGCGTGGCCATGTAGTTGTTGAGTGGAGATTATTTGAAGAACTGGTTGAGCAGTTGAGAAAAAGAGAAGCGAGGTGGAAAGCTGCCTGCTGTTTTGCGACCTGACTGAGATGTAATGAACTGAATTGAAATGAAGCCGAATAAGTAGCTTACTGGAGCTTTTTTTTTGACTCAAAGAATGAGGTATTGTTGACTCAATTGGATCTGGCGGCGGTGTTGTGGCTCCCTTCAAGCCTTGAAGCTCTGAAGACAGCGTCTTCCACTGGCAGACAAACTGAATGACTCCTGTTCGACGGTATGTTCCCACAAAAGCTGCCAAGTCTTTTACAAGCGGCATTTCATCGGTTGCTCCTGCCTAGTATGGCAATTATGCCAAATTCAGTAGTCCGGCACATTCGATGACTTTGGTGCAAGGGCGACCGTTGCTCTTCAGATCGCTCCTTCTGTCGATGAAAGGGCGCGGAGACAGACCGTGTAGCAGCTGGCAGGGGCGACGCACGCCAATCCCCGAATATCCCAAAACGGCAAGTGGCCAGTTGAGTCATGCGGACAACATCGACTAGCCTTTTATTGCATCTGCCATTTGCTGCATCACCAAATGCAACGATAAGGCTCACTAAACTTGCGACTGGCGCGTCTCGAAACTGGCTTTTGCTCTTTTTGATCACATCTCTCACGACCGAGGCCAATCGCCGCCGCCAAACTCAGAGAAACACTGGTGAAAGACACCCAGATCAAACTCCGACCGACACTGCATGGATTTCGAGCGACGAAGGTCTTAAGCATCTTTGTCCATTGGCGGCGGCGACAACACCACAACATCATAGGCGCATGTGTGATGTGCCTGGCAGTTTGTGCAAACTCTGGCGAATGCTTGGTGACGCCGCGCCGGCGCTGCTGATCTTGGACGACAAGCTCCAGCGCGGCCTGCCACGGAGTCTCCCAACTCAAGTCGCCGCGAACGGAAGGGTACTGGCTGTCGTTGTTGGTTATGAGAGCGGCCATGAAGAACTAGAGGGCGACACGGGCCAGCAAGCCGTCTGTAAACATGGCCTACAATGCCAGCTGCGTGCACGACTCGTTATACACAGCGTGCTTCCAGAGCCGGTCTTGTGGCCAACTACATCGGCTGTGGTCGGCTTCTCACTTCCATTCCAAGTGCTGTTTATCGACACTCCACCGCCCCTCCAGCTCTTGTCGACCACGGCCGTCAAAACTCCCTCGAATACAGCCGCTCCTCTGCCGAAGAGAATTGCGACTCAGTGGCAGAGTCAATTCAAGGACAAGATTGGTTATTACGTTGTAAAAAATGTCTATTTGTTTCTATATATACACTTGCATTCAAGACGCGGCCTTCTTTCCCTGTCCACCCTTAACTTCCAAGCTCCTCCCTTGTCGACCACCCCGTTGCCTTCCTTCTCTGCTCAACCAATAAAGGTAGGCCCAATCTTGCCGCCCAGCAGCGCCTTGAGGGCATCCAGCAAAAACGCCGGCAGAATCTTTATGGTGGCAATGTCCGAGAGCGACGACAGCTTCGTCTTGGTAGAGCACGAGCTGGCCGCGGCCTTGCCGTCCATGCGGTCCATTAGCCAGGCAATGGCCATGGGCGCGCCAAGGCCGGCGAGCGAGCCATGCTCCGACGCCAGGTCGCGCGTGTAGGTGACGTGGCTGCCGGCGCGGCAGTAGGCCTTGACCAGGTTGTCGGTGTCGGCAATGGGGCTGATCTCGTCAAAGACGGACTTGTAGACGTAGAGGGGGATGCTGGCGGGCGGGGCGGGCGCGTATGCCAACGAGTTGGCCTGCAAAACCGACTGAATGGCCGGCTCGGTCCACAGGCTCTGGTTGTCAACCATGCCCTTGATGTCGGCATCCAGCAGGAAATCCAGAATGTCGGGCACAAAGCACTGCTTGGTGACCTGCGCAAACTTGGCCTTGTACGCGGGCAGAACGTGCTCGTCGATGGCGGCGGCCACGACCGGGTACTGCGAGGCCAGGCCCATCATACCGGCCGGGATGATACCGGCAAAGGGTGTGTTGTTGATGGTGTTGATGACGTTGTTGATGTTGGGCACGGTGCCGCCAATGGCCGCGCCGACAAGGTTGTCCGTCAGCTCGGGGGCATACGTCGGCTGCAGGACCGCCGCCCAGGCCGACGCCAGCGAGCCGCCCGAGTAGCCCCACATGGTGACCTTGGCGTCGCGCTGGATGCCGGTGAAGCTCGTGGAGGCCAGGGCCGCCTTGATGCCGTCCAGTGTGGCCTGGCCGGCCAGACGGTTGGCCAGGTAGGCGCCCGTGGGGCCCTCGTGGTCGGGCAGGACCACGACCCAGCCCTGGTACAGAGCCGCCTCGATCAGCAGCAGCTCCACCTCCGTGACGATCGTGCCCAGCGGACCGCCCGTGGCCGCCAGCAGCTGCAGGGCATAGGACGGCCCACAGTTGATGGACGCGGCGTCCTCGGCCACCTGGTACGACAGGACCTTGTTGAAGTCGGCATTGTTGGGAACCAGGACCGTGAGAACAGTCTGGGTGGCGTTGCCGACATTGTCCGTCGTGCGGTAGCGGATCTGCCAGCTGCCGGCGATGTGGACAGGGTCGACACCGAACGCGGCAATGGCCGCAGGCGGGGCACGGTGGTCGATAATAGCACCGGGTGCGTAGCTGGCAATGTTGTCCGGGACAGAATAGAAGGAGTCCTCGCTGGGCAGAGGCGGCGAGTTGCGCTTGTGCTCAATGGCAAGCGCAGCAGGCGCGGGAACTGCCAAGGCGACGGTCGCAAAGGCGGAAACAACAAGAGCTCGAAGCTTCATGATGATGTGGATAGGTGCAAATGATAGGAGCAAGTGACGGTAAGTGCACCAGGTGTGCGACGGAAGAAGAGCCCTAATAGCAAGAAGGAGTGCTTCTTGGTGTCTCTGGAATTCTTGTCAAGAGACAAAAGAGAGCCAAGGAAAAACTACGAGTGAGGGTGAATGAAGGCCGAGACACAAACAAGGACAGACAAAACCGCTCCGGGGGAGATCGCGATCTTTATATATTCGTGATCGACTCGGATTGGCTCTACATGTTCCGAGAAAGTGTGCCGGCGGATCTATAGATATTAGGGTAGCAAGAACACCAAGATCGGAGTCTGGGGAGTGAGGACAACGACAAATGGGGGATAGTCAGAGGAGAGAGGAGGGATTGTAAGGCCTTTGTCATCGTCGAGTATAAACAGATCCCCTATTCCGTAACATCGACTGACATCAACAGTCTCCAGCAAGACGATGCCTAATAGAAGCATAGCTAGCATTGCCAGTTTCCTTTTCGGATTTCCTTTTTGGACTTTCTTTGTATTTCCTCTTTAGATTTCCTTTTTGGATAGCATCTTGCGAGCTTGCGAGCTGTGAAGACTCTAACGAGTTTTGGAAGGTGCGTGTCTCTCCTCAGCTGTCTTTTGTACGTGGTGAAGGGTCCCGTGGCGGTGGAAAGGAGCTGGAAATGAGATGAGTATGGGGTACCTGACTTTGCGAGTCATGTTGCAATCTGCCGTCTTCTGCATCAATTGGAATGATGTACACCTCGGTAGCTGCACTGGGCCTTTGTATCCATCTACTGAGCCTTTTTTAGTTTAATGAGACGAAAGAGAGTCAGAAACAAGACGGGATAAGGTGAAGGGCGAACATTGGCTTTGCTTTTTTTGGTGAATGTGGTGAGTTCAGGGCGCTTTGGGGGAGTGGGCATAGGCGCCGATTGGCTTTGCCTTAGCCCTGTACTCCGTAGGGAGGTCGAAAAACAAAATAAAAATACAAGCGTCAACAGAAGCAAGAGGGCCAAGAGGGGGGACACCCGCCAGGGAAGCTCAGCGCTTGCTTGGTTGCTTCTCCGCGCGAGTAAACAACTGAATACGCGTATAAAGCCACGTTCTTTTAGCTTTTTGTCTGGAGACAGCTTTACCAAAAAGACCAAAGAAAAAGGACCGCCAATTTCAGGAATGCATGCAAGACCAACGGGATTCTCCGTGACTGTTGGCATTCTGCAGGTTCCACAAGTTCGTACTGTACTCGTGCTGACCGGTCTCACCTGGAAATATCTTCCACACTGGCTCACGGAAGGTCAGGCGATAGCCCTCGGCCAAGTGTCACAAGTACATTGTCAAAGAAGAGCAGGCACTGGTACTGTCGGTATGATGGCACCGTTGGTGGTGGTGGCGATGGCATACACTCTGGCTTAGTTAGAAGTGGTGTGGCTGGGAGGAGTGGTCGGTGGCTGAATGACACCGAGGACTTCTGATCAGGACCCACACCAGTCAACGCATCGCCAGCCCATTCATAGCCGGGAAGTCGTACAGGATCACGGTACAATTGAATACGAATATAAGAGAGTCAAATCCACACGCACTATAATTCGAGGCTTGCCGGATCCTCTGGAATGTATTCAGAATGTGGCTTTTGTCTCCTAGTTTTTGTGATACAATTGCAAACAGGGATCCGTTGTGAAACCCTTTTATCAGATAGCAATTCACTTCTTGCCCAGGGCATGGGCAATCAGCTTCTTGTAGCCCTCGACGGCCGCCTCCAGGTCGCCAACCTTGAGATGCTCGTGGTCCGAGTGTGTGACGAGAAAGTCGCCCGGACCATACAGATACCGTTTGTGGTGACCAAGGAGTCCCGGGATGTCTGTGCCGTAGTTGAGGACAATCGTCTCAAAGCCGTCAACATCGTAGTCGAGAGCAACAGGGCCAATGCCATAGGGAAAATCAAGGGTCAGAGACGGCTCCACCGCCAGGACAGCGTCTCTGATTTGCTTTTCAATCGATGCAGGCGTGCCGCCGGCGACGCGGACATGGACCGTGGCCGTGGCCGTCTCCGGGATGACGTTGGCCGCGACACCGCCGTGGATGAGGCCAATGTTGAGTGTGGTGTTGCCAAATGCCTCGCTGCTGGGCAGGTCGACGGCCAGCAATGCATTGAGACCGCGTACCAGCCGGTCGATGGCATTGTCGCCGAGCTCCGGGTAGCCTGAGTGGCCGGCTTTGCCGTGAGCGGCAATAGAAAATCCAAGCCCCCCCTTGTGGCCACGACCGAGCTTGAGTTGCGTCGGCTCGCCAAAGATGACAGACTCCCAGGCCAGGCCCAGGTTATTGGCTGCCCGGATGCCGTCGCCGCCCTTTTCCTCGCCGACGTCGACAAGAATAGCCACGTCACCTTCGGCAATGGACTTGGCGTCGAGCAGATGCTCCACGGCCAGGATCAAAGCGGCCACACTGCCTTTGGCGTCGACTGTGCCCCGACCCCAGATTGTGTCCGACGACGAGAGAGGCGAGTCTGGCGAAAGAAGCGTGCCATCCTCGGCCTTGCGTTCGTACGGCCAGAACGGCGGGACCGTGTCAATGTGCGACGTGACGAGCACGCGTGTTTGCCGGGTCTTGCCGACATACGCCCACAAATTGTCCCGGCTGGGCGCGGCATACTGTGTCTCGACAGTGAAACCGCGTCCCCGGAGGTAGTCGGCCAAAAAGGCGGTGGCGTTGGCTTCGGAGCCGGTGATGGACGGAATCTCCACAAGGGACTTGTGGAGGTGGACCAGGTCGGCCGTGGAGAGACCAGAGTCTGTGGAGGCGAAGGAGGAGTCTGATGACGCGAGCGAGGTGGGGGTGGAGATGACCTGCTGCTTTTGCTGGTGGTGCTCGAGCAACGCCGGCGGTCGGAACGCCACAGCAGAGCTGAGCAGGCCCAGAAGAAGTGGATTTGTCATGAACTTCATGGTGGGTGATCAGTTGGAGACAGGAAGAAGGAGAGAAAAATGGGGAAAAAGGGGGGGGGGGGAGGGAATTGGCGGCCAGAAACGATGATAAACGTATGAGAGCAAAGGGAGTGATAGCTACGGGAGGCGACTGAACAACAAGGTGCGACGTTCAGCTCGTCTAAATAGGGTGCGGTTCCGGCGTTGTGGATGCACCGACGAACGATTTTCAGGTGAAGCTAGACCAGATTCCTCCGAGAAAACGTAAAGAAAATCAACAATTGTACGGAGTACGCCATGTTGAGCCTCCCCGGAAAAAGCACATCAACACTTGCAGAGCACATCATTGTCTTTTATCGGCCAACGATTGGAGGCAATGGAGGCGATGGAGCCGATGCTCTTCTGTTCGTCTCATTTTCCCTGCCAAGCCTATCGCACCATATCGCGCGCCAAGTGCATCACAAAAAGGTGTCAGACGCCGCCCCCACGATGAAATACCACTTACAGCAAAGATCCCCATTTTTGTCCAATCAGATGTCACAGAACTCTTGCACCCACTTACAGGTATCAACACACACACACACACACAAGCAACATGGAGTAACGGGGCTGGAGGGAGCCATGTGCCAAGAGGAGACGAGAGACGATGCACAGGGGGAGAACAATCTCACGAGATAACGGCGTTCTCCGTGGAAGCTCTATTATGTGCAACAGATTGACCGTGTCGTCTGAAGAGAAAATAAATACCCGTGATGTTCGAGACATGTTCGAGATATTTCCGTGGCATTTCCTCGTGAAATCCCCAGGTTTTATGTTGAACTCGTTCTTCCACTATATCTTTTCACGATCACTAGAGCCCTTCTTATACACAGTCATACGTACATACACCCACCATGACGACCTCCGAAGTTCACTCGGACAGTCCTTCCGAGGAGCGGCCCCCCGTCGTCGACGAGAAGAATGCCGGCTCGTCCTCGACTGGTGCTGTCGGTGTCGATGTCGATGTCGAGACGGCCACGGCCACGGCCCAGCCAGTCTCCGGCACGGGCTACCATGTCGTCTCCCGCTCTGCCAAGAATGAAGACGGCGACGTCTCTGCTGGCCAGATTGGCGGGATTGCCATTTCCGGCTACGATGCCGCCATGATGAGCGCCCGTGCCAGCTTGAGCGCCGACGAGGAAAAGAAACTGCTGCGCCAAATCGACTGGCGTCTGCTGCCTCTGCTGTCCATCATCTACATGGTCAAGACCATTGACGCGGCCAACGTGTCAAATGCGCGCATCATGGACAAGGGCACGCCACACAACATCATGACCGAGCTCAAGATGACGTCCAACATGTACAATCTGGTGACAACAGCCTACTACATCCCCTACATCCTGGCCGAGACGCCGTCCAACCTTTTGATCAAGAAATTCAAGCCGTCGGTCTGGCAGGCGCGCATCATGGTTTCGTGGGGCATTGTGCTTTGTGCCCACGCGGCCGTCACCAACGCCGGCGGACTCTACACGGTCCGCGCTCTCCTCGGTCTGTTCGAGGCCGGCTTGTGGCCCGGCCAGCTTCTGCAGCTCTGCTACTGGTACCGCCCAGACGAGCTGGCGCCCCGAATTGTGGTTGTGACCGTCCTGGGCAATTTCAGTTCGGTTGTCAGCGGTCTGCTGGCCTTTGCATTCAACGGAGTCACGGCCCGTGGACTGTCCGGGTGGAAGTGGTACGTTTTGCCATGCCGCATTCAAAAACGCGTCAAAAATGCGTCAAAACCGTTATCTTTGCTATGCTATCTTATGCATGCAAATGCAGCCGATCTCGACTAACACCGCTGCAGGCTTATCTTGACCGAGGGTCTCTTTACTATCTTGCTTGGCATTTTCACCTATTTCTTTTTGCCCGATTGTGAGTTGCCCCTTTCTCGAGAATTGTGACACAGAACTGGTTCCGGAGCTTGTTGCTAATCTGTCAACACGCATCGGTAGTCCCCGCCAACGCCAGTTGGCTGTCCGACCGCGAAAAGGCGTTTGTGCAGGCCCGCCTGCCCATCAATGCACCCCGCGACCAGGAGGAGAACTTCAGCTGGCGCCAGTTTATCAGCACGCTCAAGGATGTCCGGCTTTGGCTGTTCCTGGGTTGCTGGGCCTTTTACACCGTGGGCACGACCGGTCTGACATTCTACCAGCCCACCGTCATTGCCGGACTCGGGTTCACATCCATTGGCCGTGCCCAGCTCCTCAACATCCCGCCGGCCATCTTCTCCTGTTTCCTGACCATTTCGTTTGGTATTTTTGCCGATACGGGCTACCTCCCGCAGCCGTCCATCCCCTTGTTTTTCATGGTCGTCGTGCTCGCCTGCTATGTCGTCGAGTACACCTATCCCAACATCGGCGGCGTCTACGCGGCGACGGTCATTGCCGGCGGCTTCTCGACGGCCTGGTACACCATGATGTGGCCCTGGCGCGTGCAGACGACACAGGGCGCGACGGGCTCGGCGTTGGCCATTGCCTTTGCCAACAGCTACGGCCAGATTGGCGGTGCGGTCGGCTCGCAGCTCTTCAACTCGCGGTACGCACCCCACTACACGACGTCCTTTGGCATCGCCATGGGCTTCATTGGCATGGCCATTGTCATGAACCTGATCACCTGGTCCTTTACCTGGCGCGTCGACACCGAGACACGCCGCATCAAGCGTGCCCGCAAGGCCGCCCTCAAGCGCAACGAGGCCATTCTGGATGATGTGCGGATTTAGATTGAGAAGAGAAGTACGTCGAGGAATGGACAAGGTGCTGTTGTACAGTGTGCTATCACGATGACGATGCTTTGGTTGGTGGGAGGCGCACGAGTCGATAGGAAGCAATCGTGGCTGGAGGTGATCTATGTTAGAATACAACGTGGCTCCGAGTACGCCAAAGTTGAATTCTTTTGTCGACTTTTTCAGGATACCGTTCCTAAAAGCGATAGAGACATAACGAGAGAGGCATACATTTAACTTTTGCTCAATACTGCAGTAGTAATTTCGTCAAGCTGGCTTCCATCGCATTGTCACTCTGTTCTATCACGGCATTGTCGGTCATATGTTTTATGTTTATATTGCATCCATTTGTATAAAGTACTGTCTTGCATAAAGGCTTCTTTCCTTCCCTCCCCTACTCAGTGTCGTCCGGGTGGAAAACGAGCGCCCGCACTTCGATGCTCTGCCGTGACGGTGCATCCGACCCCGCGCCAAACGCCGGGTCTTCAAACGCCGTGTGCGGCACCCGGCGCGCCCGCCCATCCGTTTTGCTGTCGAAGCACTTGATCAGCAGCACCTCCTGCGGCGTCAGCCCGCTCTTATAGTACCACTTGTGCGCGCTGTTGTAGCGCACCTGGTACGTCTCGCCGTCGCGGTTGGGCAGCACCAGACCCGTGGGCACCAGCTCGTCGTCACGCACCGTACCGGCCTCGGCCACAGCCAGCGGGTCCCGCAGAATCGGGTTCTCAATCGGCCGCCACACGTTGATGATTTGCACACGGCCCTTGAGGAGAACCTCGGCGTCTTCGGCCGGCAGGTGGTGCGGCACCCGCGACAAGGCCGCCGTGTAGGACTGGTCAATGTGGACACGCTGCACGGGGCCCCGACGGGCGCGGTCCAGGTTGCGGTTGCCGTCCTCCTCGGGCGGGTCGCGGCGGATGGTGTGGTCAAAGATAAAGACACGCGTGGCGCCCGTCACGTCTTTGAGGAGCTGTTCCGTCTCGGGGTAGTACGAGGCCCGAATTTGGGCATCGTCGCGGAACTCCGTCTCCGTGGCCGGGCGGGCGACAAACTGGAAGCCGTTGCCGTCCAGCGTGTACTTGGCCTCGTCCCCCGAGACGTCGTGGATGGTGACCGCGTGGGGCTCCGTCTCACGGTGGTACGTCTCGGGGCGGTCGTAGTAGGTCTTGTGCGGCGGTGAGCCGTCCGCGTTGGGCTTGTAGTAGTTGAGCGTGGTCTGGACGTTGCGTTTGGTTGAGTGGGCAGAGGGAAGAGAGGTGACGTGCGGCCCGGCAAGAGCGGGCGATGGAAGAACTGCGGCAGCCATGATTTGTGGTATCTTGTGGTGATTTGTGGTATTGTGAGAGATGTATGATAGCGTGTAGTTGTCAAGTATGGTGAATCTGACGAGAGCTGGTAGAGACAAAAGTTATGAAACGAACAAAGACGGAATACGATGAGAGTTGCGAGCATAGATATACTTTTCCGGTCGGCTACTGCTCTCTTCCCCGCCACAACATCGACGATGCAATGATGGTTCTTCCAATGTCATCGCGTGGCCCGCCATTACACAACGCGAGCACGTCATCTCGACCAACCACACGCGAACCAAACAAGATGTCACAAGCCGGTGACAAATGCACAAATGCACCCAGACTGACAAATGCACTCACACATATACGCCCTTTCTCATGCTTTAGCAGATTGCGACAGGTTGGTGCAACAAACACAACCTTCCTGTCGTAATCTGTCCGTACAAGGCGACAGTGTCGTTGTCATTCTTCAAGCCCGTCATCTGACGGGCAGGTGTCTGACATTTCCACGCGTATTTAGCTCAAGCGGAGATCCGTATCCACTTTCGTCCGTGCCACTGGTGATGGAAAGACTGATGAAAATGAAGTGATGATAAATCTGACTTGATATTGCCTATCCATGCAGAACATTGTATGTTCAACTACGGGTCTCAAAGTCTCAAAGTCTTGAAGAAGCAAAACTCACCGGCCCAGCTCCGTCTTGGGCACCTTCACCAGTCGCGTAATGGCTGTCCGTCGTCCAGCTCGTCCGCCTCTTCCTCGATAGCGTATCCACCCCACGCCGGCAGCAGAACGGCCCAAATCCACCAGAAGAGCACGGCCGATGCCAGAATGGACACGCCGACAATGGCGTAGGTGGCGTAGAACAGACTACCAGGCGGAGGCGGTGTCTTTGGTGGAAAAAAGGGGGCGGCGAGGAGAGAAAGACTGAGTGCAATCTTGAGCAAAACGGCAGGAATCCAGACGCGGAACGGGCGCTTCAGGTCGGGGCGCGTGTAGCGCAGATACAGGAGTCCGCCGGCGATGGCCACGGACACGATCTGGCCGGGGTAGCCCTCCACCTCCAAGATGAACGAATAGACCTCGGCGGACGGTGGCAGAACAATGACCAAAAACGAGGGGATGTAGTGCACGACAAAGCCACCAAGGGGTGCGCCAAAGGGCTTGTTCGAGGCCAGCAGCTTCGAGTACGGCAAGAGCCCCTGACGGGCAATCTCCTGCTTGACGCGGGCCATGGTGAAGGCGACAACCATGACGTTGCCGGCAGCCGAAAGCGCAATCGCCAGAGACAACACCACGCCGCCGATGCGTCGTCCAAAAATCGTTTCGAAAAAGAGAGCGCCCACCAGCTCGCCACTGCCCACGATCGTCTCCAGCGGGACCACGAGGAAGTAGGCCACGTTGATCAACAGGTACAGCACGCACGATGTGACCAGCGCCGACGCTGTAACCGACTTGAGTGTGCGCACAGGGTCTTGCACCTCATTGAGCACGTTGTTGGCGTTCTCGAGGCCTGTGTACGAGTAGAACACCTTGAAGAGGGCCGTCGAGATGGCGCCCCAGTTCCAGTTGGAGCCAGCCCAGAGACCTGGAAGCGCTGCTGCTGTGGCTGTAGCTGTGGCTGTTGCTGTCGGTGCTGTCTCGTGGCCGTTTGGTCGAAACACGACGACAAACAGGCCCGACAGAATCATAAACACGACCAGCCCGACTTTCAGCCAGCCCAGCACGTTTTGAATCCGTACACCCGCCGCCCGAAAACAACTGTGGACAATGGTCACTGTTGTCAGCAGGCCGACGGCCAGCCCCTTTCGTAGAAACTCGCTGGGTGCCTCGATGCCGGCGGCAAACAACACGTATTGCGAGAACACGACACAGTTGGACGCCGTGAACCCGAGAAAGACGACAACGAACGCAATCAAGACCGACGCCAGAAACCGTGGATGGCGGTACGTAAACTCGAGGTAGACCTTCTCGCCACCGGATCGTGGTAGCATGCAGCCGTATTCGAGAGCGATGCCCAGGCCGCAGGCTGCAACCCCTGCACCAGCGACCCACAGCAAGAGTGCCAGCCCGGGACTACCAACGCCTCGCAAAATGGCACCCGGTGTGGCAAAGATGCCGCTACCAATTACGCGGGATATGACCAGGATGTAGGCGCTCTGCCAGCTCAGGGTGCGGCCCAGGGTCGACGTCTCGGGCAGGACATCGTCGTCAAAGGTACGGTATGGTCGGACAGAGCGGAGGGAGGCAGTCGTCGAGGAAGAGGCAGTTGAGGAGGATGCAAGAGCAGCCTCGAGGGCGGGAATTTCGGCAGACTTTCGGGGCTCGGCAACGACTTGCGGGCTCGGTGCCGCCAGCAGTGGGTAGACCTCAGTGTCATCAATGTCGTCGTGTTCGTCGTCGGCCATGGTGGTGAGGACTTGTGGATGAGGACTCTTGGATCGGAAATCAAGAGAGAAGGGGAAAGCTGTGCTATGATATATAAGCAGGATGAAATATGACAAGGGACACGTCAAGGTCGTACATACCAGCTTTCTAGCAAACACCTCAGTCTTTTATCTGGACGTGTTTATCATGAGTGTTCCACCGCAGGATACAGACGCTGAGACAGTCATAACTCTCTCTACCCTATCCCTTTCTCTCTCTTTTTGGTTTGTGATCCTATTTGACGGAAAGCCGGAAAGGTTCATCCACAAACGGAAGGTCCTACATGTTTCGGCTGCCTTGTGGTTTCACACGTCATTTTCAGGTCTGTGTCTTTCGATGCTGGTCCGTTGTGCTGCACATACTCTGTACTTTGTTTTCATTTGCTGGCACGTATTCCCAAAAAAGCTGACAAAAGGGGGTTGCGAAAGGGTCAAATGGTCTCGCACGCCATCGTGCGCAGCGCTGACGAAAATGGTCAGAACGCGGGATTAGGGTGCCTCCATAGGCTACGATTACAAAACGGCCAAATCGGCCGAGGCACAGCCTTCATACATATACAACCCTCGAGATTCCCCCAATTTATGATACGGCCTCCAAAAACAAGATGAGATCGATGCAGATGTTGCGCTACCTTGCGCCACCACCCGCATACATGGCGAATCGCATAATCTGAAGGTGAGGCCGGGTTAACTTGGACACGGCGTACGTAAAAAATGACCGGAAGGCTCTAAGACAGAGGAAGAGCGCCAATCGGGGCCAATTACAGGAGTGGAGGACATAAACTCCGCTAGCTTCGGGGTTAAGCGCTCGGCCCCATGTAATGCGGGCCGCTCCCGGCTTGTTTTCTTAAATGCGTACGATGTACTAAGAGACAAAACAGGAAGGAGCATCTACCTCACCTTTAATGTTCATTGAGAAAGTGCTGTCTTTCTTCTTCAACTCTCGCCAAAACTGTGGTTTACTTATTTTCTCTGAATGCATTTTGCAACGGAAAAAAAAAGGAGACAGGTGAAGACAGCCGGAAAGAAGGGAAGATATGCAAATAGAGCCAGAAATAGAAGCGAGAAAAGAAACGAAAAAAAAGAGAAAAAAGTGGGAGAAGAGTAAATTACAGAGACAAAAAGAAGAAGCAAGCCAATGGAAGATACTGTCTGTATACCAAATGCCAATGCCAAAATAAAAAATATAGGACAGTATCTGTATACTGATTGCAGGAGAAAGCTTCATGTTAACAACAGTCAATTACCCCGACTCTCGAGTGATGACACACAGAAATGTAGCCTCGTGAGTCAGCAAGTATCTCTCGTTTAGCCCTAGAATATATCAGCCTAGAAGGCCGCTAGAAGATATTTGTCGTATCTTCCATGTGGCGCGTTGAACATGGCACGATGAATAAAAAAAATTGTGAACTTTGGCGTATACTACTGCAATGAAATTGGCTAAGCTTGCTCTCAAAACTGCTTGCCCTTTTTTGTTCCAGATCTTTATCCCGAAAAAAATGCGTACGTATGCATTTTTGAGTGGTACTCTTTGATGTGACGAGATGTTGGCGTCACCAACATTACAAGCACAACGCACAAGATATGGCCAAGATATGGCCAATACTGTCCACACTCATATTCTGGTGAGCCAACAGTACCAACAGCATCGTATGCCTGACTGATTTCACATACGTGGACAGTAATACTCAGTAGACTTGGCGGGGGCAACTGTATGGCCAGCTCGAGGCTGTAAAATGCAGGACTTGAAGCTTTTTGATTCGGAATAAGTAGCTCCCATCTCTTCCCCGTTCAGTATATTCTATATTATTTTTACTTCATCCTTTCTATATACGATTTACACTCTCTTCACAACACGCCTTTACAACATCACGAGAAAGGCAATCCGAACTCGCCACTACGCTGGACAGTTGAGTTGTGTACTGGCCACAAAGCCATAAATACAACACCCCCCCATTCCCTCCCCACTAGCCGCTCAAATGAATACCTGGCCCCGCCAAAGACCTGTATCAAACATGTCTTGTATCCAACAAGGATATTTCGAGCCTCCCTCCCCTCCACGATGCGGACCGAATATGTCTGGGGCGAGCTCTACACAATCGCAAAAGAGCTCGCTTCTTTGGAAAGCGCCATTTGCGGCGTTATCGTTGCCGCTGCCGGTGTCGAACGCCCAATTATTGACGAGCCCTGGATGGAAGAGGTTCGATACCTCTTCCGGCCAGCCCAAAGGCGTTTACGCTTTGCACAGCAGTCTTGCGTTGCCTATGCCGAGCTCTGCCAGCAAATTAACAAAGACAAGCAGAAGCGTCAAGATGGTTGGGCAGAGACGCGAGCCGCCGCCACAAAAGGTCTGGCCGCTCCTGTTGCTGATGGCCGTGCCACTGGTGTCGATGTGGAGGGTGGCGCGGACAATGGGTCCAATGGGTGCAATGGTGCGGAAGGGTCCAAGGGCTCCGAAGACGCCAAAAACTCCAAAGGGCCCGATGGGCCATTGAATGTGCGTGGTGCCGGGACGAAACTCGCAGGTGCAGCCATTTTGGAGGACGATTCCTGCTCCTGCTGCCACTGCGCGGCCAAGAGACACTTTTACAGTCTCTTCATCACCGCCGGCAACATTGACAATTACTATACCGACGTCTTCAAGATCATGAAGGCCCACGCCGAGGCCCGAGACAGATGCAAGAACGCACCGCCAAAGCTGTTCCCCAGTTTTCCAAACTGCCCGTGGAAGTCCAGCTCTTGATCTGGGAGCGGGCCGTGGACCCGCCGCCGTGCAGTCATATGCTCAACACAAATCCACTGCCGCGGACCGACGAGGATGTCAACAAGGCGCTTGAATACTTCCCGGATGCGGGATTGTGGAAAGCCTGCCCGGGGTCCCTCAAGACGATTCTACGGGCCTACAACAAGGCGAAGCTGTACTACAACACCGCTGACGAGGACGGCAATCTCCCCTTGTGCCAGGGAGACCCGGCAAACCCAGATGCTACCTGGAAGGAACGTAAGACCGAGTTTGCATTTTCCCGCTATCTCCAGCCAGCGACCCACACTAAACGAATCCACCGGGAGCTGGAGGGCCTGGAATCTGCACTGATTGACCTGCTCCAGTGGATCAAGGTGGCCGTGGTCATGTCGCGGACCGTGCTGATGCCGATTGTGCCCGACACGAGAGAGTTTCTGTCCATGTTCGGCCCCGTCCTGCAGCCCACATGGAAGGCACACCACAATGTTCCCTTGCTGAGAGTACAAAAGATGATGGCCAACATGTGCAGCCAAGCAAAAACGGCACCGACATACAGCGAGGCAGAGCTGCTCCGATTTGACGATGCCTTTGGTGGCCCTGCTGACGTGAGTCTGCTCGATGTTTTCGCTCAGCACCAAGCAGCTTTCGATCCTCCTCCAGAAATTTGGAACGACGGCGATCCAGATCTGGTGCCGGAGTCACGACATGGGTGGTAAAATTTGGATGGGTGTGTAGGGCTTTAATCTAGAGAGGTGAAAACCTCTCAGAAGGGGAAAAAAGCCGTTGATCCGAGTGTTTTCTTAAAGAATTCTGTAGCATAAAGAGATAGATTTGTTATGTGCAGTATTGAAATCGTTGTGTTATGGTTTCGGCATTTTGTGTACTTACGGTGCTATGCAAGTAAAGAAGACAGCACGGATCGGACCCTTCTTCTTCTGTTCTTCCTTGGGGCTTTTCTTTGGCGTTTATTTATGCATCAAATCTGTCCATCTTTGCAGATTGGCCATATCTTGCTCACCGACTTCTCTCTCTTCCCGCTGTTGCCGTCCACCCAGCTTGCTCCCTCCATGCACATTGTCCCGTGCACGCTTTTTAGACTCCTTTTCCGTCGACTGTCTTGTCGTTATCGTAATCATTTCATTTCCCATTGGCCGTTTTCCTACCCCCTGCCAAAGAATCCAAAAGAGAGAGACTGGCACGCGACTTTAGACAGAAAACGTTCTAGACCAAATGGCCGTTGCTCCACTGGAAAAAAAGGGGAGCAGGGCTGGCCGTAGGGCGGCGCTATCCGCTCAGCTGGGACGAGGGAGCGGCGCTAGGCGGCTTCGGTACGTGGGCTTATTGAAACACTTCGCCAAAGCAAATCCCTTGCATTCAGCTGGGGGCCAGACTTGTCCATATTGACGTTGGCCTGCTACTCCTCCTCTTCGTCTCTGTTTGTTGTCCTCTGTTCAGCCCTGTCGCCATGGGCCGGCGTCCTTGGCAAGTGCTTGGGCTGCTTGTTTGAGTTGCTTGTTTGGGCTGACTTGTTTTCCATCGTCACTATTCGTTCTCTCTCATTGCCAGCTCGTCTTCTTTTTCTCTTTTGGCGACGTATCCACTCAATAAATCCCCACAAACAGCGCCGAAGCGGAACAGCGCATGGTGCATATTTATTCAACATTTGCTGAACATCTTGTGTCCTATTCCGGTGAGGCCTTGCCTTATACGATGAAGGTGTGCAAATTTCAATATTTTGTTGCCATAAGCACGTGCTTTGTAGGGTTAAGCTGCGTCGATACGACGATGCGTCGTGGTGAAGATAAAGTATTGTCTGTTCCCGGCAGTTTTGGTGATGATGTTGTCTTTCTCTCCTCTTCATATTCATTCATTTCCGCCCCTTCCTTTGATACCATTTCTTTATATTTTGTCGATACAAATATTGCATATGACAGCAGTTCCATACAAAAATACTACATCCAACCTATAGAGACACCATGGCGGAGAAGATTGTCGACGCAGCGGTTGTAGACGTCGGCGTCGTTGCGGCACCAGAACCAGCACCGACCGTCGAGGACCAAAAACAAGAACAGGAAACGCCCCCCAAAGATGACACGCCCACAGATAGCATCACTACCGACAACAATCCCTCTGAACCTTTGACGGCTGAACCGAAGCAGCCAATCCCCATCAGTGCCCTACCCAAGTCCAACACAGAGTATTCCGACAGCACCAACACTGACGCCTCTTCGAGCCATGGCGCCCCTGCCGGCTACACGCCGCTCAAAAAGTCCAACCGGCAGCGCACGGCATTTGCCCTGGACAACTACTTTGCCGGCCCACGCGACATCACCAAGCACTCCAAGTGGCCTCTGTTCCTGCAGATGCACGGCAGCATCCTGCCCCGTCTGATTGTGCCTCTCTTCTTCCTGGGCGGCTGGGCTACGGCCATCACATGCATCTCCAAGTTTACTAGCACCAATCGTACGTCCGCCAATACTGAGCAGTTTCCGCTCTATTGATTTCTTCTCCCACTGACGTCTTCAGTCGGCATCAGCAATACGGTCCTCACAATTACCGGGTTCGTGGTTGGTCTGAGTCTCAGCTTCCGCAGCTCCACGGCCTATGAGCGCTACAGCGAGGGTCGGCGGTACTGGGCGCAGCTCATCTTTGTGTCCAACAACCTGGCGCGCGTGTTCTGGTACCATGCCAAGACGCGCCCGGAGCACAAGGACCGGGACATTCTGGCCAAGCTGACGGCCATGAAGCTGGTCGTGGCGTTTGCCGTTGCCTTGAAGCACAAGCTCCGTTTCGAGCCGTACACCGACTACGAGGATCTGCGCGGTCTTGTTGGCCACCTCGACACGTTTGCCGGCAAAGCCACCCTCCACGACCCCGGCCGCACACACGAACAGGACGGCCGTGGACGCAGCCTGTTCAAGACCATTGGCGAAGGCCTGGGCCTGTCCCTGGCCATGAGCAACCCGCGCAAGGCCCTCAAGCGGTCGCAGCGGCCCCTCGGCAACCTGCCGCTCGAGATTGTCAACTACCTGGCCTGCTTTGCCGACGAGCTCACCGACAACTGGCAGCTCGAGAAGCCGCACTTTACGCCACTGTACAACAACATCACCGCGCTCAACGAGATTCTGATTGGCACCGAGCGTGTCCTGAATACTCCGCTGCCCATTGCCTACGCCATTGCCATCAACCAGATTACCTGGCTCTACGTCTGCCTGCTGCCCTTCCAGCTGCTCAACTCGCTCGACTGGGTCACCATCCCGGCCACGCTCGCGGCCGGCTACATCATCTTGGGCCTGCTGTTCATTGGCCGCGAGGTCGAGAACCCGTTTGGGGACGACGTCAACGATTTGCCGCTGGACACGTACTGTGCGCAGATTGCCGAGGAGATTGACCTGGTGGCCGCCAAGCCGAAGCCGACGGTGGGTGACTGGATCCACACGCTCAACAACAAGGTGCTGTGGCCGCTGAGCGCGACGGGGTGCAACGTGTGGGAGACGCGCGGCCAGGACGAGCTGTATGCGGCACTGCGGACCAAATTTGAGACGGGCTGCAACGGCATTGACAAGGGCCGCGGCGGCGGCAGCGACAGCATGAACACGACGATCAACATTGAAAATGACGGGAGCCACAGCAGCGCCGTCCGCGAGTCGGACAAGATAGAGAAGCCGAAGCCAAAGGTCGACGTGGAGGCCGTCTAAAGATGTAAGGGTATCAGGTCAAAGTGAAAAAAACACCGAAATTCAACAAACCTGCCATTGTAAACAATTTCTGGCAAATAAATGTCTGGTTGAGAAATGCAGTCTGCCTAACCTCTATTCTTGGCCCAATACCAAAGAAAGAAAGAAAAGAGAGAAAAAAAAGAACGCCGACCGATGATGTTCGAAACTCCAAAACTCCGTTGATGTGACAGGTTGCGAGCCATGTTTGATGCCCCCTTTTGTTTCTTCGTCGTTGTCCTTCTTAGCTCGGGAAATCAAGTGCCTGCCCCTTGGGAATGGGGACGTTGGCCCAATTCTTGTCGCCCTGGCGCGGAGACGGGTCAAGCAGCTGCATCTCGCGCACGCCGCAAAACATGCCGTTGCGTCCGGTGCGGGCCTCGAGCGTCCACGAGTTGGACGTGGCGCTCCAGACCTCTTCGACAAAGTTTTCGCCTTCCTTGACAAGACGGTGCGGGTTGTGCGTGGGCAAGGCGGCAAAATAGGAGAGGATGGCCTGGGGCAGACTGAAGAGGCGTTCCCAACGCTGGGCGAGCCTCAGCCGATCCAGCGTGGTCCAGTCGTAGGCGACGCGGACATAGGGATTGACAAAGACGCCCATGTCCTTGGCCATGCGGCCAGCTTTGCGGGCGGCCTGGGTAACATCGGCCAACAACAAACAGCACTCGCAGGCGTCGTAAAAGAGTTCCGGCTCGTAGCGGAAGCGGACCGGGGCAGAGACGCCGGTGGGGTGGACGGGGTCGATGACGTTGCTGCCGGGAACCTGAAAGTTTGGGCGGGCCAGCGTGTCGTTCCCGTGCTGAAGATACGCGGCCTGCATGGCGACCATGCCGCCCCAGCAGGACTGGACACGAACAGCGTCCCTTTGGGCGAGCATGTCGGCGCGCGAACGGCCTTTGCCCGCCTTGCTGAAAATGGGAAAGATGGGCAGGCCGTTGGAGAAGCCCTCGGCGTCGCGCTGGGCGTACAGATCGTAGAAGAGGAACGGGTTCTTGTAGTCGAGGGCACAAGCGGCAAGGTACTGAGCATGGCCCTCCGAGTCGCGGTTGGTATTGAACAGCAGCTGGGCGGCGTCCATGGGCCGGAAGGCGACGTCGTTCAAGAACAGGACCTTGTGGAAGACGTGGCCATCGGTGCCCTGGGCGGTGTCGAGCGGGCGCAGGGCACGGTTGCGCATCTCCGACAGGTAGGCCAGACGTTTTGTGCCCGTGGTGCCATCGGGCAGCGTGACATTGGGGAAAAGGCTGAGGGGCACGTGCTCGTCGTACACCACAGTATTGTGGCACGGCAGTTGCCGGCGCAGACGTTCCAGGGCCGAGGCGCCACGGCGGCCGCTGCCGTTCTCGTAGATGCTGACATACGTGTTGCCAGGCCCGAGTAGACGGACCAACTCGACAAGAGCCTGGCCCCATTCGCCTGCAGCCAAGTGGCCGTCCTGGTCGTACAGGCTCACGCTGATAAAGACCTGCTCATCGTGCGGGTTGGCACACCCATGGATCCGGTCCAGGCTCTCTTCGGGCCCGTTGTACAGGGCCTCGCACTTGTCGGACAGCTGCGTGTAGTGCCTGGGCGGGTGGAGGTACGAGGGGCCAAGAAGGGCGTCAGGACGAGGAGGGCCACGACAATGCCCAAGACGCACTTGACCACCAGCCCAAAGAGCCGCCGTTTGGGGCCTCGGCGCGACAGACGTCCTTCACGTCCTCCACAGACTCCACACAATCCACAGCAGCGCCACCATCGGCCTGTGCGTCGAGACGCCTGCCCTTCTTTGCTCAACAGCCCTCGGCTCTGTCCTTCACTGTCGTTGCTGCCAAAGACATCGTTTGGGTCTGGATCGTCGTCGAGCGAAAACGGCGGCGGCGAGCCAATGCCGCTGTTGAGTTGGCGCTGGCGAGGAACGCAGCCCGCTCGTCGGGCGACACGGAGCGCATTGTAAACACGCAGAGTATGAGCCCGAGATGCACGGGCACTTGATAGCAGGAGAGTCCAGCCCCAGGGCGTGCGGCTAGACTCGGTCGTTCGAAGAGGGTGTTGTCGGCGTGTATCAAAGGGCCTGACGGACGATAGCAGGACGATTTCGTGATGCAACGGGGACGATATTTCGGTGGAATGACCGACAGCCTTTGCCGGCGTCAAGATATGAGTACGAAAAAAGGGGAAGCTTGGGATGGAAGGCGCGGATACAAGACGTCACAGGCACCAGAATAGCCAGAACGCGCTAGAGGGCAGCTGCGCCGGCATGAAAGAGAAGGTGCGGGCTGGCACGTGACACGGCTGTAACACGTGACCCTCCCGATGTACATATACGACGTACCAAAGTACATCTCGAAGTCCATTCCGAAGCAGACTATTGACACGCTTTCCCTATTTGGACGTCTGTCTATTTACACTTCACGGTCGGTACGACGGGACGGTCCACAGCTCCTTCCGTTTGTTTGGAGTCATTCTTTTAGCATTATTTATCTTCTTTTGCGTTTTCAACTATGGGCCCTAACGCTCATGCATCAGACGAAACAGGCTCTGTCACCGCACTGCTGCTCGCCAAAAACTTTGGCGCCTCCTCGCCCTCCCGCCAGGAGTACTGGGCGCCCGGATGGTCCGCCGGCAGACGCACATTGCCCGCACCCGTCAGCGTCTCTCGTGCTACGGCGCCCTCTTTGGCATAATCCTCCCAGAACAGGCCTCTATTTTGCAGCTCGGGGACCAGCAGCTCGATAATGTCGTCAAACGTGCCCGGGATAGTGGCAAACTTAAAGTTGAAGCCGTCCACATCGGCCACGTCCACCCACCGTTCCAGCTCGTCTGCCACCGTCTTGACACTGCCGATGATTTTGTTGCCCATTCCGCCGACCTGCAGGTAGTCGCCAATCGTCTTCTTGGTCCACTTGAGGCCATCCGTGTTGGGTACCGTGGCAGCCCAGCCCTTGACCAGCGTCTGGACGGCCGGCTCGTCGCCAAACCGCACGTCCTGGTCGTCGGCGTACTTGTCCAGATCGTAGCCCGAGAAACCGCCAAAGAGAGCCAGGGCACCTTCGCTGTTGCCGTACTTTTTGTACTCTTGGAACTTCTGCTCGGCTGCCTCGTCGGTGTCGGCGACAATGATCAGGGTGGCGGCAATCACCTTGACCGAGTTGGGATCACGGCCTTGAATCGCAGTCTGCTGCCGAATGTCGTCGACCTGTTTGCGCACCAGTTCGGGCGTCGATCCACCCAAGAAGACAGCCTCGGCGTGCTTGGCCGCAAAGGCCTTGCCTGCCCGCGAGGTGCCGGCCTGGAAGATGAACGGTGTGCGCTGGGGCGACGGCTCGCAAATGTGAGCGCCCGGCACACGGTAGTACTTGCCCTCGTGGCCAATCTCGCGAATGCGTGCCGGGTCGGCATACCGCGACTGGGCGTCACCGGGCGGCAGGACCGCATCGTCACGCCATGAGCCCTCCCATAGCTTGTACACAACTTGCATGTATCTGGGTTGTCAGCAAGGTGCGTAAGAAAGGAAAGTCAAGGAAAGATAAGGGAAATAAGGAAAACAAGGAAAACAAGGAAAACAAGATGGGTGCGGGCGTACTCCTCTGCAATGTTGTAGCGCTCGTCGTGCTCAATCTGGGTGTTGAGACCAAAGTTGCGCGCCGCCGACTCCAGGTACGACGTCACCACGTTCCACGCCACACGGCCGTCGGTCAAGTGGTCCAGCGTCGAGAACCGCCGTGCCAGCGAGTACGGCTGCTCGTAGGTCGTCGACGAGGTCACACCGAACGAGATGTTTTTGGTGGCCGCCGCCATGGCCGAGATGCTCAGCAGAGGGTCGTTGCTGGGGAACTGTGCACCCGACTCAATGGCCGGGTCAAGACTCTTCTTGTACACATCGTAGCCGGCCAAGACATCCGCAAAAAAGATGCAATGGAACTTGGCTGCTTCGAGCTTCTGGGCAAGGGCCACCCAGTGCTTCAAGCTCTTGTACTGACGGCCCTGGTCACCAGGAAAGTTAAACAGACCCGGGTTGAGGTGCGACGGTGCCTGGTGGATGAAGGCGCTCAAGATGAGCTTTTTTTTGGGTGTGGTTGGTGTGGACATTGCGTCTCCTGTTTATTCTTGTCTGTTTATGTCTTGCCTGCTCTCTTCGGTTCCCGGCTAAATCCCAATCTTCAAGCTCGCCATACTTTCTTCTCTCGTAATCGTCTTTTGGGGCTCCCAAGCCTTAAATACGGTTGACACTCATTGCCACTCATTGACACTAGTTGAACGAGATCCATCACGCTTGTCGATAGACGAGGCTTCGTAGGAATCAGGAAATGCATGTCGCCATCTCGAGCTAGGCCCTCCGCGACCCGGCCTCCTTGCGCTAGTGTTTAACCTGCATCTTGCAACCTTACTTTGTGCTTCGTACGCTCGAAGATAGAGGACGCCACGAGGCGCACCACTCTACCGAATGGATGGGAGCCTAATTAGGCGAAAACACCAGTCCGGACCTAGCGACCGGGTGTCTGGACTGGCAGTCTCCACGCTGGACTCTGTACCAGGGAAATTCGCGCATGGTTCCGGCCCCGGCGCATCACGACATCCGCTGCCGTCACGACCATGCCCAGCACGCAATGTCCGCTAAGCCCGCAACAGTCGTCCAGGCTCGCGAGAATTCCAGAGTTCCCAGAGATGCTCTCTAGACCCGCAACCATTTACTGCCACAAGACACAAATTAGGCGACGGCGGACCCTGAATACGGCGGAGTGGAAAACCCCGACTGCACTTTTTGGGTTTTTTTGGTTTATTTTATGGTTCCTTTATGCTCATTTACGGTTCCTTTAGGGTCCTTCGTTTTGACAATCTAATCTACTTCGTACGGATACTGACTTGAAGTCACGGGCAGCACGATTTTCTATCCCGTTTGGGACTATACTCTGGCCGTGCCAAAGCCGGTGCCATAGCGATGCCATAGCGATGCCATGGCCGTACGAAGTAGGGTAGCAGTCTAGGTCTTCAAGACTCTCCCAAATACAATCCTAAACCTCAAAGCGATCCGGCTTCGGGATCACGACATTCTGCCGAGTCAGAGGATGCAGGGTCTTCAGGAAATCAAATGCAGCCAGATGCATAATAAGTCTATTAAATTATGGAGAAGACTGGAAAATTTTGAATCAGCACAGACGAATTGAGTCAAAGAAAGAGCGCCGCGGAGAGATTCAAGTGCAGAGACTGCAGATGGTTTGCAATGACATGAATTAAGAGCAGATGAGACCATTCGGCATGTACCCACCGACTCGAATCCTTGTCAGTAAATGCGGATTTTAACTTGCCATTGCACTTTTGTATATCTGGTTGATGCGAGCCACGAGGTATTGTCTCTGTGTTTGTGACTCGACTGTCCTCAGCCCTATCCTGTGATCAACAGCCGAACTTATACAGTCTCGGCAATTACTTTGCCAGGCTGACTTGACAGAACAGGCACGTTTTCGCCACGTTTTCGACACGTTGTACTTCTCTTTTTTATATTTTTCCTTCGCCTCTTTCTTTCACTTCTTTTTCATACCTGTTCTTCACCTTGTTCCTTCACCACTTCTTCATTCACGCTCTCACGCACCGACATGTCCGACATTAACGATACCGAGCCGGCACCAGCTCAGCCAGTCGCTGAGCGGAAATGGTACCACTGGTTCTCGCCTGACGATACGCCGGAAGAGCGCAAGCTTTTGCTGAAGCTCGACTTCACCATCCTGCCGATTGCCCTGCTCTCCTTCTGGATCAAGAACATGGACTACAGCAATATCAGTACGTCCCCTACGAAAAGAACAATTACAACACAACTTTGTTATCATCACTAACCAGCTAGACAACGCGTATGTCTCGGGCTTGAAGGAAGAACTGGGCTTCTACGGCAACCAGCTTGTCGAGCTGCAGACGGTCTTCACCGTTGCGTCTGTCGTCTTCCAGATTCCATTTGCCTACCTCTTTACCGTCGTGCCCCTCCACTTTCTCATCCCGTCCATGGAACTCTGCTGGGTGTCTTCAACCTGCTGCAGTACCGCGCCCACTCCTTTGGTGAGCTCGTTGGCTACCGCTTCATGGTCGGCGTCTTTGAGAGCGCCTTCTTTCCCGGCATGCAGTTTATCCTCGGCTCGTGGTACCGGGCTGATGAGATTGCCCGCCGTGGTGCCGTTTTCTACGTCGGCCAGACCGTTGGTGCCATGTCCACTGGTCTCTTGACAGGCCGTATTGCTGCCTCCCTCGGCGGCCACGATGGCCTATCGGGCTGGCGCTGGATGTTCATTTTCACGTCTGTCATCACTTTCCCCATTGCCATTCTCGGCTACTTCCTCTACCCGGGCACCCCTCTGTCTGCCAACAAGATCTTTCTCAATGCTCGCGACATTGAGCTGGCCCGCAACCGTCTGCGCCGTCACGGCCACCTGGACCGCGACGGCGACAAGGACACGGGTGCCATTACCCACAGCCCGCATCTCGACTGGGCCACCGTCAAGCGGTCGCTCCGGGGCTGGAAGATCTATGTCCTGACCTTTTGGGATGTCCTCTTCTGGGCCTCGGGTCTGCACGTCTCGGGCGGTGCCTATCTCTTGTGGATCAAGAGTCTCCACCGCTACAATGTCACGGAGCTGAACAACCTGGGCTCCACCGCACCCGCCATTGGCATTCTGTACCTGTTTGTCTTTGCATTCGCGTCCGACATGTTCCTGGGCCGGGCCTGGGCGTTGTCGCTGTCGTACGGCTGGAACATGATTGGCCTCGTCATCTTGGTGATTTGGAACGTGCCCGAGTCGGCCAAATGGTTCGCCTACAACACCCTCTACGGCGCCACCGTGATCTCGCCCGTCTTTCACGGCTGGGCCAACGACATTTTGAAGCACAACACAGCCGAGCGTGCGTTTATCTTGGTCACCATGAACTGTTTTGCCCAGGCCATGTCTGCTTGGATCGCCATTCTCGTCTTTCCCACTGTCGAGGCGCCGCGCTTCACCAAGGGCTTTAGCTTTACGCTGGCCGTGTCGGTGGTCTTCTTGCTGGTGACCCAGGTGGTCCGCCACCTGCACAACCGCGACGAGGCCCTCCTCGCTGCTGCTGCCGCCCGTACCCACACAAACGCGCTCGTCGAGCAACAGCCGGAGTCGTCTTCCATTGAGGAGGCAAGAGAGGACAAGACAATTGTGCCGGAGGTCAAGTCGGCGTAAGCATATTTGTGCGGTGAAAGACGGCTGCTCGGGCCGGCGGCTTGGCAGATGAAGTTGAAATTGCGTATTTAAGCATATGTGGTGGCGCTTTGCCAAAGTGGAAAAATACATGACAGTGCTGTACTAAAAGCGATAATCACTGCGTCGAACTGATAAATATATTTTCAACTTCAGTTACAGTGATAAGACGAATGGATTGACAGAACATACTTACAACCTAAGAACCCCAGCTGCAATAGGGCCAAGTCAATCTTGTCCGACGTAACGAGTACCACAATGTTGCTGCTATTAATGAGTCGGTAGCATGAATGAGATCCAATCTCGTTATGACGCACTTAGATGGCACGTGGTACTATTACCAGTATATGCAGCCCCGTTGTATACGACGTCTCAAACCAAATTGTGTGTTTTTTGAAAGCTCTGTCAACAAAAAGAATTACTATCCAGGCTATGAACAGAAAACCACAATACTAGTTCCAAAAGAAAAGAAGAGAAAAAGAAATTGAAAGACGTCAATCAGGGCAAAGACAAGCAAGACCCTTATAACCGACCAAACACAACATCCATTCTACCAAGAGGCTGCTACGAAGATGGCTCCCTTCCAAGCTTCTGTTTACTTCCCGAAAGCAAGTTGACTTCTGTTTTACCGGCTTTCCGGTCGACAGCTGATGATGCAGTAATTAGTGCATAACTTCTATGTATACCACTACCTTGCATCTTCCAGGACACCACGATTTTACCGCTCTCTGGCGGCGTGCATACGTCCCAGCTTGAGACATGGCCAGCAGTGCAGCCTCCATACTCAGGGTGCTGTGCATATGCTGCAATAGTCTTCCTCGAGATACCGCGTCTGTCGCTTTGTTTTCGTATGGTAAAAGGGACGGTTACGCGTGCGAATATGCAAGCATGGTTGCACTGAACCCGGCGACTACAGCAGTCGAAATAGACGAGCCAGGCTGGCAGACGTGCTCGTATTGGGTTGGAACGCTTGTTGGGTGCCTTTGGGTATGTCATGGCGAAATGTCCCAATGATCATCGCGACGGTCTCTGCAGTCGCCGGGAAAAATTGGAATACGCCCTCACTTCTGGTGGCCTACACAGAAAGAACTGCTGGTTGTCGCGCTGTGAAGCTCTCTTCGTCCGTCGAGGAGTTGCCGGCGCTGGCTAGAAGTATGATGTTGCCCCCTTTCTCTCGTTAAACGGCGCTTACGGCCTCGCTGATCTCGCGACTGTCGCGTGGAAATCCGTACGACTGTGACATGATGTCCACTTGGCCCGTTCTTCCAGCCCAGAGGATTGCCTACCGAGAAGAAAAAGGGGGGCGATTGGTTGTCGTTGTTGAAACCCACACCATCTCTGTCTCTGTATTTTTCAGCTTCGATTTCCCCTCTCCATTTCTTTCACGCGTAAAAGTGTCAGTCATGGCGCTATTCGAACTATCTTCCGTGAAACCTGCCATGTCTATGACTCGATGCAGGCGTTCATGCTACTCCTGCCGCACCAGCGAAACCTCCGCAGGCTGTTTCTTTCATTGCATTATCCGCGCATGCGTTCGCGGCGGATAGAACACTGAGGTACCGTCCACACTCAGATCACGCCGTGCCAGTGCTTCCATACGCACAGGACCATAATGGCGCAATTAACGCCACGATCTTTCTGGGGTTTAGCGATTCGAATGCGTCTGCTTCGCAGGACGGCGCCATCAAAGTTTGGCACGCCGCTTCCGGAGACCTCCCCTCTTCACTCACCGGCCATTGATTATTTACACGGTATGAGCATGACAAAGCCAGAAACGGCCATACAAGGAATCTGCGGTGATTGCGTATACTCAGCACAGGCCCAAGGGCAAACATGGGCATGCCAATCAATAATATGCACAACAGCTATTGAAATTTCCGGCAGCTTTCTCATCAGGTGTAGCAATATCGATTGCCGCCGAGCATGGCAAATGACGTTGATGCGTTGGTAAGGATGATACGCAAAGGAACTCCACGATCTGTAGGTAACAAGGATTGCTGTCAGACATGTTTCTCGCGTCTCAATGGAGACTGGAGATACGCCGATGAATATTTGCGTTTTCGTGCTTATATTGTCCTGAGGCGTCTTCCTGCATTTATGGATCTATGTCAGGCGTATATGGGTAGGCAGTTGTGAAAGCCAGAAAGAGATCACAAGGGCAAAACACAAATCAGATCTTGTACCCGTGCCAGGTCTACCCAAGAGCAACTGTATAATGAGCTCTGCGGAATCTTCCGTATAGCCGTGTTCGCGGTGATAGCTCATTGACAAGTACATTTCCATTTATTGTACCTTATGCAGCAACTCGTCAAGTGTTAATGTGGTCCCTGACAGCATCGATGGGTACAATCGCCTTGGCGGCAGTAGGCGAGAAGGTGCCGTTGAACGCCCGGATCTCGTGGTTGCCTCTTCGTAGGCTTTGATTGTCGACGCTGTGAAGTCGCTGTCGGTCGACCGACTTGCGATAACTGCCATCTTGCCAAACAACTGGAAAACCGAATGACGGGCGTGTTTTATCCGAGATTGCGCGTTTTGTCTCGACGGGGGACATGATCGGCGGCAAGACAACGTCTGGATGGTCGGTCGCGAGAGAAGCCAACGTCGCCGTGGGCCATCGCCATGAGTTGTCGCGGGTGCGGGATGACACTGTCGAGGGCGAGCTGCCCATCGGGAAGGAAGGCGAAGTCGGCGGGGAGGACCCAGGTCTTGGATGCCATTTTGCCGGCTGCTTCACGCTGGTTAGCCAAGAAACAGAATGTGGAAAACAAAACAAAACAAAACAATGTGTGGATGAGTCTTCTGGCAGATTTTGGCGTGCACAGTTTGACCATGCAATGTTCCCCGCTTGCCCTTGAGACGCCTCTCAGCTCGAGACCTGACGTTCGGGCACGGTTCTTGGTTCTCAGCAGGGCTGACGAAAGACTGGTGAAGCTGCCCAATGAGAACGTATTGTTCAAGCTTTTTCATCTCTCCCAACGGTGGCCAGTCTGCCATTTTGCTTCAGCTTTGCAGCTGTCCTGTGTGTCATCCTGTTTCCCTCTTGTCTCGCCCTGTGGTCTTTGATTTGAGATCTGGGTGCATATGGGATCAAATGCGCGTATTCTTTTGGTTGAAGAATGGCATCGATATGTTGCAGAATTACCTGTGGCGATGGTGATGCATTTGCATTGGTGTGGATTTGGTGACAAGGAGCTTTGCGCCTGCCTGAGATTTGTCGCCTGGGTCGCTCCTGCGCTTTTCATAAAAAGCTGTCGTAAGCTGGCTTATCCAGTCAAACTCACTACCTCAGTTTTTGCCCCTCTGGCGCTTCTTTCCCTTCTAATCTCTCTGACCGGTCATGCGGTGCAGCAAAATGGTGGAATAGTCACACGATTAGCAAGGAGAATGGGAAACAGTAAAGCTGGAAAGCAGAGGGATGATCAGAATGGTAGCCAGCTCGAGAGACACCAATCTCTGCGCCGTGAATTGTTCGACGTGCTTTGTTTTGGGGGGGGGACAAACTGACATTCGCACCTGCCGTTCAATCTCACCAGCCCAGGCCTTCACACAGGCAAGAGATAACCTCACATGCAGCAGGAAGGCACGATGCAGCACACCTTCTGGGTCCTGACTGCGGAGTCATCCTTACTGCCTCAGTCACTCTCCTTGATAATCATCTCTCCGTCCGCTGATGCGCATATTTGTGCAGCGTCTGAAGGCTGGAGCACCTTTGCGCCGGCTGCTTCCACTGCACTGCGTCCACTGCAACCACAGAATCGTTGAATCGTGTTGCGTTGCGTTGCGTTGCCGCAAGTCCCAATACAACAGGAGCTCTTTTCTGCTCCTCTTCGGCTGCTGCCCCCCTCCTTCTCTTTTGGGCTGCTGTGATTTTTTGGGGGGATTCTGGCTGGAATCGGCCGTAGTTTTGACCAGCTCCTGCCCTCTTTCCGTGTTTCGCTCCTGCTCTTTCCCGATCGCTTGCGTTCATCTCTCGACGTCCTGTTTCTCTCCTTCCTATCCTCTCCTCATTTCTTCTTCTCTAGTGACAAGGATAACTTTTGATATTTGATCATCTTCATTTCCCACAGCCTCTGACGCAAATCGTTTCGATTCCACCTCAGTGCTAAGCCTTTGCGCAACCTTGTCCTCGTCGCAGTTCCTCGCCCTGCGTACGATTGTCGTATCTCCTGCCGTTGTCTCTTTCTTCCCAGTACATCTCGGTCGCAAACCGGATTGCGTTCTGTCGCGAAACTCCTCGCCGATCATCGCGTTTGCGCCAGCCCTCTCTTCTTCCACAAACTCCGCAGCCATGGCTCGCGAAGGCACGCGCTCGCAGACCGGCCACGCCACGCCGCGTCTGTTCGCGCCAGTCGACACGGCCCCAGTCATTGCACGTAAGAAGCCGGCAAAGGCCAAGCCGGCGGCGAAGCCTGCTGCGGCTTCTGCAGCGGCGAGGCCCACGGGCGTGACGAAGAAGAAGGCGGCGCCCAAGAAGGAGAAGGAGGGTGCCGTGGCGAAGGTGAGACATTGTCAAAAAGCGGCAAAGAATTACAATGTCACAATGGTTTGCTAACCTATGTGACAGACCAAGGCCGCTGCCAAGAAGGTTGTCAAGAAGACGACGGGCAAGGCAGAAACCAAGGCAAGTCAGCATCGGCCGACATAATATGCATCTTGTGATGCAGTGATGCGGTGATCCAGCAAGGGCTAACCAGTTCTCTCCTCAAAGACCAAGGCCCCGTCCAAAGCTCCTGCGAAGGCTGCTCCCAAGGAGGCCGAGCCCATTGCCGCCGCTTCATAAGTCTCAAGAGCATAAAGATCGCAGCGTGGCTATGCGGACACGCGCTGCATTTTTCACAAACACCCCGCGTTCGTTCTGTCTGTGTTTTCTTGAGCAATAATCAAGAATGTAAGGAGGTATTGAGGGAATAAGTTGAAGGAACGACATATCCAGACACAACCAGAGGGTACATCTGGTAACTTGCTTTGAGAAGCGAAAACGGTTACTGGGGATCTGCGGAAAGGAGCTTCTTTTTGTTGTACGAAGCTACGTATTTGTGTGTATTTTCTCCGCAGTCGGGCTCTCGTATCTGCCGACATGAGTTTCAAAGGTAATTCAAAGGTGTTTCTGTGTCAAAGTTCCCTGTCCATCTGGTTGCATCTCGTGATGAAAAGTCAAAAGTGAAAACCAACAGTCGAGTTCGTGTCCAAGCTTTGCTCGCAAAGACTGCTGGAGATAGAGTTTAGCACCCCAAAGTCAACAAATAGCCCGCTAGCGGCTAGCCTAGCTCGCTAGCTGCAGGCCGTTAATTCCAATCCGACAACCCCTGGCTTCACTGTAAGTCGCCAGTTTTCTTGCTCAACTTTATACACTACGGAGTATGTGTCGGAAGGAGCCACAGAATATACAGGGTGGCCTGAGGAATCAACCTGGGAAACCAACTAAATGGAGTTAGCCTGAGTTTATATGGAAAATAGGGAGGTTTTCAGGGTCAACGAGTATACCCATATTCTATAGATTTTCCTTATATAATAATTATTAATATATTATATATTTTAATAATTACGAGTCCGGTACGCGCGACGTATAATAAAATAATTAAAAAGAATTAATTTACGACCGTTAAAATTAATAAAAGCCGAATTTAATATTATAACGATTATTAAAACTACGGAAATCCCGGTTTTAACCGAAAAGCTTAACTTTTACGACTGTTAAAACTAGTAAAAGCCGAATTTAATATTATACGATTATTAAAATTACGGAAATCCCGGTTTTAACCGAAAAGTTAACTTTTACGATTAATACGAGCCGTTAAACGAAGGTTAATTACTTTTAATTTATAAAGTATATATTAAAGTACTTAATTTATAACGTTTAAATTAATTCCGAGGCGAAGAATATATATTACGGTATAACCCCGTTTAAAGTATTTTATTAAAGTAACCGTTAAGCCCTTTTAACGTTACCGAAAGTTAATACGTAAACCGTATAAACGGTATACGAAAAGGATTAAGCGAAAGTACGTATTATTTATAACGATTAATTTAAAGGGTTACGTTTTTAAAAGAGGTAAATTAATTAATATATTATAAAAAAGCGCGAGTTTAATACGGCGACGGAAAAAATATAAAGTTTTTTAATAATTACGTTAATAATACCTTTAAACGTATATTTTATAAAAGAAGGTATTAAAGTTATTCGACGTCGTTAAGCCCTTTTTTAACGAAATAAAGCCCTCGTTTATTACGGAGTATAAAATTATTTTTAAAAGGCCTTTAAATATATAAAATTCGTAAATAAAAGGTTAAATAATTAATTTATTTTATAACGTAAATATATAATTAAATAAATCGATTAAAACGGGCTTAAAGTATAAAGTCCGGATTAATTATCGTATTTAAAAGGCGTTTTCCCGTAAAAGTAAATAAGGTTAATTAATTAATTTAAAGTTTAAAAACGAAGGTATCGCGAAACTTAAACGATATACCTCGTTACGTTAAAAAAGCCCTCGGTATTATTAAAGACTTTCGAGTAAAGGAGACTTTATTTATTAAACTTTTTATTTTTTTAATTCGAAAGAGAAAGTTCGGATTAATACTCGTTAACTTCGGTACGGAAGGCGAAAACGACGAAGTTAAAGAGGAGAAAAAGATTAAAGATTACCTCCGTTATTACCGGTATAATAAAACTAGGTTTAAGGGTATAATAAAGGCCGATAAAAAGGTTCTTTTTAACGGGGACGTAGGAAATATCGTAATCGTAATATTACGTAATAAATTAAACGCGACGTATTATATAAATTATACGAAGGGATTAATTATAACTTAAAAGATTACTTTTATAATAATTCGGCGAAAAAGACTTAATTATTTTATATATTATTCGCCGAGGCGAAAATTAAAATTATTATTATACGGGAGCGTTATTAAAAAGTAACCGTTATTAAAGTTAAGCTTAATACTTTTATTATTAAGGTGGGAGGTAAGTTAATATAAGAGGTATATTTATAACTTATAATTATTATAAAAGGTTTAAAGGGTTTTAAAAAAATATTAAAAGTTAATATATTATATATATCCGAAATACTTATTATTTTAACGTTAAATAAACCGCCTTTTAGGGTATTATTTAATTCGGGTACTTCCGTATATATTATTAATAACCTTAACCGCCTTAAAACTTTTAAATAATATATAACACCGGAGTACGTACGTATTAATAACGGAGTAATAAAAGTATATAATTATAATACCTAGTTAATTAAAACGAAGGCGAACGGGGTACGTTTAACGTTAAATTAATAAACGTAATTATATTACTTAAAATTTATAATCGAGGTAGTCTCCCTCGGTCGTTTAAAAGAGTAAAAGGTATTTTAAAGGAGTAAAACCGGGGAGTTATATAAAGTCGACGATACCGGCGGGAGCCGCCCTCGTATAAAGATTTTAATAATATAAACGGTAAAATACGGGTAATATTATATTATTAAGGAAGTAAAAGAGTTAATATTTATATCGTTTTCGCGAAAGAGGCGTTATATATAAGTTTAAGAGGGACGTTTTTAATATCGCCGTTTAAGTTATATAAGGTTAAATATAATTACTTACTTACTTATTTCGGTAAAAAGCGTACGTTTAAAAGGCTTAAATATTATCGAATATAACGTTTATAACCTTTTAAAAATATAAAGAGTAATATTACGTAAATTACCGTTTAATAAATTATCGTTAAAGTTATTTCGAAGGTTAAATATTAATTAAACGGATATAATTATTATATACGATAATAATACGAGAGCCCTCTTTATTACTTATAACGATATAAAATATATATTATATTATACCTTTATTAAAAAAATTAACTTTTTTACGGTAATCGAAAAGGCTTTAAATATTATAAAACGAATAAGGTATAAAACCGTAATAATTCGAGTCGATAATAAACTTATTATTAATAAAAGGGCGGCGAAAAGAGTCGAAAAAAAAAGTATTATTATCGAGCCCTTTATACCGTATATATAAGTATAAAATAAGGCTTTTAAACGTTTTAAGGGGTAATAATAATTAAAGTACGTATTATACGAATAAATATAAAACTCTTAAAAGACTTATAACTTAATATTATCGGTATAACCGTATATATAAATAACCGTTTACCTTATCGTTCGTTATAATATATAACCCTTTCGAAGCCGTACGAGGTTAAGTGCCCGATATTATTTATTTAAGGGTATTCGGTTATAAAATATTTATTTTAACGAGAGAGGCCTTAAAAACGTTAAAATAAAAAGCGAAAATTATAACCTAGGGCGTATATTAATTTCTTAATAAGTTATAAATCCTTTAATATTTTTAAAATTTAAGTCCCGAGATTAAAAGAGGTAAAGTCGATAAAAGATATAATTTTCGATAAAGGCGAGATATTCGGCGAGGTTATTATATACGTTAAATTATTAATAAAAGAATTAAACGTTATTATTAATATATACGTAAAAGAAAAAGAGAGAAATTACGTAAAAATACGTAACGTAAATATTTTTAAAGTAAAACCGTTATACTTACGCGTTAATTTATTACCTCTTAACGGAGAGGAGGGTACTTAAAAGTAAGGAGTCGCGACCCTTAATTTTAACGATAAGTTATAAAGTTATTAAATACTTAAATTTTTATTAAAAATTAATAACGAAATAAGTATTTAAAAGGATAACCTTAATCCCGAAAATTATACCGGCGATATAACTCTTAAGGGGTACCTTTTACGGTTAACCCCCGTAAAAAAGCCCTTATAATACCGGAGGCGACCGATAAAGTTAAGGTATACCCGGCGGCGCTTACCTTTATAACCCCGTAAAAGAGCCCTTATAATACCGGAGGCGACCGATAAAGTTAAGGGTATACCCGGCGGCGTTTACCGTAACCGTAATAAAAACAAGAGGTAAAAAGCGATAATATTAACGATAAATTATTTAACGAAAATAATAACGATACGGGAGAGAGACTAATAACGTTAAAATTTATAATTTTTCGGGGTACGTTAACGGGAGGAGATATTTATTTTAATAAAGTTACGGAGTCGGAAATATTATTACCCGAGTATAAGACCGTTATAAAAACGTTTTTAACGGTATTACGATAAAATTATTACGACTTAATACCTCCTTCGTATATATACGAAACCCTTTTATATATAACGACCGATACCTTTTTAAGTAAGCTTAAAAGTAATATATTACCTTTTACCGTAAATTAAAAACCTTCGAAAAGGTTACCGAAAAAAATATTAAAGGGTATAAAATCCTCGGGAGTATATAAGTATATAATTATAAAACCGATTTTACCGGTATAATAAAGTTAACGCTTAAAGTACGTATAATAATCTTAGGTAACTTAAGAGGAGAAGATTAATTAATTTACGAGGGTAACGACTTTTAATAATCTTATACTTCGAATTTTCTTTTATATCGTTATTAAATTCGACTTAAAGTTACGGTAAATCGATATCGTTAACGTATTCGTTAACGCGGACCTCGATAAATTAACTTATATATTATTATTACTAAGCTTTAAAGTTATTATACCGCGAGGAAAAAGGGTAATTTAATTATTAAAAAGGCTTTATATAACCTCCGATAATCTCCCCTATTATAATAATAATATATTACGAAAAAGCTTAACGGCTCTTAAGTTATACACTTATTAAGGAGGACCCTTATATATTTATAAAGTATAATATTACCGTTTTTATTTACGTCGACGATATTATTTTATTATACCGTAAAAATAAATAAAGAACGGTTAACTCTTTAATAATTAATTTAAAAGAGATATTTAAGGTAAAGGATTTAAGTAATATACGACTTTTTTTAAGTATAAAAGTTTTACGGTACCGTAAAATAAAGAGGCTTTAACTCTTTTAAGTTAAATATATTAATAAAATAACGCGAAAATACCTCTCGATTAACGATTTATACTCCTTCCCGCGGTAAACGAAGATTATATCCCTTATAAATTATCCTAGTTACTTTAATAAGACTAGTACCGTAGTTTCGTATATATTAATATTAAAGTATTACCGGGTTACTTTTATATATAATAATTAATATTAAGTTAAACGTAATATTTTATATTACTCGCCTTTATAAATATAATATAAACTTATTACTAAAGGATTATAATAATACGGTAATTATACTCCTTTACTTATATAAAACCTAATATTTTAACTTATATTTCGACGGTATAAATAATATTATAACCGACTTTTAATACGCCTTTAATACGTCTTTTAACGATAATATAAAAGACCGAGTAAATATATAAGGGTATATTATAAAGTTTTTTAATACGTTAATAATATAAAAGTTATTTAAGTAATATATTATTATTACTTCCTTTATAAAAATAAAGCTCCTCGTTTTAATATATACCGCGAAAAAGTTATATTATATTTAACGGTTATTCGATTAACTCGGCTTTACGTTTAATAATAACTTCGTTATCGAAAAAGATAATAAGTAAACTATTCGCCTTATTATAAACGATACCCTCCGTTTAAAAACTCGCTTACGATATATTAATATTTATAATATATAAATTCGTTAAGAGGTATAAAAAGGTTAATTTAAAATTAAATAAATATTTACGAAGGTTATAATAATTAATAAGTTTATAAAAGCCTTTACGGGAAACCCTTTTATACGTTTTAAAAAGTTATAAACGTAATTATTATATTAAACGAGGTTATTAACCCTCGAAGAAAATAAAAGTAAATTTTCTTAATATATAATAACGACGAAAAAATAAAAATAAACGGAAAATATAATTAAAGTAAAGTATTAAAATAATAACGGCCTTATTTAAAGTAAAAAACACACCTTAAAATACCGTAAAACGAAGCGCCTAAACTCCTAAAAAGGTTAAAACACATTAAGTATTATATAAGGAGGCCCCCCTAAGGGGGTGTATCGGAAAGAGCCACAAAATATATAAGGTGGCCTAAGGAATCAACCTAGGAAACCAACTAAATAAAGTTAGCCTAAGTTTGTATAGAAAATAGGGAGGTTTTCAGGGTCAACGAGCATGCCCATATTTTGCAGATTTTCCTTATACAACAATCATTAATACATCACACATTCTGACAGTATGAGACTCCATAATTCTTCTCTAATTCTGTCGGGTGCACCTGCCTTCTCGCAAGCCACCAATCGACGCCTTCCTGCCCTGGCTGTAGTCCGCCGACGTGCTCCTGCCTTGCCTGTTTTGCCTCGCCTTGCCCCATACTCTTTCCACTTTAGCGCGGCCCCGTTCGTTCCATTTGCCGTCAGTCAGGTCCCAAAGTCGCGCCCCGTTTGTCGCGACTTTTTGAAGATCGATTTAGCAAATTCCGAATTCCCTCGACCACATCACCACCGCGTCCCGCCGCGACCATCCGTAGCCCCTCCCACCCTCGCATCCACCGTCACTGATCCATCGTCACCGAGATAGAGCATCTTCAATCGCCAATCGATCGCGCAACAGCCTGCACCAGGACCCCATTTAGCGGCGCAAAGACATGGTCAGCGCGGCCGCATCTCGGCCACGATGCATCTAATCAAGCCATCCTGGCTGAGCCACAGCGGTAGGTCACATCCCCAGCGACATTGGAGGGAGCTGCAGCAGCCAGGGACGGAGCGTACTGACACCACTGTGCGCCTCGTATAGGCGAACAGAAAGACTTTGAGGTCTACAGCTGCCACGTCTCGCCCGATGGCAAAAGGCTCGCGACGGCCGGCGGCGATGGCCACGTCCGCGTCTGGTCCACCGAGGCCATCTACAACTCCAACACCCCATCCTACACCGGGCCACGCCAGCTCTGCCACATGAGCCACCACCTCGGCACCATCCACTCCGTCCGCTTCTCGCCGAACGGCCGCTACCTCGCCTCGGGCGCCGACGACAAGATCATCTGCATCTACCGTCTCGAGGCGTCGGCGCCCTCTCACACCTCGTCCTTTGGCACCAACGAACCGCCGGCCGTTGAGAATTGGAAGACATACAAGCGACTGATTGGCCACGAGAACGATGTCCAGGATCTCGCCTGGTCGTGCGATTCGTCGATTTTGGTGTCGGTCGGCCTCGACTCAAAAGTGGTCGTCTGGTCGGGCCACACCTTTGAGAAGCTCAAGACGCTCTCTGTCCACCAGAGCCACGTCAAGGGCGTCACGTTCGACCCGGCCAACAAGTTCTTCGCCACGGCCAGCGACGACCGCACCATCAAGATCTTCAAGTTCACCCCGCCGCCGCCCAACGCCACGCAGCACGACCTGCTCAACAACTTTGTCCTCGAGACCACCATCAGCGCGCCCTTTAAGAGCTCTCCGCTCACGACCTACTTCCGGCGCTGCTCCTGGTCGCCCGACGGCAACCACATTGCCGCGCCCAACGCCGTCAATGGCCCCGTCAGCTCCGTCGCGATCATCGAACGCACACGCTGGGACAGCGAGATCAACCTGATTGGCCACGAGGGCCCCACGGAGGTCTGCATGTTCTCGCCGCGCTTGTTTTATACGAAGAAGCCGGCGGCGCACGGCGATGCCAATGGGCTGAGCAATGGCCACGGCAGCGCGGCGCGCGAGGGCGAGAGCCTGGTGACCGTCATCGCCTCGGCCGGCCAGGACAAGACGCTCAGCATCTGGAACACCAACACCTCGCGGCCCCTGGTCATCCTCCAAGACATTGCCTCCAAGTCCATCTCCGATCTCGCCTGGACCCGGACGGCCAGACGGTCTTTGCCTCCAGCCTCGACGGCAGCATCGTCGTCGCCAAGTTTGAAGCGGGCGAGCTCGGCTGGGTCGCCCAGTCGGAAGAGACCGACAAGGCCCTGCAAAAGTTTGGTGCCTCCCGCAAAGGTATGGGCATTGCGGAGGACGTCGACGGTCTGCACCTGGAGACGCACAGCAAGGCGGGCGAGCTGCGCGGTGCCGAGTCGCGCATGGGTGCGTTGATGGGCGATGCCAGCGGCGCAAGCACACCCCAACCAGGCGCAGCCACAACAAACGGGACATCCAAGGGCAAGGCTGCCGACACGAATGGCGGCGCAAAGGACGGCAACGACACCAACGACGGGAAGGACGGAAATGACGACAAGGACGGCAAGGACGGCAAGGACGACAAAGAGGCCAGCAAGGAGGCCGACAGGGACAAGTCGGAAGCTGCAACACCTGCCGCAGCAAAACCACAGACGGCCGAGGAAGAGACGGCCGAGAAGCGCGCCGAGCGAATACAAACACTCAAAGCACGTGTCACAATCACGAAAGACGGTAAGAAACGCGTGGCACCACTGCTGGTCTCCTCCTCTGGCACCGGCCAGTCCTCACTTCCTCAATCCCAACTCGTCGGCACATCCAGCACAAGCAAGACCAGCCAAGCAGACACCCCACAGACGGTCCTCGATTTGTCACGACCTGTCGACGGTCTTCCCAGCGGCGGTATCGCGTCTATGCTCTTGGGCACCAAACGGAAAGCAGCAGTTGTTCTGGAAGGCGAGGACGATGCAGCAGACCCGTCTGCAAAGCGACCGAATGGCCTGACGGGGGCTGCCGGTGCAACACCAGCGGGACCTACGCCCATCCTTGTTAATGGCATCGAGGGCACTGAACCGGCTGCCTTGCAAACGGCTCCCCGTGGCATCGTGCCAACACCAGAGTTTATCCGGCCCGCCGTCATCAGCCCGGCCCTGTCTATCTCACAGGTCCGACTGGGCATTCCCAAAGTGCGTGCGCACATCTTGCGGCCACTCGAAAAGGGGGTCCTGCAAGGCGAGAGCACGCTGGACGAGGCGTCACGCATCTCGGAGAACCTTATTTTTGAGGCACGAAACCCCGACCAGTACCGCGACCCGTCCCATATCACGGTGACAAAGCGCGGCGCTCTGGTGTGGCAGGACTTTTTGCCCAAGGCCGTGCTCCTGGTTACGGGCAACAAGCACTTTTGGGCGGCAGCCTGCGAAGATGGCACCATCTACATCTGGACCCCGGCCGGTCGTCGCTTGGTCAATGCTATGATCCTCGAGGCCCAGCCCGTCATCCTCGAGTGCCGCGAGCACTGGTTGTTGTGCATCACGGCCGTCGGCCAAGCGTATGTGTGGAACGTCCAGACCATGCAGGCGCCACACCCACCTGTCTCTCTGGCACCCATCCTCGACATTGCCATCCACTCTCTGCACCAGCACTCGGCCACAGCGGGACCGGGCGTCACCTCGGCGCACCTCAACTCCAACGGCCACATCGTTGTCACCCTCAGCAACGGCGACGGCTACTACTACGCGCCCAACCTGTACACATGGCAGCGCCTGTCCGAGTCCTGGTGGGCCGTCGGCAGCCAGTACTGGAACAGCAACGATAGCAGTGTCAGTGCACTGCAGACCACCGCCGTTGGGCCAGTGACAGCCGCCGACGTGGCGGCCACCAACGGCACCGCCCCCGCGTCCTCCGCCAAAGATGGCGACGCGGACGCCGCCGCGCCCTCCGTCTCGTCTGGCATCATCCCCTTCCTCGAGCGCCACACGACCAACGAGTTCCTCCTCAAGGGCCGCGCCTACACTCTGCAGCGTCTGATCAAGACGCTGTTGGCCCGCGACGGCTTCGAAGGCTTCGAGGCCAGCGTCAGCATGGCCCATCTCGAGAACCGCATTGCCGGTGCTCTGCAGCTCGGCGCCCGTGACGAGTTTCGTCTGTACCTGTTCATGTATGCCAAGCGCCTGGGTACGGAGGGCCTGCGCGGCAAGGTCGAGGAGCTGCTCAACAGCTTGCTGGGCGGTGTCCTGCAAGAACCTACGGCCAAAGAGGCCAAGGCGGCCGACGTGGCCAATGCCGGCAAGGGCCAAGCTTTTGGCTGGGCCAGCCGGACGGGCGATTTGTGTGGCTGGGACCGGAAAGAGCTCCTGCGGGGTGTTGTCATGATTTTGGGTATGTTCCCCATCGGTGCTTTTCTGTCCTCTTTCTTCTCTTCGCTCTGTGTACTAACAACTACTCTAGGTAAATTCCGGGAATTGCAGCGCCTGACGGTACAGTACGCCCGTGTTCTCGAGCTGACCGAGGACAATGACGACGACGATGTTGCTGAAAGCATGGTCGTCGAGGCATGAGGAGTTTCCTTTGATCTTGTTTTGATAATTGGGTACGCAGACGTTCTTGAGAGTCTTCTTTTGTGTTTTGTGTCTTTTAACTTGATTTCACGTTCTACTGTGAGAGCTTGGCGTCTTGGGGTGGTTAGTGAGGTCCTTCTTGTGGTTGGTTTATTGTGTTACTTCTTCTCGTCTTTTCCCTTCTTTTGTCTCTGGAGGCGGCTCATTGGTTTCTCGTTCAAAAACATCGTACGTTTAGTTCCTTCATCTTATACTCTCGTGTTTGGTCGCACTTGTTATAAATTTGTACACCACTCAAGCATGCTATTTGTCACATATTGCTATCCTCTGCGACTTTTGATATGCTCCACGTTGAAGTGCCATGTTTGCTGCATAAACGTTGTGTCGCCGTTTCGCTGTATTGTCGTTGCGAAGATCGGCAGTGCCTGCCTACTTGGGACTGAAAACGGGCATGTCGAACCGCTCCTTCCACCCCGAATGCGTCGGTCGTTCTTGCACCACGTCTGTTGGTTGCATCGCTTGACGGTTGGCCCCTTACAGCCTGCCGGCCACACGAAGTAGGAAGCTGTGCCGCGACAATGTCAGGCATCAAATGGCGGCTCTTTCCCGTTTCACGTACTTTCTCTTCTGCTGTTTGTCACATGGAACCCCTCTTCCATCGCCGGCAGGAGCACCCCAGCACTTCACAATAAGGAGGAAGGTGCTTTCCGTCCATCACAAGAAGCAGAGCTGCATCCCGCCTTCCCTTTGAGGCAAGAAGAGAGACCATAAAAGAGGCTGCCCAAATTCCTTCCCCGACGACATCTGAAAACACTCGAAGCCTTCTTTATTTGAATTTTATTTATACCCGTATATCAACATGGCCAGCCCAGCTGCTATCAACGACGCGGTAGCCGGGACCAGCATTGACACGGCCGGGGACGTCACGATTGGCAACGATCCAGTCCCGCCTGTAGCCTCAAAATCTCCTGGCCATTTTCCGCCACAGACGCCAGACTGGAACAATCTCGCGATCTTGAATCGCAACACACTGCCTCCGCGGGCACACTTCTTCCAGTACACGAGCGAAGCCGATGCCATCGCCCATGACGTCAGCAAGGCCCGCAGCTTGAAGCTGACCGGCTCCGACGCGGGCACCGAGTGGAAGCTGAATGTGTCTCCGTCGCCCTTGACGGGACCAGTCTCCTTTTTCGAGCCTGGCTATTCGGCTGACGACGAAGAGTGGAAGACTGTGCCGGTCCCGGGCATGTGGCAGCTCCAGGGCTTTGGCAAGGGGCCACAGTACACCAACATCCCGTTTCCCTGGCCGGTTGACCCACCCCACATTCCCCTGGACGACAATGAGTGCGGCCGCTACTTGACGACCTTTACAGTGCCAAAAAGGATGGGCGTTGATGGAGAGGACGCGTACCCGGTGTCCTCACCTGGCTCGCAGCTGCAACTCCACTTTGAGGGCGTCGACTCGGCCTTCTCGGTCTGGGTCAACGGGCAGTACGTGGGCTACTCACAAGGCGCGCGCAACCCCAGCGAGTTTGACGTGACTGGTGTTGTCCGTATCGAAGGCGACGGCGTTGACGACGCAGGCTCCATCAACACGCTGGCGGTGGAAGTCTACCAGCGGTGCGACGGGTCCTACCTTGAGGACCAGGACCAGTGGTGGCTCAGTGGTATCTTCCGCGATGTGTATCTGCACGCAGTACCACCGGTGTCTTTTGAAGACTTTCACGTCATGACCCTCCTGGACGATGACTACAAAGATGCCGAGCTTGTCGTCGATGCGCAGTGCCGAGATGGGCGTGTCCCCGGCGAGAACAATGTCTGCCACGGGCAGTCGTCCACGGTTCATCTCAAGCTGCTCGACGCTGACGGCAAGACAGTCGTGGACACAGAGTCGTCGGTGTCCCGGTTTTCATTTGACACGACGGCGCGGCATTGGCCTTCCCACATGTCGGTGCACATTGAGAACCCGCACAAGTGGACGGCCGAGACGCCCTACTTATACACACTCGTTCTCTCCATGCGCGAGAACGGCGCGTCTGGGTCTGTGTACATTGGCCAAAAGGTCGGCTTTCGCCGTGCCGAGCTCATCGATGGTGTCTTTTGCGTCAACGGCAATCCTGTCAAGATTCGGGGTGTCAATCGCCACGAGCACCACCCGGACACGGGACGCACCGTGCCCCACGAATGGCTCGACAACGACCTCAAGCTCATGAAGCTGCACAACATCAATGCCATCCGCACCTCGCACTACATCAACGACACATGTCTCTACGAGCTTGCCAATGAGCTGGGCTTCTGGGTCATGGACGAAGCCGATCTTGAGTGCCATGGCTTCAAAGGACAAGGCGAACGGCTCAAGCCCAACAGCTGGACGTCCGACAACCCGGAGTGGACGGCTGCCTACGTGGACCGGGCGTGGCAGATGGTGGCCCGCGACAAGAACCAGCCGTGCATCATCATGTGGTCTCTGGGCAACGAGTCGTTTTATGGCCAGAACCACAAGACCATGTTCGATTTTATCAAGCGCATCGACCACACGCGCCTCATTCACTACGAACCGGACCAAGAGGCAGAGACGGCGGACGTGGTGAGCCGCATGTATTCGTCTCCCAAGTACATTGCGGAGAAAGGGGAGGAAAAGGACGGGGACAAGCCGTTTGTGTTGTGCGAGTATGCACACGCCATGGGTAACGGGCCGGGTGCGCTCAGGGAGTACGTCGACACGTTCTACAAGTACCCGCGGCTGATGGGCGGGTTCGTGTGGGAGTGGGCCAACCATGTAAGTGTCATGTGTCGTCCCGTCACCGGCTTTTTTTTGTCCTGCATACTGCTTTCCTACATGCTGACAACGACAAAAATAGGGCCTCCGTACAAAGAACAAAAATGGACAACAGTACATGGCATACGGTGGCGACTTTGGCGACGAGCCAAACGATGGTCACTTTGTCATGGACGGGCTCTGCCATTCCAACCATACACCAACGCCTGGTCTATTGGAGTACAAGAAGGCCATCGAGCCAGTCCAAACGTTGGCACTGGACGGCAATGAGGTGCAAATCGTCAATCGCTATGACTTCCTCACTCTGGACCATCTCACGTGCACGTGGCATATCGTCTACGATGGGTCTGTCACGGAGGAGAAAGCGGTGGACATTCCAAAAGGTATGCTGGGAGTCAACCTTTGCAGTTACTGTGCCGTTCCCTGAAACTAACTCGGCAAAAGGCATCCAGCCACACAGGAAGGCCATTCTCAAGGTTGACGGATTGAAACAGCCGTCTGAAGGCGCCGCCTATTTGACACTCTCCTTCACTTTGAAAGAGGCAGCATCTTGGGCACCCAAAGGTCACGAGGTCGCCTTTGGACAACTGCAGCTGGGCTCGAGACTTGGGCTCGACCACTGGTTACCTCTCCGTGTGCCAGACAGTCTTCCAAGCCAGCCCCGTCTGGAGCAGACTGCACTCTCCCAGCTCACCATCTCGGGGTACAAGGTGCCCAATGGGTGTTTGACTTGACAGTCGGCAGCATCACGTCGTGGACCCGCGGCGGCTCGCGCACCAACATCATGACCGAGCCCTTGTCGTTGGCCATCTACCGCGCTCTCACCGACAATGACCGGTTGGGACTCTATGGCCCGGAATGGATGGCGGCGCGCGTCCACCAGGCCCGTGCCCATGTTGTGCGTTCATCTTGGAGGACACTCGACGATGGACCTGCCAAGGGCATCGCCGAAGTGACGGTCGTGTCCCGCATCGCGCCGCCCATCTTCAATTGGTCCGTCACGGCCGAGACGACGTACCGTTTCTCCGGAAACGAAGTCTCGGTTCACGTGCATGCCAGCGTTGCGGGTGGCGGTCGGCCCTCGACCCTGCCGCGGTTTGGGCTCGAGTTTGGGCTGGCAGGGGTCGACAGAGTCCGCTGGTTTGGCCGCGGCCCCGGCGAGAGCTACCGGGACAAGAAGCTGAGCCAGCGCTTCGGCACCTGGACACGGCCCGTCGACGACCTGTTTGTGGACTACGAGTACCCGCAGGACAATGGCAACCGCACAGATGTGCAGTGGGTGGAGTTTTTGGGCTGTTTGGGCAAGGGGACGCCGCAGGCGAGCTCGGGTGGTGACGCCAGTCGTGGTGAGGCCAGTCGTGGTGAGACCAGTCGTGGTGAGGCCAGTCGTGGCGACCGCCTGCTTCGCGCCCGGTTTGGCGCCATACCGAATGCGAGCTTCCAGGCGCTGGCGTACACCACGGACGACCTCGATGCAGCGAAGCATCCGTACGAGCTGGCAGCGGTGCGCCGCCACGACACGATTGTGCATCTCGACTGGCTGCACCATGGACTGGGGACAGGCAGCTGTGGTCCCTCGACGCTGCCCGAGCACCGTCTCTCGACCCAGCACGAATTTGATGTGGAGATCTTGCTGGACTAAGCATCTTGGAGCACGTTGTTCAGTATTGAGGATTTGGGCATGGGCAAAGAAATTCGGAAATTCAGATTGCATTCTGCCGTGTACGGCCATCACATCGTCTCACCGACTTGGGGAAAAAAAAAGGGTATCTATGTAGTTCAGTTTAATGTCTTGGGTGTCGCACACGCATTTGCCTTGTTGACTATGGCGACCGTCGTGGACTGCTGTTACTCTGCACGCGGTCGCAAACCTGCCAAGTCCACCTGCCTCCTCCGCACTTGTACTTTGACGTCCAATGGCGGGATGATGGTCTGGCCAATCCACACGTTCTTGGGCCGTGTCGCGAGCGGCTGGATGTCGTAGTTGGTGAGCAGGTGAGCGAGAATCATCTTGAGCTCATGTGCAACAAAGAACCGGCCAGGGCTACACGGTTAACACGGTTAGTGGGGGGTCCGAATTTCGAACAGGGGAGGGTCAGTCAGTCAGTCGGTCAGGACGTACCATGCATGTCTGCCGTGACCAAAGGCCAGGTGGCTGTCGCTTGTCGTGACCATGCCCAGCTTGAGCCCGCGCATCGCGTCGGCGGCAATCTGCTCGGGCGTCTTGTCTTTCTGCTCGGCGGCCCCGCCTCCTGGCGCTGTGACTGTGGCGGCTTCGTAGGCCGCCCGCTGCCGCGCATACCGAAAGGCGTCGTACGTGTCCGGGTTCGTGTACAGATCCGGGTCGTGGTGGGTGCCGGCCAGGTCGAGCATCAGCAGGCCGCCATACGGCACATGCCAGCCCTCGGCGGCGTTTGTGATGCCTCCGGGCGCAATTACTTTCCGCTTGACGAGCGACGTGGCAAAGTTGCTGACACGCATGCTCTCGCGGATGGCACTGTCGGTGCGCCAGAGACGGGCCAACGAGGGCTTGGTCCAGTGGCGCTCGGGCGTGCTCGCACGGGCCGCTGTGACTTCCTCGCGGATGCCCTCCACGAAGGCCGGGTCGGACGTCAAGAGGTCCACCATGACAAAGAAGCCTGTCAAGACCGTCGTGTGGATGGCGGCAAACTCAATCGGCAGCAGGCGTTTGGAGATGGCGACGGGGTCCAGTTCGGCGGTGCGGCCTTCGGCCAGGGCCATACGGATGTGCCAGGTAATGTAGTCTTCGTTGACAGATTCCTTCTTCATGCCACCGCCATCGGGGGATGTCATCGCGCGCACTCTCTCTTGGATGAGCGGCGCCAGGTAGTCGTGGGCACGGCGCCACAACCGCTTGTTCGGGATGCTGGCAAGACGGCCCACGAGTGGGTGCAGCAGCTTGGGAAACATGTTGAGCAAAAAGCTGTTGGTGACGACGGTGTCGGCAAACTTGACATAGGTGTCGAGCAGCGGCTGGTTGCGGCAGGCGTCCGGGCCAACCAGCAGCAGATTGGTAATCTGTGGCACCATGGCCAGCCAGGCGTCCCAGAGCTTGATGGTGTGCCATTCTCCGTCGGCGGCAGCAGCGCCACCACCACCGCCGCCGCCAAAGGCTGCATCCGTGGCCATGATGACCTCGTCCTCGATGGCCGGCAGCAGACCCGGCAGATGGCGGGCCAGGTTGCGGTGCATCACGCGCGTGTGGAAGTCGTCGTCGACGGGCGAGTGCTTGTGGTCGTGGTGCTCGCTGTTGCTGCGCGGTGGGATCGGTGGAAGACCGTGCTTGGAAGCATAGGCGCGGGCATGGGCGTGGGCGTCAAAGATGAAGTTGTGCTCGGTGTACAGCACGTCGCCGTGGGCGGCATGGGCCGACAAGACGTGGTCAGGCAGATCGAGCATCCATCCTGTCTGGCTTCTCGGAACAACGACTTCTTGTGGCCGAGAAGCCGCCGACGGCACAAGAAAGGCCTTGTTGTTTTTGGAAAACTATAGGTCAGAAGAAGCACATCACACAGCAGAGCAAGCGAGCATAGCGAGCGAAGCGAGGGACCAAAAGAGAAAGAAAGATACCTTGTTGTAGCCCTCGTCGACCCATTCGTTAAAGTAAAAGATGTAGCCAAACCAGTTGCGCAGAGTCGCAATGACGCCGTCGCCGTAGCCGACGCGGGGCAGGGATCGTGGGTAGCTGGGCTTGAGGGCGCAGTCGGCCAAGAAGGCGGCGACGAGGAAGGCCGAGGCAGCGGCAATGATGCGCGCAATGGTCAGGCGGGCCGCCAATGTTACGACAGCCTCGGTGGCCTTTGTGAACAAGAGAGTCAACAGACAGGAAACCGTGCCGGCCAAGCCAGAAGTCGTCGGTGCGTCGACGGGTGACACAAAACAGGACGCCATGTTCGGAACGGTGGCGGGAAGCACCGAGTGCTGTCCAGCAGACGGATTTGTCGCCCTTGCGACGAGGAGTGGTGGAGGTGGAAGCGTTGGTAGACGCTTGCGTGTAGTTTTGATTGAGGTGGAGCTTAGAGAGAGGCGAAAAGGAGGAGAGGAGAAGAGGGGAGAGAATGGCCTCGATGACGTTAAGACCGGCAGGAGCCAGAATAAAAAAAATAAACATAAAAATAAGAAACGAGACCAGTCCGGGAAAGCGCGATGCTAGCTCCGGCCCTCTTCCTCCGTTTTGCGCGCGGGCCTCCTTTTGGGCCTCTTTTGTTTGGTCAGCCCTATGATCCAACCCTCGGTCAAATTGGCCGTCTGACGTCTTCTGTCGTCTTCTGTCGTCGCTGCGCCCTGCTGTGCCCTTTCGGAGGCGCAGTGGTCCCGTATTTGGCCCAGTCGGTGCAACTGCTGTCGTCTACTGTTGTCAAGAGAGATTTGGGAATCATACTGCCGGGCCTAAGACATCTGTCTCTGCCAATCTCCCGTCTGTCCTTTTTTCTCGGGTCTTTTAAATGTATTGAGGATTCACTGCCGACTGCTACCTTGGCCACTTCTCCCTTTTTGCGTGACGCGCGCGCTCTTCTGTCAGCTTACCGCGATTAAAGGGCTCCTGGAAGTCTCCCAAGTCTGGGTCAGCAATCATCGCGATTAGGAAAGAGAAGGCGGGGAAGGGAGTGATAAGGGAAGATAAGGGAAGGAAGAATTGCACACTGGGCGCCTGGGCACCTTCCTTGGGGGCACGGATGAACCTGTTTCCTGCCGTTGTGCTCGTCCGTTTGACTCCCGTTTTCGTCTTATTTTACTAGCTCTTTGCTCCTCACATTTCTTACTATTTTGTACAATTTTCCTGCCATTCACAGGAGGCCTAGGACTGTCTCAAGTCATAGCGTTGGAAGGTGCGTCTTGTTCAGGGGTAGCTCTAGCGCGGCAGGTGCTACCCCTGCACACAGGCGGCAGCTAAACGGTCCCGCGGCAGCCGTCAATCACGAAATCCAACGGCGGTGATTTGCTGGAAGGCGCGCTGGTGGAGGCAGTGAAGAAGGAAGGAGCCACGAGCCATTGTGTAAATATCGAAAAATAATAAAAGGAACTTTACATTGTATTTGTCGACTTGAAGAAGGGCACATAGCAGAACTGAACAATGCCTGTTAATTCCGAGAACATTGGGCAGAATCCCTACCGTTTTGCACGGGCGATCGCGTACGAGAAAAGGAGTATGTCGTAGTTACGGCAGACAGAAACGCATAACCGTGAAACACTGGGGAAAGGGATAAATAAGAAAATTCCAGCGAATGGGAATACGCGGAGAACGACATTTCTTGCGCTCGTCCTGCTCACCAACTCGAAGCATAGGGCCATCTGTGCCACTGGCCGTTTCTTCGCACCACTAGCCCGTCTATTTTTTGTTTCACCTACACACGACTTATCAGGCTATTGATATCACGGAGAGTGTCGTCTTGCGGACAGACAGAAGTACTGCGCATTGCTGTAAATCATTGAGACGTGACATAGCCAACAAGATAAATATCTAGCCCTTTTATTAATGGATTGACTTTCACGTAAATGCAAGAAGAAGAAGAAATTTGTGCACACAGGAATCCAACTATTCTTTGAAAAAATAAAATTGTTTACCAAACTATTCTACAAACTTTTATCTCAAATAAAAAGATGCGTCCGTAAACGGTGAAAAATTGAGTTAATAATAAGTGTACAAAACTTCTTGATACTCTCACAGCAAGCCAAGCATCGAAATATAAGTCACTTGCTATCAACTTGATTGTTCCTCAGACGTATCTTCCACAAACATCATTTACCAGCTATCTCCATCTACTACACAACCACGGACCGCCGCTTCTTGCCAACACCAACACAGACATAGTAGTCCAGGTACAGCGAGCCACAGTCAGTCTGCCATGTTAGTCAAAGGCCTCGAGCATGGGAAGCTTGGGCACTGGAGGAAAAACCCACCCCGACTGCGGGATTCCACTTGTAAAAGTCGGCGAGCGAAAACTTGTTCTTGTTGTTGGTGACAATCTTAGCGCAGGTATCGCCCTTGACGACCTTGTAGAAGCTGTTGCAGTTTGGGTCGATGCATCCTGGACGGGCCGGGACCGGAGGACGGCTTGGCGGTGGGTGTCGTCGGCGACGACGAGGTTGGCCTGACGGTCGCGTGCCGGGGACACCCACACAGACGTACGTATCCAGCCAGAGACTGGAGCAGTCGTCACCGACGGCCGGGTTCCAGCCGTAAAACTCCTGGAGGGTGAACGTGCCGTACTTGGCGATGATCTTGGCACAGTATCGCCCTTGACGACCTTGTAAAACCTGGTGCACTTGTCGGTCAAGCCGTCTTGCGTCGGCGACGGCCGCGGCGAGCCGGTGGGCGTGCTGGGCGTGCTGGGCGGCTTGGATGTCGTGGGCTTGGTGGTAGGCGTGGCCGTGGTGCCGACGCAGACATAGGTGTCGACCCACAGGCCCGAGCAGTCCGTGCCGACGGCTGGGTTCCAGGCGTAAAAGTCGGCCAGCGAGAACGTGCCAAACTTGGTGACGAGCTTTGCGCATGTGTCTCCTGTTGACACCTTGTAAAATCGGATGCCTGGAAGGTCAGTATGTGCGTGCAGTTTGCATCTACCAGCTCTACCACTTACAGTCCAGTGTGATGCCATCTTGGACGGGCGACGGGATGGGTGCGCCGTTGGGTGCTGTCGGCGTGGCTGGCGTGGCTGGCGCGGAGACTGTGCCGGATCCACTGCCACTACTGCCTGATGTCCCTGATGTCGGCGTGGGTGCGGGCGGTGTCATGGACGGGCTCGTCGGCAGAGCACTGAGCCCATAGTTCTGCTCAACACAGTAGGTCTCGCCGGCAATGACACCGTCCGAGCAATTCCAGCCGGTGACCGGGTTGTAGACGGCAAACTGGTCCACGTTCAAGCCCCAGGCGGCGGCAATGGTGGCACAGGTGTCGGTACCGGAGGCGATGACAGTCCATGTGCAGTCAAGCGGCCGGGCCGACACGATGGAGGCGGCCGAGACCAAGCCGGCCACGATGCTGGCGACTTTCAGTAGTGAGGGCATTTTAGTGTGGACTTGCGAAGCAAGCAAATAAAGTTTGAATTTAAGTGTAGGAGGCAAGAAAATAAAGAAACAGAAGGAAGACAAGCCTTGACTAACCCTCAGCTTAAGACAGACCACTAAAAGGAACAACAGGCATGAATTATCGTTGTAATGTGGCGTTGACATGTCTTTTATACTGGCGTTCCTTGGGTGGTGACGATCCATTTCTTTCGGTCGCTTCATATTGTGCTTCAACTTGGCACAGTGGTGCCCCACGTTCTTGTCACTCGTCTCTTTCTAAATTCCTTTCCTGAACCATCCTTCTGCCGAGTCTCTGCACCTGCGCGATTTTTTAGATTGACTGCCGCGTAACTGAAGGATTGGGGCTTTGCACCGCCGGTAATGAAGGGAGGCCGTTAAAAGGGAAGAGAAAATGTGAATAAAACAAGAGTCGAGCCGGCTTGTTATTAAAAAGGATTTCGCAGACACATCAGCAGTAGATTAACCACACAATACGCCCTGCCACGCTCGACCGTACCGCCTCACTGCTCTCTGTCGATACAGGTCGTTCGATTCAGAAGAAGTTTGCTTTCTTCAACCTCCCAAACCTCTGGCATCTCGGACTCTCCTCTCCTCCGACCACCCTCGTATTTCTGTGCTGCCTCTCTCTGTCTCTATTGATACGTCGCCCTGTTCCTTTTTGTACGGCTTTGTACGGCATAGTCCAGGACAGCCAGAGCCAGGCACGGCTGTCTCCATGCCGTCTTTGCCTCTTCACGCGGGTCAATAGCTATCCAGAAACTCGCCGTCTGTGCCCCTCTGTCCTTCCACATATTGTTTGCTCAAGTGTTGATCGATTCTTTTCCGTGCAGATCCCAAACTGTGTACAGAGCCCCGCCATCTCTTATCTTTTCTCCTTTTCTCCATTTCTCGGTTGTCATCTACGCCGCCTCATTTGACAGCTCAATGGCCTTGGCCGCCGCCGCCTCAAAGCTGTCGTAGGCAAACAGTGGCAGCCCGCTCGTGCGAATGATCTCTTGGCCCTCGGCCTCGTTGGTGCCGCGAATGCGCACGACAACGGGCACGGTGACATTGGTCTCCTGGAAAGCCAGCAGCACACCGCGCGCAATCATGTCGCCCAGCGTCAGGCCGCCAAAGACATTGACAAAGATGACACGCACGCGAGGGTCTTGCAGCAGGACCTGGAAGCAGGTCTTGACGGTCTCGCTGGTGGCCTTGCCGCCCGTGTCCAGAAAGTTGGTGGCCTGACCGCCGAGGCCGGCAAGAGCATCCACCGTGTTCATGGCGAGGCCGGCGCCGTTGACGAGTGTGCCAATGGTGCCCGGGGCATGGGTGCCCTCTTTGTCCTTGAGGGTGACATAGACGATGCCGCCGGTCTTGGCCTGGGCCTCGAGGGCATCCGTTTCGGGCGGAGGCGTCACGGCAGCGAGCTGCAGGGTCGTCTCGTCACCGGCGGCCTGGCGCTGGCCAAAAGCGACGTCATCGAGGCCCAGGCGGGCGTGGACGACCTTGATCTCGGCCAGACGCGAGACAACAGCCGTCTCCACGAGGTAGGCTTCTTGCGCAACAAAGATCTTGTAGAGCACGCGCAGCAGCTTGCGCAAACCCTCGGTGCTGGCGGTCGAGGACAGTGTGTCGAGGCCGAGGTGGTCGGCGACGCGGGCCGTCAACAGGCCGTCGACACCGGCGTGGTAGTGGAAGGGAAAACGGCGAACGTTGCTCTGAGACGTGGGAGTCGTGCCGTCGAAGCTCGGTGCTGCCAGGACACAGGGCGACCTGGACGAGCGGTCGATGCTGATGGCGAGGTAGCGCTGGGTGCCGTGGCCCGAGTAGGGAGCAGCGTTGACGCCCTGCTTGCGAAGGAGGTCAAATGTGGCGTCCTGGCCAATGTAGATGGAGCGTCTCTGGACAGTTGTGCGAGATGTTGTGCGAGACGTCGGAACTGTTGGGACTGTGGGACGTCTGGGGCCACCGCTCCTTCCCAGCGTAGAAGTGTGCATGCCCCGACGCTGGGTTGTCGATCCCGCCTGCCCAAACAGGCTGCTGCCGGTGGCGGTGGCGCCACTGTTTCCGGAAAGAGCATCCAGGCGCGCCTTGAGTGCCTGCCCAAACTTTTCCGGGTGGTCCACTATGCTCGCGCCTGCCCTCTCGAGCGCCGCAATTTTCTCGTGGGCCGTCGGCTCGCCGGGCAGAGCAAAGGCGCCTGCATGGCCCATGATGCGGCCCTCGACGGCGGCATGTGTGCCGCCAATCAGCGCCGCAATCGGCTTTGGCTGCACACCCGCCGCCCGTGCCTGCTTGTGGTACGCCTCGATCCATGCCGCCGCCTCCAGCTCGCTCGTCCCGCCAATCTCGCCAATCAGGGCGATGGCGTCCGTCTCTGGATCGTCGGCCAAGACAGTCAGGGCTTCTCTGAGATCGGTACCGGCGACAATGTCACCGCCCACACCGACACACAGGCTCTGGCCCAGACCAGCCCGTGTCGTCGACGCCACGGCCTCGTAGCTCAGCGTGCCCGACCGCGCAGCAATGCCCACGCGTGTGCCGGCACCCGAGCCTGGCGAGAAGCAAGGAAGAGGCTGGAAGCCGATGCGGCAAGCACCGACGGCGGAAATGATGCCGGGCGAGTTGGCACCCACAAGTCGTGTCACGGACTGCGTCTTGAGCATGGCGTGGATGCGCAGCATGGCGTGCAGCGGGATGTGCTCGGCGACAGCCACCACGAGCGGCACCTCGGCGGCAATGGCTTCCTCAATGGCCGCGGGCGCAAGCGCGGCCGGCACATAGATGCCTGTCGCGTCGGGCTTGAGCGCCTCGACGGCGGCGCGGACGCTGGGTAGCAGTGGGAGGCCCAGGTGCTCGCCGGAGCGGCCGGGGGTTACGCCGCCGACAATGTTGGTGCCCCAGGCGAGAGATTCGCAGGCATTGGCCGTAGCCTGGCGGCCGGTGAAGCCCTGGAAGATGACGCGGGTGTGGCGGCCGATGCGGAGATTGGGGAGGGTCGAATCGGTGGAGAGGGAGGCGATGGCGAGAGTGGAGGTGTGCCCGTGATGCTGGAGTAGGAGCGGCTGCCGCTGTTCTTGCTGCTGTTGCTGCTGTTTCTGCTGCTGCTGCTCCAAAAAGGCCGGGACCGGCAAACAAGACACGGCCGGGCCGGCCGTCCATGCTGGAAAAGCTGGGGACGGGCGCGGAACATTGCTGTGTGGGGTTGAAGACAAGTGGCGTGAGAAAAGTGAGGGGGGAAAGCTCACGTCGGGGGGGACGGATGGAGACCACTCCACATAACATGAGCGAGGAAGAGATTGAGGGAAAGAAAATTGAAGCAAAAGATCTGTCACAAGATGGCGAAAATCAGAAGACGACAAAGGTCACAAAAGCGACGACCTTCGTGTAGGAACCGAGGTCAGTCGCGTGACGGCTGGAACAACTGGGAATAACACGAGCAAGATGTTGACAGTGGTTAGATGCACGGCTATTTGCTTTTGAGAGTGGGCTAACTGGAGCTACTGGTGCTATTTGCTGGCGACCGGCGAAGTCAACACAAACCCGGACCGTATTACGGAGCAAGGCTGAAGAGGTGCTTTCTTTGACGCAGGGATTGTGGAAGTGGGCTAAAAAACAAAAGAGGGATCAAGAAAGAACAAATGAAAGCCCATACATGCATCCGCCCCCTCATCAAAGGCTCACAAAGTGCAGTATTCCCAGAATCGAAGCCATTGCGAGTGGGGGCAGTTGCTTGGTCGCCCCGGAGTGAGGGGAGAGTGTGGAGAGAGTGGAGGTTGAGGTCGGCTACTCAACTCAAGAGCGAGACCGGTGATGGCTCATGACGGGCGTTTTTAAATATCAGGCTGAGTTTATCGGACTCGTGTCACTTGAGTTGTTTTCGGTTGTCGAGTCTTGGGGTTTTCGAGACGTATGAGACTTGAGTTGATGGAGCTGAACTTTTTCAATTTTTATTCAAATATTTGCTTGACTTTGTTTTGTCTCATAACCTCTTCTCGGCCGTCACATGTTATCGTACAACTCATTTCACGCCTGCAGGACAACTACCATCGTAACTCGCCCGGCGTCTTGGTTTCGCTGTCTGTCTTCCCATCCTTACCGTTGCCAGCCTTGTCGCTTTTTTTCTTGGAACCCCAGATTCTTGAAGTCGTCTTTTGCCATGAGATTTCTAGGCTGTTAGCGACCATTTTCACCTTTTGCCCTCAGAGGTACTTGCCATCTCCCTCACACAAGCGCCTTACCTATCCATTCGGCAGCCAAGATACGACTTGGCCAGACTCCGGCACTCGTCCTCGTTGACGCCCTTGACCTTCTTCATGCAGTTGAGATAGTCGAGCATCACCTGCTTGCACTCGCCCTCGTGGTCCAGAGGGAAGCTGCCGCGCTGTGGTCTAATTTTTGTTAGCTCACTTGTGCTCGCTTAGTTGCATTTTCTCCATATGAAATGCCGTGGTCTTACGGTGCCGGCTTCGTTGCGATGCTGCCACCGCCGGGACTGCCAAAGGTGCTCATCGTGTCAGATGCGGCCTCGGCAGACAGGCCTTGGATAATCCGTTCAAGGAGCTCGGTCTTTTTTTCGACAAAGCCCGTGGTCAAGCCTTGTCCGGCGGTCGTGTTTTCCGTCTTTTGCCTTTTCGTTGGTTGGCTCGGCCGCTTTCTTTTTCTTTCTTCTCTTTCTGAACAGTCGGGTCCGCTGGCATGGAGGGAGAGGGCCGTGTGTCAGCGCCGGAGAAGGGTGAGTGCCGGAGAAGAGAAGAGTACGAAAAATAGCTAGTCAATGAACAAGACCTGTCGTTTCCCTTGCCGGTCGATCTCTGTGTGTACCAAACGAGTTCTCATTCAACTCAGAAAGGCTCACCTTACTGCCAAAATCGAAGTTGGTAAAAAGTCGAGCCAGGAGAAATCGTACCACACGGCTGGCCAATCAGCGCCCTTCGTTTTTTGCTAGCATTTCTGTTAGCTGCCCCAGTCGCCCCTTCGTCATCGCCCTTGCCGTGGCGTTCGGGCTTTCCGTCCAATTGTCACGAAGACGGTTCAGCGTTCGCGCCTGCCGCATGAATTGCGAGTTACAGCATCTCATTACAGTCGCCCTTGCACCGTCCTGTGCGCCAAGGAAGGTGCAAAGGGTGAAAAGGTGCGCATAAAAGACCAATTTCCAGGTGCACGGCAAGAGCGACCCTGCCCGTTTAACCACGGCAGCGGCCTATGCACTTGAGACACTTAAGATAGCCCCCTGTCGATACTTGCCCCCAGCTTAAGAGCAAGAGACGCGAAATAATGCGCAGCGCGTCGTGCTTTCCCTCTGTATTGATTGGAGCCAAAATTGGGTCGTGCCTGCCCATATTTCGTAACGACCAGCATATCTCCTGCCATTCCGGCAAGCATTTGAGCAAACATCTCGACACCCGCAAATTCCCCCTTTTGTAGCCCCTTTTGTAGCTCTTTTTTGGCTTCACTTTTGAGGCACATGCAAACGCTCCAAAAAACTCAACTGCCAGGCATCCAAACCATTTTTGACACCCAACAACCGTCGAACCCGTCTCTTCCCCTGTCGCTCGCACACACTATCGCCGCCTCGTCGTCATCAATTGTCGGAACCTGTTTACTTGCTCTAGCTCCTTATTGGCCTCTTTTTCGCCCTGAACGCTCCGTCGCCATCCACCAAAACCCACCATCATTCACCGCCAGAAAAAGAACTTCCAGAACACGGACGACCGTGGCTGCTTAGTTTCGCGCCTCTCTTTGGGCCTTTTACGAAGTACGCCGCTCGGCTTTCCATCTTTCGCCTCCTCCACCGCCAAGCCAACTCGTTTGTCCTCCTCAAATCGAAGCCTGGAACCGTAGCCTGGGAACTCTTTCTGAACGAACAGAGGCTAGCCCTGATCGCTCTGTCTAGCCCTTTGGCCCACCCCTGCTTGTGCCAGAAGCCAGAGACGCAGAGCTTGGAAAAACAAACTACCTGTTCTGGTCTTTTCGGCACTCTCTCCCTCTCTCTCCCTCGTGATAAATTTTGTGTTTCTTCGTCATCGGCTGCGACCTCGCATTGCACCACCGCGCATCACGCTTCCTGTTGTAGCAGAGCTTCTCATTTGCCTGCCACTCCGCAGAGCATTCTTTCGTTTCTTCTTTTTCTACTCCGTCCTCTTTCGTCACCGCGTCAGAGCAACTCAACGCGAAGCTTCAGCTTTCCGGCCTCACCGTCATCGCCCGAGGTTAAAGCATACGCTGCGATAACGATACACGCGTCTTAATCTCGACTTTCTTCGTCTCACCATTCTCGACACTCTCCTCCCTCCTCCTTTTCCTCCCTAACCTGACACCATGGCAGCCCTCGGCGACGAGCTGCTGACCACGGTCAACAAGCTGCAAGACCTCGTCTTCAACACCATCGGCAACGATTCCCTCGATCTCCCACAAATTGTAAGTCCCAGCTTCTTTTCTCCTCTTCTTCCTTTCTTCTTTTATGGTGTCCACAACAATCCGCCGGTGTCCGCGTTCCCTTTTTAACCGTTGTGTCTTGTCCCCTTCTCCAGGTCGTCGTCGGCTCCCAATCCGCTGGCAAGTCCTCTGTCCTCGAAAACGTCGTAGGCCGCGATTTTCTTCCTCGTGGCAGTGGCATCGTCACAAGGCGGCCGCTTATCTTGCAGCTGATCAACGTCCCTGAGGACGAGGAAGATGCCGCTGCCAACGCAGCCGCCACGAAAGCCGGCGGCTACGTCGACCCCAATGCCGCGCGCCGCAACGAATGGGCCGAGTTCCACCACCTGCCCAACCGCCGCTTCAACGACTTCCAGGACGTCAAGCGCGAAATCGAGAACGAGACGAGCCGCGTCGCCGGCAGCAACAAGGGCATTACGCGCCAGCCCATCAACCTCAAGATCTACTCGCCTGACGTCCTCAACCTGACCCTCGTTGATCTGCCCGGTCTGACAAAGGTCCCCATCGGCGATCAGCCCACCGATATCGAGAAGCAGACGCGCAACCTGATTTCCGAGTACATTGCCAAGCCCAACAGTATCATCCTGGCCGTCTCCCCAGCCAATGTCGACATTGTCAACTCCGAGGCCCTGAAGCTCGCCCGCCATGTCGACCCCCTGGGCCGCCGCACGATTGGTGTCCTGACCAAGGTCGATCTGATGGACCACGGCACCAACGCGCTCGACATCCTGTCAGGCCGCGTCTACCCGCTCAAGCTGGGTTGGATCGGTGTTGTCAACCGTTCGCAGCAGGACATTCAGGGCAACAAGCCGATGGAGGACGCCCTCAAGGCCGAGGCCGACTTCTTCAAGCACCATCCGGCCTACCGCAACATCTCCACCCGCTGCGGTACCCCTCACCTGGCCAAGACGCTGAACAGCACGCTGATGACCCATATCCGCGACCGCCTGCCTGACATCAAGGCCCGCCTCAATACGTTGATGGGCCAGACCCAGCAGGAGCTGGCCAGCTATGGCGACATGCACTTTAGCGGCAAGGAGCACCGCGGCTCACTGATCCTGCAGCTCATGACTCGTTTCGCCACCTCCTTTATCTCGTCGATTGACGGTACCTCGACCGAGATCTCTACCAAGGAGCTGTGCGGTGGTGCCCGCATCTACTACATCTTCAACTCGGTGTTCGGCAGCTCGCTCGAGTCCATCGACCGACCTCCAACCTGTCCGCCCTCGACATCCGGACCGCCATTCGGAACTCCACTGGCCCGCGGCCCAGTCTCTTCGTCCCTGAGATGGCCTTTGACCTGCTCGTCAAGCCCCAGATCAAGCTGCTCGAGATCCCCAGCCAGCGCTGTGTCGAGCTGGTGTACGAGGAGCTCATCAAGATCTGCCACACCTGCGGCTCGACGGAGCTGAGCCGCTTCCCGCGCCTGCAGGCCAAGCTGATTGAGACCGTCTCTGATCTGCTGCGCGAGCGCCTCGGCCCCGCCTCCAACTACGTCGAGTCCCTCATCTCCATCCAGCGCGCCTACATCAACACCAACCACCCCAACTTCCTCGGCGCCGCCGCCGCCATGAGCCACGTCGTCAATGAGAAGCAGGAGCGCGAGCGCAAGCGTCTGATCCAGGAGGAGCGGGAACGCCGTGAGCGTCGCCGCCTCAAGGAGATTGGCGCTGCCAATGGCAACCGGCGCTAACGGCGCAGGCGGTGCTGCCGGCACGGAAACGCCCGAAGAGATTGACGAGGACAACCTGAGCGTCGCTGGCGGCGCTGCTGGTGGTGGTGGTGCGACGAGCACGGCCTTGCGCAAGACGGTCAAGGCTGGTCGCAGCTCGTCCATGGCCCGGGAAAACGGCCGGACCGCCTCGCCCACGCGCTTCAACCAGCCCGCCATCAACAACGCCAAGGACTCGTTCCTCAACTACTTCTTCGGCAAGGACGGCAGCGCCATGGCCGGCGCTCTTGGCGGCAGCGGCCCAGCGGCCACCACCACAACGCCAACATTGGCCGCCACGTCAGCCAGGCCTCGGAGCCTACGTTCAGCCAGAGCATGCGCCGCCCGGACGACCGGCCGATGCGGTCGCCGATTTGTGCGGGCAGCGACGACTACAGCCGCGTTGGCAACACGGCCATGGGCCACCCGGGCGCGCTGGGCGCCGGCGGCAGCATGGACCTGTTTTGGCGCCAACGGCACGGGCGGCGAGCCGGCGCTGACGGACCGCGAGGCCATGGAGACGGAGCTGATCCGCGCGCTCATTTCGTCGTACTTTAACATTGTGCGCGAGTCGATTGCGGACCAGGTGCCCAAGGCGATTATGCACCTGCTGGTGAACCACTGCAAGGACGTGGTGCAGAACCGGCTGGTCAGCGAGCTGTACAAGGAGATGCTCTTTGAGGAGCTGCTGTACGAGGACGACGGCGTCAAGAAGGAGCGCGAAAAGTGCGAGCGTCTGCTGGAGACGTACAAGGAGGCCGCCAAGATTATTGGTGAGGTTGTATAAAAAGAAAAAGAGGTCTTTGTCCGATGAGTGAAAACAGAAAGGAGGGACAAAAAAAAAAGATGGGAGGGGCGCATTTTTGTATTTTTATACGTGTCTTTTTTGATCTGTGCGTTGGGGGTTTTTGTCACTTTTTTTCTTTCTTTTCTTCTTCGTCTCTTTTTATGCATTGTCTGATTTCTCTTCTGGATCTTTCATGTTACTTTTTGTCGAACAATACTCGACTCTTTCCATTCATCTTTTGTTGTTTCATACGCACATCTCTGTTGTAACACCACCCTCTCAACTATTTTTTGTCTCCATTCATCGCTTCCACACCTTCATCCTCCTCTCTCTCATATCACGAATCTATACTACTCTCAAATTTCGCTCTTCGCCTTTTGTGGCAACACACAATCTCTATAGAACAAGACCATCTCGACGAATACATTGGAAAATCAACGTGAACTTACAGCGCCATGGTTGTTTTGTTCAAGGAACGAAAATTGCTGGAATCTACTTTTTTTTTGAGTTTGTGTGCCTTTGTTACGTTCTCAAAGCTTTGACTTTGCTTCGACCCATGCATCAAAAATTCTCCGAATGCCCAGAATCCTTGCATTCCGTCCACCAACACGGCAAGTCATGAGGACTCAGCTGAAGGGAAGAAGGTTGCTGCTGCTGCTGCCGCTGCTGTTGCTGTTGCTATTGCTCTGTGGCTGCTGGCTGCCATCACCAACAAATACTGGGCACATCGCCAGGGTGTAGCCTTGCATCATGACCACCTGACCAGGAAATGAACCGGGAGATTGTCCAGACACGTTCGTGTTCGACGTGGACGGGTTCGGCGCGAAAGGGTTCGCCAAAAGCGAGTTCGACACACTCGCGCTCGACACGTTCGCAAACGGGTTCGGCAGATTGGCGTTCGGCATCGAATTCGACACAGTCATGTTCATCATGCTCGCCTCCAACCCGGACGACGGAGTGCGCACCTGCCAATTCTATTGGTACTGCATGTGCCCCGGTCCCGGTCCTCTCTGGTATCCTTGCATCGCCCCTCCGTCCATCGGGTTGCGCGGGTCGTACTCTTGATAGTTGGCAAGGTCGGACCCAGCAACAGAACGCTGGTGCGGCGGCGGCGGCGGCGGTGCCGATCTTTCGTCGACCACGTTGCGACGTTCATACCCAGGTACGGCCACGTGGGGAGAATCATAGCGAGTACCATAGCCAGGCCACGGTGGCCATTGGCATAGTCTTGCGAGTAGTAGCGCTCGGGTGCCCAACGTTCAACAGGCGGTGCTTCACGCCGCACTGGGCGTCTTTCAAGGTACTCGCCTTCCGGTCCCGAAACCCGTACGACCTCATAAGCTTCGTAAGGCTCATAGTCCGCTACTCGGTATAGCCGCCCGCCACGGTCAGGGCCATCGGTGTAGTCTGAGTAGTGCTCCTGGCGCGGAGGGGCGCGGCATAACGGTGCGGCGGCCCATGTGGCGCACCACCTTCATACTCATCCACATAGTCCCGCTGGTAGGACACCGGCTCATCAGCGTAGCGCCGCGCGGGCAAGGGGCTGCGCTCTCGGTACTGGACTGAAGGGCCACGGGATGGTGGACCGAAATGCTCTGTGTAGTCCCGAGGTGACGGTGGCCGTCTCAGGTATGGGTCGCCCCTTTCGTCGACGACATACCCGTAGGGATCGGCATCACGAGGACGGCCACGGTGGTCACGATGCAGCTCACGCTGGTCGTCGTACCTTGGAACAACCTCGCGGCCGTACTCGTCCACATACACAACACGGGTAGGGCAGGGGCAGGGGCAGGGGCACGAGTTGCCGGCGCCCGGTCTCTTGCCACTGCCGGCGGCTGGCGGACTGGCTCGCCTTCCAGATGCAACTCCAGGGCGCCCAGCAAATCTGGTTCTTCCGGCGGCACAGCGGCTCTCTGTGCAGGTGCATTGCGCACGGAGGCGATTGCTCGGTCGTTTTCCCGCTCCTCTTCCTTGATCTTCACTTCCGGCTCATTGGCACGTCCTCCTGAAAATCCGTTCCTACTAGCCTGTTGGGACTTCTGCTTGTTGTTGGTGTCGGATACAGCGCTCTTTCCTCCTCGAGACGCAGCAACGGTTGCCGGGGCCCTGGACGAAGGTGTAGTTTCATCGTTAGGCTGCCCGTCTGGACCGCGTCTCCTCTCCCTTCTCTGATAACTCTTTGATGTCCGAGCCAAACCGTTCTCTGAAACCTGTCTAATCTGCTTTTGGCGCGCGATGGCATTTTGCATGGCTTCAGAAAGTAGTGGATACATGATATGCCCCTTTGCACTCTTGAGCATGTACCAATCTCATGAGAGGGGGGGAGAACCAACATCTGTGTCAGCCAATCGCGGATCGGACGCTCTGGTTTGCTTGCATTGGCGTTGAACGGATTTTCCCTCATTGTCCGGCCTTCAACGTGAGCTTGGGAAAAATGCACCATGAGCTCGCGGAATCTACACGTGGCATTCGCGTATCCAGAAACTTCGTCCAGTCCAAGGCGGCACGCCTGACAATGAAAACCACTGGCGGTTCCCAAGGCTTTCATGCCCTGTGACGTCAGGATTCTATCCTTGAAGAGCGCCAGTGGCAGTTCCTCGCCAACTTTCCCCAGTAATGTTTGTTCGTATGGTAGATCAAGGCATGGGCTCTCGCCTCAGAGGGAATGTTGGCGAGGGACATGAGGCCTTTCCACATCTCGTGCGCGTATCGGACCACCTCATCAAGCCTGTCTTGGTAGGGCGGCTTTGGGGTTCGAGAGTTATTGTTCTCTTCCTTTCCAGCTGGAGGTTGCGCCTCTGCTGGAGCTTGGCTCTGGTAGGACGCGTGAGCAGCAAGGGGGTTCGCAACTGGTGTCGGCACGGGTGCAGACGGCAGGAGCATAGACGGCACAGAAGCTGCCGACGGTACAGCCTGGGGAGGTACAGGGGTGTTGGATTGTGTGCAATAGCATATCGATCGCCACTTTCGCCATCAATCACAGCAAAAGGCTGATAAGCTGCATGCTGAGGAGGCGGTTGGAAGAGCGGCGGTTGAAACGCGATAGGCCCCGTTTGCGACTGGTCTGTGTGGTTGTACGATGGTGCACCAAAAGTGTACTGCTGTTGGGAGCCATGGGCAAAAGACGGGCCGGTGTACCGGGACTCTTCTCTTCCATTGTTTGGCATGGGAAACGGTTCAATTTGTGGGCGAAATAGCTGATACGGCGGTTGCTGGGTTGACGGCGGCGGAGGTGGTGGTAGTGCTACCGGCGCCTGAACCGTTGGAGGTGGAGGGGGAGGGAGATGCGGCGCTGGTTGTTGGTATGAAAAAGGCCCGGGGGGTCCAGACGACTGATAGTCCTTGCCGGCGCGCTTAGCTGCCTGGCCAGGGCCTCGTTGGTTGGGCACTTTTGCTGCCGAGGGTGAATGCAGCGGTATCGGCATACCTGTGCCTTTGTGAACGCGAGGATTGGGCCGGAAAGGCGGCTGTTCTGGCCACTCGGCCCTCCAGAAGACAACGATATTGCCAACACTAAGGACATTCGTATGCTTCGCGGCATAGTGCTGAATAGCGCCCTCAAATCCGAAGAACTTTGAGCTGACATCACAAATAGGGCAAGCAAACAACTCCGTTCGCACTTTGGATGTGATGGGCTTGACTTTGACATCAAAGACATACTTCATGTTCTCCAGGGTGAGCTTCTGGGTGAATGGCCCATCAACTGGGTCAATGACGGGCTGACGGCCAGCAGCACGGGCTGCCTGTGCTTCTTTTTCGACTTCCATATAGAACCGCTTTCGTACATGAAGCAAGACATCGGCAGCAAACGCCGGAGCATTGTCTTTTGTCACCTTGTCGCCATCGTCCCAGTCACCGGTAATGGCTTCGTCGGCATATCGAAGGATCTTGAGACGGACTGGGCCCTGGACAAAGTCCCAATCGGCATCAATCTCTTCCGCTGTCTTTGGTTTCGCAGGTGAAAGGGGCGGTGGCTTCTCAAGAGAACCCGGGTCCAGCTTTTGGCTATTTACGGATCCCTTGCTCTCAGTCGTGCTTTTGTCAACCGGGGCTGGTGCTTTGTTAGGGGACAGCTGCAAGAGATAAACAAGTCGCCAATGTTCGCGTATGACTTACCTGAAGTTGGGGGCTCTGTAGACTCGGCGACCTTGGACGGCTCTGTAGTCTTGGGTGGCTCTGAAATAGCAGCAACATGGGCTTTGATTTCAGGATGAAGAAGCGTCCGCATGTTGGTCACGCCACCAGACTCGTCGTACTTTTCCCACTTTGCGGAGTCGGCTTTCTGGGCGGAGCCCCTCTTTGACAATCCCTTTTGCCATTCCTCGACCGCAGGCGCGCCAAGCTCCTTGACAGAGTCGAACTCCTCACGTAAACTCTCGACGTCAGAAGTCCAAAAGATCTTTGTCAATGTGGACGAGGGCGGCAGCTGGCCACGCTGGATGACTTGAAGCGGAACGACGCTGGACAGTGAAGTCACAAAGACAAAGGGGAGCGCCGGGATGAGAAATGTCGGAGCAGTCGACATGAGCAAATCCATTTCCTAAACAGCTGTTAGACAAGTTGACAGGCACAAGGGACATTCAGCAACAACGGAAGGCACGCCAAAAACCTACCGTCATCGTGTTTCTCGAGAGACAAGTTCCACAGCAACGAACTCGAAAATCCCAAATCCGAGAGACGCCTTCCACGCCAGGTCCGAGTCGAAGAGGATCCGCCGTGGACACGGCGCGTCTTGCATCCCGCCTGCCGCAGATCTGGCAGGTCGACGAACAGGCGAGACGCCACATATCCAGCTCAGTCTTCCCCTTCAATGGAGCAGGCATGTTGGGCCAAAAGCTGCGCCGGGCAATCCGCCAAATGGCATTTGGCTGCACGTATTTGGCGGCCGACTTCTCAGCGGTCGGTGGACGCTTTTCCACCACGACAGACGAAGCCAGATCCAAGTAGGAATTGAAGAGCTTGTTGACCATCAACAGGTTTCCCAGCGTCCTGGGCGGGCAGAAAGAAAAGATGCGGTGCCAAATCTCGGCGGGTAGAAGTGATCTATCCGTGTCAATGCTTGGCTTATGGTTCAGTTTCGCCCTCTTTGACTGAACAGCAAGCTCATTCTGCAGTGTCCGAAACTCCATTTGAATCCGCAGATGCAGATACAGGTGCCGATGCAAATGCAGACGGCTCATCGCTCGTGGCTTTGCGCTTCTTTGTAGGGAGATCGTCTTCCTGGTTGCTTTCTTGATGGCTGGCATTGTCACCCATCACGATGTCAGGGACATCTGTAGAGCCATTGCTCTTGGACGCATCCGCCGTGTCCATGGTCGTAGCCTGTGGTTCCGCCATGGTCTGAGGAGCGGTCGCGTGTTGTATGGATTGAAAAAGAGGCGCAGACAAAATAACGCGTAGTATAAAAAAGGAGACAAGAAGAGAGGGCTCAAAAGGGGGAATACAGGAGATAGTAGGAGCACAAAGTCCATATAAGGAAGCCGCGCTACAGTGTCAACAAACAAACGACTGGGAAGGAACGATCCAGCTATTGTTTACACCAAGACTGGCCAAAAATAGAGTATTCTGAAATAAATACTATAAATCAAAGAGGTATCACAACTCCAAAAGGCGTTGGGAAGAAAACATCAACACTCGTCGATTACCAGTTATGGTGGATCAATTATTGGATCGAAACACCAATATATCACCGGAGCCCTGAACGGCCACACGCAAAGGCAGGTAGAGAACTCTCTCTATCGCACAGTAGCGAGGTACGGTGGGTGAGTATAGGCAGATTGTCGCGCATGGAAATAGTATCCTCTCTATCACGACATCATCGTCGGATTCGTGAAAAGAAATTGACAGATACGGAGAGCAAACACAACGTTGAGAGCCACGGAAGGTCGGCAGCAAAGTAGACGGAAAGAATGGCGGGGTATAGGGATCGATAGGGGTATGAGAAAGAGTAACGGCCGGCGCTGAAGTCGTCAAAGTGAGGTGTCGTCCATTGTGTGTGTGATTTGTGACAGATGTCGTTGGGATAAACAAAAAAAACGTCAATTTGCCCCTGTGGCAATCAGACACATGAAATCGCAGCTCGTTGGTCCAGCGTCGATCTCGAAATGCGGGGCTTAGTTTTTCCGGGCCGGCTGAAACGCGGAGCAGCCAGTGTGGAGTGTGTGGAATTAGTGTACGGGAGTAGTGCCTACAGCGATGACGCAGGCGACTGCTGTGGATCCACCCAGCCAGTAGCGGGCAGCAGCAGCTCATCGCTCCTACCTTGCCAAGCTCGACTGCCCATCGTCACATCCATCACCAAATCCCTCAACACTCTCGACATCTCTCCCTGCTTACTGTATTTTTCTATGACCTGTGACGATAACATCACTCCGATCCTCGCGTGAACTGCGATTTCTCGGGTTGTCGCACTTAATACCATCAGCCACCACTCATCGTCATACGGCCAAGCTTTCCCAGCCACCGGAAATACCCACTCGAATCAATCGACAATCAAGCTCCACGAAGAGCTTCAAACAGCTATTCACGACGACAACGGCAACAGCAACTGTATATGCGCGCTGAGCACACTCCGGGAAGATGACAAGGCTCTCACGAGCCGTCACTGCAGGCGGCAGTGTCGCACTGCTCCTCCTGGCCGGCCTGGGAGAAGCCGCGGCAACAACGGCCAGCACAGGCCTCACGGCAATACACGAGGCAGGACGTTGCGCGATCCGCAGCCAGTGCGGAAAGAAGAGCATATTTGGCGCTGATCTGCCATGTGTGGACAACGGCCTGGCGACAGAGCCCGATGAGGAGCTGCGGGAACAGCTCGTCGACCTCTGCGGGCCCAAGTGGAAGTCCGGCTCGGTCTGCTGCGACGGACAGCAGGTGAGTTGCATATAGTTGATCCTGTCATCAATTTGGCAGATTTTTAACATTTCTGTGTGTCTCTCTCTCCAGGTCAAAGCACTCAAAGACAACCTTGCGACGGCGAACCAGCTCATCTCGTCCTGCCCGCCTGCAAGGACAACTTCTACAACCTCTTTTGCACATTCACCTGCTCGCCCGACCAGTCGCTCTTTATCAACGTGACGGACGCCGCCGAGAAAAACGGCAAGCTTTTGGTGACCGAGCTCGACCAGCTCGTGTCCGAGGAGTATGGCACGGGCTTCTACGACAGCTGCAAGGAGGTCAAGTTTGGTCCGACCAACTCCAAGGCCATGGCGCTGATTGGCGGCGGCGCAAAAAACTACACGGAGTTTCTCACATTCCTCGGCAAGCAGCGCCTCGGCGGCTCGCCCTTCCAGATGAACTTCCCCCTCTCGTACCCCGAACCCGGCATGGCACCACGCCAGTCCGTCCCGAAAAAGTGCAACGACGAGGACCCCAACTTCCGCTGCGCCTGCATCGACTGCCCAGCCGTGTGCCCGGAGCTGCCCGCTTTGAAGAAGCAAAAGGAATGCCATGTCGGTCTGCTTCCGTGCCTGTCGTTTGCTTCGATCCTGACGTACTCGGTTCTGGCCGCGCTGGTCATCGTCTGGGCCGGTCTTCGCTTCTGGTACACGCAGAACCGCAGTCAGGGCCTGCCCCTGCTGCACGACCCCCACGGCGACGTTGACGACGAGGACGACGTTGAGGACGACGAGCACCGCGCATTTCTCTATGGCTTCATTCGTGGGTCGACTTCGAACGTGGCGGCTGCCGAGAAGGCGCCGACCGACTACGTTTTGAACATTTGGTGCAACAAGATCTTCCGCAAGCTGGGCCACTGGGCGGCTCGATTTCCCGGCATCAGCATCGGCGGCAGTCTGCTCGTTGCGACTGTTCTGAGCCTGGGTCTGTTCCGTTTCAAGCTGGAGCTCGACCCGGCACGGCTGTGGGTCAGCCCGACCTCGGCCGCTGCCCAGGAGAAGGCCTTTTTCGACTCCAGCTTTGGCCCTTTTTACCGGGCCGAGCAGGCCTTCCTGGTCAACGACACCCTTCCCTCCGGCCCTGGCCCTGTTCTGAGCCAGGAAACTCTGCTGTGGTGGATGGATGTGGAGAAGAGCATCCAGGAGCTCAAGGGACAAGAGTTCGGCGTGACACTCGATGACGTCTGCTTCAAGCCGACCGGCTCTGCCTGCGTCGTGCAGTCTGTCGCCGCCTACTTCGGTAACGAGCCCTCTCTTGTCGACAAGTACTGGAAGGACACTCTGCGGTCGTGCGCCCAGCGCCCGGTCGAGTGCCGCCCCGAGTACGGCCAGCCTCTCGACCCCGAGTCGATTCTGGGCCAGTTCCCCGATGCCGCCCACGCTGATGAGGCCGCTGGCATGACGGTCACCTGGGTCGTTAACAACTATGCCGAAGACACTCCCGAGGTGAAGCGCGCCATGGACTGGGAGCAAGCCTTGAAGCAGCGTCTTCTCGGGGTGCAGGAGGAAGCCAAATCGCGTGGTCTCCGCCTGTCGTTCTCAACCGAGATCAGCCTGGAAGAGGAGCTCAACAAGTCGACCAACACCGACGCCAAGATTGTCGTCATCAGCTACGTGATCATGTTCCTGTACGCCTCGATTGCTCTCGGCTCGACAACGCTCTCCTTCGGCGACCTGTTCCGCCACTTTGGAGTCTTCCTCGTCGAGTCCAAGTTTGGTCTTGGCTTTATCGGTGTCCTCATTGTGGTCATGTCGATCACGGCCTCGATTGGTCTCTTCTCGTGGGCCGGTCTCAAGGCGACCCTGATTATCGTCGACGTCATCCCATTCATTGTCCTGGCCGTCGTGTCGACAATATCTTTCTGATTGTGCACGAGTTTGAGCGTGTCAACATCAGCCACCGCGACGAAGAGGTCGCTCAGCGGGTTGCTCTGACTCTGGGCCGCATGGGCCCGTCCATCCTCTTCTCTGCCATCACGGAGACGGCTTCGTTTGCGTTGGGAGCCTTTGTCGGCATGCCTGCCGTGCGCAACTTTGCCATCTATGCTGCCGGTGCCGTGTTTATCAACGCCATTCTGCAGGTCACTGGCTTTGTGTCCGTTCTGGCTCTCAACCAGATCCGTGTTGAAGAGAACCGCGCCGACATCCTGTTCTGCATCCCCATCAAGTCCGCACGCGTGCACCTCAACGACGAATACTCTGGCCGCTACAACGACTCGAACGGCTACAGCGACGGGCTGGCCCGCGAGAGTCTTCTGCAGCGGTTCATCCGCCAGCGCTATGCGCCCACGCTTCTCAAGAAGAGCGTCAAGGCGGGCGTACTCATCTTCTTCACAGGCCTCTTTGCTGCCGGCATTGCCCTGCTTCCCTACGTCCAGCTTGGCCTTGACCAGCGTGTCGCCATTCCCGATGACTCGTACCTCATCCCCTACTTTAACGACTTGTACGATTACTTTGAGTCGGGCCCGCCAGTCTACTTTGTCACAAAGGACCTCAACGCGACGCAGCGCCTGCACCAGCAAGAGCTCTGCTCGCGTTTCCCGACCTGCGATCTGACCTCCTTGACGGGCATTCTCGAGCAGGAGCGCAAGCGCTCCAACGTGTCCTACATTGCGTCGCCCACGGCCAGCTGGATCGACGACTTCTTCCTGTGGCTCAACCCGGACTTTGAGAGCTGCTGCGTTGAGAATGGCAAACCCTGCTTCGCCAACCGCGTCCCGCCTTGGAATGTGACACTCTCCGGCATGCCCGAGGGCGACGAGTTTGTCCACTACCTCAAGAAGTTTGTCGCCGCGCCGACGACGGAAGACTGCCCTCTTGGCGGCCAGGCGTCGTACGGCCAGGCTCTCGTCATTGACTCGGAGCACGAACACGCTCCCTGCAACGCACTTCCGCACCATGCACACGCCCTTGCGTAGCCAGGAGGACTTTATCAAGGCCTACGCCTCAGCTCGCCGCGTTGCCTCGGACATTACCAAGTCGACCGGCGTCGAAGTCTTCCCGTACAGTGTCTTCTACATCTTCTTTGACCAGTATGCGACCATCGTCTCGCTCTCGGCCACGCTGCTGGGCTCGGCCATGGCCATCATCTTTGCCGTCTCCTGGGTCATCCTTGGCTCCTTCATGACGGCCGCCGTCGTCGCCTGCACCGTGGCCATGACCATTTGCGACATCATCGGCGCCATGGCCATCATGGGCGTTTCGCTCAATGCTGTGTCCCTGGTCAACCTCATCATTTGCGTGGGCATCTCCGTCGAGTTCTGTGCCCACATTGCCCGCGCCTTCACCTTCCCGTCGGCGCTGCTGCGCCACAACGCGCGCACGCGCTTCCCCGACGCCCGCGAGCAGCGTGCCTGGGCCGCCCTCGTCAATGTGGGGGGCTCGGTCTTCTCGGGCATCACGCTCACCAAGCTGCTCGGCGTCACGGTGCTTGCCTTTACCCGCAGCAAGATCTTTGAGATTTACTACTTCCGCGTCTGGGTCGCACTGGTGGCGTTCGCCTCGACGCATGCGCTCATCTTTTTGCCCGTGGCCCTGAGCGTCGCTGGTGGCCGTGAGTACCTGGATGCCGACGGTGAGGGTGGGCTGCCGGCCGACCTGGCCAGCCGTCTGCGTGACGCGGAAGACACGTCCGACGACGAGGACGGCCTGTTGTAGAGCGACCAGCCCTTTCCTGCTCGACGGTTTGCTGCCCACCGCGGCCCCGCACGCCCCGGCCTTTGCCAGTGCAACTGGTCCGATGTTGCCTATCGTCACGGTGCCGGTGCCGGTGCCGGTGCCACGGGTTCTGGCGATCATTCCAACGATCTGATATCACCAACTCTAGACGAACAAGCAACAACAGCAACAACAGCAACAACAGCAGCAACAGCAACAGAACGCGGTGGCGCCAACTAGGAACCGGGCAGCGAGCCACCATCAGCGTCCAGACATAAACGACTTTCGGCCAACAAGGTCATCATCAATCCGCCGAGGCGACTGCGAGTCAGGTCGAGGCAGCAGCAGCAGCGGAGCAAAGGCGGTGGAGGAAGCAACCACCGCATCTCTTACTGTCTGCCCCCGATTGACGAAGGCGCCGAAGCAGATTGATGCACAAATGTATCATTAGGATTCTTTTTATTGTTTCTTGGGTCACTTTGTCGGCGCTTGTGTCTTCTTTGCGCAGTCTTTTTTCCTACAATCTTGCATAATACGAAGGGCCGCAGAGGTACACGAAAGACGGTAGAGAGCGCACTGCACAGGTTTTTCTTTCTTCTCTTTCTTCTCCTTCTTGTTTAATTTGTGTAATAGCGACTTAATTATCACGCCTTTAGCAGGGTTTCTTTTTCTTGTGTCCTCTCTTTTTTCTTATTTTTTTCATTATTTTCGTAATAAAACTCGTTTGACGCAACACAATCCCAGCAACCCATTTCCAGTGCCTTTTATCCCGCGTCGGTCGTACAATGCGGTACGTTCTTTGCGCAGAGTGCTGGCAAGAACTTCGTCCGTGCGTTGCATTTATGAGTTTGTGCTCTTTACTGTGAGATGTGAGTTTGAACAACAAAGAGAATGGTATTCTGCTGTGAGAATCTTCATTTTTCTCTGATCTGCTCAACGTGGTGCGTTCTTTCCGTACAAGTGAAGTCGCCTAAGCGCCCAGTGTTCACTGTACCTTCCTATTTTGACCAGAATCGGTACCCAAGATGGAGTAAGTTATCGGGGCAGCTCGCGCCTGCCCATGGAAGAATATCAAGGCAATCCGGAAGGCGCATCCCAGGTCCTGTCGCTCTCTCTTGCAGTATTTGTTGGTCTTCCCTGCAGCAGATGCTCGCTCGCGCCTTCCTGAAGCAGCAACACCGTGAGCTGCTTTGTGTAATTGACAGTCGTGGCTTCCATCTCGAAAGAAGTGCCGAAAAAAAAGAAGGAAATTGCAATGGGTCAGTTCGGGTTGCCCACTTTCCCCTCTTGTTCTCTCGTTCCTTTTGTGCTTCTGTTTCACAAAGTCCGTCGTGCTTTTTCCACTTTCTCTCCATCTTCTCCATCTTCTCATCTTCTCCGTCTTCTTCATCTCCTGTTGTCTCTCTACTTTTGACGCAATTGCTGTCCAACCTGCTTCTTCCAAGCGCCCAATTCGACGACCGCCGCCACCAAACGTCAGATGCCAACTGTAACTACAGACTGCCCCGTCCCACATTCCTTTTTTCTCGGCATTTTACTTTTCTCCTAAAGGTTCCCTCTTCTCCTACTCGCACACGGAATGTTTCGTATCGGTTGCCATCTCTGCCCACGTCTTGCGAGAAAGAAGATAAGAAAGGCACAGCCAAGAGTAAAGAATCAACAAGATGACGCTGATCTTCTTGCCGGTCACGCTAGGCAACACGCGAGAAGCGAGAATAGTCCACGAAAGAGTCCTCTTCCTCCAAACCGGACTGATGTCGCCGACGGCCCTGGCAGGCAAAAAAGAAAGACAGAAGTCTCCTCCCAACAAGCCAGCCTCCAAACTACGCCGCTTCAGGGATGAGGCCAGGGCGGGCAAACCCCCAGATTCTCAAAAAATTAAAGCACGCGTGTTTTCATTGCAGAATATCGAGATGCAGAGAAGATAACTAAGAAGGAGCGATTCCTTTCCGGTCAGTCTACGTCATGGGAATGCGTGGCAGGATCGACAAGTTGCTCAAGGACCCTGCTACAAGGCGGCGGTCAGAAAAGAGTCCTTAATAACGAGCTAAGCGGGATGCCACAGACCCAAGAGGAGGTCGTGCAAGACAGACCCAGCTCCTCGTCCTCGTATCAAGAGATGACAATCCAAACACACACTCGCCTCCAAAGTGGGATGGATGCAATCAATCCAGACCGAAAAGGAGGATAACCTCAGTCGACGAATACTGCGTACATTCTCAAAGGATAATGCACGACCACACGTTGCGTGCATGGTCTCCCACTCCCATCCAGGGTCGCAAACACCACGGACCACGGCCTCGACCTGGTCTTTACCAACGTCTGATAAGCAAGTCGGGGTCGGTCGTTACCCGAGTGCGAGACGCCAACATGCTTTTCAGTGCACAAGAAGTTCGGAGTACCTGACAGGAAAATACGGTACAGGCGACGCAAAAAAATGAAGAAAATACCATGGGGGATGTAAAGGCTGAACTTGGAAACCAATAAGCAAATCGCCAACTAGTGCACGCAGAACGCAAATTGAGGCGGCACAACGTGTCCCAGCCAAGACGCTGCGCAAGGACAATGCCCAGCGCTGTACCACGGCACATGTTGCAACAGTATGCCACTGGCACCTGCGCCACTATTATCACCGTCCGTCACCGACTTCCTTTCTGTTCTTCCCAAACCTTTCAACTTGGCGGCCCTTGATGACCTGGTGGGTTTCCGGCATTCATTCAGAGAGCGAGACGAACTTACTGATGATATGGTACAGGACTAAAGAGCATGAAAAAGGGAAGAAAACGAAAACAGAGACCTGCTCTTTGTTCCCAAGCTCCGGTGCACCTTATCAAAGCTGGGCCCTCTGTTTTGTGCTTTTTATTGGATCTTGCATCTGCCGACAGTCCTCTTACACGCACCTTCTCCACACGACCCCACTGGGTGGGTGGCCTGCAGAGCTACCAGCCCACTTTTGTTCATGCTTCCCCTCAGTTGACAGGCCATTGAATCATTCCCTCCCCTCCCTCCGCTTTTAGCTCGTGGCTCCGTCCGTTGTTGCCTTTGCGCCCCAGCGCCCCGACGGACTCGCGGGGTCGCAAGACTGCGTGGGAAACCCCCGATCCTGGCGCTTGTTCTCCGTGCGGATGGCAGCTATGACCACTATTGCCTGCTTGTGACACGCCTCTCAGGTCGAGGATATTACGTTTTGCCGCGAGGATGAGACGCCGGTTATCTGCCCGTCTTCACCCAGCAAAACTTGGATGCACAGAGGCCCAGCCCCTGTGTCTTCTGTGTCGTCCTGTCGTCCCCAGACAGGATTTTTTTTTTGGCGTCGATCATGATGGCCCGAAGTGGACAAGGTCCGCTGTAATGGCTGGAACAAGGGTGTTAGTCTCACAGCAAGGGTGCTGCGGATCTCAGGTGTGATGCTGGGGTTTTGCCCCAGATCGAACAGCCCTGATCGAACACTTCTACTCACCTTCGTGCCTTGCCTTTTGTTCTGATTCTAGCTGCCGAGGCCGGGCTTCCATTGACTGACCCCCTCTCTCGAATTCGTGTCCGACATACCGGCCAATCGCTTTCACTCTATGCCCATGGCATGGGGCATTTTGGCTGCATCGGCAGCAGGTGGTTGAATTGAGGTACACCCGCGCACAGGAATGGGAACAGCCTTGACCAGACGTTTTGAACGCGATGTGGAGGCAAGAGACATCCAAAGCCCACCACATGCCAGGGTCCCATTTCACTGGCCTTGGTCATATATTAATTTTTCGCGGCAGATACAACCCGCTGTCAGCGTACATATGATTATAAGTACTTTCCAACGCCCAGCAAGGAAGATAAAAAGGCAGCAAGAAGGCAGTACACCTATCGCGAGCTCGCCCACTACCTATTAGGACGCACACTGCCGTGCTATATTCAGTTGTTTGAAGGTCACTCTAATCGCCTCTCCTGCCGAGACCAGAGTTTTTTGAAAGTGTTCTCGTCAAGCCTTTCCCCCACACTCTCGCCACATTGAGTATATGACAAGGGAGGTTGTATTTACGTGGCTCACCTTCTTTTGATTTATTTTTGTGCATCCCCTCCATTCCCAGCTTTTCTTTTGTGTGATTTAGAACTCATCAACCTTGCTTCCACCTCGTACCCCAACCCGCATCCCTTCTGGTTCATGATACAAGCTTATTCTCTCCACCATCTTCACGTTTCGCCTTTTCAAAAGCACTCTTTTTACCTTTTTTATTCTCGATGAAAATATTCTGCATTGTCTCGTCTCTGCATCTAAACAGGCTTTCCCCTGCTAGGCAGTGTGCACTTCGTTTCCGATCCTAGCCAGACAAATATCGGAAACTGCCCACCGCAGCCTCGCCAACACCACCAAGCCGGACGGCCAGAAACGAGCACGAAACGGAGACAACGAGCAATATATTGGGGACAGTCACAGCGGACGGAATCCGGAGAGCACCGTGCCAAAGACCGAATATCACGAGAATCAAATCATCTCCCCAAACATGCAAGGCATCGCTGGCCAGATTCTGGCCTTTGTCATCTACCACTGGGCGCCCGTACTCGCCGTCACTTTCTTGGCATATCTGGCCAAAAACCGCTACGGATATGGCATCAACAAACATCCCGGCCCCTTCCTGGCCTCAATAACAGACTGGTGGCGGTTCTGGGATGTCTACAAACGGCGGCCGGAACGGACACAGCGCCGTCTCCACGACAAACACGGCCCCGTTGTCCGTCTAGGACCCAACACGCTTTCCTTTTCGGATCCCAAAGCGCTCAAGACCATTTATGGTCTGAACAAGGGGTTTATAAAGGTACGTCTACTCTATTTTTCTCTATTTTTCTGCTTTTTTTTTTTTTTTTGCGGCTACACAACATCCGTCGCAGCCTTGCATATTGTGTAACCGTTCCCACCACTGACATCAGATGAAGTCCGACTTTTACCTCCCACAGCAGTCTGTCGTCAACGGCCACCGCCTTGCCAGTCTCTTCAGTACAGTCGACAACGACTTCCACGCCCAGTTCCGCCGCTGTGTCAACGGCGCGTTCGCCATGTCGCAACTCGTCCAGTATGAACCTTTTGTTGACAACACGACCAGGCTGTTCCTCAAGCAGACTGAGAAGCTCTTTGTCAACAACCCCGAGGGCTGCGATTTCACGCGCTGGCTGCAGTTCTATGCCTTTGACGTCATTGGCGAGATCACATACACAAAGCGTCATGGCTTCATCGAGAAGAATGAAGATATCGACGGCATTGTCGCATACCTCTCGTGGCTCTTCCTTTACGTGGCTCCCGTAAGACCGCCTCTTTCTCCCATCACTGTCCCCTCTATTGTACTAACACGACATGGATTGGCCAAATACCCTTCCTGGATCTTCTCTTCCTCAAAAACCCCATCTACCTGAAGCTGTCCCAGTACGGCCTCATTGACTCGACGTTCCCGGTCGCCAAGTTTGCACGCGCACGCATGGCCGAGCGCCTACCGGACATTGCAGAGGGCAAGGGCCCCATCCTGCCGACGAAGGCCGAGAGGCGCCCCGCAGCCGATCTGCTCTCCAAGTTTTTGGCGGCCAAGGAGGCCCGCCCCGACTTTATGACCGACACGCTTGTGCAAACCATGGCCGTGTCCATGGCCTTTGCCGGCTCCGAGACGACGGCTATTTCTCTGTCGGCTGTCTTTTACTTTCTGCTGCGCAACCCCTCCGCTCTGGAGCGCTTGTACGAAGAGCTTGACAGCGCGGCTCGCGACGGTCTCTTTAGCGACTACGAGACGGGCCTTGTCACCTGGCACGAGAGCCAGAAGCTGCCGTACCTCGATGCCTGTGTCAAAGAAGCTTTCCGCCTGCACCCGGCAGCGGGTCTGCCGATGGAGCGCATTGTCCCTGCTGGTGGCACCGAGATTGCCGGCCACTTCGTCCCCGGCGGCACCATTGTCGGCTGCTCCGCCTGGGTCCTGCACCACAACAAGGACGTCTTTGGCCAAGACACCGACGTCTTCCGCCCGGCGCGCTGGCTCGTCGACGAGGCCAAGGTGGCCGCCGCCCAACAGGGCCAACCCCAAACCGAGGTGCGCGAGCGCGAGGAACAACGCATCAAGGAGATGAACGGCATGATGCTGCAGTTTGGCATGGGCTCGCGGACGTGCATCGGCAAGAACATTAGCCTGCTGGAGATTTACAAAGTGGTGCCGAGTCTCTTGCGGCGGTTCGAGGTGAGTCGCGCTGTTCACAAAGAAAGACCCTTTCTATGATGTCCCCCACTAACAAGTATAGATTGAGTTTGTCGACCCGAAGCAGGAGTGGGAGCTGATCAACGCATGGTTCGTCAAGCAGACCAACTTTTGGACAACCTTCAAGTTGCGGGACCTGGTGCAGCCAGTGTCGGCGTAGACTCTAGAGATCGATAGTTGATACAAAGTTGGCGGCGAAGCTGTCGTGCTTCATGGCCGTTGATGTAGTCAAGGAGGAAAGGTGCATCACTGTCAAGACTGTACTTGTTGAGAGTGTACTTGTTGATGCATGTGTTTATTGTAACACAAATTACTTTTGTTTTTATAGAAGAAGAACAAAGACAAAAAAAAGAAAGAGAAAAAGAAACAATGAACGTGAAATGAAATTATATAAGAGAGAAAATGAACACACCTCATAGTCAAACTCCCACTTCATTAGAAAAGAAAAAATACATCTCACGCAATCATATCACACATTCAGTTTACTAAACTCGCGAGTTGCATCGCAGGAACACTTATTTTTTACGTCAGTCTTTTGTAAAAGATGGTAAGAAAAAACCAACCGAGGCATTGTAAGTAAACGCCGTACAAAAATAAAATAAAAGGAAGACAACAACAAGATACAGACAAAAAAAAATTCACCCCCTTCCCACAGTCTATGCCATGGACTTCCGTTGCTGCCGCTTCGCCGGCGTTGCCGCCAAAGCTATCGCCGCTGTACGTTTCCGCTTAGCAGACTCTGGCGCCGGCAACGACTGCGGCACTGCGGCCACCACACGCTCCTCGGTCCGCAGCTGCCGTGCCGGTGTTGCTTTCTTGGATGACCGAAGCGGCCGCCAGTCGTTAACCTCGTCGTCTTCATCCTCGTCCTCTTCTTCCATGTCCTCCATGTCGTCGCCGCCCGCAAGATCGACGGGTGCCTGCGTCTCGGGATCAAAGGCAAAGTCCTGTGTCTCGGGCTCCTGTGCCGCCTTCGTCTGCTGCTCCTGTCTCTGCTTCTGCTTTCTCGGCGTCTGCACTTGTTGCGATGCGGACCGCGTGACGCGCCGTGTCTCGAAATCGTCTTCATCATCGTCCTCATTGTCCTCATTGTCACCATCGCCGCCCGCCTCCTCAGCTTCAGCCTCGTTCGCGTTGCCTTCGTCGGCAGCGCCGACTTCCGCCTGCGCCCCGGAAAACCGAACGTGCTTGCTAGGACTTTCGGGCGCTGGTGTGCTGCCAGATACACCGCCGCCGCCGCCGCCGCCACCGCCAAAGATGCCGCGTATCGACGAGAAAAGCCCCGTGCCTGTGCTGCGACGAGCGGCGCCAGATGCTGTGCCAGCGGGGGGTTCTTGGACTTCGTTCTCTGGCCCCCCATCTTCTTCTTTTTCTTCCTCGCCCTCCTCCTCCTCTTCGCTCTCCTCCTCCTCCGCTTCTTGGACAGCCTCCTTGTACCGGTTCCAGAACGATCGAAACTCCTTCAGGTTCAGCTCGTACCAAGCTGGTAGCTGCGACGCCAGCTGCGGATGGTTGGCCCGGTCGAGCCCGAGCGTCTCAATGACAGCGTCCCAGTCGATGCGGTCGTTGTCGTCGACCGAGTCCTGCAGTGCCGTCCAGAGCGAGTACGTGTCGAGGAAGCGGCCGCCAATGGAGAACGACGGTGGGACGTAGACGCCGAGGTAGTCGTTGTAGTCGTCGAGGCACTTTTGAAACTCTTGCTGGGCGCTGTCGTGGTCGCCGACGCCATTGAGGATGGCGTCGTCGTCGAGGCCAAGACCGTCAAGACCGTCAACCGCCATCTCGCCGTTTTCGTCACTGTCGGCGCCTGCCTGCTCTCCGTTGGAACGATTGTCTTGGCGACGGGTGCCGGAACCATGACCCACCGCTGCTGTTGCAGACGTTTTGACCGGCGAACCTGCCGGCGTGGCTTTCGGCTTTGTGTAAAGGTTCCGGAGTCTGTGATACCGGCGGCGAAAGTCTTTGAGAGAAACGTCTGGGTACTAATGTGCAATAACAGTTAGAGAGAAGTTGGTTATATGATGTGCCCACTCCATTGCATGCTGGCGAGCAAAAAGGCTGTGAGTTACCTGCTCATGAAGCTTCCTAAAGAAGGCTTCTGTTGGCCTTGGAGAGACTCCAGATTCCCGTTTCTCCCTCTTCCACGCTGAATATGCTTTGGCAAGAACGAAATAGTCTGTGTAGTTCATGAAGAACAACTCGTCTGGTCGGCCTGAGTCTTCGTCGTGCGCTGGTTCTTCTTGTGCTGGTGCTTCGGCGTTGGCATTGGCGTTTTGCCGTTCCTGGGGCTCTTCCCGTGGTGCTTCGCGTCGTGGTGGCCCTCGTGCTTGTTTTGGGGAGGTCCTCTGGGGTGCAGGTTGCACGTCGGGCACGTCTTCAATCTCTTCCTCGGACTCGTCTTCCGGTGCTTGTCGCGGAGGGCTGGCCCGGGCTGGCCTTGACCGAGGCTCCTGGCGTTTGGCGACCGGCACGTAAGTCTTTAGGGCCAGCTTGGTCAGCCACCGGTTGCGCCACGAGTGGAACGTGTGATGCGGGTGCTCCTTCTCGAGCCTCTTGTACATGTCGTTGCCGCGGTCGAGGAACTTTTCGCCGCGCCGAATGGCCATCTTCGCCTCATTGATCACCCAGTCTCTCAGGATGCGGTCGTCTTCGTAGGTGAACGCAGTGCGGTACCGTCGCTGTGAGTTGGCCGGCGCATAGACCAGGCCATCAGATCGTGCTGTTGGTTCGGCTGTCTGAGCTTGCGGCCGTGGGGCGGGCGGAAGCGGACGGGCGGCAGCAACTGGGGCGGCGATGGCGTACGGCGTCTCATCGAGTTGCTGCTGTTGGCGGACACAGTCGAGGACCCATTCGTACGAGTGGTAGGTGCGAGAGGCATAGCTGGGGACTTTGCGTTTTGGATCGCCAATGCGCACATCTGCCGTAGCTTCGTTGGCGGTGATGATGCCGCCATTGTCCTGGAGAGGGCGAAGCATGTTAGAGACACAATCCCTAAAAGATGCAGAGGTGTATGGACACAAGTAAGACGGGCCAAGGCTGGGTAAAAACGTACTGCAATGACTTTTCGTACGCGGGTCGGCGCATGGAGGGAGACGTAAAAGTTTAATCCCCCGAACGTGAAGGGCATAGCTGCGGTGGTGTAGCTGCGATGTGCGCAGCTGTCTACGACTGCGCCGTGCGATGCTCGAGATCGTCGTCCCTGATATCGTTTGATTCAAGCAAGTCGTCGGCCCGATGTGGTAGAAAAGAAGCCGTCGTTTCGTGTTTCTGTCGTATTATCGAAGTGGCGGCGCGCGTGGGCTTATCTGCTTCGAAGCCAGCGCAAAACAAAAACAGTCGCAAACGGTCGCGTCGAGTCGGCGCGTCGAGTCGTGGTGTTGTTTGTTAAAGGCGGATGTTGTATTCTGGGAAAAGGATCGTAGCGAAAGAAAACGTTTGTGAGATTGGAGCCCCTTTTTCATTGATCTGAGCTGTCCCCGGGAAGTCGCCGTTGGTGATCGTTGGCCGTCGGAGGGAAGGTGCGACCAGACGGAGGGGCGACGCGTTGACTGTGAACATTTGGGGGAAAGAGACGTGCCACAAAGGGGATCCACTTTGGGAAAGAACATTCCCCACAAACACCGAGTCACGTGTAGACTCAACACATCGTTAGTGTGAGAAGAAGGAGCGACCTTTCCTAGCGCTAGTCCCAAAAATAAACAACAGGCTCCGTGCTTTGGCGGCGCAAGGCTGACGTATTTTCGCACCGAAACAGGCAGGACCCGCTGGCGAAGAGCAACACCAACAGCCAGCGGTCGAGGAAGGAGCCTAGCCGTGCGTGTCTTCATTCAGCCTCAGCTGCCCCTTTTTGCCTCGACGTCGACTTTCTCCCAGTCTTTATACATAACTCGACATTGTCCCTGGCCACAACTCGACGGCCTAAGCCTTCCTTGGGTGTGTTTTCCTATCAATCCGACAACCTCTATCGACTGCCCTCCCCCATCATGACCTCGATCGCGACGCGAGAGCTCTAAACTGAACTGAATAGCTTCATCCCCGCCGACAGCTGTTTCGGTGGGCTTCACCTCTGATCTTCGAACCTTCTATTACTCTCTTCTCCGGCCACTTCGCTCTCCGCCAAGATGGGAGTCCTCGCCAAGATGGCGGCCATCGTGCTGGCCATCTCGTTGATGACGTTCATCATCTTCTTTGGCCGGCTGCCCGTGTTTAGAAGAACACCGATTGCATGGCTGTACACATTTTTTGTGGTCAGTCTGCCGAGCGGCGTGCTGGCCGTGGACCGTGCGCTTTCGGGCGGCCGGTGTACGGCGTCGCTGGTGCGGTTCGGCCGATTTATGATGAACGACAAGCACCCGACGGTGGTCGTTTTCTTTCTGGTGCTGCTGGTCGGGTCCGAGTACATGGCGGTTCCGTCGGCGTGGGCGTTTCTGAGCACCTTGCAGCGCGTCTGCGTGGTCGTGTTTGGGTCGCTGCCGTACCTCTTCCTGTACTTGGCGGCCTACACAGACCCGGGCACCGTGTCGCTCGCCAACCTCAAGCACCACTTGTCCTTGTATCCCTACGACTATGCGCTCTTCCACCCGGGCCACCGCTGCTCGACGTGCAACCTGCTCAAGCCGCCGCGCAGCAAGCACTGCCCCGTGTGCAAGCGGTGTGTGGGCCGGCTGGACCACCACTGCATCTTTATCAACAACTGCGTCGGCGTGGGCAACCACCACTGGTTCTTGCTCTTGCTGCTGTCGACCGCCGTTCTCTGCTCGTACGGCGGCTGGACCGGCCTGTGCATCCTGCGCGACCGCGTCCAGGAGCGGTGGCCGACCTGGTCGCTGCTGCCCTGGCGGGCGTACGAGGTGAGCGGCGGCGCGCTGGCAAACACGCCGCTGGCGACGCGCAGGATGACGTTTGACACGTGGCTGGTGCTGCTGTCGTGGGGCATGAAGCACTTCATCCACCTGGGCAGTGTGAGTCTGCTGGGCCTGCTGATCAGCCCGCTGGTCTGGGGCCTGCTGGCGTACAACCTGTGGAACGTGTGGACGGGCCAGACGACCAACGAGAGCCTGAAATGGGGCGACTACAAGTACGACATGGAGGAGGGGATGGTGTACAAGCGGCGGATCGCAGCGGCCGAGTCCAGCCAGGTGGCCGCCGCCTCGTCGCGCTGGCCGCTCGAGCCGGAGCATGTGGTGGTGCGCACGGACGACGGCAACCCGCCGGCGCCCAACGACAAGGCATTGCCGGGCGTGGGCGAGTGGGAGCGGGTGTGGACGCTGCGGGAGGTGGAGAATGTGTATGACCTGGGGTTCTGGAGCAACCTCAAGGACATTTTCATCCCCAACTACCAGTTCAACACCAACGACCTGCCCGCGTCGGAACGGCGAGGCCGGCCAAGGAAGCGGGTCCCGAGGGCGTGAACGGAAAAGGGGAGAGGCATAAAGTTAGAAAGTGGAAAAAAAAGGAATGGCCTACATAGTTTACATCGTTTGCATCGTTTACACCGTTTTGGCCAGTATTCATAGAGAAAGGAGTATTGGTATAGGAAAAGGAGTCACTGCCGGGTCTTTATCGTTTTAGAAATAGCATTTTGGAATGGAATTTTGGGCTTCACACAGAGCTGGGTCAATGGAACCGGCGTCGTCTTCATGTTCTCATTACTGGGCGTCTAAGGTTTGTATGGCGCTTCTATGTTCGCTGTATGTGAAGAAAACATGAAGAGATACAGGGAGAAAATAGGTGATCAAGATGCGATTGGGCAAGACAGCTGTCTACGCCCGCTTCCAAGGCCGTCTGCGGCCACGGACAGGCGCGTCGGGCGCAACTGGGGCGAGGTCCCCTGCGACACCAAGCTCTTCAGAGTCCGCATCTTCCTCACCAGCAGCCTCCTTCTCCGCCTTGGCCTCCTCTGCGTTGGCGGCCGCCGCACGTCGCCGTGTCTTGCGCTCCGCCTGCTCAGTCTCCTGCGCGCAACGTAGGCCAGCTCGATCGTCTGGTCAAGGACGGCCTCGGACGACGTCGCGGACCACTGGATCTGGTCGTAGGGAACGACGGGGCGCGACGCCAGGGGATCCAGGGGATCGAGGGAACTGTCGTGGCCCTCACGAGCGTGCTTGCGAGCAGCCTTCTTCTGCTTCTTCGTGGGCGGGGGCTCATGCTGCGGGAGCAGACCGGCCATGCGGCAAATGGCCAGGCGCGCGCCCGCCAGGCCAAAGCCACCACCACGCGGGTCACCCGCCCCCGTCACCACAATCTCGGGCACCCAGCCCTGGCCCTCCATCCAGGGGACCGTTCCAAACGAGGCGCGCTCCGTCTTGCGCAGCTGCGTCCAGACGCGCAGACAACTGGCCCGCAGCGCCATTTCGCCCTCGGAGTCGCCCGAGCGGAACGCAGGCTCGGGTGTCACGTGGACGGGCAGCGTCGAGGCGGCCGCCAACGAGCGCTCGGCCTGTTTTTCGACCGCCACAGCGGCGGGGATCCGCAACAGGTGGGGCGGCAGCAGCTTGTCGGCCTTGGTCAGGATGATGGTGGTCCGGATGTTGGCGTCGCGCAGCATGGCCAGAGCCTGGCGGTCGCCGTCTTTGAGTCCGGCGACGGCGTCCACCAGCAGGATGGCGCCGCGCAGGGTGGCCCGGCGTTCGAGGTACTTGGCAATCTCGGTACCCCACTCGGACTTGGACATGTAGCCGTAGCCCGGCATGTCAATGAGAATCAGGCTGTGCTGCGGCGTGGGCTCGCCCGGTGTCTGGGCGCGCCTCTGCGACCGCGACAGGAAAACACCGCTGCCGGTCGCGCCCGACTCTGGCACGCCCTCCCTCTTCTTCTGCTCTTCGTCCCTCTTTACGCGCTCAAAGGTCTGGGTTGTCGACGCCCGCAGCGGTGGGCCAAATCCGTAGCCGTTCATCATCTTGGTGCAGCCGGCTTTGGCGCTCGTAATGGCCAAGCCCAGGCGGGCGGCTTTGGAGCCGTGGCTGTTGCCGGCTTTGCCGCCGGACTCGAGGCCCGCCAGAGCGTTCAAGAGGGTCGACTTGCCGACATTGGAGCGGCCCAGGATACAAATCTCGGGCATCTTTGTGTTGAGGGGCAGGTTGAGGAAGCGGGGCGCCGAGTACAAGAACTCGGGCTCCGGGCGGACAAAGAGACGAGACGCGCGGTCGAGGGCAGCTGACGTCGGCGTTGGGCCTACTCGGACAGCAGCCGACGCTTCGGCCAAGGCCGCAGCCGCCGTTTCAGCATCGAACTCGGCCGTTTGCTTTGCTGGCTCGCTGGAGGGCAAGGGCGGAAGGAAAGAGAGAGCCCGGATGTGGTCGGTCGGGGCCAAGGGCGCAGAACTGCGAGCTCTTCTCGGAGGCTTTGTCTTTGTCTCGGGAGGGCCCGCTGTCCTTGCGGTGCTTTTCGATGTGGATTTTGAGGTTGCCTTTGAGGCTGCTTTTGAGGCTGTTTTTGAGGTAGGTTTTGTCGACTTCGGTGCTTTTGAGGCTGGTTTGGAGGTGGCCTTGGGTCTCGAGATCTTTGGAGGCGACTTCGACGCCGACTTCGACGCCGACTTGGAGGCCGACTTGGACAATGCGGCGAGTTTGGCGGGCTTGACCTTGGTCCTGGTCGCAGGTCGCGGGCCTGATGGTTTCTTGTGGGCCAACGAGAGGCTTCGACACGTCGACGAGAAGGCTCGGCAGCCGGCATTGGGTGCGTAGAGTTGTGATATCGGCCGTGTCGCGGAGGAGGCAGAAAAAGCCAAAGACGAAGCAAACGTCGGCGCGCTGACGATCTCGGCCACCATTTGCCGCAGCTGCGGCGGCAGCGCCACAAAGCGGGCGTGCCAGCAGTGACTCTGCATTGTGGAGTCAGAGGGCCGCTCGAAATCGGTTGTGACGTTGTCGTGGTGGGATAGAGTTGAGCTCAACGTTTGTTGGTAACGCTTTTACGCTTTTTGGCTGGCTCGTCTAAGCCGGTGAAAGTTCTCGATGGCAGAAATCGTGCCTGCCGTATCTTAGCACTGTTCACCGTATGCGGTCAGTACTAAGTATTAGTGGTGGCACAATCTTAGCGCCCTTTTCCAGCGGCAACTCCCCACTGAAACTTTTTTCCCCTAACACTTTTTCTCGGTAAATAGTGGGGCCCATCGTTGTCGTTGATTGACGTCTTTTCCTCGCTCCAGGCACAACAGTCCGAGTCCTCTTAGACCTCTTAGTCCTCTTTTCTTCTACCCTCGACAACACACCTCGGACCCCCCTCAACACCACAATGGCCACCAACCTCCGCTCTCTCTACCGCGCGTTCCTCCGCGAACTGCCGCCCCACCCTCTGCTCAAGGGCCCGCGCTCGCCCCTCCACCAGCAACTGCGCGCCGAGTTTGAGGCGCCCTCTTCGACGGCTTCGGCGGCTTCGGCCGCGTCGTCTCCCTTCCACGGCGAGCAGTACCTGGCCTACCTGCAGGCCCAGCGCACACACACGATGCTGCTCGAGCGCTACAACCCCAACCTGGCCGGCGACATGGACGAGGCCGAGCGGATCCGGCTGACGGCGCGGCGGGTGGGCATCAACTTGCCCAAGGAATTTAAGGAGGGCGGGGATGACGGGGCGAAGTGAAGGGGGATTTTACCAGGGGAAGAGCATTTCAGACAGCAAGAGAGAAGGAAAAAAAAAACAATATTGGGAGGGAAAGGTCGCTGGTGAAACGGGGACGATGCACGATACGACGAGGCGCCATCCTATCTTCGCAGGGCTGGCAACGACGAAGACGACCCAACAACCGGCGAGACCATGGCATAAAATCATGAACGACAACGAATGAATTGCCGTGCCGCGGACGAGGAGTCTCCAACACACACCGGCTTGCCTAAACATGGCATAGGATGGTATGCAAATGGCACACAAATGGCATACAGCTGGCATACGGAGGACATATTGGAAGACATATTGGAAGACATATTGGAAGACATATTGGGGTATAACATTGGAGACTGAGACAGTTTCAACATACTTTATACGACGACGACATGGCTGGTATGTAGAGACTATGTACATAATATGAGAGGGACAGAAGAAATCCCGGGATGGAATAGAAAGATAGCATCATAAAGTCTCTGCTCCAGTCGCCCGGGTCCATGAATCGGTATTGCTTGGTGAGAAGGAAAATAAAGATGGAAGGAAATGCGTGACACAAAAATGGGACAACGTCAAAGAAACATCGGGTCAGGGTATCAACAGCTTAACTCGCGGAAGAAGGGAAGAAGAAGAAACAACAAAACAACAAAGCGACAAAACAACAAAGCGACAAAACAACAAAGCGACAAAACAACAAAGCGACAGAACAACAGAACAACAGAACAACAACCAAGAGAACATCCCCCGACACTCAGACACCGCCCACGCCACCGTCCTCCAGACTCTCGTCCCAGCCGCCCGTCTCCAGCAGCCACCCGCCCACGCGCTCCTTGACCAGCTCAAACGTCTCGCCCAGCCCGGCCCGCCACTGGCCCTGCACGACGCGCACCTTGTCCTTGAGGTCGTCGGTGAGGCGAGCACTCTCGGCATTGCGGTCCACCGCCCGTCGTTCCCCTTCCACGGCGGGGGGGACCCGCTCTTTGGCCGCCAAGGCGGCCTCCTTGACCTCGTGCAGCAGACAAAACAAGTTGGTCTGTGACTCGATAAACTGGTGCGTGCTCTTCTCCGCGTGCAGCAGCAGCGAATACAGGTACTGCAAGGGGTGCTCGTGGTAGCTGGGCGTCTCTTCGTACTCGGCGGCGGGGATTTGAATGGCAAAGCCAGTCAGATCCTGCGGCACCTGCTCGAGCAGCTGTGCCAGAGGCGGCGCAATGTCCCAAAACGCCGACAGCTGCACCTCGACACCGCGCACAACATTGGCCTCGACGACATCCCGGAACGCCTCGGCGCGCTGCAAAGCTTCACCCGCGAAAGTGGTCGCACGTGTAGCAGCATCGCCGGCAAAGAACGCCTCGGCATCGCGCAGCTTGTCGGCCGCCGTGTCGCCCGCGCGGCGGTAGGGGGCCAGCACCATGTCGCGGTAACGGTTGTTGCGGTCGGTCAACAAATCGTAAATGGCGCGGTGGAGCGCCTCGCGGGCCTCAAACACCCATTTCAGCAGCGTCAACGTTTCCAGCAGCTCAGGCTGCTCGTCGCCCTCTTCCTGGGGCAGGTTGGGGCTCGGCTGGCGCGTCTCGCCAAACAGACGACTGCGCAGCTCGTCAAAGATGCGTGTCGCGTGGGCAATGCGGCCCGTCAGCAGCTCGTTGACGGGCTGCACGACCGTGGTCTGAAAGCGGTCAAAGTCCGCCTTGAGCCGCTCTTTTTGGCGGGACTCGTTGGCGGCCGCCGCGTCGGCTTCAATGGCCGCGGCCTCGGCGTAGCTCATGCGTCCACTGGCAATCTCGGCCTGCAAGTTGGCCCGCATCGTGGCTGTCTGTTGCTGGTGGGCACGATCGTCTTCCGTATGCTTGGCTTCGGTGGCGCGCTGGAACTGGTCGTATGCCGCCTCAACGTCGCTCAGACTCGCAAGTGTGCGCACATTCGAACGTGTCTCACTGAGGTCCGGGTGGTTGTTGTTGACGGCCGGGTGATGACGTGGGTACGGTGGCGGTAGTGTGACAAGGCGAGAAACGTCCAGGGCGGCCGGTGTTGGCGGCACAGGTGCGCCTTGGTGGAAAGCCGTGCCAGCGTTGGGCGTATTGGGTGTGGACAGACCGGGCGTGGACGAAGATGCAGCCGACGACAGGTACGAGTGTCGGAACTGCGCCGACAGAGCCTGTGGCGTACGCACAGGCTCGGGCGAGGCCATGGAATCGGCATGCGGTACCTTTTCGGGTGGGTACTCGCTTGACCCTTCGTAGGCGGCATAGTTGATCGGACCACCACTGCCACCGACACCCGGGTCGACGTACTGCGGGCTCCGGATGCTGCGACCGCTCAGTGGCTCCGGCAGGTCGTCGGTCCATTGCAGTGCCTCGCGCGCCTCCTTCGGCACACCCATGTACTTGGACTCGCGCTTTGAGCGAGCCAGACGGTCGCCCGAGTCATCACGGCGCCCACCACGACCATCACGGCCCTCGCCACCGTGCTCGCTCGACTCCCACCAGCGGCTGGCGGTACGACCGCGTGAGCTGCCATCATCATGGTGCTCGCTGACACTCATACTTAAAATCGGTGACAAGCTCGGCATGTAGTTGGCCTGGGCGGCCCATCCACCACTCGGAGGGGCACCGGTCGGCGACATGGGTAGGTGGGCGCTGCTGGGTGTGCTGCCGCTCTCGACAACGGCCGCATCGTTGTTGTTGCTATTGTTGTCGGGCGAGGTCGCCGTATCACGTCCCACAAGCGGTGCAGATGCTGGGCCGTCTCGGAACACAGAAGCAATCGACCCGCGGTGGGAACGGCTAGGCTCGGACGACTGGGGTGTAAACTCAACGGCACTGGTTCCACTGGTTCCAGCACTGACGCCGGCACTACCCTGAGATGTGACACTCTCGCGGCGGCCGTTGGCAGCAGACGTGGTGGGGGCGGCAGCAGGAGCCACGGCAGGCAACATGGGCCGGAAGAAGTCGCGGGTCAGGTCGAAAATCTCCGAGCCCATGGCACCGATGGCGGCAGCGTACCGTTCACGACGGACGCGCGACTCGGCCACCATGAACTCGGCAAAGAGGCGCACGCGTTCAGCATCGGATCCAGCAGCGGCCTCGCGCTGGGCAAAGGCATGGAAACGTTCGACAGAGTCCTGACAGAACTGGTCGCTCGTCTGGCTTACGGCCAGCTCCCGCGTGAGAGTAGCACTGTTGGTTGACGCAGGAGGGACTGGGGGCGACTGGGACTGCCGGCGGGTCTGGGACGACGAGGACGGTGCACGGCTGCGTAGTGGTGGCGTTGGAAGGGCTTTGGGGACGGCATTGGAGTTGTTCGCAAGGCCGCTGGCGATGCTGCCGTTGTGCGTCCGGCTGGTATTGGAAGACGAGTGAGGGTATGGGGAGAACGGGGGCGTGGCTGCACCTGCACCGCCCGTGACAGTATCACTGGTCCGAGGTGAGGCTTGTTGTTGCTGCAAGCTCATGAGGACACGGCCACTGTTGGGCCCACCACCACCACTGCGGGGCGTAGACTTGTTGATGGTCGGTCTACGCATGAGACTGCCCACGGATCCCGCAGTCGGAATGACAATGTTGGACAGTTGGCGAGCGTGACCAGGTGTGCTGTGGTTATGACAGTGGCCATGACCCGGTGAACCATCCGCACCAATGCCAGCATTCACGGGTTCGTCGATCGAGTTGCGCACGCTGCTGGCACCACGATTTCGACTTTCGTTTCGGCGCTCACGCAGCGTCTTTTCACCACCACGCACTGCTCCCGTCCGTGCTAGCATCATGCTGTTGTGACTGCTGCTGCCACTGTTGCTATCTGTGCCGTTGGTAACGGTAGCCGCCGAAGGTGAGTCTGAGCTGTGCGTCGAGTTGGTCGACGAAGCAGACTCGGCCAGGTCCCGCGCAGAAGAGCTGGCAGCACTTGGTGTGCTCTCCACCAAGAATCCACGGTTGGGTGAGTGGTCTTCACGGGCAGCGGCAGCGGCAGATACGGACTCGGGCACCTGGCGGGGCGTGGCATTGTCGTTGTAATTGTCCGCGTCACCGTCACGGATAATATCATTCTCGTTGTCCGGTTGGAGGTCGCGGTCGAACCAGCCAGCGGGTGTAGGTGGCACAGGGCCTAGAACAGCTACGCCCGCAGGCGGTGGGCGTCGTGTTGAACCAGACACGAGAGGGTCGCTTCCCTGATTGGGCCGGCTCAGACTTTGAGACCGCGAACCCGATGGGGGTGGCCCCGGTGGGGGTGGCCCTGGCGGTGGTGGTGGTAGGGGCATGCCGGTTTCCCAGCGCACTTGAGAGGACGAGCGGGAGCGTGCCGACGTCGGCGTAGCGATGGCGCCCGTGGAGGCTGCACGCCGTGAACCAGGCGGCACTACTGGAGTCTGTTGAGGCTGCTGGTAGTTGGGGATCTGCAGTGGCTGCAAAGCAGGGTGCGGGCGATGGTGTGGTTGTTGCTGTTGTTGCTGTTGTTGCTGTTGCTGGTGTTGCTGGAGTTGAAGGGGTGGTTGTGGTGAACGCGAGGCTGGGGGCGGGGGTATTGGTTGGTGTGCGTGAGTGTACGGGTCGGACGGTGATATTGTCTGGTGGTGGTGTTCAGACGACTCGCGGCGACGGCCAAATGAGGGAAGACCAAACCGCCGTTCACGAGAAGCACCGCGCGTTGTGCCTGGCGGCGGTGCGAATGATGTCTGGCTTGCCGTAGGTTCTGGTGATGGGCGCTGGTGGCTATGTTGTAAGTGGTGGTTGTTTGGCGTGGACGGTAGTGGTGCGCGAGCGGCGGAGATGTTGGCAGGTGAAGTCTCAAAGACCATGCTGGACGGCCGTTGACTCCGTGGAGGCGAGTATGGTGGTGGCGGTAATGGTGATTCTGATGTGAAGGCCCATGTCAGTCAACCAACTCTACCCGAAGATTTTCATTCACATCTCTGCCTCCCACACTCACGTTGTGGATCTTGGTAATGGTGCCGCTCTTGGGCCGGCGACGGTGCCCACTGTTGCGGATTGTACGGCTGGATAGCGCTGGCGGGCGTCTGTGTCTGGGCCATGGAAATGGCCGACAGCGGCGTGACGTTGGCCCCGTGGAAGCCGGCGCCGAGGGCCGTTGTGCGCAGCGGGTTGAGGTTAGCCCGCAAGCGCGACGTCGGGTCGCGGGCGGCGTTCATGTTGACAAAAATAGAGACTAGTGAGTCTCAAGCGAGGCTATGGGCTATGGGTTAAAGGACTGTTGAAAAGGATTGGGGTCGAAGATGGTGCAGGTCGAGCTCGAGGAAGTCGAGGCAGTGCAGCCGCCGGCTTGGGTTCCGCGAGGGGAGGTAGACGATCACCGGGCCATGCAGAGAGATGGTGGAGGTAGAAGTTGGGTTGAGGGTATAAGAGGAAGGGAAGAGGTGTTGTAAAGACGTGAGCTCGTCAAGAAAACTCATAAACAGTCATGAAAGAAAAAAAAGGAGGAAGACGAGGTTGGAGGAGGTCGGTCGGTCGCGACAGGTCGTGGGTTGTTGTCTGGTCGTTTCGCGTTCAGCCCTCGCACAAGACGAGACGAGGCCAGGCGAGACGAAGAGGACAAGAAAGAGGAGGGAGCAATAAGAAGAACAAAAAAGAAGAACACAAAAGACAAGGCCGGCAAAAACAAGACAGAAACCCAAACGAGTACACCACGGTTTGCAAGCAGACAAGCCCCAAGAACAGAGAGTATGCAGGAAGCAGGATACGGCTGAGCGTGGTTCTGTAAGAGCCTCTTAGAAATGGGCCGATGTGAGTAAAAGGAAACAGGGTGCAAGAGGGAAACGCCTCCTGCGAACAGGTCTGGAGAGTCTGGCCCAATGGAGACTCCACAGACGCAATCGACAAGAAACGGGCACAACACAGTCGAACAAGACAGGGCCCAATGGATCACTGTTCAAGTAGGGGCTCGATTCGCCAATCTATTCCGCGGCACAGGTCGACAGCGGTCAGGGTTGGTGGAGTGGAAAGAAGGAGGGAACCAAATAAAATGAGAATGCAGGTCGTTAAGCAAGGTGATGAAGAATAAAGGGACAAAGGAGGGGGGGAGGGGGGCTCAACAGACACGGCTGCCCGCTGGTTGTTCCCGCTGCAAGGCTCCTAGAGACAGAATAAGGAGGTGAAAGATGCAAAAGGTAAGGTTGGGGGTGTGGGATCGGAAAACAGAGTACTCAGTACTCTGTAAGCAGTAGAAGAGATGGAGGAAGTGTGAAGAGGTGAAGAGAGAAACAGAGTCAAAAGAAGGGGGGATGAAGCGCGGCCCCGATAGTAGTCGACGGCCCAACCCCTGTCGATGCTATTGGGACGCTGTCGAGGAAGGTGGAAACGGGGGTGGTGGTCAACAAGGGAAGGAACGAACAAGACCAGCAAGGCAGGCGCGATAGGTAGGCAAGATGGGAAAGTACGATGGGTTTAAAAGGAAAAAATAAAATAAAATAAAAAGTGAATAGAAGTGCGAGACCACAAACACGACAAAGATCTGGGTGTTCTGTCTATGTTTTGTCGACAACGGCCGGCGTACGATCAGGGAGACGTTTGTTGGGACGAAGCAGCCGTGTTAGTGAGGTCAGGTCTATCAGCAGATGCGCAGATGCATCTTTTCTGCCTTATGGCCTGCCCGTCTTTTTTTCTGCGCCGTAATCCTGAGCTTTTTGATTGGTATCATCTTCTTGGCTCACCAGCGTGCTCTGTTTTCTGGCTGGGTACCTGGAATCTGCTTGGACCTCGCGCGGGATGCCCATGTTCTTCTCGTCTGTATGGGTTTCCGGCTTCAGTCTCCCAGCCTCTTTTTGCCCTTTTGGTGTTTCCTGCTCTCCTGTCAGAGCACTTCCACCTTTGTCTGTGCACTCGCCCGTTCATGCTGTCGAGGTTTGCACTGTTTGGTCCACGGCGTGCTTCCGTACAGAGTACACTCCGTCACTCTCATCCGAAAGGCCTTGTCCTGTCTTTTGGCAACTGGCGGAACGAATATATTCAGTCTCCTACGAAGCGCTCTTTTGTTTTTCAACTGCCCCAACCCCTTGCCTAGCTTGACCTGTAGTGCAACACTGCACTGCACAGTCACAGCTGGCCGACTGACCTGACATTCTCTGTGTCCCGCATCGGCTCGTGGAGCTCAGAGGTCTGCCGTTCTTTTCTTTTCTCTCCTTTGCTGTAATAGAATTCGGGCGTCCATTGTCTGTCATTCCAGGCAAGAAAGCAAAGTTGGGTTGCATCCCACATTGCCCGCGACAATCTAGCCCATAGTCACTTTTGTAAATAATGCTCACGCAATATTGGTGGAGGGAGAAGACGGGGAGAGACATCAACAGAGGAAAACAGACAAAGGCAAAGGGGACTCAAGACCAGCGACGGAAAAGCGGGTCCCGATTACTGCCAAGCCAGCACCTGATTGGCGGGACCAAATGGATTTCACTCAGTTCTGAGTACTTCGTACGAGTATTCTTGGTTCACCGTAGCGGGGCGACGATGCAGCGATGCAGAAAGGATGTTTCTGCAATTGCCTGCGAAAACACGGCAAAAAGGACGGTCCAAGAGAGAAGAGCAAGGGAATGGAGTGGGTGGGAAGCCGTGCGATTGGCTGGCGGCGCGGGCAGGCTTCTGCTGGAAGCGGTAGGGGATGGGTGACGGTGGAGTGGGGCCGATGCCTGCCCGGCGCTTAACGAGCCATGCACGCTGCAGGCGATGTGATTGCTACGACTGTTAATTGAGGCGGGCGTGGCGGGCGTGAGAGGACGTCTTTAAGAAGCTTCGTTGATTTTCTGTTCTGCTTCGGCCTCAATCACATTAATACTTGTTGTGCATTAGCTGGAATGTTGTGGTGAAGGATCTTGGGTGCTATGCCGAGTTCGTTTAATTTCTTGCAGGTCTTTTGAAACGGAGAGCAAGGTAGTATTTAACTGCATTATCTCCTCTCTCTGAGCTCTCTCTCTCTCTCTGAGAGGCATTACTACGACAATGCGACCATACGGTGGCATCGATGCGATGGTAGGGTTGAGTCGGAGCTCGGCCCAGAGGTTGGAGGCTGGGAGACCAATCCCAAAGAAACAATTAACAATCACGATGAAGAAAGAACCGAGATTACTCGTAAAAAATAGATTTGTGGTGCCCCAAAGACGCCAAAAACGCGGGGCCATTGTGGATGGAGCCTCCTGTTGGTGACAGGCGAGCGAAAAGATAATAATAGCATTCTCGTGCCAGGCCCATGTGGAGAGGCGAGTGATATGCGGTGATTGGGTGGACTGGCCCTGCATCTCGTAGACCGCAAGAGCCGGCGGTATTCCGCATCTGAGTGGTCGATGGACTGGCCAGGCGAGAACCAATCGACATTCTGGCCGGGTCGGCGTTCAGGTTAGACAACGGCCGTCGGAGAAAATCACGTTTTGGGACGCCACAACGGCTCAGGGATGGTGATCTTGGTATTTCCTGGTTGAGCCGTGCCTCGTGAGGGCAAGAATACACAGTAAGAAGCAGAGTGTAACGAAAAGAAGGCGGCACTGTCGTGAACCCTCCATCCTCAGCTCGGCATCCATCCCGGCGGTGAGGGTGGGATGTTGAAGAAGGGCAAAAGGGTGGTAGTAACAACATTCTCCACTTACTGCTTACTTTTGTACTTTCGTTGATATGCTCTCTACAGCACCTTGTCTGGAAAAAATATGCGTAAATACACATTCGATGAAAGGGGAGAGTTCGAGAAACTCGACCAATCTAATTACTTATTCTTGTTTCCTTTTATTTCATACGTCTGTTGTTAAGAAACATGTTACGTCGACTGATTTATTATGGGCTCAACAGATCGTCTCTCTTCCAAACTGGACCAGAGATAAGGTTCTCTGTCTCAGATTCATTGCTTATTCTCCCCATCCCGTCCCCAGATTTGGGGCGGCATCTCTTCCTGGAAATGGCCGTCTTCCTTTGGAACCCTCGTCAAGCGTCATAGGAGGACGATGCACAAGGCGGGCAAAGTGCCACAATGGGACGAAACAACACGAAACAATATACACAACAGTCATAACGATTCTCGGGTGCTTCAATACCCGTCTAAATAGTGAAAACACCTTTTCTTTCTCACAGCACGGGTCGGGCGGTGTTATTTGCCCACATATTCCCGCTCCATATTGTCAAGAGCCGTCCTCACGAGAACAGTTCCTTGATACATACGCATTACAACCCTGACTACAGACTGTAGTGGAGAGTGTAGCCTCAAAATAGCAGCATCGTCATATGCGGAGAGCGAGACCACTTCTGAGGCCAGGCAGTTACACGCGAGGCGGCACAGTCCGTGGATGGCCTCCTAAACGGCCGCCAAAGCGGCCACCAATGGGTCTTCGATGGCCCGCCAGAGGGCCTCCTTCAAAGACGGTCCCCGCTGTTTCGATTTGCGTCTGATGACTATTTTTGGCCTCGACTGTCGAGCGAGCCTCTTTTGTTTCATGCGCCTTTTGAGCCCCATCTCCCGATATACTCGTTGTCGGATGCGCAATCATGCCATCTCCGGAGGTGGAGTGCCTATTCTCCGATGCTTCTCGAAGGAGAACGTCAATATGAGGACTGGAAGCTGGAAAACCTACCTTGTACGCAGTAAACTTGTAGAGCTTGGTTGGGAGAGACAACCCTGGACTGAGCTCTGCCATATTGCCTTCTCTCATACAGCTCACCTTGTCTCGCATACTGCTTATGTCTACTTGCGCCTTGGTGGCAGCCGGCGCCACCTACCACACTCATGACACACGAGAGCCACCGCCTTGATCGGCCATGCCGTCGTCCCTTCGTCAAGATTGCCGGTCAAAGCCACTAGATATCGTCAACCGCACCTCAAATGGATGCAACTTGAGCTCCACGACACACGACAGCTTCGACGCGTCGCTTCGGCAAAATCGAGCTCGATAACGCGTGCTTGCTTGGCCTGTATATCGATGCCACTCTCCATCTTCACCATGACCACCATCGCAGCCTCGTCCGCCAGGCGCGCAGAGCTTCGTTCTCTCCATCTAGAGCTTACCAAGCTCACGAACAGCTCTGGAAGCTCCTCGTGTGAACCCCAATAGGGAAGGCGGTGTACTTACCAAATGTGGAGTCTTCCCACCGTAATTCTGCCAGCACACAAAATGCCCCCAATTGGATGCCAATTCCCGCTAGAAAAGGGACGAAAATTACGCCCGTCCCCGCTGTGAAAAAGCAGACTATGGAAACTTTTCGCAGACGTTCCATGCATTTCTGTCCCTTCTGTCCTTTCTCTCCCTCTCTCCCAGTTTCTCTTCTCTCTCGTCTCTTTTTTGGCGTCTCACCAATTCTACTCCAATCCCCTCCTTTTCCCCCTTCCTCTCTTCTCTCTTCCTCTCCCCTTCTTCTCCCCAGGCATGTTTTCTTTGCTCCACCCACCACTCGGTCTCTGCCTCGTCGTTTTGACGCATCCAGTGTCCTGTCATCGTCCTATTCCTTAACGCTCTTTTCAACGATCTTTTAACGATCTTTTACGATTTTACTGATCTCGACTTGAAAGAGGCTCAAAAGGCGACTAAATTGTGAGTTCGCCCTGCTCCCCTCCCATCTCAGGCTTCCCTCCATGCAGCCGGAGCTTGCAGAGCTCCCAGAAGCTTCCATCCCACCTCCTATCTCCTATCCCACCCATCCTGCATCATCCTGCATCCGGTTCCGACCTCCACCCTTGGTCGTCGCCCAGATACATAATCCCCAGAGCAATCCTACATGATGAAACTATCAGCTGGCACCAGTCATAGGGCGATTTGTACTCCCTTCCCTTGATGACACACTTTTGCTGCGGTCCACCAGGCCGTTTCTGACCCGATTGCTCTTCTTTTCTTTGCTGTCCTCGCTTCGCTCGATCTCGTGCACGCACGTCTACACAGTCAATTGTCTTGACCTCAAGCTAACAGTGGGCACGGATAGATTCTCTTTTTCTTTGCTCTCCTTTGATACCCCCCCCCCTTCTCCACAACCAGCAACAATGGTTCTTCACAACCCAACAACTGGCACTGGGTCAACAAGGATGCTGCGCCCTGGGCCAAGCAGTGGTTCGAGGACAACCTCACCAAGCTGAGCGCCGAGCAGGGCGACGTCAACGCCCGCATCTCCAAGGTCATTAGCTCCGAGGGCGACGTCGACGTCAGCCAGCGCAAGGGCAAGGTCATCACCATTTACGACGTGAAGCTCGTGTTGGAATACACGGGCGCCGCGCCGGGCGAGGACGACGTCAGCGGCTCCATTACGATCCCCGAGGTCGCCCACGACACCGAGGAGGACGACTTTGTGTTTGAGATTGACATTTACTCGGACAGCAAGGGCAAGCAGCCCGTCAAGGATCTCGTGCGCAGCCAGCTGGTGCCCCAGCTGCGCAAGACGCTGATCCAGCTGGCGGGTGCGCTGGTCGCCGAGCACGGCAAGGACATTCAGCATGCGCCTGGCTCGAACCCGTCCAGCGGCTTCACCACGCCCAAGTACCACCCGCCCACCGGCGCGGCGGCCGGCAAGGCCGACGCGTCGGCCACCACCTCGCAAACCGCGGGCGGCCAGACCGTCAACACCACCACGGTCACTGACCAGGAAGAGTTCCGCACCACGGCCGACCAGCTGTACCAGACCTTTACGGATCCGCAGCGCATCGCCGCCTTCACGCGCGCGCAGCCCAAGCTGTTTGAGGGCGCCAAGGTGGGCGGCAAGTTTGAGCTGTTTGACGGCAACGTCTCGGGCGCCTACAAGGAGCTCAAGGCGCCCACGCACATCGTGCAGAGCTGGCGCCTGAAGCAGTGGCCCGCCGGCCACTACTCGACACTGCGCATCGACTTTGACCAGAACGACGTCGACAGCGTGACGGTGATGCGCGTGGAATGGAGCGGCGTGCCCGTGGGCCAGGAGGAGGTGACGAAGCGCAACTGGAGCGAATACTACGTGCGCAGCATCAAGCTGACCTTTGGCTTCGGTACGATCTTGTGAAGGGCACGCGAGAGCCTGCGTCCTTCACCCAGTCTCTCGCTTCTTCTTCGTTTTATTGTCCTCCCTCTCACCCTTATTTTCGTGGCGTTTACTTGGGAGGGGCATCTGCGACATTCGGCATTTTTGTTTATGGGGCGATAGGCTTATCACTTCGTTTTCACACAAGGATCAACAAGAGGAAGAGAGGACGAAGACGATGGAGACGATAGAGGGGGGGGGGCAGGATCTCGATTTCCCCAATCTCGAACGAGAGGGAACTCGAGTGCAGCAAAGGCCAGGAGTAGAGCGATGGGACGCATCCCATCCGACGACACCTTTACGATAGAAATGATAAAATGATAAAATCACCAAGACCACACACTGTGCCACAACATCCAACAGAGAGATAGGACACATGAGTTAGCAGTAGATACGTGAAAGAAACACTTTTGAGCCAAACGGACTCCGCCCTTCTGGCACGACGCCTGCCGGAGTCGAGCGGGCCTATCGTTCGCTCAGTACGGCTCAAGTTGCCTAATTGGGCCATGGCAGATTCGCGGCTCGACTCATTCTCTCCACAGAGCTAAACTAGACGATCATGATTGGAGCTCCATCACTTCTTGTTTCTCGTCTCTTGTCTCGTGTCTCCTTTCGTTCTTTTCCATTTCAAATCCATGCTGTCTGCACGCCCAGCCGCGATCTGGGCGATTGGTGTGAGAAACATGCGTTTGGGCAGACAAGCTCCCGAATCGGCGATAGCGAGCGTCTTCTCTGAGGCGACGAGCGTGAACAGAGTGACGACGTGATGGAGATGTGATGCACGACGAGATAGTAGGCAAGAAGAAATAAAGCCCCGATTAGGGCGACTGCCTGTTTCTTCTCCACGAAAAGCATGGGCTGTCGTTCGCTCCTTCCCCCACCCGCCCCTCGTGTTGTGTTTCTTCGACGCCGACGTCGGACACCAGAATGCGGAAGGAGACGAAAGTTGATCAAAGCCAAGGACCAAACAGAAGGAGGGCAAGAATACGCGAGCGTTCTTTCCGCCGTCCAAGAGAAGTTGTGTACAAAAGGGTTGCAGCATGGCTCTTTCCCTCTTCTCCCTTCCCCTTTGTTCATTTTCAGCCAGCGACGCACCTTCCTCCACCTCGTCGCTTTATCAGCTTTTTCGTGGGGTAAGACCAACTTGTCACTAGCAACCTTCCGAATTTCCTGTCTTGCCATTATTCGATTACTACAACGTACTAGTGGCGACGGGCGACTACTGATTATCAACGGCTACCACCTCTTAGAATAAAGGCCACTCACATACGACACACCTCAACGTCTCTCAATTCTGTAGCTTTTATTCCTCTTCGTCGTCGCTCCTTCGTCACTCATTCGTCACTTATTCGTCACTCATTCAAATCCACAGCCCGTCCACAACATTCATCATGGCGCCCAACTACAAGGTGGCCATTATCCAGTTCCAGCCAAAGGTAAGATGCGTCTTCTCTCTCGATCGCTTCATCCACTTCATACTCGACGACAAAAGTGATCTCATCTAACGTCGTGCCCAGCCCGTCGACATCGAGGCCAACTTTGCCTACGGTGCCGATGAGATCCGCAAGGCCGCTGCTGCGGGCGCAGACATTGCCATTCTCCCCGAGTACCATCTGACGGCATGGGTCCCTGAAGACCCCGAATTTGTCAACGCCAGCGTCGCCTCGGGCGCCTTCCTGACGCGCTACCAGGACCTCGCCCGCGAAGTCAACATCAACATTGTCCCCGGTACGATTGTCGAGGCGCACAAGGCCGAGCCCGACCCGGCCAGCGGCACCACGCTGGTCACCACACCCGATGGCACCGCCACCCTTGAGTTCCGCAACATGGCCTACTTTGTCGAGGCGGGCACCGGCAACGTCCTGAACCGCTACCAAAAGGCCAACCTGTGGCACCCGGAGCGCGACCACCTGACGGCGCCCACCGTCGAGAGCGCCTCGGCCGACGGCAGCACCGTCGGCTGGCCGCCGCACGTGGCCTTTGACACGCCGCTTCAGTGGGGCGACCGAAAGGTCCGGGCCGGTCTGCTGGTCTGCTGGGACCTGGCCTTCCCGGAGGCGTTCCGCGCCCTGGTGGCCGACGGTGCCGACCTGATTCTCATCCCTTCGTGCTGGTACCCCTACCAGGACGTCGACGAAGAGTCGCTGGCCATCAACCCGGAGTGCGAGATTGACTTTTTGCGGTCGTGCCTGGCGGCGCGGGCGGGCGAGAACACCGTGGCCGTCGTCTTTTGCAACACGGGCGGCGTGTCGCTGCTGGCCCAGCCGATCCTGGGCCTGCGCGGCGAGATTGGCCCTGGTGTGGCGCAGACCAACATTCTGGACATGGACCTGGACTACCTGCGCGTGGCGGACAACAACTACAAGGTGCGCGCGGACATGAAGCGGGCTGGCTGGCACTATGCGCACACGCTGCAAGTTCCGCAAAAGGCAGTGTCGGAGAACAAGAAGGCGTGATGCAGTGAAGAAAGCCGTCAACACACTATAAACAATATACCGATAATGCAACGACGAAATGGATCTACAAAGAAATGAAAACATACGAGTAGCTGGCATGCCCATGTGATGACCAAGCACATGGTCTGATCTGCCACCAGTCCCTTGCCCGGTATGTCTTGTATCTTGAGACGTGGACGGTCGACTGGCCGTACTTCTGATGCAACCAGTGCTCGGTCGAGTTGGGGTGCAAGGCCAGCGGCTGTCTCGGGTGCAGCAACAATGCCGATGCCTCCATTGTACATGTAGTTGGCATGTGTAAAGACGCATACGTCGAGACCCCCTGGCGAGGTCAACAACGTAGTGTTGACCTCGGGACACGCTGGATGATGGGTTCAAGGTGACCATATCGATGGCATTTGGTGGACAGAAGTTCTGCCGAAGGGCACTAGGCACTTGCTCTAGGGCATCCGAAGGAGAGGGTCGTCACGGTTACGATACTACCATGGACTGGCTGTGTCTGCTGTGGTGACTGCCAGTGGCTGCCCAAAGATAGGATGGGCCATGGCGCCAACATTGTTGTCCGGTAGCGATGTAGTTCATTCCAGAGTTAAGAAAATATGTTTGTTGTGAATAAAGAGCCTCTCCCAAAGAGATCAACAACCGCGAAACCACTTCTATTTCCAGTCTCACAAGCCACATTTTGCGTATACCCGGATGTCCTTATCTCCTCACTTCGGTGGGTTTTTAAGTCTTTCCCTCCGAGTTAGTCTACGGATGTGCCTTTTCGATGCCGTATGACAATGGGCCTTGGGAGGAACCGAGGTGGTTAAAAAGAAAATTTGTACCATTCCTGCATTACAAGACGCGCTCTTGACTCAGAATAAATAGGGTGTGCCAAAATCTTGTGCTGCTGCGGTGAGAGCGTCGTCCAAGATATGCCAAGTATCTTGGACCTGTGAATACCCGACTTGGCGGTTGATGCCCTCGTGGAAGAGTCAGTAAACCTTGGGCGTCAAAATAACGAGTCTTTCATGTCATTGTTGAGAGAGAGTATATAATACAAGGCATGTGTTCAGTCTCTGAATTTTTTGTCATATAATACTGGAATGCAGGATTCAGCTTTTGTTCACAGCGCATTGTTGGCCATCTTAAAATGGTACCAGCTGGCAGTGGTATGAGGTGGATCTCACGGCCTGTCAATACTATATTCAGTGTGAAAATTATTGAAGCTGTGTCGTATTCTTGCAGAGAGCTCAAACTAGAATAAGGGATATAAAGTGTGGAAGAAGCAAAAGGCAAAAAAAAACAAAGAAAAAGAAGACACCAACATACCAAAACAATCTCAATGCCAGTCGTTATCATCAGAGGAGAAAGCAGAAGAAATCAATCCAAACAAGTCCTCCGTTCCCACACCAAGTTCGCCTGCACTTCAGTCTACCGCTCCCAGGTTACTGCCGCCGCTGTCGGCTCTGCTGCGGTCGTGTGCCCGATTCAGGCTCGCCAAAGATGTTGTTGCCGAAAAAGGTTGCAAAGTTGTTGCTCATGCCGGCAAAGAGGCTGTTGAAGTTGGAGCTCATGTCGAAAAAGCCACCACTGCCATCGCCGCCGCCCATGTTTGCTGAACGGATGCGGCATGCCCTGCGCCGACTGTGTACTTTGTTGCTGCTGCTGGTACATACTCTGGGATTGTGGCAGCACGGTCTCTTCGTTGTAGCTGCGTGTCCTTTGGGCATTGTGGCGGCTGTTGGAACCCGCCGCCGCTGTCGTCTCGCCGGCTACCGTCACCATGATCACGGCTGCTGCTGACACGACGGCCGCCCGGACCAAACGTGCCGCTGCTGCGATGGCTCTGGTGACCGTCACGGCTGTTCCACGAGTGTGTGTGTGTCGTGAAGGAGCCACCAGGGCCGCCAGTGCTGCTGCTCGTGCTAAAGGTGAAGCTGCTTGAGAAGCTGAAGCCCCGGGGTGCTCGTTGTTGTGACTGCGACTGCGACTGCGACTGCGACTGATACTGAGACTGGGTCTGGGACTGGGTCTGGGTTTGGCTGTGCATCGGTCTCGAAGATGGCTGTGACGGAAATTCAAAGTGCATTGGTTCGGGAAAGACGAAGAAATCGTCATCGTTGAAGAAGTCGGCGTCAAACGGCGGTGGCTGCGGCCGTTGCCGATAGGAGCGTTGCCGGTGCGTCCGGCCGGATGACGATGTCGAAAGAGGATGTCGCTCGTTGTGGCTGTGCTTCAGGCGACATTTCAGGGTCGCCGGCCGTCCGCAGCACGCCGCTCAAGCCATACGTATCGTAGAGTGTACGCTGGTTTGGGTTCGACAGGATCTCGTAGGCCTCGAGGCAGGCCTTGAACTTCTCGGCGGCTTCTGGGTTGTCGCGATTGCGGTCTGGGTGCCAGAGGAGGGCGGCCTGGCGGTACGAGCGGCGGATCTGGTCGGTCGAGGCATCGTGGGTGACGCCGAGGCGTTCGTAGAGAGCGGTCTCGACGACCATTTCGGAGGATGTGGCTGTTTAATCGTATCGTGGAGAAGGACGTGAAGAAGGAGTTCGATGCGAGCGAGCTGTAGTAGTCGAGAAACCCGATAATGTATTTGATCCCCCAATAAAAAGACGACGCTATCGTAGTGTTGAGGTTGGCAAGTTGTCCATCGGATGCTTGAAAGGACGTCGAGGATGGGAAGACGAAGAAGTGAGGCGTGTCAAGAATGGTCGAAAAAGCACAACTATCAGAAAATTGAAACACAGAGTTTCTTTGGCCAACAAGGCTTACCACTTTCCGCCCGCGGGGAAGGAGATGCATGTGCCATGTCGGGAAGGCATAACTCACACAGTGCGGACCGTTGTGACGTCAGACTGTTTGCCACCATCACGCCTTCCTGCCATCAACAAATTTCCTATTCGGGCGGTGGAGCACTGTGCATCTAGGTACCAAAACGTGGGGAACACGCTAGGATATGCAGGGTTGAAGCTCCGAAAGTTGCTAAGATAGCATTGACAACCGATAGAAAGACATCTACTACAAGTACGAAGAAGATGAGAAAATGAAGCTTCTGTGTCCAGACGTTGCGATGGCTGCCGTCCAACGTGCCATTTGCCATGTATTCGTACGAGGAGGTGTCCACAGTGCGAGACACCCAAAGAGGAAAGACCGACTGGACGAATGAGACGTCAACGTGGACAGCCTCATTTTCCTTTAAATTCTTCACTTTGCCTTCATCACGAGACTTCAGGTGTTGGCCTGCGCGGTAGAGTTGGGAAAGCCCTGCGCCTTGGCCACACCCGCTACGCTCAGACCTGTCGCGCTGAACGGCGTTTGGAGGGACGTCGCCGCATCAGCGTTCTCGACCTCGACGCCCGTTGCGGATGGGTCAACCAGAGGCACAATGCCGCGCAGAGCCGCTGTTACGGGCAGTGTAGCGTCTGAGCATAGCGTCGGAATTGACTGGACCCACGGGTTAAAGTTCTCCTTGGCGCCTACGAGCTGGGCAACAGCAGCGAAGACGGCGGCATCGTTGCCCAGAGCCGTCACAATCTCGTCGGCAAGGGAGAGCTACGGTCGTCTGTTGGTGACTTGATGAAAACGAAACTTGATTGGATACAAGGAGAAGCACATACTCACCTTGGCACACGCGTTGGCTCCGGCGAGGAGAACACCGGGCGGCCGGCCAGCGTGGCAGCTTGACCAGGATTGCCGAAGCTGTCTAGACCCCGGCTGGTGGCCTCGACCGCGCCCGGGTCAGGATAAGGCTATCTGGAGTAGCTGTATTGTTGTATCATCATACCAAAGACTGTTTGATATCAAGGTACATGGGAAGATCATATCGCGACAAAGTTGCACAGGTCGCACTTGCCTCTGTCGTCAAGTACGCAGGTGCGAATTCTCAGTACGGGTTGCACCTGCCGCCCTTGTGGTGTTGATTGGCAGTTCCTTCCACTTTTGGACCTTGATACTTGTACTGCGAAAGGCGCCTTCCTCGAGAGACAATCTGCCATAAGCCAAACATATAATAGCTAGCCCCTGGATCGTCCCTGAATCATCTGGCCTTTGATAAGCTTGTCCCTCCAAAAATGAAGCACAATAATCATCACGGCATTTTGTCCACATTGAAAGGCCCAAAGTCGATAAGAAAAGCGAGACCAGCTCCCCGGCCTCCCTACCTCATATACCGGCGTTCTACTGACGATGTTGCAGATGTCCCCAGCCCCACGTCCGGAGTATGACAAAAGAGGCAACCGATCTTCCGGCCGGTAATCAAGAGAGTTAAAAAAACCGCGCCGACCAGGAACGTTTCGAAGTCGTCCGCAGGCTCGCGTGGCCGCTTCGACCAGCAATGCCCATGAGTCGTCAGCCGCGAGACGCCGACGAAAGACACTACTGAGTCGTTGAGCTGTAACAAACTGCTGCTTTTTTCTACGGACACCCGACGCCGCACACATTTTCTCTGCTATTCGGCTTGGCCTGCCAAACAGGCTGCAAATTAAGGGTGTTTTCAGCCTCACACAACGCCAGGAGGTTCATTATCCGACACCCCGCCGCCTCGAGTATCACGATTATGGCCGAGCGTCAGAGTTGAAAGTTGAATATACCAATAGCCACAGGAAGGAAGGGGAAAAGCTCACTTGCTACAAAAAGTCCTGCTGCAGCACCTTGACCCAACAAATTCTTCTTCGAGGAAGCATCTTGCATCGATCAAGCGCCCCTCTCACCACCTCGAGTTTCTGTGTCCGCAGGTGCCGATCAATCCGGGGAAAGGCCGAGCTCCGGCCTGCCGTTACGGCCAAAACTGTGGACAGCCACCGGACTCCAAGCTTTTCGTCTGTCTCTCCAAATCAAGAACACACTATGGGATGGCCGGTTAGGCGACGAGAACGTTTAAAGCGTGCCAAAAGCGACCCAAAGTTGGGAGATATTGCGGGGGTGAGTCCTGCCCCAGCACGCACCCCAGCATTTTGTTTCCTAGCAAATTGACCGAGGCGGGGTACAGAACTTCCGCACACAAGACGCCGCGCCAGGAACTCAGTCTCCCAAGTTTCCACAGTTTGACAGCAGTGAGACTAGTAACAAACCCGTGAATATCAACGACGCTACTCCATTTTTACTCCACTTTTCGCACCTTGATTGCCACTCAGACCGGGTGCTAGACTGTTTTGTGAGTAAATTGTGACCCTTTTCCCCAGTCCGGTCAATGGCCCTGTTTGGCGTCCCGTCTTTTCGACAAAACCGCCAAGCTTGTCGCTGGCACCAACAAAGAAAGCGCCGTCTTGCTCGCGTGGACATTGGCTCAATCTCCCCAAGATTCATGGTTCGCCCCGGATATGTTTGACCGAAAGGCTGGTCGCTAGCGGGAGGCTGGAGTATCGGTACTCCCTTTCAACACCTTTCCTTCTCTCCTCCATGCCCCAGACCCGAACACAAATGACCACTTCGGGCCAAGACGATGGGATTTTCTGAGGGGGAACTGGAGGTCCCGAGCGGGGTGGAGGCTCAGTGCGAAGACGCGCAGCAAAGTGCTTCACAGCTTTTCTTGTACGAAAAGGAGAGGCAAAGGGGGATAAAGAAGATGCAGAGACGGCAGCCACCGAGAATTCCATGAAGTCATGATGGGAGAGCGTATATAAACATGAGTAGCCACCCGCCCTCTTGACTGCTCTTTCTTGTTGTCTTGCTGTCTCGATTATTTCTTCCTCTTCTCTTCAGGACAACCTCTTTATACCCCAACCTCACGACAAGAGGCTCCTGAACCTCTTTTGTCTTTTCCTCTTTCGACATATTTTCCTCTCTTCTCTCCCACATACACACACACACACAAAGCCATCGCACAATGGGATCTGTTGAGCCCAAGCGCCCTGTCTGCGTGGCCGGTGCCTCGGGCGGTTTCTCTGACCGTGTCCGTGCCATTGAGTCGCTCGCTCGCTTCGAGGATGTCGACGTCATTGTCGGTGATTGGCTGTCGGAGCTGACCATGACCATGCACGGCACGGCCAAGGTGCGTAACAAGGCAGCCAACGCCGGCAAGGAGCTGACCTGGGAGGAGGAGGTCCGCAACGCCATGTTCGCCGAGAACTTTATGGACTGCTTCGAACCCGCCATTGAGTACCTGGCCAAGAACAAGGTCCGCCTGGCCGTCAACGCTGGTGCCTCGGACACGGAGATTCTGGCCAAGATTGTGCAGGCCAAGGTCACCGAGAAAGGCCACAGCCTCAAAGTTGCCTGGATCGAGGGCGACGACGTCACCAGCTCGGTCAAGAACCTGATGGAGAAGGGCGAGGAGTTCCGTTCTCTCATGCACAACAAGTCTCTCAAGGAGTGGGGTCTGGACCCCGTCTGCGCCCAGTGCTACCAGGGTGGTCTGGGCATTGCCCGCGCTCTTGAAGAGGGTGCCGACATTGTCATTTGCGGCCGTGTCTCGGACGCCTCGCCCATTATTGGTGCCGCTGCGTGGTGGCACGGCTGGAAGGCCAACCAGTTTGACGAGCTTGCCGGCTCGTTGGTTATCGGCCACCTGCTCGAGTGTGGCTCGTACGTCGCCGGTGGCTACTGCTCGGACTTCAAGGCCATCATGAAGGCCGGCAAGCACATTGACATGGGCTTCCCCATCTGCGCCATCGACCACAGGGGGGAGGGTGTCATGCAGCTGGAAAAGAACCGGGGCGGTGTCATGACGGTCAACTCGTGCACGTCGCAGCTGCTGTACGAGATCCAGGGCCCGCAGTACTACAACAGCGACGTCACTGCGTGGCTCGAGGACATTCAGCTGGAGCAGATTGGCCCGGACCAGGTCAAGGTGTCCGGTGTCAAGGGTCTACCCCCGCCGCCCACCACCAAGGTGGCATTACGGGGTTCGCCGGCTGGCAGGCCGAGTACCACGTGTACCTGTGCGGTCTCGACATTGAGGAGAAGTGCAAGTTCACCGAGGAGCAGATCCGCGCCGAGTTGGGTGCGGAGATGCTCAAGAAGTTTGACGTGCTCAAGTTCATGCAGAACGGCTCGTCCGTGCCCGACGCCCGCAACCAGGACGTCGCCACGGTCGACTTCCGCATCTTTGCGCAGTCCAAGGACCGCGAGCTGCTGAGCATGCGCAATCCCAACGGGTTCTTCCGCCGCAGCATGACCTGTTTCCTGCAGGGCTGCCCTGGTGGCTCCCTGGGCAACGACATGCGCCAGGCCGAGGGCAAGCCGTACTACGAGTACCACCCGTCGCTGCTGCCGCAGTCGGAGATGAAGCAGCGTCTACACTTGCTGTTTGACCACCCCACGCCCATCATCGACCTCCCGCTTCCCCCCGAGTTCCGCACCTACGGACCGCCAGCAGCCCTCGTACGAGACCAAGAACCCCGTCGCCCTCGACAGCTTCGGCCCCACTGTGCGACTGGCTCTCGGCCGTGTCGTCCTCGGCCGCTCCGGCGACAAGTGCTCTGACTGCAACTGCGGCTTCTTTGTGCGCCACGACGACGAATGGGACTGGCTGCGCAGCTTCCTGACCGTGGCCAAGATCCGGAAGCTGCTGGGCCCCGAGGAGGACCACGGCAAGCCGATTGACCGCTTCGAGCTGCCCAACGTCCGCGCCGTGCACTTTTTGCTGCATGACCACCTGGACCGGGGTTACGATGCCTGCTCGACGTACGATACCCTGGGCAAGAACTGCGTCGAGTACCTGCGTGCCAAGCTTGTCGACATTCCCACCAAGTTTGTCGAGCGCGGCACTGTCTAAGCGAGACGGAACGAAAGAAACAAACAAAAAAAGTGGGCATGAATACAGATTGGAGTTTATTTTATTATTGCCATGAGCACATATTATTGTGTGGCATCGCCTGTATTTTTTTAGTCATCAACTACGTTTCTTTTTATTTTTTTTTGCCTAATTTCTACAGCAATTCACTGTCTTCTTGGACTATTCAATTTGTTGCTTCTGATCTTGCATACAACCGAATTTGCTTTGCATAAAAACATATCGCCTGACTCGACGTGTGCATGGATGTATGGATGCATGGATACACTGGCCGCCGCTGCAACCTGGTTTACACCGTTTACATCATTGCTCGATTTCTGTCACTACAATGGTCTTTTTCTTTTCTTTCTTCCTCTTCAGGTTCGGGCCGCGCGGGCATCCACTTTGAGCCACTCTAATACAACGTCCACTCGCGGCCGGCGGCCGGCAAAAAGGCAAAGACAGAAGGGATACTGGAGACGCTGAAATACGTCGATACGATGATGCCGTTGCAGGCATCGCAACAAACGGCATCGCAGAGGGTGATAGGGCAGGCATTCGGTCAGCTCGATTCTTGGGCCGATGGCAGCCTGGGCGGACGAACCAGCACAAGATACACGATGCAAGATAGAAGCAAAGAAGCTAACAGCGTTGGACCTGCCCGTCTTGGAGTAGTTTCAAGCCGTCGAAGCGGTCTTTCGAGAGTTGTCCTCACCTGTTGTTTGAGGAGTCAAGCAAGATGCACCGTCTTCTTTCGTTCTCTTGTAGGTTGCTTGTCTTTGACGGTCGCTGCTGAACAAATACGAGTATTTGGAAAGACAAACATCAAACGCCTCCCAAGACAATGAATGGACACAACAAAACACACGCACAAAAAAAAACCAAAGTCTGACCTTAACTTTCCAGGTTATCATCAAAATCGCATAATTCCCCTTCAGACATATTGGTCGAGTTTATCACGCGAATCTCAACTTTTCTTTCCTTCTACGGGTATCGTGCTGTACCCACCGTTCTCTGTAAATACGACCATTTTTATCAGCACCTTCTCTATCTTGCAAGCTACATTTGGCACCCGAGAGATAGGACAATCTCCTCATCGCCCACCGCCGGCCAAGAGCACCCTGGATCTCAACCTCAATCACACCCTGGGACTGTATCTTGCATGTACCCGAGATCACACGCCACGAGTAGAGTCGTACTCCAGTGTTGTAGACAAGCAAAACAAGGCCAGCCATTTAGAGCCGACGCTTTCGCCTCGCAAGCCATCTTTCGCCAGTCTTGACTCTATCCTCGTTCGGTCAGTTTTCGTCTCTTTTTGTCTGTTTCTCCTCGCCCTGTATTATTTCCGTATCACACTTAAAAGTAGCCTGCCAATCTGCCGCGGCCCAACCAAAGTCGGGTTTCTGTGTCACTCCTTTCTTTTTTTGACTGGACGCAGCAAAATGGCGCCCTCTCTGCCATGTGAACGAGCCAAAAACGAGCCAAAACGAGACAACTCCAAAGACACCCAAAAGAGGGGAGATTGCCAGCCGTCGTCGCCGTCACCCGCAGCAGAACAGGCCAATCCGCATCGACAACGCGCCAATCGGTTGCAAATTGGAGGCTGGCCAGGTCGACTGGCCTGCCATTCTTCCCCTCCTTGTCTTCCAACCCCTGCTTTCATCCATTTTACGACAAGCAAATGGCCGCTGCCAACATATTGGTCGACGTCGAGATACGACGTTCGAGGGAGAAGATCAAGTTAAACGGCGCTCGCAGCGATTCGTCTCCTCCTCAACAGAACCGGCCAAGCCTGTCAAGATCGACTGCCTACCCCCGCTCGACCTCACTACTTGTTGTTTATCCAAAAGACCCCCTGGTCCTGGCTGGTAATAGAAGCATGGGTAGATGCTTTATGGAGGGCGCCTCAAGCTGCCAGGCCCATGGAGGTGAGTGTCCCTCAAGTACGACATAGAGAGAGAACGTAGAGAGAGAAAGATGGCCGCCACAAAATATAAAGAGGTCACGATGCGGCGCTTGGTAAGGGCCACGAGAGCACTCTTTCACTTCTTGCCTCTTGCCTCTTGCCTCGCGCCTGTCTCTTGGCTCTTCCTGAATACACAGAGCAAGCTGTTTCCTTTGTGGCAAACCACTCGCGCCTTCCTCGTGAGATGCACTGTCAGGTCTAGTCGACCCAACGTGCATCGCACCTTCTTCCCAGCTAGGTCGCAGCTTCTTGTTTATTCTTGTTGTGCTCTCTCGGTAAAAAGAACACCTGACCATTGCCCCTTTTCTGTTTTCTGCTTCCACCATTATAAACAACAAACATCGCCGACCTGCACCATGGCTCCGAATCACCACGCCTACGGGCCCGTCCAGAACGAGGTGCATGATGCGGAGAAGGAGTTTTGAAGATGACGACAACGAAGCTTTGCCGCAACTTGCGCACCGGCCGCCTCCTCGCCGTTCCATCATTCGTCGCCGTGGCCGCTGTCTCGTTGTTGGTTCTGGCTATTTTCGCCGTCTGGCAAGTTGGCAAGCCGTCCTTTTCGGTCGGCTCCCCCTCTTCGACATCATCACCCGGCCCGCCGAGGCCTCTGCCGCCGAGAAAACGCCCTTCGACGCTGGTGGACACGACGCCACTCCCGCCGCTGGCTCGGTCCACGCCGACGGGCGACAAGTACCTGATTGGCGTGGGCAAGGCCGACATCACGGGCCCTGTGGTCGAGCTCAACTTTGCCGGCTATGCGAGCCTGGCCCAGACTGGGAACGGGCTTGCGCCAGCGCATCTATGCACGCGCCTTCATCATTGGCGATGTCAGCAACCCCGACGACCGTTTCGTCTACTTGGTCCTGGACGCGCAATCCGGCGATGCTGCCGTGCGTCTCGGTATTCTCGAGGGCGTCGCTGCTTTGGGCTCCGCCTACTCTGTGTACGGCACAAACAACATTGCCGTCACTGGCACGCACCAGCACAGCCGGCCCCGTGCCTGGTTTCAAACTACCTTTTGCCGCAGGTGACGAGCTTGGGCTTCAGCCAGCAGAGCTACCAGGCCTGGTCACCGGCCCGTTCTGGCCATCCAGCGTGCCCATGCCTCCGCTCACCGAGGGCTACCTGGACGCGCAATCCGGCGATGCTGCCGTGCGTCAACCCTGTCGCGCAGTTTTGTACGCCTACATGGCGAAACCCGGCCGCCGAGCGCGCCCAGTACGTCGGCGCCACGGACGGGCAGCACGGAACACGACCATGACGCTGGTGCGCCTGCAGCGCGCATCGGATCTCAAGAACATTGGCGTGCCTCTCAGTGGTTCCCTGTGCATACGGGACGTCGATGCTGGAAAACAACACACACGTCACGGGCGACAACAAAGGGCGTGGCTTGCTCGTACCTCTTTTGAGAAGGACATGGCCTCGGACCCCAACGCAGCACCTGGGTTTGTGGCCGGTTTCTCGCAGGCCAACGTCGGCGACACGACGCCCAACGTTCTGGGTGCCTGGTGCGACGACGGGTTCGGGGCCAAAAAATGTGGCAGCTACGAAAACAGCACCTGTGCGACGGCAAGTGCAGTCGTGCCACGGCCCGTGGGCCCGCGTTCCAGAAGCTTGATTTGGGCGTGTCCAGCTGCTACGAGATTGGCCGCCGCCAGTACGCCGGCGCGCTTGGTATTTACAACGCCCTGGCGACGTGTCGACACCCGTCGTGGGCACGTCCGTCAAGTCGTTCCACCTCATACCAGAGCAACATGTCCTTCTTTCGCATGCCCAAACGGCACGGACTGTGCAGACTTGCCGGCTGCTCTGGGTTACCTCTTTTCGCCCGGCGCGGCACCACGGACGGTCCGGGTGCGGCTTTGAACTTTAACCGGCCGACTCTGGCAGCCCCTGGATTGCCAACCTCTGTGGGCTGTTGTGTCCAATTTTTTGCGGACACCAACGGCCGAGCAGACAGCCTGCCAGTAACCCAAGCCTGTGCTCCTGGACGTGGGTAGAGATGAGCGAGCCGTACGCCTGGTCGGCCCCAACCCGTCGAGTGGACATTCAGGCCTGCGCGTCGGTCAGCTGCTCTTATCATCATCTACGGCCGTCGAGGCCACCACCATGTACCGGTCCGTCGCGCTGGCGGCACGCTGTTCGTGACGAGGCTGCAAATGACGTTCCTGCAATGGGCGGTGCCCGCGCCCGTCGGTTGTTCTTTGGCGGTCCCGCCAACCGTGTACGCCCACTACCTGCCGCGACGCCCGAGGAGTACGGCATCCAGCGCTACGAGGTGCCAAGCACGCTTTTCGGTCCGTGGGAACTCCCACCCGCCTACATCAACCTGACCGTCAGCAACATTGAAGTACCCTGGCGCCCGGTGCCACTGGCGCACCGCCTGTGGGCCCCACGCCGCCCGACAACCGCCAGACGTCGTTGAGCTTCATCTCGCCCGTCGTGTTTGACGCCGCTCCACTGGCACGTCCTTTGGGCCAGGTCACACGCAGCCGTCTGCCTCGTACACCAAGGGCCAGGTGATCAACGCCACGTTTGTGGGTGCCAACCCACGCAACAATCTGCGGATCGAGGGCACGTTTGCCGCGTCGAGCAGCTTCAAACAAAAGCCGCGGGCGACTGGGCGCAGGTGCGCAGCGACGAGGACTGGTCGCTGGTGTACACGTGGGAGCGCACCAACACGGCGCTGGGGTACAGCTCGGTGGTCATTAGCTGGGAGTCGGAGACCACGGCGGCGGCAGGGACGTACCGTATCCGGTTACTATGGCGACTCGAAGCCGCTGGTTGGGTCTATTTCCGCCTTTAACGGGTCCAGCAATGCCTTCACGTTGTCCTGAAGTCGCGGGGAGGACAGCAAAAGATGGTGGGCACGGACGTGAATGAGAAGCTGAATATGAATTGATGATATTTTGGGAGCATGAAATGAGAGGATGGAAATAAGGAAAGCAGACAAACGCCATCGTGAATCATACATAGACCCTCCCCGGTTGTATAGTAGAATGAAATATTGACAATCACCACACCCCTTTGACTTGATTGCGACGAGCGTGAATTGCCTCACTCGTCGCTTCGCTCGTCGCTCTTACGAACCCTCCGTCGCCTCACCATCACCGTCGACGGGCCATGGTGGATCCGCGATCCGCCGGAAAAATGGCCACAAACTTTTGCCCGCCGTTGCGCGACACCTTCTTGCCCTCTTCCGTCGCCGTTGCGCATGATGCGCACACACGGGTCGCCGTTGCCGGCCGCGTCCGTCTCGTCGTTCTCGTCCACCACCGCCTCCTCGTCCGGGGACACGCGCGCAAACGACGGGTGGGCCGCAAAATGGCCCACCATCCACTTGTGCAGGTCCTCCACGTCCGTAATCGTGTACACCTTGCCCTCGCCCGGGCCGCAGCACATAGGCGTACTCCGTCGCCAGCGTCGGCGACACAATGCGCGCCTTGAAGTGCGGGTCCGGGAAGCACAAGAAGATCTTGCGGAGCTGGCCCTTGGCAAAGAAGTTGGGCAAGAACTTCATGGTGTTGGCGCGCACACAGGCAATGTTGGCGTACGCGGGCCTGGCCGTCGGGTCGGCGGCGTCGCAGTTTCTGGGCGCGGTCCTGGGCGCGCAGGGCGTGGATGCGGTTCTGGACAAACTCGGTGACGTGGTCGCGGATTTCGAGGCCGAGGACGAGCGTCGAGGGCATGGCGGGGGCCAGTCCGACCAGAAGGACCGCCGAAACCGCAGCCAATGTCGGCGACCTCGACGAAAGGGTGCGAGGGAGAGGAGGTGGAGGCCGTTGTCGTCGTCGTCGTCGTCGTCGCCGTCGTCGTTGTCGTCAAAGAGGGATCCTCCTTGTCGCGCAAAGGGAAAAAGTCGGGGTAGAGCGACGGCCAGTCCATTGCGTCCGGGCTCACGGGGCTACTTCTGTCAGTGAAACAGTCGAAAAACAACAAGAGAGATGCGACATGTGAAGTGCGACGTACTACACCAGCTTGTGATCCGAGAAGGGATTGGCATGTGCGCGCTGTCGGTAAAACTTCTTCTGGGGCAGCTCCGGCACAGAGCCGTCGTCGCGCGGCTGCTTCTGCGCGAGCAGGTAGCTCTCGCGTTTTTAAACGTTTGGCCATTGCGTGTGTGGGGGGGATGTGTGTGCGTTTGGACTGTTGTGCGATTCTGTCGTGGACAACGTGAGACTCAAGTTGACGACAGCAAGCATTGTCTAGACTTTTTTTCCTGGCCGATGCTTATCGATAAGACTTGAAGGTGTGGGGGGAGGGCAGGCGTGCTGTCAAAGGACGGGCCATGCGCTGGGCACTGCATGTATCCACTAATCCATACTGAGTAGCGGTTCCAGCACGCTAAAAGCTGCCTGGCGCATTCAACGTCAACTCAACGCAAGTTCAACCTTTAACCTCGAGGCCGCAAACCCTCCCAACTTTGTCCTGAAACAACGCAACTTGACAATCATCACCACCTCAAACGTCCCACGATGCCGCAAGACCCCGACCTCTACGGCCAGCGCACGGCCAAGAAGAAGAAGACGGAGCTCGGCCTGTCCAACACACTCGACTTTGCCTCCCAACTGCAATCGCTCATCAAAGCCAAGCCGAAGGCAAAGGCAAAGACAGAGACAAACGCGACCGCCGGCGAGAAGCGGAGCAGCACGCCTCTGTTTGCGTCGTCGTCGTCGTTGAGCAAAAAAGGCCAAGACGGACAAAGTCGACAGGGGCCAATCGAAGGACAGGAGAGCACCATGGGACAAGAAGCAGCGCCCTGGCGGCGGCGGCGACGCCGAACTCGACGAGGCCGAGCGCGAGCGCATCCGCCGCCACCTGGCCGCCAAGGCGAAAAAGTATGCGCAGATGCAGCGCGGGGACTATCTGCCGAGGGAGGGCGAGGCGTCGTCGCTGGTGGACTTTGATCGAAAGTGGGCAGAACGCCGCGCGCGGGCAAGCGGCTCGAGCGAGGACGACAGCGAGGCCGACGGCGAGGCCGACGGCGAGGCCGACAGCGAGGTCGACAGCGAGGACAGCCGGAGCGGCGACGACGGCGGCGAACTGGTCGAGTATGTCGACGAGTTTGGCCGCACACGCACCGTCTCGAAAGCCCGGCGGGCACGCGACCTCCGCCGGCAAGAGCGTGCGGCCCGCGCAGCCCAAGACCTGGCGGACATGCGCGCACGGCCGGCACCGCCGCCGGACGAGTCGCGGCTCCTCTTTGGGGATGTGATCCAGACGGAGGCGTTTGAGGCAGCGGTCGACCGGCCATGGAAGGGACGAGACGGCGGGGACGACAGAGACGAAGAGAAGGAGACGCACTACCGGGCGCAAGACGACGTGCGCACGCGCGGCGCTGCCTTTTATGCGTTTGCGACCGACGACGAGACGAAGCGGGCGGAGCAGATGCAAGCATTGGCGGACGAGCGGTCGAAAAACCGAGGCAGCACGGGCCGAACGAAGTGCACAGCTGGATGCACGGAAGCAGGAAATGGCGGCACGGCGGGCAGCGTTGGCGGAGAAGAAGGCGAAGAAGCAGGCGGACAGCTTCCTGGACGGGTTGGGCCAGGATCTACTTGCTGGTGGAGACGACAAGGATGAAAAGAAGGAGTGATCTGGAGGCATGGACATGATTCACGATACAATATGAATAGCACACAATGATACCCAAACTTTGCAACGCAACATAGAACCAAAATAAGAGAATAATTGTAGATTTTCTACCCAAGAAGAAGAAAAGGGGCAAAAAAAAAAAAGGAAGGAAGAAGGATGCAAAGAAGAAAGACTAAACAAGGGACAGGGCCTCTCCGTGGTGGCCGGCGTTTGCCCAGCTCGCGCGAACGCTAATGTTGTACATATATACAATGAAGGCAGGTGGAATGCAGAAGAAAAATGAAGAAGAGAAAGAAGCCCAAGAAGCCTGAGGTAGAAGAAAGAACAGAAGAACACAAGAACACAAGAACGGAGGAACAAAAGGCGGCGCATGTGTTGCCACACGGTCCATCATCTGCTCGTCTGCTACACTGTCCGCTCCACCAGCTCGCGGTACATTTGCTTGACGTCCTGCACGTCCGCCCGCAGCTCCTCGACCAGCTCGCTCTTCTCGCCCAGCAGCTCGAGCGTCGTGTCGTACCGCGCCTGCAGGTCGCCCACCAGCGCCTCAAGCTCGGCGACACGCGCCACGGCGGCCTTGCCCGCTTCGGTGTCCTTGATCAGCTGGAGGACCTCGGCGCGCGCCTCGTTGCGCTGCTTGGAGATGCGCGCCAGCTCGTCGCGGGCGGCGACCTTCTCGCTCTCCAGCCGGCGGATGGCCGCGCTCATGCGCTCGACGAGCTGGACAGACGGCCCCGCAGCGACCGTCGACACGGACACCATGTCCTGCAGCAGGGCCTGTTGCGGGGACGCCGAGCGCTCCATGCCGTCCAGCAAAGGATCGTCGCTGTCGACAAGGGGTGTCGTTGTCGTGCTGTTGGCTGTTGGTGGTCCTGCCGGGTGGGCGTTGGGGTTGAAATTGAAATTGGAGCTGGAGTTGGCCAGTGAGGCGTGGCGCGGCTGCTGGTGATGGGCCGACGACGTCAGGGAAAACCGTTGCCGCCGTCTCGGGTTCGTCGGACTGAACACCAGCGGCAAGCCCACCGCCGATGCTGCCGGTGCCCAACAAGCTCGACAGAGGACGGATGTTGCCGGGAGGCTGGCCCGAGGGCCGACGCAAAGAGAATCGCTCGGGTCGGGTCGTCTTGGCTCGAGGGGGCCGATGCTTTTGCGGCAGCTTGTGTTGGGCAGGCCCTGGAAGCCGAAGAGCTCGGAGCTCCACGTCCGCGAGGGGTTGGGCAACAAGGGTGTCTCGGGCCGGCTTGTTGCTGCTACGCAGCTGTTGGTGGCACGGGCGACAGCGGCAGGCCCTGGATGCTGAGGCAGGCTCTTCAAGCCAGTTGCCGCGGTCGTTGGAGTCGCTCGCGCCGGTTCGCCCACGGTCGCCGCGGGTCGTCGCCGCGTTCGGCCCGCCAGGGGTGGTGCCTGTCCTCTTTCCATACCGCCATTTGCTGCACGGCCTCGTCGAGTTCGGTTCTGAAGCTGGTCGCGTGCCGCCTCGGCCTCTCGGCGCGCTTCTTGAGGGCCTCCATCCTGCCGCTTCGTACACGCTGACGTCTTCCTGCGCCTTGGGCAGCTTTGAAGCGTGCCTTCCTCCAAGTCTTCCTCGTTGCGGCTTGGCACGGAGGGCCTACAGTCGTCAGTATTACAGTATTCATTAATATTCATGTTGATTCATGTTGGTTGGGTGACTTGGGGCGGGGTTGGCTTGCTTACCGCCCTCGCGGGCTTTCTTGCCGCATGTCCGACTCGCGCTGGAGCGCTCGTCGCGCTCCTTTTCGAGGTTGGACACACGCGCCAGCAGGGTCGTCTCAAATGCCCTGCCAGTTGTCGCTGGCAATCGAGTATTGGGACTGCAGGCGTCATCGCCTTGCCGCATCAGCTTGGCGTGCGAGTCGCCAAGCGCGCCCGACGACGCCTCTTCGGCCCGCCCCACGCATCGCTTCCAAGCTTGCTTTCCACTCATCTGGAACCTCGGACTGCAGCTCCAGCTCGGACGGCGCGTGTCCGCTCGGCCGCCTTGTCGGCCTTTTTCTTGGTACTCCTTGATCTGGGCTTTGGCGCGGTCCGCCGCCAGCGACTTTTCGAGCCGCGCCGTCGACAGCTCCTCCTCGAGCACCCTGACCCGCTGGCGCTCTGTTTCCAGGGCCGCGTCGTTGATCTTGACCTTGATCGCCTCGGCGTGCTCGTTGGCGGCCTTGACCTGCTGCCGCAGGTCGGGCAATGGTCGCATCCTTGGACACGGCGTCCGACCGCAGGCCTCGAGCTCCTTGTGACCAGACTCAGACGCTTGTGCGCCTCTTCCTGGGCGCGCTCGGAGCTCGGCCGCCCGTTTCGCCCGCACGCGCAGTGTCTGCAGCTCGCCTCTGTCTTGGTACGCGCCGCCTTGAGCTCGGCCAGTCTCCTTTTCGTCGTCGCTGTATCTTGACCCCGCAGCTTTTTCAGGAGGGACCGGTTGCTTCTCCTCCCATGACGCTCAGGTTTCTTGCCCTCGAGCATCAGCTGTGCCACCTTTTGGTCCCTTTCGGCCACCTTCTTCTCGAGACTGCCGGGGGCCGCCGCGCCGGCCGACGTCTTGGCGGCCTCGGCGGCCGCGCTGGCCAGGTACTGCCACTTTGGCTTGGAGCGCCTCGGTCTTTTCCGTTGTGGTGGTGGATCTCGTCCTGGTGTTGGCGGCCGCTGTTCGAGCAGTTCGGCCTCGAGCTGTTTTGATGCGCGACTCGCGGACTTGGTCAGAGGCGGCGGCGTTGGCGCCGGAGGTGTGTGGTTATGGTTGCGTCGTCAGCTGCCACTGTCGCTGTCCTTGTGGTATCGGCGATGGCTGTGGTCGGCTCTGGTGTGGATGTGGATGGAGATGCCGTTGCCGGCTCGCTTTCGGTCGTCGTGGTCGCGTTCGGCACGGCGGCTGAGGCCGCTTCTGTCAACGGCGCGTCCTTTTCCGTCGGGTCTCCATTTGTTGTTGATGTCTCTGCCTTTGTCGAGTCCTTGGCCACGTCCTTTGTCTCGCTGCCCGGCGCAATCAATGGTCGTTTGCTTCCGTCCGTTGACTTTCGCGCCGTGGCGGCGTCGCTCGCGGACGGTGTGTCTTTGGAGCCGCTCGCGGCACTGTCCATGGAGGCCCGGCTGGGCACATCCAGGCTCTGTCGTGGACTTGGACTTGTCGCGGCCGACGCAGACGCAGACACGGCCGAGCTGCCTAGGCTCGGTGATGGCGCGTTGCCGCTCTTTGCTGCGACAGCTCGGGCCAGCCCGTTCTTGCAAGCGGTCGTTGACCCGGTTCCTCGAGCCGGAGCGCGGCGTCGTCGTCGTCGTGTTGGCGCTTGCCTTCCCTGGCTGGCTGCCGGTTTGGACGTCGGCTTCTGCTCCTGTGCCGGCTTGTTGGCCGTCTCGTCTCCCTCGGACAGGATGGTGTCCAGCCGTGCTTCGACGCCGGCGACGGGCCTGCGACAGCAGCGAGCCCCATCGCGTGCCACCGCCCTTGGCGGACGAGGACGACGCCATACTCGGGTGGGATGGACGTCCTGCGTTGTGTCGCGAGATCAGAGAGGAACCCAGGGTCGTGGGGCGGTCGTTGTGGTTGTTGAGATCGGCGAGATGGTCAAGGGTTCCGTCTGTTGGTGAATTCTGCCCAGTGGCGAGAGCATAGGTAAGGGCCGCGAAGGGAGGACGTGAAGGCGGCCGAGGAAGTCGAAGAATGTTGTGCAATCGTGTCGTAAAGCGCAAGGACGTGTAAATAGAGCTATCGTGAGCCCCTTATTCAAGACGCGGAGGCGTGAGGCGTGAGGCGGGAGACGAGAGGCGAGAGACGGGATGCTCAAATTGTCGTCGTGGCCTCCTTTTTGTCGTTTGCCTAGTGTTCTCGTCTCGCAAAGGCAGCCAACCGTCGATGGAAAATAGAAAAATGGCGTTGGACCCCAGATATCGGGAGACGTTGCGATTACGAGTCTTTCTGGGGGCATGGGTCCATGGGGGGTGACCAGGTTCCAGTTCGTTGACAGTCTCGCTAGCTGGTAGGCGTGCGTGCGTACTCGAGGAGGCGTGCAAGGCGCAAACGGGTCGGCGTCGTGTCGTGTCTGCAGCAATACGACAACTAAGACGTTGGCGCCTTCCTGCTACTGGTGGCTCGCAGGCGCCTGTGGGTCCACCCGGTTGCTCTTTCTGCGCGTTTGACACAGCGGACTGCTCTTTCCTGTAGTCACAAGAAGAGCACATAAGAAAAGCGGGGCCAGACAACGACTGGAAACTTTGCGCACAAGACGAGACGAGACCTGGGCGCACAGTAAGCTGGCAGCGCGCGCCCGCACTGTAAAGGCCGAAAGAGGACTAGTGTCGAGGGAGCAAGTGTGAGAGCATTCCGTGGCCTCACAAGCTGGAGAGCTCCATGCCTGTGGGCTGGGAAGAAGGAGCTGTGGACATCTCGCCCTTTCGCTCTTTACCCTTTGGCGTCGCTTTGGTCGAGAGCCCCATAGCCTCCCAAAACGGGCACCACAGCCACCGGATCCTTTCATGCGTACATTTGCAGGCTATTTATGTAAGTCTGAAGACTTAAGGCAAAGGCAAGACAGCTGTACGTCGTAGCGTCGGCCGGAAAGGTCGGGGAACGAAGAAACAAGCGCCCCAGTCCAGCGGGACGGCGTGTGCAGTTTATTGGCGTCAGTCAGCGCCGAGCATTGCATTGCATTCTTTGACGACACTGCCAGTCAGGGCTTGCAGCTATCCAGTGCTTCGTAAGAATACTGACCTTGTACTTTCGTGCTGTGGATTTGTCAAGTCGACTCCGTAATGCGTAGAGAAGCAGAAGCCAATAGTTTACGACTTTATGTGCGAAAGGCCGAAATTGCAAGGTCCGAGAAGCTTGGATCTGTGCAGACCTCCGGCAGTCGTTCTTTCTCCTTTCTCTTTCCTAATTTTCTTAAACTCTCTCCAGCCCTTTCCTGCCACAGCCTGCATTTTCTTCTTTCCCTTTGTTCTCGTTGCCGTCTCTCGACTTTGTCCGTTCTTTCCCAGACCGCCGGGAGCTTCCGCATCACGACCCGAAACGGCAAGTGCGTCGTCCCTGTTCCTTCCCCCCGCGGCCGTCTCATCCTTTGAAATCGGAGCACGCTCACCGGTCGTTCTTTCTAGCTGCCGTTCAAGTGAGTATTCCATCCTTTGTGTGAACCACTTGTGTGAAGAAGGAGAAAAAAAAAAAAAAAAAAAAAAAAACATGTGCACTCGGATCTCGGGCAAGCGCAGCCCGGACATAGCTTCCTTTTCCAAGCAGCTCTACGCATATATTCCCAATATCCCGCTTTTGCCTTTGTCTTTTCCGCTCCCTAGCTGTCCGAGGAAAGCTTCGACCTACAACCCTAGGGCCTAGCTTCTGGTCGCTGCCGGCCTTTAAAGGCTTAGCCCAGTCATCGTTCAAGCGTCTGCCTTCTTCACAAGCTTAAACCCTTCCCTGTCTTTCTGTCTCTGTCTTGCTGTTCCGGAACTGTCTCCACGTATCCCCTTCCCAGCCCTTTTGCCACCACAAGCCTTTGCGCGCATGCAACGTCACCTCTTTCTCTTCCATACATTTTCTACTCTTGACTTTCTCTTGCTAACAGCTCAGTTCAGCCGTCCTTGCATAGCTCCAGGTCCTCCAATTATCGGTTCTCTCTTCTCTTCTCCCTTCTCCCTTCTCCCTTCTCCAGTCTGCCAGTCTGCCAGTCTCCGGCCGTCAATAGCCGCCCACACAATCCCGATCCGCGCAATGGCTTCCTTCCTGCAGATTCCGTACCGGGAATCCCGACACGGCATCTGGGGCGAGCAGACGTCGACGCTCAATTGGTGTGAAGAGGTGGGTTTTTTTTCTCCGTGGTTTCTGGCTTCTCCATGTCCAGCCTCCTCCGGGTTGACGTCACACATGGTCTGTGATTCAAAATCGCCGTTCTTGGCGCAAGGACCGCATTCCCGGTCGACCCAGGTCTTGGCAACGGCTCGTCTCCCAAGGACAGGCCCGGCGTTGCACGAGCACTTTGGAGTCTGTCGAGTCTGTCGAGTCTGTGCAACATGGGTGACGGCCTGCGGTCTACTAACATTCGGACGCAGGACTACAACATCACCTATTACTGCGCCGAGCTCGTCAACAGCATAACAAACCTCATGTTCATATGGCTGGGCATCCAGGGCATTCGCGACTGCATCCGCTTCCGGCACCGGCCCGTCTTTGTCATTGCCTGCATCGGCTACATTGTCGTTGGCCTCGGCTCCATAGCCTTCCACACCACCCTCAAATACTCCATGCAGCTCGCCGACGAACTGCCCATGATCTACGCCACATGCATCATTGGCCACGCCACGTTCTCGTACGGCAAGTCGCCCGCCACCTCGCGGCTGATTGGCGCCGGTCTGTTCAGCCTGGGCCTCCTGATTACCGTCGTCTACCATGTCACCAAGGAGCCCGTGTTCCACCAGGCCTCGTTTGCCTGCCTCACCAATTGCCGTCGTGTTCCGCAGCATGTACGACATGGAGAAGACGCTGCGCCCGGCGCTCACGATCCGCTGCCCCGAGCGCGCGGACGGCATTATGCGGCAGATGTGGCAGATGTGCCTGTCGGGCATTGCGCTCTTCTTGGTCGGCTTCTTTATCTGGAAACATGACAACATCTTTTGCCTGTACCTGCGGTCGTGGCGCGACATTCTGCTGCTGCCGTGGGCCGTCGTCCTCGAGGGCCACGCCTGGTGGCACATTTTCACAGGACTCGGCTGTACGTATACACGGGAGAAGCCAACACGGACATCTTCACTTCACTGGACTAACGCGTCGCAGCATACTATTTCATCGTATGGCGTATGTGGCTGCACACGTGCCTGGACGGCAAGGAGGACGAGTTTGCGCTACAGTGGACGAACGCTCTGACATCGATTCCCCGGGTCGTGCCCGTGTCCGACCTTGAGCGGGCGAATGGCTCCTCCAAGGGCATCGCGTGGATTGAGAAAGTGTACGACAACGGTGACAATAACAACTACGACAAGTACGACTACGACTGCAAACAACAACGATAACAGCACATGATAGACACATCGATATCCCCACTCGAACCACATGCTATTTCTTTGTATTTCTTTTGGCAGCTTTGCTATTTTTTATTTTCTTGGTTTATATCAACAGTTCGGCCGTTCCTTCACGGTATTTTTTTTTTCTGTTTTTGTCTTCGTCTTTTTCGTCTCTCTCTTTTGGATAGGAATTTTGTACTTGAAAAGCCGACAGCACTAGAAGATAGACAAGGTGTTAGGACGGGGTTTTGGTGTTTGTCTAATTGAAGCAAAAAGAGCCAAAATCTGCAATTTACACTATGAACAAACGCAGTACGTGTATTCTGTGTCGCGATGACCGATAAAACAGTTCATGAGCCGAGACGTAACAAGAGACAGAGTCCGACGAGCAAAGTCCCCGTTGCGTGCCAAGGCTCTTCAACTGGCCAGAGACAACAGAATGAGACAACTCGGGTAGTAAGAATACTTGAACAAATTCAAATGGACCGAAACGAATAGTGAAACCTCACAAACAGCCTTTGCTGTACTCCGTACGTCAACAAAAGGTTGTCAAAGATCGGCCACTCCCGTCCTTCTTTGTCTACGAGAACCGTTCTTCAGTGCTAGTAAAGATACTTCGTCCAACGCTGAAGGTGGCGTTGCGTCGTCGACTCGTCGCACTGTACGAGCGCCAAGATCCAGTAAACGAGCCTGTGCACCGCGATTTGGTGCTATGGTGGTGGGGTCGGCATTAAAATCTCTTGCTGACTGTTCCAAGTTCAGGGCCAGGCGCCACCACCAGAGCCGTTTTGGCGGGGGAAGACGCCAATCTTGCGAAGCTCTTCCGCGATAGCTTCCACAATAAAAGGGGAACCCTTGACGACATACCTTTCGGCCTCCGTTCTCGACCGACCTTGACAGCAACTCTCCCTTGACCAATCCGCCGACCGACATCTCGATTCCCCTCCACGATTTTTCTCTGGGACTCTGCTTTGTATCTGACCGCCGCCATGTCGCTGTCCAACGAGGCCCTGCAAAAGGTCAGCCTCGTTCCAAGAGCTTCTCTCTCTCTCTCGAACCGTAACTGACCCCTTCCCTGTCTTCTTATTTTCTACAGCTCGTCCGCGAGATCGAGACCCAGGCCGTTCAGGCCCAGCAGCAAATCACCATTGCCCGCTCCCAGGTCGCGGGGAAACAGCGCGAGATGCGCCTCGCCCAGCTCACCCTCAAGGAGCTCGAGTCCTTGCCGTCCGCCACCAACGTCTACGAGGGTGTCGGCAAGATGTTTGTGGCCGAGCCCGTCGCCGGGCTCAACGACAAGCTGGGCAAGCAGATCCAGACGCTGGAGACGGACGTGGAGGGGCTGGGCAAGCGGCTGCACTACCTGGAGACGACGGCCAAGAACAGCCAGGAGCACATTGCACAGATTCTGCGGCGCGGCGGGGAGACGGCGTAGGCCGGCGACAAAGGACAAAAGAAATGGCAAGAAGGGAGACGTTGGAGAAAAATGACAAGCCGAGAGACGGCGGCGCGACAAGAGGTCGTCCCAAGCTTTGCGACAACGACACACGACGACACGACGACACGGTCCAAGCCAAGGTGTTTCCAGCCAGGTTTGGGCCCGGACCGACCTCCGGCCTCATCCTCCAATACCTGAGATCGAGATCGATGTATGCAATACGACGGCGTCAGCGACACGGTCGAAGCCATGGCATTCACTCGGAGGCACAGGCCGTGCACATCCTGGAGGCCGTCGCTTCACAAGGCTCGGCCCGGTAGAGAAGCCGGTGCTGGTTAGGGAGTCTGGGTACGAGCATCCCCGCGGGCGGGACGACCAAAATAAAGGGGCAAGAAAGGATGCAAAAGGGCAGAAGGGCAGAAGGGCGAAAAGCAGATACCAAAAGAGAGACCTGTGCTGTGAGGCTCGAGAAAGACAATGTGCAGGGTACGATGTACAATGTACAATAACGGCATACAGCATACAGCATACAGCACACAAACCGGCTAGGGGTAGGCATAGACATAGCCCTGGCCCACGATATTGAATTTGTCAGCGTCTATTATCAATCTTATCCACTGAGCGCGGACAAGCATACGAGAGTGGCAGAGATTGGCAGAGAGTAGCAGTGTTTGCATTTTGTAATAATTCTTTTGGTCTGACAAGGTGCTGTGAAACAGAAAGGATTTGCTCGGTTTCTTGCCTGGCTCGCCTGGACTGCCGTTTGGGACGTGTGCTGTGGTATTCCGAACCCTGTCGCATGCTGTCCGCAGCAGCGGCAAATGTCGGCGGTGCCAATCACTGTTCTTTAACTTGAAACACAAACACAAACAACAGGATGTGATCAGGATAAAGGCTTATGAAGGTCGTTCAACAGGGAGACCGGGCGTTCTATGCGCTGAAGAAAGAGTGTCCAGTGACGGAAAATCCCGTAAGTCAATAAATACAGTAGAAGGAACTCAAAGTGAGTGACAAAATAGAGCCCATATATGAACAAATGAAAAGAATAGAACAGAGGCAGACGACGAGACTCACACAGACCACTCACGGCAGCATTCAAAGTTGGTCTGCCACAGAAACGATCAGCCGCAGCCCCCCATCAGCCCTACCGCCGTTGTCCCCCCTCCTGTCCCCTCTTCTCTCAGACAAGACGAGAAAGCGAGAGACGGTGGCATGATCCCAAATTCAGATGGCCGGCCGGCTCACTATTTGGCATCCTCAGATCTTCCGCCGCTGTGTCTGTGATTTTTTCGTCGAGACGTGTTGGTGCTTTTTCGCCCTATTCGGTTTGCTCGGCTAACCTTCTGCAGACAATCCCTTCTTTTCCTGGTCTTTCTCTTCTCCCATCGTCTTTCAGCACAGTCGGCCTCAGCCCCCATCGCCGACGCAAGCAGGCGCGCATCATCAAAATTCAAAGTGAACCAACTGCCTTTCCAGTCTCTGCCCAACCAGACTCGTCCCTTGCTTCAGAATGCTTCAGGGTGCTTCAGGATGCTCCCTTCTCACCTTGCCGTGCCAGTTGCTGCTTACCATAACAAAGTATTTTTCACATAAGATGACACGGTTCAACCTCAACGCTCGAGCACTCAAACCGCCCTCCAAGAACCCCTGCACTCGAGTCCCCTCCCTACCGTCGTATCCTTGCAAGTCCGACGTAAATAGAAGAAGAAAAGACTTGGCGACACCCCAGAGTCCACCCAATAACGTCACAAAAAGCGCAGGTCTTATTATTGCTTACGGTCAACCCCACTTGGGGCTGCAGCAATATGCACCTGCAACCATGTTTGGCGCTTTTGTTTTCGTCTTCTTCTTCTTTCTTTCCAGACCAACCACAACAACCGGACTGCCCGTCGGCCCAAACCTACTCGTACTTCCAGTCTCGAGCGTCTTCTCGTCGTTTCCCCCCTCCACCCCACCATCACGTTCACACTCGACGCTCGACGCTCGACGCTCGACGCAGTCTCGAAATCCCAAAACCTGTGCAAGAGACAGGGCCGCCCCTCCTCAACCCTCCACTTTCTTTTGGTTGCTCCCTGCTGGCGAAGGCACCTGCCGAATACCTGGCCTTGTGGGCACTGGCTTCCAGCTAAACCCTTGTCGTGTGGTCTGGTCACCCGCCTCTCTCGCCCCTTGTTCTTCTCTCCTTCTTCTTGGTGCTTCACTCATTTGCTCACCCGTTCGGGTTGTCAGTCAGTCCAGTCAGGTCACTTGCTTTCTTCTGCCCTCAACATACTCCGTTTCTCAGCGTCAGGCCGAGCCAGCCAAGCCAAAGCCGTTCGTAGATCGTATGTATGTCATCTCTTGTTCGCCGTCGACGTTTTGTGTGAGTCCAACCCGTTCGCCATCCGGCTTCTGTATGTCCACCGCAACAAAAAGGTGCAGATGGTTCCCGTCCAGCAGACCTAGAAAGAGACCTAGACCCCTGCCAGAAAGTCAAGACAACGCATCTTGTCATCTGTTGGAAATCCGTTCGTAGAGAGACGACAGTACGAGTAACGAGAGGCCCCCAACTTGGTGCCTCTCTGCGCCTCAACCGCACGCCTCCATGTCCTGTGGCCCTCCCTCACATCGTCCTTTGCTGGCTCTTCAGCTCTCTTGCGCACACTTCTGATACAACCGTAATTTCCCAAAAACGGGTGTCGATATGCCTCCGTTTCTGTCCTTTTTTTAAACCCTTCGCTGCTCTTTCCGCTCGCATCCTTTCATTTTGCGATCCTTCCGCCAAGGCCATGCTCGGCCGTCATGTCCCGCCTTCGCAGGAGCGACCACCCAACACTCCCTCCCTCTTACTCTCTCTGCCCGTTTTGTATTCTTCCTTCCCAGGCTCCTTCCCTTCTGCTCTGTGTTTTCCCTGCATTTCCGTATTTTGTGCTGCTGCCTCGCTCGCGCCTTCCCTCACGTAAATGCAGTGATCGTAGCCACTGCCCGTCCGCTGTGAGATGCGCCTTCCACTTCGATCCGGGCATCCCTTCACTCTCATACGTTCATCCGTCCATACGCCCATACACCCATACGCTCTTTCCCTGAACCGAGCCTTGTCAAGTGGTGCATGCATGCGCCATGCGCCATACTGTCTGCACTTTCCCTCGCTGTACATCCCCCTCGTATGCACCTTCCCTCCCACACCCCCCGTTTCCACTTTCCGCGCTTCCACTTCTCACGCTGCTGCACCTCCTGCCCTATGTACTGCAGTCCTTGCAGTGTTTCCTGCAAAGCCTCCGATCGTGCCTGCCCGCTTGACGACAATAAATGGGGCCCAGTTGCGCCGCATCCACCCCGCCTCCCAGCCTTTCCTTCCCTCTTCGGATTTGCCCTTGCCCATGCTCGCCCACCCCTCGTCCCCTCCTTCCTCCCACTGATCCTGTCTCCTCCCCTCCTCCCACTTTACGAGAGCCCCCGTTCATATTCTGTAGCGTGTGTCAAATTTACCTGCATCCTGACATTTGGTTCATGCTTTCTCTTCTTCCTTTTTTTTGGCTTCGTTTTCTTTCCTTACTTACCCTTACAACTTCGCTCTTCCCCGCCACCCGCTTTATTTACCATCGCGCCTTGTTTAGTTTTGTTTACGTTCGCCCCTCCTTTCCAGTGACTAACCTGCTAGGACTCCTCCTTTTTCTTATTCTTTATTTCCCGTTTTCGTCCCCTCTCTGGCTTATCGCCCGTATTCTCCGATCAAAGCGTAGCACACGCGCTTCTTGTCGGTTCATTATCTTTTGCTGCCTCTTTGCCCAGCATTTGGGGGTTTTTGGTTTTGTTTTCTTTTCCAAAAGAAAATACAAGTGGGCAGGAGGGACACAGAACCTCTATCAAGCGAGGTACACCTCAACCGACAGCAACAACAACCACATAGTCCATCCCATTTCGTCAACACTCCTCCTCTATTGCCCACCATGAGCAGATATCATGCCGATTACGACGACGACGACGAGATCGACGTGCGGGTCTACCATCGCAACAAGGCTTCCCCGCCGCCGCCCCGTGTTGTCGCTCGCCCGCCGCCGCCGCAGGTCCGCGGCTACTATGCCACGGGCCCCGCGTTTTTGGCCGCCGAGCGCACCGTGGCCACGCGCCCGCGCTCCCGGTCCCGTGAGCGCCGCTCCAGCCCGCCGCCCGTGATTATCAACAACTACAACACCCAGCACTCGGACGACGACTCCGACTCGGGCCACCACAGCAGCCAGCACGGCCAAATGGTGCCCCGCCGCCAGGGCCGCTCGCACTCGCGCTCGCACTCGCGCGCGCCCTCCAGCGATTACATGACGCGCGAAGAGTACGAGCTCGAACAGGCGCGGCGCGAGCTGCAGGAGCTCAAGCTGCGCCAGGCGCAAGCCAACGAAGATCTGGAGCTGCACATCCGGCGCAACGACCGCGATGAGTGGCAGCTGCAGCAGGCGCGCCACGAGATTGCGGCGTTCCGGGCCGAGGAGCACGACCGCGAGCGCAAGATCCGCCAGCAGGAGGAGGCCGACATGCTACGGGCCAAGCGCGAGCTGGACGCGATCAAGGCGAACCAGGACAAGGAACGCACGGAGCGTCTGCGCGAAAAGGAGTACAAGAGCCAGGCCGAGCTGGAGCGGGCCAAGCGGGAGCTCGAAGAGATCCGGCGGCGCGAGGAGCGCGAGCTCGAGGAGCAGCGCATCAAGAAGGATCTGGAGCTCCGGGCGCTGGAGGCGCAGAAGAAGGCGCAGGACGAAAAGGACAGGCGCGACAGAATGGAGCGGGAGGCGATTGAGCGGTACAAGATCAAGGAAGCCGAGCGGATTGCCAAGGAAAAAGCCGAGCGGGAAGAGAACGAGCGCGAGTACAAGCGCCGCCTGCAGGAGGACCTGCTGCGTTCGGGTGTCGACGAGAAGGACATCAAGGCGATTCTCGAGAAGAAGTCGGTCAAGCAGGAGAAGAAGAAGGAGGAGAAGCCACAGCGCACCGACATCAACATTGAGATTGCCGGGCCCGTCCCCGCCCCCGTCCCCGTCCCTGCCCCGATCCCCAGCGGCCGACGTACACCCGCATGGCCCGTCGCCACCTGTCCATCGAGACGCTCAACTACTACCACGTCGACTTTGACTATGACCAGGTAAGACGAAGCCCGTGTGGAGGGGTCCATTTTCAGCAAAGGTGAATGCGCGAGGAAGAGAAAAGGCTAACACACTGTACGCAGGACCCCGACTACATTCTGGTGAAGCGCTGGGTGCCGGAGGACGAGCGCCAGTACTGGTGGCAGCACACCAAGACGATCCGCGAGAATCGCAAGGTGGTGCTCAAGATTGAAGATGGCAGCAGGCACCACCACCGCCACTTGGAGCCCGAGTTTGAATGGGTGCGCACAAAGAATCGCAGACGGAGCCGCAGCAAGTCGCCCGGTCTGCTGATGTACCTGGCGGGTGCTAAATAAAAGAGCAAAGCTTCCCCTGCACGACCCTAGCTAGACCTGATTTGCTTTTTTCCGTTTGCCCTTTACGTTTTACGTCGTGCTTCGTTTGGTTTCTGTCTCTTTTTTTTTTTTTTTTTTTAATTCTCCCTTCTCTCTTTTTTTTTTGAACATGCAAACGTCTTTTTGGAAGGGGGAAATTGGATCTGCTTGGGAAATGCTTTCATGTCTACCCTCTTTTTTGGTTGCACAACGTTCTTTCCGCGACTTTTTGCTGAAGGTCGAGTGTGAAGGGGGAAAACACGACAGATGGTCGAAGAGGGGAGAAGAAAAGACAAGAAGCTCTTCTCTCCCACCCCGTCAATGTTTTTGCTAATGTCTTGTATCTTTGGTATCTATTATATCCCGATTTATTTTTTGATCCTATCATCCTACCAGTTTTCGTTTCGTGCTATTTCCTTTACTCGGAGGAAAGTTGTTTCTTTTTTTGGTATCCCCAGTTATGCCCTGTTGTCCTTGACGCCGATAAATGATGAAAAAAAAGAGAGCTGTGCATGCACCAGTTCCCAACGCGACGCAACACAACGAATAATGCAGACCATGCGCCTCCCCCTTATAGCACCTCCGTCTCGCTTGCCCCGTCAGCTGCTGCCGCTGCCGCCCACCGCGTCTCCGCCCGCCGGATCAGCTCCTCGTACACGGTCCACGCCAGCGCCGAGCTCATTGCTTTCCGGCTCATGCGCAGCGCCAGACCGTTCCACATCGACCGCACACCCTCCTCGGCCAGCATCCGCCGCGCGGCGTGCAGCATATTGCGGTACCGCGCGGGCTGCAGCTGGATGCGTGTCTTGACGGCGTCAAAGGGGTTGGAGACGACCGAGCACGATGCCGCCGCCAGAATGCCCGACGAGAAGTTGATGGCCGCCGCCCGGGAGACGCCCATGCTCTCCACCCCGACGACTCCCAGGGGTCTATCTATGTTGTCCGTTTTGTCGCTCTTGTCGCTCTTGTCGCTCGTATCGCTCTTCGCCGCCAGCGTGTTGAGCCGCCGCTTGATCTGCTCGTACATCAAAACGTACAGGCCCGCATAGGGCGCGTCGCGAATGGCCGTGGCACCGAAGCCCGAGAAGAACCCCGCAGACCTTCTTTGCGCACAATGTCGGTGGCGGCCTCGGCCAGTGACCGGTAGTTGTACAGGCTGCTCTCGTAGCGGACTTTGATAATGGTCAGGGGCATGAGGACGAAGCCGGCCGAGGCGCGGGCGACGGCACCGGCCAGCATGTTGCCCGTGTTGGACAGTTTGACGAGGCCGCTGCTGCCACTGCCCGGCGAGGCGCCGCTGGCGGCCAAAACGGGCACCTTGGCGGCACTGGAGCGGATGGCATTGAGGCCGGCAAAGTAGAGGGCCGAGCCGAAGCCGGTGCGCAAAGCAGATGGGACGGTGCCGCGGTACAGGCTGGCGACGAAGCTGCGTGGACGTTGTGCGGCGGTCGTGGGTGACGATGTGCTGGACCCTGCTGCTGCTGTTGTTGATGATGATGCTGCTGCTGCTGCTGCTGCTGCGGCGGCTGCTTCTGCTGCCGATGCATCGGCCGCCGTCCTCAGTTCGGCCAGAACACGCCGCAAGCTGCGGTGCCCAGACTGCTGCACCCGGGTCTTGAGGAGGTCCATCGGCTGAAGCAGGACGGCCGACAGGACGCCGGAGCCGAGACCGGCGAGGAGGTGGAAGGCTAAACGAGCTGTCAGTGGCAAACGTCACATGAAGGCATGAAAGCATCCATCACAATGAAGGGGGACAGGACATACTCGTCTTGGACGGCGCTTTTGATGAGCCATTGGACATGGCGGCGGTTTGATACCCGAACTCGGTACCAAGAGATGTGAGTGGGATAAGGTGAGGTGGGATCGGGTGAGGTGAGGTGAAGTAAGGTTGAAGAGGGAGCGTAGTGCGAATCGACTGAGAATCAACCGGGAGAGAGGAGGAGGAGAGGAGCACAGCTCACAAACCCCGTCGACGAGAAAACGGTGCCAATCGATAAAGAGCGCCCATTGGCTTCCAAGGAGAACGGGGCGCCAACTTGGCGACTCAACCCATATGGCAGAACCAGAGCGCACTGGCGACAAAAGACAAGAAAGACACAAGCACACGCGTATGGCTGCAGTGGGTGTCGAGGAGCAAAGGGTGGGACGCGGCGGGCGGAATCTGAATGTCGAGAAATGTCAAGAATGACGATGCGGCGTGTAATGCGAAATGCGCCAACCACGGAACTCAGTACAGCGGGCGCGCCTTTCCTCCAGTCAGAGTGTGGATGATTTTTTCGTTCCTGCCCGCTAAAGTCCTCCGCCCTGCAAATAGTGAGGTCAGCGGTCAGGCGCGCATCAATTGCGGCGCCGCGTTGTAAGAACGAATAGTACAGTACAGTACTCAGTACGGAGAACTGGATTAGCGTCCCTCGACGCCCAACCTATTAAATACGACCTATCAGGCTCCCATTCCCCAGCGCGGTAAGATTACAAAAGATCGACCACAAATGCCTTACTGGTCACTATTAGGCCGCGCCTATCCGGCTAGTCCCGGTAAATGGCTTACTTTTATGTCTTTCTTGTACACGACGATGAAAGATCGCGATGTGAAGCCACTGACGAGGACCATAGTAGTCATTTCTGTTGTATCTTTTGCATCCTGAAGAAGGAAACAAACACTACGAAATCCGTGAAATCAGAAGATAAGCGTTAATATAAGAGATGCTTTAAGCACCAATAGGAGAGAGATATGTAGTGAAAATGAAAAAAAAAAAAAAAAAAATTAGAAGAAAGAAGATGGAAGAGATAATATCCTATCCCCTTGGGAATCATTTTCGAAAGTAAGAATAAAAGAAAGAGAAGAAGAAGATAAGAAGATGAGAAAAGAGGACGAAAATGACGATAAATCGCATGATATAGGAACGCCTTCCAAAAAGCACAGTATACCCCCTACCGCCGATTGGATGTCGTCGTAAAAAGCAGACTCCGAAACGAAGTGAAATCCCCAGGGTCTCTCCGTCTTCCATTCTCTCTTTCCTACAAAATCTGACTGGCCCGTAACCCCATCTCAGCCTCATCTCAGCCCGCCAGCACTCGGCTCCGGCGATTCTATACCTTCTCCGAGTGCCCGTCGTTCAAGAGGAGCTCCAGCACAAGCTGCATGCCGCCCGCCTCGGGGTGTGTCATGCCGATCTTGACCGTGCCCTTGGAGTCGGAGCCCGTGCCCGGTGTGCTCGTGGGCCGACCGGCTGCGCTGTTGTTGGCCGGCGTTGCCGCTGTCGCCGAGGCATTGTCGCCGCCCGTGGGGCCTCTAAACCCGTAGTCGAGGCAGCGGACATCGTTGCCGGCAATGATCTGCCGCAGCCGGCCGTTTTCGGCATTGCGGACCTCGACATAGTCTTCGTTGAACAGCAGCAGGTACTGGCCGAACATGGTGGCCGCGCGGGCCTTCTTCTGCTTGCCCGAGTACTCCATGATCAGCGTGCGCGACACCTCGCCGTGCTTGTCCGCGTAGACGGCGCAGTCCTCGTACGCGAGCAAAAATTCCTGGTCGTTGAGGCGGAACATGCCGAGCGGGCGCTGGTCGCGGATGCGCGCGGCGATGTTGGCCGTGGCCGGCATGGCCAGGTCGCGCGGCACCGACATGGTCTGTTTGCGGTCGAGCGTGAGCATCACAATGCCCTTGGCCGTCGAGACGGCCACGTACGTCTGGAACAGATTGAGCGAGTAGCACTCCGTCGGCAGGTAAAACTCGTCAAAGTCGCGGAAGCTTTCGGTGCCACCACTGCCACCACCGCCGCCGCCACCGCTCCCGCCACGCCGGCTGCTGCCAAAGAACCGCGACTTCTTCTCCGACGCCTTTTGGAACACGGGCTCCAGCACTTTGAACGTGTTGTGCAGACCCTCCTTGCGCTTGTAGAACAGTAGCATGCGGTCCTTCATCCGCGCCGTCGCAAAAAACGACACGTCCTTAGCGAGCCGCTGCGGCGCACGCCGGGCATTGTCGTTGTTGGGCGCCGGGAAGTTGGACACGGGCGCCACCACGTCCAGCGGGTACGAGATCAGAGCCTTGTCGGCAAGGACCAAGCACACGGAAAACTCCTCGAGCACCGCGATCTGCGTGACCTTGTTGATTTGCACGGACTAAAGTGGCTGTTAGTGGGGAGCTCAAACGGATTCAAGGATTCAATGCCGGGTCCGGGTTGGAAGATGCAAAAAGGGGAAAGAAAAAAAAAAAAATTACAAACTCACTCTTGTCCAGCCGCGAGGGTTGGATGCGTCCGAGATGTAGACACCAAAGTCGGTACCAATGGCAACAATGGACTTGCCAAAGGCCGTGAAGCCCGTTGCGCAGTTGACCGTCGCGCGGCACACAGGCGCCGGGCCGCGGCCGGGACCAAACACCTGCTCCATCTCGCGGATCGACCGGTCCAGCGGCGTGCCACGGATGGAGACGCCGGCGTGCTTGCCGACCGCCGTCATCGAGTCGTACGCAAACGCGCTGTCGGCCAGCACACGCAGACGGAACGGTTCGGCGTTCTGCTCGAGTAGGGCACGGGCATGCCGTGTCTTGGCCTCGATAATCTTGCTGCACCACTCTTGCCGGCTCTGCGGCGTGGTGGCGTACAGCGTGTACACTTCGTGGCCCAGGTGCTTGACGCGGAACGGGTACAGGGTCTTGCCCTCTTCGCCCGGTGTGCTGGGCTGGAGCCGCGTGACACTCGAGCCCGTGGAGCTCGTGGTAGCCGAGTGCTCGAGCTCGGGCCGGCCCGAAGCGCCGTTGGACATGACCTTGTTGAGGCGAATGTCGGAGGCCGACGCCGTGGTTGTGCGCGCCAGGGGCGCTGCGAGACCCTTTTGCTTGGAAATCGGGTCGTCGTTCATGCTCTCGAGCAACAGCAAAGGCATCGGGATGGGCTCCTTGGACACGTCGTACTTCTTGTCGCCGCGACCGTCCTTGGACGAGACGGCCTTGGCCAGGATAAAGTAGTGGTCAAACAACAGCGCATGCGTGTCGACCCAGCGCACACCCTTGGAGCCCATTCTCTGGAGCTCGCCCTGCAGCAGCAGCTCGCGGCCCAGATGGTCCAGATTCAGCACCGTCTGGGAACCGGGGCGGAACACAAGCTGGTTCTGCAGCTCTTGCAGAGACACCTTCTTGCCCATCTCATCCACGAGACGATCGCAGTCCTTGGTGACGAGACGGATCTCTTCAATGGCACGTGCCAGGTTGGCCTTCTCTTCGCTGTCCTGCACCGTGTTCTTGAGCACCGTGCTCAGAAGCAGGGAGTAGCGCTGCAGACGCGTAATGGGCGCCTTGAGGAACGTGTCCCAGCCCAGGCGGTCCGATCGCTTGTGGTTGCGGACGTGCTCCAGGAACTGGCGGAAGAGCACGTTGCGCGCAGCCTCCTTGCGCACAGTGAAGGACGCCACCGGGTAGTCGGTCGAGTACGCAATGTACTCGTCCTTGGCCTTGCGGATCCATTCGCGGAAGATGTCGCTGAAACCAACAATCCAGGGTCCCTGTTCGTTCTGGCGGTACTTGAGCTGGGCCAGCAAATGGTCTTTGCTGACACGCTGCATTGACTCGACTTTGCCAAAGACACTGCTGATAAACTTGTCGAGCCGGTTCGGCGGGATGATGGGCGGCTGCCAGTGGCGGAGCTGGTTCTTATACAGCACCCGCAGGACGTCGAGCTGGTTGTTGTACTCTTCCTCGCTGGTAACGATTTCGTGCAGGACGTTTTGGCGCTCGACCTCCTTTCTGGGCTTGCTCTCAATAATCTCCTTGGTGATCTTGTAGTGCGTCACCCAGTCGTCCTTCTTGGTTGACACTTCGGACATCATCTCGTCGAGATTGGCCTTCTTGAGGGTCCGCGTGCAGTAGTACGAGTAGCAGCGGCCCGGTGTCTCGTGTGCGTGAACAAAGGGCGCGTAGCAGCCCGCGCCGGACAGCTGCCACAGAACACCACGGATCTCACCAGGGCCAAACTTGACCCATTCTTCCTCGGGAATCAGGATGCCCGCCTTGAACATGGACTCGGTCACGTTGTCCGCCAGCGTCTCGGCATCGGCCACATTCATGTTGGGCACCTTGGTGGTGAACAGCGCGACCAGGCCCTCCTCGATCGTCTTACGCTTGAGGTCCGGCTCGCCGTCGGCCATCTCTCGCACCCAGCGGGCCACGCTGCTCAGTGCCCACGGCTCGTGACATCTGCGGAAGTCCGTGGACGTGAGCTTGGACGGCACAAACTTCTTGCGCCGGCCGGTGGGAAGGGTGATAACATCGTACGCGGTGCTGGCGGCGTCGTAGGTGGCGGCGTCGTAGGGCAGGCCCTGCTGTGTGGCGACTTGGCGCTGGGCCTTTCTCCGCTCCTCGGCCGCATCGGTGCGCGAGCGACCTGGGAGCGTTACGGCGGGGGTCGTGCTGTGGCTGGACATGGACGTGGACCGCTCCACATGCAGCTGTTGCTGGTATTGCTGTTGCATCAGGAGCTGCTGCTGTTGCTGATCCTGCAGAGAAAGGTAGGTAGATGACCGCGAGTCAGAGCTGTGCGAGTAGGCATGCTGCTGGTACGACACGCGCGAGGCATTGGAAGGCGTGGCCGACAACAAGTTGCTGCTGCTGCTGCCACTGCGGTGCACCTCCGAAAGGCCAGGAGGAAGCGCGGGCAAAGGCCGGCTGGACAGGCCCGGATGGTAGAACATGTCCGGATACTCGTCCTTGGTCGGCGACTCGCTCCCACTACGGCCCGAGTGCACGGACACACGCTCGTCACCCTCGTCGAAGCTGAGACGGTGGAGCGTTGGTGGCTGCAGACCACCAGTGCCACCATAGTCCATCTCGGCTTCGGCAAACGGCTTGTAATGCTGCGTCTCGCCCTCGTAGGGCCGGGGTGTCGTTGATTGCGGCGGGCGCCCGTGAGGTGCAACGGCTGAAGACGAGCTCCGGCCAATGTGTTGATGGCCCTCTACAGGGTTGCCATACGTCAGGCTGCCAGCGTAGCCGCCGCTGAAGAGTCCGATGTCCATACCAACGAACTCGCCATCGCTGATGTTAGGCTCTTCCGGCTGTGTCGGCAGGGGCGTTGTTGCGCGCGAGCCTTGGGCTTGGTTGTGATGTTGCTGTTGTTGCTGTTGCTGCTGCTGGCCACTGTAGTTGTAGTGACTGGCCGTGGTACTGCTCATCCCAGAGGCCATAGAGGCACCACTAATGCTGAACCGCTGCTCGTCCAGGTCGGCCTGCTGCATCTCGTACACGCCAAAAGGCGCCTTCGGGGTCGCTGTCGTCCTCCCACCGGTATGTCGAGGGCGCGGCAGGACCTGCACTGCCTAGGTAGACAGACGAGGTGGACGCTGAAGACGGTGCGCGGCCCATGCCAGACGCTGCACTGGACCACCCGCTCGTACTAGGATGGGTGGAGGACGCGCGCGAGTTGCGGCGGTACAACTCGTCTTCCGAGATCTCGTCGGTAGGAGGCGCCGGAGGGGTCTGCGGGGTGCTATTTTCGCCGCTCGTGATGCCCAAGTCGGCCTCGAGGTCGTGGTAGAGGCTGTCCAGCGTCGCACGGTCGTTGCTTTGGCTGTGGCCGTGGTTGTTGACGATACCAAAAGGCGCACTGCTGCCGCCACCACCCCAGCGCTCTTCTTGCACATCTTCCATGGGCGGACGGCTGGGTAGAGGAGCATTCGTAGGGTGTCGTTGCAAACCAGCTGGTGACGAGGAATGCACAGGTGGCGACGGGAGGGGCGAAGCCGCCGAGTTTGACCGCGATGCGCGGCTGGCAAAGGCGTTGGGATCGATGGGGAAGCTGTTGGTGGCGGGGATCTGCGAAAAGGTCGGGTACGGTGCCTGCGAGGTCATGGTGCTGGTATAGCGCCGGGCGAGGGCATGGGGCTCACGCCGTTGGACGATGCCGTGTAGTTGGCGGTTGTGCTCGGGGGAGAGTTGAAGTTGCTACTCGCGTTGTAGTTCGCCTGGTACTGCTCCTGGTTGTATGCGGCTGACTGTCCAGGCGAAAGGCCAGTTGTGGAAGGGCTCGAATTGTCGTAGTAGGAGCCGGGCTGGTACAAGGACTGTCCGGATGGTGTCGGAGATGGGTGTACCGGAGGCGGAGGTGTGTATACCGTGGTATTCGCCTGCTGCTGCTGCTGTTGCGTGTATGGTGATGTCGCTGATGAAGATGGCGGTGGAGGCACTGGTGGAGTATATTGCTGTGTGTAGCTGCTGTACCCGGCGTATGTCGATGTTCTCTGGGGAGCGGCGCTTTGTTGGCTGGCGTACGCTGCCGGGTTGTATGCGGCAGGCGTGTAGCTTTGCTGCGGCGGCTGCTGCTGCTGCTGCTGCTGGAAAGTAGAAAAGGAGGGCATGGTCGGTGAAGCCAAACGGGCAGACGGGTGGGGGTGGTAGGGCAGAGACTGTGACTGCGAGCGAGCAAACGTCTGAGGGTTGTACGACGACGGGGACGCAATTGTCTGGTACTGATGCTGGTACCCGGACATAGCCGTGGCGGGGTTGGACGCAGGCCCTCCATAGGCTGTCGGCTTTGCAGGGATGGGCGGCGCAGGTGCAGAGGCAGCAGTCGGAGGGCTGTCGACGGGACTTGTCAAGAACAGCTCGTCCTCGCCGCGGCTAGGGATGCTGGCCTGTGCATGGTGCAGCTGGTGTTGCGGCTGTTGTTGCTGCTGGTGCTGCTGCTGCTGCGCAAAGTACGAGTTGTCGTCGCCGTTGTTAAAGCTCGGCCGTCGCGCAGGGTGGTCGTATTGCGCCTGCTGGGTATACTGTTGCTGCTGCTGCTGCGGCTGTTGGTGGTATTGCTGTTGCGGTTGCTGTTGATTGGCAACGGGGTATTGAACGGGCGGCACATGGCCGTAACGGCGCTGATCGTCGCCCCGAAACGACATGTTGGCGGAACAGAATGACCGGGGCACGTGTGCGAGAGTGGGTCGTTCGGCCGAGGTCAAAGTGAGATGGGCGGTGGGTGAAGGACAAAGTGTCGAAGAGAAACTCGATATGTGGGTATGTTCTTAATGTCGTAAATGCGTCAAGCGTAATGAGACCAATCTGTTCGTCGTCGGATGTGATGGAAAGGGACGGCCGTGTCGCTGTGCCAGACAGGTCATTCCAAAGCGCCGGTCGATGATGGCCGGGCAGCTATCGTCGTCTCGCTGTCGCAGGTAGCCAGTCGCCGAGGTTGGACGAGAAAAGGTTTGTTGTCTTCGTGGAGCCGAGGCGGGGAGGAGGGGGGAGAGGAGGGGGGAAGGTTGCTTGGTCGAGATGGCAAAGGCGCGCGCGCAAAGACGACTAGGCGAGCGAAGAGAACCAAGGCGACAAAAAGGGACAAAAGCGAGTACAGCACACGTCGCAGGGTGGCACGGACGGAAAAGGTGAGTCGTCGTGTCGCGGGCGGGCGGGAGCGAGGGCAAAAAAATGAATAGGAGAGAGGAGTGGGAAAAGGGAAAAAAAAGTAGAGGTCACTGCTCAGACCGAGACGACGATGGGCAGTGGTGATAAAGTTGGCAGAAGGCAGACCGGCTGGAAGAGACCAGGCGAAATAGCAGGAAGCAGAAGAGCCAGTGACCCAAATAAATGAGCCAACGAGCAAAAGGCGGAGGGGAAGACTGGACTTGCATTTGCCAAGCCGCACAAGAGCAGTTTGGCCTTTGTGGTCGCTTTTTCCCGTTGCCTTTTTGTTTTCCAGGGTCCGGCCGTTAGAGGCTGTCAACTCTCTTTCCTTGTTAGTAGAGGGAGGAGGAAGAGGCTCAAGAAGGGCCTTGCATTGGCAGTGTGGGCTTTGTGGGCTGGTGCCGAAGACTGGTGCAGAAACGAAAGACACTGGTGTACTTAGTACAAGCTGCCCACCAAAACGCGACTTTTCGGTGGATAGGCCGAGGTGTCTGGCGTCCTTTTTTTAAGGCACATTGCTGAAGACCGTTGATGTATCTGACATCCGTGAGCGACGTTTCTTTGTCTTCGGGCGGCCTCTGGGGCACAACGCTTCAAACCGGAGAATGAATAAAATGACGATCTCAGCTGATTTCGTAGCTGATTTCGTACCTGAATTTACTAATCAAACAGCCGTTGGGAACGCGAAAGCGAAAGGAGCACGCTAAAAGGCAAGAACAGGTAGAAGTTGCCCGTCTGAGACACGGAAGAGGCCTTGAAGAAACGGCGTTCGAGGGTGTGTTGTGCGGCGGCCAGGTCTCGATATGAGATCGAAAAACAAAGGGGTTCTTAGATCGTGGAGATGGAGAGTGTGGCGTCACGTGTAATAGGCACGTGACGCGCGCGTAAATGCCGCAAGGCATTTACCCTCGCAAATCTTGCATTTTAATAGTTACGAATATACAACAACTATTACACTTTATCTTGACATTTTAACTTGTTAAATAGCTTCGTTATTTTACTTCGTGATTTTTATTACTTTATTTATTTAAGTGATTTAACCGGTAGCTTTAACGCCTTAAATTACCCGTTAATTTTAAACGATTAAAAGTTATAAAAAATTAATTTTTTATTTTAATTATAATAAGTTAATTTAACGAATTATTACCCCTTTTTTTTTTCCCGACCTTTTTATATTACGAGATATTTCGATAAATTTATTATTATATTTAATACGACGGAGTTATATATATAATAATAAGTATTAAAGTAAACGTTAACCTCGTTTAATATATTAACGATATATTAACTTCGTTTACGGAGACGTTAAAAACCTTCGTAAACTTTACGAATTCGTTTAATAACCGTATCGACGTAATATTTAACCGTATACCGGACCCCGATATCGAAGCCGCCCGTTAAACGGCCGCCGAAACTATTACGAATAATACGGACGCGGTTTTAAACCGCCTCGTTAACTTTACGGCGAGCCTTCGTATAGTTATTAATACTTTAGGTTTTACGCGCCTAATTATAAAAGCCCGCGATATAATTAATTAAATTATTAAGTAAAATATTTCGAACGGTAATAACGACGATAACGATTATTACGATACCTCTTTATTTTTAAATATTAAGAATAACTCGTTTAATAACTTTAAAAAGATTTTTATTATATTTATTAAGGAGGAGGACGGGTAAAGTAAACGTAGAGTATATAAAAGTACGAAGGTTAAGTATAAATTAAAAATATTATTTAACCGCCTTTATATAATATATAACCGTTTTTAAGCCTTATAAACTTCCCTCGTTAAATAAAAAACCTCGTTTTATAAAGTTATTAACGAGATTAAGCCCGTAATAAATATTATTACTTTTATTTTCCCTCCCCTTATTATTAACGACCTTATATTAAAAGACTTTAAGGATTTTAAGTTTATTCGATACCCCCTTTCGAAAACAACGGGTATCTTATTTTTATAAAGGTTTTTAACGTTAATCTTTAATTAATAACTCGATACGGTTAAAGCCTTATCGAATATATAATAATTTTTTATACGTTAATTTATCCCGATTATTTATTAAGTAATTATTTAATATTAAATATATCGAGTAATTATTAAGAGTTCGTATTTTCTTTAATACCCGGAGTAATATAATATAAATATTTATTTATTATTATTATAATAAATAATAAATAACGTAATTAATTAATAATACGTAATATTATTATATTATTAATCCCGCGCTTAATTACCTCGAAATATATTAAGGCCGTTAATTAATTATACGAAGTATATAAATATTTACTTATTATTACTAGTAAACCCGCGACCGTATTAAATAACTTTATTAATATTATTACGACTTAAAGGATTAAACTCTTATAATTAATTTATAAGTATATTACGTTATTTCGTATATCCGATTACCCGTATAACCCCTCGAAGATAGTTTATAAATTATTAAATATACGGAAATACGTACTCGACGTATTTAAAGATAAGAAGGATTTAATAAAATATATCCTCGGTAACTTAACCCCGACTTATTTATTTACGGAACGTACGAACGTAACGTATAATACGGATCTTATTACGGACGTTATTTTCTTCGCCGATATAATACTTATATTTAACGAACGGGATTATAATAACGAAGACGACGACTTTAAGGAATTCGACGTCGTATACGTTACGTAAATATAATAATAATTACGACGTTACTTTAATTATAATTAACTTAATTACTTTATTAATAAATACTTTACGGTTACGTACGTTTCGTATTAATAAACCCGGACGGGGTACGTAAATATAAATATAAGGCCGCGTTAATTATAATAATATATAATATAACCCTCCGCGCCGAGTACTTATTTAATAAAAAGTAATTAAACGTAACGTCGACGATAATAAATTACTTAATAAACGCGATAATAATAAGGGTAAACCTTTTAATATATACCCTTCCTTTAAAAACGCGAACCGTTATCCCGATATACGCGCGAAACTTATTAATAAACTTATATAACGCGATAACCGTCGAGACCGTAAAAATTACTATAAAAAAGATAAGTTTTATAATATAATAAAAAACGAGGATAAAAATAACGATATAAAAGATTTATAAAAATACGCTTAAAATAAATTATTAAATAATAATAATTTAAGCGATTTATAATAAAAACGAGAGTACGCGTTTTAAATAAATATTAATAAAAACGAACTTAACCGTATAATTATACGGCGAATTAACCTTTACCTTATAATAATACGCGTACGTAAAAAGATACGAAAATATTAAAAAAGAGGAGTATTACCGTTATATTTACCGCGTATTCTTTAATAACGGATATAACTCGGACTTTATTAATAAGAGTTACGCCCGTTAATATAATATAAAGGTAAAATCCACCGATATTTTTAAAAAGTAAAATATATTTATCGATATTATAATTCTTCCATTATAAATATTACTTACGGTAACGACCTCGTATCTCCCTCGTATTAATACCACTTCGTAATTAATAATAAAAGGAGTACGAAACTAATACGTAACGAGTGGCTAGTACGGTAATACGTACGTAGCTAAGCGCCCTCGCGGGCGCTACGCTACTAATATAAATTTCTTTTAAATAAAAGGCCTCCCCGAATACCGTAAGGTTTCGGGAGGTAAAACTTAATTTTTATATAATATTAAACCTACCTTCGCCCTCGAAACGCCTACGCTTTACTATCGTAACTACCTATCTTAAATCTTATAATAATTTTAAGTCTTCTCCCCCGGGATACTTAAAAATAATAATAAAAATAACCCGATCGGTTACCTCGGTTATAAACTAAACTACTCGCCCGTAAACTCGTAGTCGTAAAGCCACCGAATAACCCTCCGCCCCTTACGGGTATTAAAACGAGGGACCTCCTTTTATTTTTACCGGAATCGAAGGCTTTATTTTAAATAAGCCTCCGACGATTTAAAATATCGAAGGGTACGGTTACCGGGCCCCCTTTTATAAATAAAAAAGACGCCCTTCGCGGCTTTATTAAAGGAGACGACGTTTTAATCGCCGAAAGAATAAAAATCGAGAAGGACGCCGAGGAGTTAACTTTAAAAAAAGAGTTAATTACCTTTAAACGAAAGGAACGGTTTAAAAAAAGGATCGTTATCCTCGCGGCCGGAAGGCGTAAAAAACGTACCCTTATAAACGTTCGTTCGGGTATTAACCCTTTCCCGGTTAACTCGGTTTCGAAGGTTATAATATTCTTTTTTTCGGAAGATAAAGGATAATAACGACGAAGTTATTTTTAAAGCGCCGACGTTTCGTAAAAAGGATAAACCGCGGAAGGATTTATAAATAAAGATTTAACCGTCGACTTTCGGAAATTATTCGACTTTTTAAAACCGCGGTTATTAAATTAAGGAGTTAAAGTTAATATTCGAAACTTAACCTCGCGAGTTTAAAAGGGAGAGGTAACGAGTTATCGTCGTTTACTTTTATATAAATACGGCTTTAAAGAAATAATAAAACTAGTATATTTTTAACTTAAATACCGTCGAAAAGTATATACGAGTCGAGGGTTTTTAAGACGTATTTAAGGAATAAATTATAACTTTAACCCCGATTACGGGAAATTTTTCTTTTTAAGTTTACGAGGTTTATAAAAGGGCCCGATAACGTTATTATTAATCCTTTACCGAGTTTTTAAATTATTTCCGTTCGTTAAAGAGTTAAATAAAGGATTTACCCGAAGAGTTTAAAAAGTAAATATTTTTCTTTAAATTAATAAAAAATCTTCGGACGCCGTTAAATACGGTTATTAATTATAAATTAATCCGTTTTAAAAATTTTATTAAACGAACCGAATCGTTTTATTTATAAATAATTAATACTTAATTTTCGGGAAAGAGTCGTAAACGCCTTAACGATAAAGTACCGTAACCGCCCCGTCGAAATAAAAAAAAACGGGGTAAATAAAATATTAACTTAAGTTAAAGAAACTCGTAAAAGAATAAAAGTAAACCGGGTTTCTTTAAACTTAACGGCCGATTAACGTTTAATAACCGGAAGGATAAGTCGTATATTACTTACTTTAAGTATTAAAAAAAAGGGTATTACTCCACCGAATATTTAAAACTTATAATTAAGTTTAAAATATTACCGTAAATAAATTAAAAAATACTTAATCGTTTCCCTTAAACTTAAAGGAGAAACGACGACTATAAAATATAAACGATTACGGAGTATTAAAATAATATATTAAAGAAAGGTTTTCGAAAAAGCGACGGTTAACTTAAATATTACCGCGGGATCGGATATAATAAGTATTTAATTCGTAAAGAGATTATAATTACGAAAGATTAAATACCCCGACCCGTAAACGCGTATTATAAATATTAAATAAATCGAAACGTTTAATATATAAGATATATTTATTTTTTTATAAATTTTAAAGGAAGGATTAAAGTAACGACTAAGTTATACGTCGTTATCGACCGGTTAAAAATATTAAGCGTAAGCCTTATTTTATTAAGAGTTACGGGATTAAAGGCCCTTAATATTAATATTCTTACTCGGGCTTAATAAAAATTCGTTTACGAGAAAGCCGAAATTTATTTTAAAAGCCCTAGGAAGTTTACGAAACTTACCCGGAATAAAACCGTAGTATACGTAATTACGATAACCCTCCTACCTTTAAACCGTAAGCTTTTTAAGGAATACCCTCTCGATAAGGAAAAGTCGGAGAGTCGCCGAAAAGTCGTACTCCCGCCCGAGTTAAGTTAATTCGGGGACGTATTCGATACCTTTAACGTTATAATAATTTTAACGTCGAAAGTTATTAATTACGTAATTAATTTAATAAAGGGTACGTAACCGCTTTACGGAAGTATTTACCCACTCTTTAAAAGAAAGTTACGGAAAGTTACGAGCTTACTTTATTAAAAACCTCGTAAATAACCGTATTCGTTAATTTAAAAGCTTAATTAAAGCCCCGATTTTATTCGTACTTAAAAAAAACGGTACGTTACGACTTTATATTAATTACCGAGGGTTAAATAAGGTTATTATTAAGAACCGGTATATATTACTTTTAATCTCGGAGATCCTAAATCGTATTAACGGGATATAATTCTTCTTTAAGTTAAATATTAAGGATACTTATTACCGTATCCGGATTAAAGAAAGGGATAAATAAAAAATAACGTTTCGTATACGTTACGGTTATTATAAATATATAATTCTCCCTTTTAAGTTAACGAACGCCCCGGTTACTTTTAATATTATATTTATATTACTTTATAAGCTTATAATCGATATTACGTATATAACTTATATAAACGATATATTAATCTTCTCCCGTACGAGGGAGGAGTATATTTAAGTTAAAAAAATTTCGGCGCGTTTAACTTTTTACGAACCTTTAAAAGTGTAAATTCTTCGAGTATAAAGTTAAGTTCTTTAATTTTATTTTAATTAAAGACGGAGTTAAAATAAACGAAGTAAAAGTAATTACGGTAAAAAAATAACCGGAGCTTAAGTCCTATTATAATATTTAAGTGTTTCTAGGCTTTTATAACTTTTATAAACGATTTATCCGCGTTTATTCGAAAATTATAAACCCTTTAAACGAGATAATAAAGGGGATATAAAACGGAAAGAAGTTAAGAAGCGGTGGAGTTAACGGATCGATAACGAGACGCCTTCGAAGCGCTTAAAGTTTATTTTAAATAAACGCCGTTATTACGATACTTTAACCCCGATAATTACGCCTTAAAACGGACGCGTCGAAAAAGGCTAAGTTAAGAATTTTATTATAACTAAATAACGATAATAAATTCCACCTAATTATATTCTATTAAGGAAATAAAAGGGCCTTAAGTTAAATTATAATACTCCCGACTAAGAAATAATAATAATTATAAAAAGTTTTAAGTATTAACGATAATACTTAAACGGTAATCGTTAACGAATCGAAGTTTTATCGAATTACGTTAATTTAAAAGCGTTTATAAATTAATAAAAATTAAATAACTAATAAATACGTTAATATATATTTCTTATATTATTTAATTTCGAAATTAAATATTAAGCCGGGAAACGAAACTTAATTAATACGCCGTCGAAACGCCTTAATTATAAAATAATAATAAAGGAGCTTAATAATTAAACCTTATTACCCACCCTAAAGTAACGGTTAACCGCGGTATAAAAGGTGTTAATCCTATAATAAGAGCGCCTTACGGTCTAAGAGAGAGATTAAAGGGAGGAAATCGCGACTCTACGTATATAACTTAACGAAAAGCTTTTATAAGTTTAATAAATTTAAGCTTACCCTTAAATTAATTAAGCTCGAATAAAAAACTCGGAAGCCTCGTCGAAAACTCGTTAAACTTAATTAAACCCGTTAACTCGATAATTTATCTTAAAGATTTTAATATAATTTATAATTATAAAGGAAACGGCGACGTCCGTAAAGTTATTTACCCCGTTATAAAAGGTATTACGGGCTTTATAAATTAATAATAATTTTTATATAACGAAACGAAACGTTATTGAAACGGGAGGACTAAGAAATAACCGATAAATTATCGACGATAAAGGGTTACTTAAATATAAGTATTAAGTTTATATTTTAATTAAAAGCTCGGTACGTTAAAAAATTCTCGAACGATATTATAATAACTTAATAACGGGGTACTTTAAAAGAGTTAAAATAAAAGAAATTATTTAAAGGAAATATTATTAACCGGGTATATAAAAGGATATTAACGAGTTCGTTAATTTATATCCGATATATTAACGAATTATTACGAGAAGATATAAGTTATATAAATAACTTTAACCTTTATTAATTTTATAAAGACTTTAATAAGAGATTTTAATAAATTTCGTAATTGGATTATTTAAAGTTTATTATCGAGGTAATTTTATAAATAATATTTTAATAATCGTAAACCGGTATACGAAAATATACCGATTTTTATTAATATTTACGACGATTACGTCGGAAAGACTTATTTAAATTATTTATATAAAGATCGAAACTCGTTACGGGATACTTAAGGGAATTATCTTTAACCGAGGAAGTGTATTTATTAATTAATTTTAGTTAAAGTTATATTTAACGTTAATAATACGTTAACGACTTTTTATAATTTATTATTTATAAACGGATAAATAAACTAAGAGAATAAATTAAATCTTAAAATATTATTTACGAGTATTCGTTAACGACGAGTAATCGAATTAATTAAACCTCCTTTATAATATAAAGTTTACGGTTAATAACGCGGAAAATAATATTATTAACTTAACCCCGTTCCGTATATTATACGGGTACGACTTAGAGGTATATATCGACGTCGAAGACGACGTTATAAAGAGGGAGGTACCCGTTATAATAAACCGAATTAAAAAATTATAAATACTCCGAAAAAAAGTAAAAATTTATTAAAGAAAAGCTTAGGAATTATATAAAAAGTATTACGATAAGAAATATAAACTAATATCTTTTTAAGTGGGAGACCTCGTTATATTATCGACGTAAAATCTTAAACTTAAAGTATTATATAAGAAATTAACACCGAAATTCGTAAAACCGTTTAAGATTATAAAAACGGTCGGACGGTAAATATATAAATTAACGTTACCGTAAAAGTATAACCGTATATATAACGTATTCTCGGTCTCCTTATTAAAGCCTTAAAAGTTACGATTAAGCGATAAAACGGCGACGATACCGTTACCCGTATTAAAAAAGGACTAGAGAGAGTACGAAGTAAAAGTAATTAAAGATAAGGCGACGCGTAAAGGAGAAGTTTATTACTTAATAAAATAAGTAGGATAGTTTATTAAGTATAATTAATAAGTGCCGGAAAAGGATATAAAGAATACGAAAGAAATAATTTAAAACTATGAAAAAAAGTTAAAGAAAAAAAAAATTATAAAATTAAAGTAAATTAATATTAAGATTATTTAAAGTATCGTAATAAAGCCGCTTTAATATTTTACGTATAAAAAAAAAATAAAAAACGGGATATTATAAAATAATACCGGCGCCTCGTTAAAGTAACTTAAAAAAAAATAAAAAAAAAATAATTAATTATTAAAACTTTATATTACGTCGTAAACGATATATAAACGCCTTTTAAAAGGGAGTCGGGTTTAAATACGTATTACGCCGAAAGACGCGGGTAACCGAAAGCCCCTCGGTATACCTTAAAAACTTAATATCGTTAAAAAATACGGGTAACCGAAAACCCCTCGTAATATACCTTAAAAACTCGATATCGGTATTAAAAATTAATCCCGTTTAACCTTTTAAATATTATATTAAAAGTTTTTAAATATTAAGCGTATAAAATACCGTTTAAAGTCCGACCCGTCGTCCCCGGAGGTTAATAATACGCGGTAAAACGCGTTATAAGCCTCCGAGGCGACGCCGTTATAATTAACGCGTACCGTTACGTTAATTAAACCGCCCTTAAATTTATAATTACATACGAAACGGTAAATACGCCGTAAATAATCGTTTACGAGTAATAAAAATTCGGGTACCTTTTAACTTAAGTCGGCGTTAAAGTTAAAGTATAATTTTAAGTAACGTACGACGTTACGGAAAATAACCCGTATATTATTTACGATTAAGGCGGGAAGATCCTCGTACGTACGGTAATAATTTTTATAAAGAATATATTAATTAATTACACTTCGCGTATAAGTTAATTTTTATTAAATACGTTAACCCCGGAATTAATTAACGGCCCGGTTAATATAATAAATATAAATATTAAGGTAAGGGTCGACTTTAAACTCGGACGTAAAGTCGCGACTTTTTAACGCCCCTCCGTCGTTACCGTCGTCGTCGTCGTCGTCGTATTATCGTTATTATTATCGTCGTCGTCGCCGTTATTAATTTTTATAATTTACGGTAAAAACTCGACGGCGGCTTAATTAAGTTAAGCCGGCGTATCGTTATCCGAAATAAAGGTAAAAGCCTTAATTATTATAACGGGACGCGGACGTTAAATAAAAATATCCGGGAGTTAAAATTAATTAACCGGTATATTAACGATTACCTTTAAAGTTACGACCGGCGTTAAGACGGATTAAACGAAAGGACGTTACGGGACGATAATAATACACGAACGTATCGTATTCGAAACGCTTTATTAATTAATAAAGTTAACCTTTCTTTTAACGGGAGTATTAATAATATTTTAAATATTAATAACGTACGAAACACGTTATAAAAACGTAAAACGGCGAGTAATTAATTTTACGGTAAAGGTACGGGTTAAAATTTACGTACGGCGTTAAACCGTTATAACGCCGACGGTACGAGTAATAATAAAAGGGTTACGCCGCGGTTCGGATAAAGTAACGCGCCGTAAGCGCTCTCTTAACGTATCGCTTTTAACGGGCGTTATAAAAGTTATAATTAATACGGAAATATAAGTATAAATAAAGTATTAATTAAAAAATAAGAGTCGCCGACGTAATAAACTTAATACGAAGTAAAAGTAATTAAAAATATAAATATAAATAAATATTAATTAAGGGGTAGAAACTCGCCGTTATAATAAGTAAAGTATAAAGTAAAAGCGGATAAAAAAAAAATAAAAATAAAGTATTAATAAAAACGTTAATAAATTACGGATAATATATTAACGAAACGGATAATAAAGTTATTAAAGTTAAAATTAAAAAATTTAAAATAATAATAAATTAATAAGTAATTACCCTTATATATTATAACGAGGAAAGAGTTACGCCTATAAATAATAAACGAGGTAAAAACGACCTTTTAAGTATAATAAATATTATTCGTTTAAATATACCGATAAATAAAAAAAAAGCGACGCTTTTATTACGACGGGTAATTTACGTATATATATATATATTACGTAAAAGTAATAAATAATAAAAGGGATAACTAAAGTAAACGACGCTTTAAACGAATATATAATTTATAATATTTATAAATAACTAAAGGACCGGTTAAAAAGCGGAGCCGAAAAATTAACTTCGTCGTTTAATACTCCTAAGCCTCGTATTACGTCGGCGACTCGAAGGATTAAGTCGTTATATAATACGGGAGATTATAAAGTAACTCGTACGTTTACGAAGGATAATAAACGGGCTAGTTAAAGGATTAATTAACGCCTTAATACTCCTCGTTAACGAATTAAACGAGGAAATTAGGAAGGATCGCGAGTAATAAATTAAGGGACTAGTTTATCGAGGGGGGAAGATAATTTATTATAATTCTTTTATTATAAATATTATTACGGTAACGACCTCGTATCTCCCTCGTATTAATACTACTTCGTAGTTAATAATAAAGGGAGTACGAGACTAATACGTAACGAGTGGTTAATACGGTGGCACGTACGTAGCTAGGCGCCCTCGCGGGCGCCACGTTATTAATATAAATTTCTTTTAAATAAAAGGCCTCCCCGAATACCGTAAGGTTTCGGGAAGTAAGACTTAGTTCTTATATAATATTAAACTTACCTTCGCCCTCGAAACGCTTACGCTTTACTATCGTAACTACCTATCCTAAATTCCATAATAATTTTACGTTTAACCGGCGTAGGAGGTTTAAGTCCGAAGATTATCGGAGTAGTAAGAATCTTTATATACTTTTACCTCGTTAATAAAACGACGTCTCTCCCGTAAGGATTAAACGTCGGTATTATTAAAGATAATGGTTTACCCGGTAATTTAAACTTAAGTTTAAATATATACGCTTTATTAAAGATATAATACTTTTAAGGTTATTAACTCCGCTTTACGTTAAATAAGGCGTAGGAAGCGCTTATTAATAACGATTATTATAATCTTTTTATTTCCCCTATTAAAGCCGTAAAAGGCCTTATTTACGCGTATATTAGTAACGAAGAGAAGTTACGAGAAGTTAATATATATAAAAAGGACTTCCCCGAACTCTTTAAACCGTCGGGTAAAGGTATTACGAAGATAATAAGTATACTTTATACGATCGATATTAACGATACTTAATTATTTAAAACTCGCTTAATACGTTATAACTTATTTTAGACGTTAACTTTAAGATTATTTATTAAGGATAGGTTAAAAAGGGGATTATTCGGCCGAATAAGTTATTATAAGTATCCCGCGCCCTCGTAATCCTTAAAGGAGGTAAAATACTCCCGAAGTTTATATATAAGTAACTTACTAATATAAATAATATAATAACTTTACCCGACGGTTATAAAGCCCGTATATATATAAATTACCGTAACTTTAATAACGTAATAATTAAGAACGCTTACCTATTATTAAATATAAAAGACGCCCTTAATAAACGGTAAAATATAAGTAGTTTAACGTACTTAATTTACGCGATAGGTTTTAGTAAATTAGAATAAACCTTAAAGATATTACGAAGATAACCTTTATATCCCCTTTCGGGTTTTACGAGTTTACCGTTATACCCTTCGGCTTAACGAACGCGCCCGTAACTTTTTAACGCTTAATCGACGAGTTATTCGTAGGTTATAAATAATATACGCGTAGCTTAATTAACGATATTTACGTATATATAAACACTAAATAAAAATTCGACGAACGAACGCGAGTAGTTTTTAAGACGTTAATAAACGTTAATTTAGTCCTTAACGTTAATAAGTGCGTTTAATTTATATAAAAGGTTAAACTCTTTAATAAAATTATTTCTTATAATATTATTAAACTTAACCTTATTAAAGTAAAGGCGATCCTCGAATACTTATACTTAAAGATAATTATATAAGTACGGGGCTTTTTATTAATTATAAAATACCACCGTATAAGTATACCGGAGTTTTCTCGTATAATAAATACCCTCGTTAAATATTTAATAAATAACCCGCCTAAGGGCGTACGTTTCGAGCTCAATAAAGACGCGAAAGCCGTTTTTTATAAGTTAAAATAAACCCTCGTCGATATTATTAACTTATATCCTTTCCGTTAAACCCTCCCGGTAATACTTATATACGATACCTTTAGTAATTATATGGGTGTTATTATATATTAACTACGAGAGACGATCCCCCCGGGTAATCCGTTATATAATTTACTACGTAATTTAATCCTAGTCGCTTTCCTTAATTACCCCTTTACCCCGACGTAAAAACGGTACTCGTCGTAAAAGCGTAAGGCTTTAACACTTATAATAACCCTTAGTAAATAACGAAATTATATAAAAGGATTACCGATTATAATAATTACCGATTATTAAAGCCTTACCGGTTTTAAGAAGTAAAAGGAACCGATATTACGAATATAACGATTTATTAATACGATCGAATATTTTAACCTAGTTATCGTATAAAAGCTCGGCGCGTCGAACGTAATAGTTAATTAGTTTTCGCGACCCTTAACCCTTAATAATACTTCTACGAATAAAACTATTATAATATACGTAATCGGTAACTCCGCGGTTAACCTTATTAACTTTATAAAGGAGCCGTTAATAATTAACTTTACGAACGACGACGTTAATTTCGAAAATATACGCGATTATTTTTTATAATAATAAAATAACTTTAACTACGAACCTTTCGTATATAAAAAAGCCGTATAATTAATATAAGAAGTAATACGTCGAAAGATTACCGCGCTAAGACCGTTTATATTTAAACCGTTTATTTATTTATTAAAGGACGAGCCGTTAATTTTAAACGAAGTTAAAATATTTACGGAGAGTAACCTCGTAAATATATATAAGTTTTTATAAGGATAAAATAAGTACCCCCGTTTAAGCGTTAACTTTATTTAACGGTATTTTAACTTAATAAAGAACCGTTTATACCTTATTACGTTTAACGGCGGCGTTCTCCCTATTTTAATAAAACGCGAAATAATTAATAAAATACGTAATATATATATTAAGTAAGGGTATTACTTACCCGGCGCGTTACTTTATATTATACGAGGCGATTTTTAATACCTTAATATAATTATAATATTTTATCGCCCCCGATAAACGTGTTTAATTTATTAAATTAATAAAACTTTTATACGAATCGACCGCCTTTTACCCGTAATTAACTTTACGCCCGTTTTTTCGCGTTAAGGTATTAACTTTATTAACTTATTATATAATAAATATACTTATATTTTATTATTAAGTATTATATAAATTAAGTTATTATAAGTCTTTCGACGATAAAATTTATTACTTCGACCGTAATCGCCGTTATAAACGTCGTCGAAGTAAGCTTCGGATTACCGCGCGAAGTTATCGTTAATAATAATAAAGCTTTTATCGTTAAAGACTTTATAACGAAAGTACGTAATATAAGTACGATATTACGTAATATAACGCTTTATAACGCCTCCGACGAATAATAAAATTAAACGTTTAATAATATTATTAAAAATATTACGCGACTTATTTTATAACGACGACTCCTTTAAAATTTATTAATTACGGTATATTTTATTTATTACGAAACCCTCGCGATATATACGTACCGCTTATAAAAGTATAAATTTACCCCGTTTTACTTTACCTTCGGCTCCGTAAATAACCCGCGCGTCGCGACGGTTAATTATATCCGCGAATATACCTTAAATAAGGAGATTAATATAATAAAGGACCGCGTACGATTTATCCGTAATACTCTCGATAATTAAAGAGAGTTATTTATAAGTGCGAAACGAGTACGCGTAAAGGTACGCTCCCTTTTATAATTAAAAAAAACCGTTATTCGAGACTTTTAAATTAATAATTAAGTATTACGTAAAAGGAAACGCCGTTATAAAAACGAGTTATATTACGAAGGTTTATTATAAATATTTAAAAGGGACGATAAATACGATAATCGGTTTATTTTTTATACTTTTAATAATATTATTATCCCGAAAAGTAAGTACGCGAATATATTATTTTTAATATATATCGAGGACGGTGAACCCGTTAAATTATTATAATATTCGCGTAAATAACTTTTAAATATAAAACGCGAGTATATTAAGAAAATAACCGTAAAAATTATACGCGAATTATATAAATATATTTAACGATAATAATCTTTTTATTTAAATAAATTATTTATTTACGGCCTTTATTTATTACGTAAAATTAATACGATTATTATTTTTAACTCTTCCTCTTTATTATTTCTCGCGATATTTTTTTTTATTATTATTCTTATTATTTTCGCCTTATATTAACTCTTATTATATTTAATTATATATTTATCGTTTTTTCCCTTTTTATTTAATTATATCGTTTATTTTTTACGAATATTTATCCTTCGTTCTTTTTTATATTTTATTTTTTTACTTTTTCCCTCCTTTTTTTTTTTTTAACCTTTACGTATATTTAATACCACGTTTTAACTTTTATTTTACCTTTTTATATTACTTTTACCTTTTTCGCTCGTTTAATTCTCTCTTTTATTATCTTTTATTATTATTTAATTATAATTTATACGATTTTTTACCTCTTATATTATAAACGTTTTAATCGTTAACTTATATAACGCCGTTTATCGTAAACTTTTAACCCGCTTCGCCGAGTACCTCGACCTTAACGATTAATTATTTAACGATATTAATTAACTCGCCTTCGTTATTATCCGGTACGTCGACTTTACTAATATATCCTTTAATACATTAACTTTATACCGTACGACTTAAAAAGCCTTTTAAAACGGCCGTATATTTAATTATAATTTATACCGTACGACTTAAAAAAACCTTTTAAAAACGGCCCGTACGTTACCGTTAAGACCCCGGTTAACGCGCGTATTTATTAAGTTAATCCGTATTATTTACTCTCCGCCTTTTTAATACGGACTTAAAGGACTTATCGGCCTTAAAAGTTATTAACGACGGCCCGTTTCTTTTCTTAAACGAGCTCGATTATAAGGTTTACCCTTATATATACGTTAAGGAAAAATACGCCGTCGGTTACTCCGCCGTAATTAAATAAATATACGTAACCGTAAACGCGTTTATTATATAATACGCGCGTTATTATAATAATTACTTAAATATAAACCGCGCCTCCGTTACCCCCGCCGGTTATATTTATTACTCCCGCGTTTTAACCGCCCCCGCCGGTTATACTTATTACTCCTACGCTTTAACCGCCCGCGTTGGCTTAACTTACCGTTACGCCCGTTTTAACTTCTTAATAACTCCCGTAAACGCCGTTTATATAATTAATTAATATACCGGGTCCGCCGTTTTATCCCGTTATTATACTCGATTATATTATAATATAAGCCGCCGTTTAACCTTATATATTAAACCCGCCTCCCGGATTATACGAGTAATTTATTTTTATATTTAATATATAAGGTTAACCTCCTTTATTTTAATAATAAATCCCTTAATACGTTACCGTATATATAATCGAAAGAGCGGCTTTATAACTTAAAATAAATTATATTAATTATTTTTAAGGTCTTTTTACGACGCCGTTAATATTATTAAAATTTACTTTATTCTTTAACGTATATAATTCGTATTTCGTTATATTTTTTTCGTTATATTTTTATTTATAAAATTATTTTATTATTTAATCGTTTTTCCGCCCCGGAGGGGCGAAAGGGGGGTATATAACGTTACGTATAATAAATACGTAACGCGCGCGTAAATACCGTAAAGTATTTACCCTCGTAAATCTTATATTTTAATAATTACGAATATATAATAACTATTACACTTTATCTTAACATTTCAACTTGTTAAATAACTTCGCTATTTCACTTCGTGATTTCTATTACTTCATTTATCCAGGTGATTCAGCCGGCAGCTTCAGCGCCCCAAATCACCCGTTGATTCTGGACGACTAGAAGCCACAAGAGATTTTCAAAATTTCGACTCCTGGAAAACCCAATTCCATGATAATAAAAACAGGCTGTCGGAGATCGAAAAACGAGCTCAAAAAGGAAGGGCCATTGCGCATTTTCGTGGTAGTTCCTTCCCTGCCTAAGCCTGGGCAAGGTTGGGTCCTTCCAGCCCTGTCGCTGCCCTGTGCAGCTGCAATCGCAACCCCGCCCAATATGCTGTGCAAGTCACTCGTTCCTTCCGTCGCAGCCAGCACCCGATGAGCATCTTCGTTTTACGGTCGGCGGCCACCTTCCCCAGTAGGAGCGTCTTTGGTCCTTCTTCCAAGTGTGAAAGGGGTTGTTTGGTCGGCGAGGAGGAAAGAGCGAGCTACTCTCACGTGCAATGGCCATCGCATTCCGACAGGGGAACGACACAGATGCAGGAGGCCAACAGCTCGGCGGCGAGAAGGGAAACGCATCCCACCCAGCTTTGAGCCGTAACGTTCTACACACGCCTCTCATGCACTTTAATTTTCCATCTCTTCTAGCCTGACCTACTGTCTCCTTTTGGTTCCCGGCGGACACGGTGCTCGCCCGCAGCTCATCGCCAGCTTTTCCAGAGTCATCTTTTGGCGAAATGAAATCAAAGAGGAAGAGAGAGAGAGAGAGAGAGAGAGGATCGCAGTTGGGCTCAATACGACGGCTCCAAGCTCTCCACGTTGTGATTCGCCCAATCTGCATAAAACACCCCACGGCCGGCCCGGTGGTAGGGCTGGCAGCGCCAAACGACGACAACGAGCCAAATTTCTTTCATTCTCCTCCACACATATCGAAACCAGGAACGGGCCTGCAAGCACGCAAACCGCATACTTTTTACAACAATAAAGAGACAGGGGTTCACAGGGAGGCCGTACGGAAAACAAACGCCAAAAGGCAAGTTGCAATAAGGTTACATCCCTGTATTCTTCTTGAGCGGTGACAGCAGAAACGGGACTGTTACAGATTTCTGAGGGCACGGGGCTGCAGGCCTTCTTCTCCTGCCAAAAAAAATCCGGCCAAACATGAAACAGGAGCAGGAGGGCGAGCAGTTTTGCCATTGCACACATCTCCCACGGCATTTCTGGCCGCTTCGATGACTACCTAATTGACAGCAGTCAACATCTCGAAAACATTGTTTTCGATGGCCGTCAAGACACTTGCGCATCACGAAGTCGCCTTCTACAACTTGCAGACCTTTTGCAGTCCCATCTGTCTTTCGAGATTACGTACACACCTGGAGGGTGGTCGTTGACTATCGCTTTAAATGGCAAAAAGTCTCGCCTCAACCCGGACTATAAAGTTTTTGTCTTTTTTGACAGTTTTGGTATTTGTATATAATATGTAATGGACACTCCCGTCCCAGCCCTTCCGAGTAAATGATCTGCCGCACACGACATGGTCCTAAATCTGGCCCTCGGTTCCGATGTTGCTGTCCTCCACGACCTAAATCAATATTCGTGCTGGTCGCACGAGGCTGATAGTAATCACGTGACAGTAATCTGTACTCATCTGGCGACTGCAGCGACCTATCTTCCAGGCGTTCTTCTCCGACTATTCGTTCATATATCTATATTGTACCTTCTTTCTTCCGAGTACGAAGCATGGCGTTCTTATATGCTCTTCTGTGCGTTTTCAAGAGTATATATGTCGAGGTTGGTCAGAATGTGAGCCCCTTGTCCACTATATCTTGAGCCATGGATGGACAAACCAAGAATTGATGTAACATCTTCTTTTGTACCATAATCGTATATTGTTCAGACACCTGGATTTCGCTCTTCACACTTACTATAGAATACGCATGGCCTCTATCTGTGATATGGTTGTCCTTCGCGACGATGGAAACTGTTGCCTGATAGTCAAAGAAAAGGTCACCTGGCACCCTGATGTGCATTATACCAGGTGAATATAGAGCTGTCCTATAGCATGAACCACAGTGGGCGGTACGACTCCAGTCTTGTTTACAAAAGTGCACAGCAAGTCTCCATGACAGATTACATGGCTATCACCGCCACCATCTGATCCGTCCACGTACTCCCTCTTCACCTCACTGGCTCTGTGCCTCGTCGTCCATCGCGTGAGTAAGTGGCAAATAGGAAAGCAAAGAAAGCTCAGGTCCGTGAAACACGTAGCCGCAAAATGCGGAGGCGGGCTTCGTCCATTATTTTTTGCCTCCTCCTGTTCGCCTCGACAGTGTCGTCCCTTATTCGCTCTGTTGAAAAACGGTCGAGACGTCCACCCCGCCTTCGCCCGCCAATATTCACCTGGCCAGGTTATAGTTACATTCTTTTCCAGCAGATACACTTGAAATTATATTCCATTCCATTTTAGCTATTGTCAAGTTGCAATACATGTCGACTCACTCACCAAGCACCATCGTCGCCCTTTATAATCCGCACAACGAGGGATAGCGCTGCGGAAACAAATACGCGATCAGAAGAACCGGCAAAAGCACGCAAAGCCCGAAGAAAGAATAAGACAGGCCGAATGGCTGCGGCTGTCAAAAGCTGACTCTTCCACTCATCGTCGGTTATTTGCTACACGCTATCACATTTCATCTTCTGTCACCGCTTCTTACTATATCCTCGCTGAATCTGCGTCTGCGTTCGTAAGGTATGTCAACTTGATATTATCGCGTTGTCATTCCATTCTTAGGCCAGGGTATAGACTTCGACGCCTATATTTTTTCGTAACCGCGGGTCCTTCACTTTCCGTCTTCTCCGATTTATTTCATTCCCTTCCTCCCCTTGATAGGATGTTGGGGTCTGGCGAAGCTGCTGAACCGCGTGCTTTCTCCATTTCTCCCGCCCAGCCCATTGTCGTTCACTCCAGCCACCCAGCCTCCTTCTTTCTGCTCCAGTCATTCATGTCGCAGTTGTGGCCTAATCTGACAAGAGAGCGGCAAACTCTCATTCGCCAGACCATTCACTGCAGGTTGCCTTTTTTCCCCTTCCTTTTGCCCCCCTCCAACACTTCTATGCTTATTCTTTGCTGCCTCTTGAGCTCACACCGCTGTTGGGGGCGATTTTATGATCTCAGTTCTCCTGAGTTGAGACTCTCCATATTCCTGGGTGACCGCCAACGCCTCTTTCCCCTCGTTCCTCATTCGCGCCTTCCCTCACAGGTACTATTACACAACAAGAATACTACCTTCCGATTTCCTAATTTGTTGAAGTACTTACGCACTTGGCCACCTCGCGCTCCTTCCTTCTTTCTCACGTTTCTTCATTTCTTTCTCCGTAATCTATTTTTTCTTCTGCCACTTTTGCTCACCTTTCCCACAAGACATCCAACACACAGTAGAGAACCTTTGCGATCGCGAGTCACAAGTTCTTTTCAGTTTCAGATTTGGCCCTCATCAATAGGTACGCCGATGTTCAAGGCTCTTCCGCAGATCGTTTTCTGTCCTATCCTGCTCGCCTTGTTTCCCGTTTGGTCTTCCATCGTTCCCATAGCTCCCATCGCTCTTTCCCTCTCCCCACTCGCAGGGGAGTAGAGTGCAACGAAAATCGTATCAACGACGCTTTTCTGCCTCAATCGTTCCTTCCATCGCAACTCGCCTGCCACACCCCCACCTTCCTGCCCTATTATTTTTTTTTCTTCGATCTGGGTCGTTGCTTCCTTCATTGGCATCAAAACAGACTCGAACCTCTTCCGGGGTTTTTTTAATCTAGCCGCGTCTTCCCCTCGTCTCTTCCGCTGCATCCCCATTTCTCCTTTTCATCCATTTTTTGCCAGTTTCTCCATCTTCTGCCCCATCGACACCCAGCTGCACATCGCGACGCACAAAACTACTTCGGCGTGCAACGCGAGCGCGCGGAGAAAGAGCACGATAGTTTGGCGCTAGAACCCTTTCATCTCCCTCGTGACCCTTGTTGTCTCCCTCTTGCTTCCCTTTCGTTCTGTCTTCGTTCCACGAAAAGAGAGAGAGAGAGAAATACATTCCACGGCCTCTTTATTCTTATCTTCGTTGGAGCTTTCTCTTCTAATATAAACAGTCTCGCTCTTTATTGTTTCCCGCCCTTTTTTATCTACCGCCCATTACTCCACGCGGCACACTTGCTATTTGTCGCCAACTAGCCCTTCCTGATTACATTTTGCGCCACCCTCAGCCAACGCATCAACCGCCCACCGGAAAGGCTTGGACGACAATCAACAACAGCAACGTGCAACCACTCTACAAAGAAAGAGGGGAACCTGAAAAAAGCTTGGACCCCTTTCCCACCCTGTGCATATTTCATTATTTCCTTGGGTTTTATCTGGAAAAACCCAGCACTTTCTCACACGACAGCGCCGACTCAAGTCAACAACCCACGACCTGGACTGGCCTCGGCCGTACCCTGCAGAAATATAAGCCCCCCCCCCCCCCTTCTCGCTTTCCCCCCTTCGAACGAGACACGGCCAACCGCCCGCAACACATCGGACACAGCGCCACACACGCCGAGTTGCTGTCTTTTGAGGAAACTTCTTCGCCATTTTACACTGGCCATTCAGCCCGCCCACTCGCACATCCCGGCAACACAGATCCGTTCTGCGCCCTTACTCAATGATTGCGTCCTAAACTGTCATCTTTCCTTTTGATCGGATCATTGCAAGCTGCTGTCAGTCAGCCTTACTAGCGGGTTTTCCCCTCTCATATTGTCGCCCTCCCTTCTCTATTACTGTTTTTGCACTGGCCTGTCGCTATCCTTTTGTCCACTTCCTTTTTCTACCTACTACGGAGTACTTTGCTTTTATTTTGTGCGGCCGCCGACGACAGAGCCAACTGCGACGAGACGGAAACGACCGCCAACGCCCGACCTAGCCCAACGCCAATCGCGCGCGCGAATTAAACCCTTTCTCCATTCTTCCCGAAAAAATAGTGCCCAGCAAAGCTACAAGCGCTTCGCCCGCCTTTCTCTTTTCTCCCCTCACGTGGAACGGACTGCATCCTTCCTGCAACGTGCCGGTCGTGTCGCCTTCTTTGCGTCGAACTCGGGCATCGACTCGAACCCTTTTTTCATCGTCTCGCCTCCCTTGCGAAACCGAAACATCTACCACATCTATTTTTCGGTTGCCAACCTTTCGCCTCCTCCTCCCAGCAGAGACGACTGACTTCATCGCGCCTGTCTCCACGCGAACCTTGTCTAGCTTACTTTCGCATCGATCGCCGCTTTCCTTTCAGTTCTGAATCGCTATACTCGGGCGGTCCAACGGCACTGGCTAGACTGCGTTTCTCAGCACGCCCCTTCTTGACGCGACATTGCGTCCCCTCACCACGAGACCCCTTCCCACTCGCCAGGAACACTTCAGACGAACGCCCAAGATGACACAAGCAACCTCCTCCTCATCCAAACGCTCGCGCACAGAGGCCACGGCCGACGATATCCGGGCCGAGTGCCCCTTCACAGTCCGCGTCCTCGACCCGCGCGAGAAAGACCTTAAGACCAAGAGCAAAAAGCGGCGAAAGCGGGGCCACAACAGCTCCGGCGGCAACCACCCCGACGATGACGATAGCAGCCGCAAGATCTTGCAGCAATGCGCGCCGTTTGAGCCAAAGGGCGAGTTCACCACACACAGCAACATGGACGTGCACTACATTGTCGAGCCGGCGAAGCAGTGGGCCGACATGACTCGGTATAACAGCTTCGTCCTCAATGGCGTTAAGTACTACTGTGAGGGCTTCATCTACGTCGCAAATGAATCCTCGCTCGAGCGCCAAAGATCTGGCGCAGCAACTGGTGCCGCTGCAGCTGCAGCTACGGCTGGTGCCTCTGATTCAGGTGCTCCTGGCAGTGCTGGTGCTCAAAGCATCGGCCCACGCAAACGTTCCGAAGACGATTGGGTTGCGCGCATCCTTGAGATCCGTGCTAGTGACGAGCATCACGTGTACGCGCGTGTGTTTTGGATGTACTGGCCAGACGAGTTGCCACCAGGCACGCACTACGGCAAGCGCCAGGTACAGGCGCGGCAGCCATACCACGGTTCTTCAGAGTTGATTGCGTCCAACCACAGTACGTCCCTTCCCATTTCCAACACCGTTAGAACCCGTTGATACCCTGGACCGAGAGCTGACAGCAACGCAGTGGACGTCATCAACGTCGTCAGTGTCACTTCGATGGCGCAAGTGAACCACCTCAACGAAGACAAGGACGACGATGTGCAAAGTGCGCTATACTGGCGTCAGGCATTAGACGTGCGCAGCATGGAGCTTTCTGTGAGTTGTCCCTATTGTCACTCGCGCGTCGATTCTTTCACGTCTCTATGACAGACATACTGATCCGTCTTTCTTCCGTCCAGTCTATTGAGACCGTATGCGACTGCAACCAACCCGCGAACCCCGATAAGATGCTCGTCGGCTGCGGCGACGACAACTGCGCAAAATGGATCCACGAAGAATGCCTAAAACACTACGCCCTCATGCGCGTCTACGAACGACTCGGAACCGATAAGCCACACATTGCCGTCAAGCCATCACCAGGAGATGTCGTCAAGTCCGAGACGGGTGGTGACGATGTCAAGGAGCCGCTCAGCCCACGGGAATCTGGCGGCGCGGCATCCGCTCAGCACTCAATCGACGTCAAGGCAGATACGGTCGAGGTCCAGGGCGCCAGCGACGACGACGAGAGCAGCACTGGTGCACGAGCCAGCGGCGACGGAAAGGGGGCAAAGGACGTGGCGGTGCGCAGCAAGGCCAAGGACGACGCAGCGGCCACAGGCGCGAGCGGCACACCACCACTGAAGCGGGAAGTGACGCCGTCCGAGTCCGAGGCCGGTGGTCTGCAGCAGAAGACCAGAAAGGGCGGTGCCACTGGCTTGGCCACGCCCACGCCGGCAGCGTCTTCATCGGCGGCCGTACCAGCGTCCGCGTCCAAGGCACGCAAGTCGCCCGCCGGTGCAGGAGTCGCCACTGCTTCGGGCAGCGGCAAGAAAGCAGCGGCTGGCCGCGCGTTCCCGACACTGCAGTCGTTTGGCAACAAGAAGAAGCCGTACGACAAGCTGTTTGAGGCGAGTCTTCTTCTGACGCCGCTCGACTCGACGGCGCCAACCATGATCGAGATCCGTGATCTGCGCCGCAAGGTGGAGGGCGGCGAGAAGGAGTGGCTGGAGCCGGCAGAGTGCCCGGTGTGCGGATCTGCGATTCGGTAGGACTAGATCGCGCCGGATGAGTGAAAGCTCGGCCGGTGAAGACTCGACGAAGCTTCACGAGAGCACGGAAGACGGAAGACGAAAGACATATCGGCTAGCTGCGATGGAACGGACAAAGACCGATGCTCCCCAACGCCGATAGCCTCGTCTACATGCCCCGTCCTTTCTGGTGACTTCCACCAGCTGATGGATTTTGCTTCCCCTCCTTTACTCATGCGAGTTGCTTTTCTGCACGCGTGTTATCTTCTCTTGTTTATTTTTTTACTCGTTCTCCTCTTTTGCCCCCTCAATACTTTATGAAATGGTGTAAAAAAGTTACCTGTGGTATACTCACTCTGTTTCCTTTGTCATCTGTCATTTTCATTTTTTTGCGGTGGAAGGGTTTGCGTGTCCTTGCGTCATTTCGTTCTCTTCATATCTCTGCGTATCTGTGCTGTTTTAACGGGGTCTTGTTTTTCTTCTTTTTCGTGTCTTCAAGCAACATGGGTTACACCAATTTTCTGTTTTTTCCTATGCATCTTTCATCTTTCATGCTATATAGTCTGTATTTGTTTTGTCCCATTCGTCTTTGTCATTAACTCCAGCTTTTTGAGCTTTTTGCTATTATTTTCTAGCCTTCATTTTTATCCCAGCATATTTATTCATTATCCTGTGTGTGTGTGTCTTTTATATGTTTTCCCCGTTACCTGCGGCAATAACAAGAAACCCTCTTGGAAAGCATATAAAAAACGGAAGACAAAAAAAAATAAGGGGCCAGCCTCGACGATTTCCTACAACTATTGTTTTTTTCGGAATGTTCATCTAGTTTACCTTACTCCTTTGTCTTTGTTGTAAACCCAAGTCTGAATCCATAAAAATCAATTTTTTTTGATTTCATCAAGTAGCATCTATCAAACAATTTCAGCTCATGTCTTTCATGTCTTCTATGTCTTTGCTATACACGCTCCCCCGACCTATACAGCCGCCTTCTTGCTGCCGCTGCCGGCCACGGCGGCACCGTCGCCTTTGACGCGCTGCAGCACATAGATCCGCGGCGCCATCCGCGGGCCCACCCACCAGCCGCCCGTCCACGAGCGGACAGCATGGCGCAGACGCGCCACCGTGGCGCCGTGCCCAACGCTTGTCGGCCGCAACCCGTTTTCCTCGTCTTCGTCGCCGCTCGACGTCTGGCCCGGGCGCAGCACCTCGATGCCGGCATAGCCCTCGACAATGGCCACAGTGTCCCACTGCGAATGCGGCTGTCCGCTGTTTGTTGTGGTCGTCGTCACGACAGCCTTGGGGTCTTCGACCAGGACATAGTCAAAACTGTGACCAAAAGACGGGATCAGCCAAGACGTTGGCGTCCTCGGTCTTGTCGACCACCAGCCGAGGCGGGACGTTCCGCCCCGCAGAAGCAGGAGCCGGTGCCGCCGTCGTCGTCGTCGTCGTGCCGGCGGCGGCGGCGGCTGCGGCACGCGACAGCGCCGCAGCATGCTGTTCGACAGCAAACCGGTGGCTCAGCAGGGAGGCGCCCATGGCCGAGCCGAAGAGGGTGACACCGGTCATGCAGGCGAGCACGTCGGCGTGCGCAGAGACGACAAAGGGCGCGTCGGACGGCGACGCAGACGCAGATGCAGAAGCAGCAGCGATGGCCGCATCGGCCGTGGCGAGGCGGCGCAGAACGGCCAGGGCCTCACCGCCGGGGTAGTTGAGCGCCGAAATCAGGAGCATGGCGGTGCTGGCCGCAAACGAGAGGGGGATGGAGAGGACGAGGGCGTACCACATGAGCTTGGTCACGAAGCCCGAGCTGGCGCCCGCGGTGGCCGGCTTGCCGTCCTTGGCGTCCTTGGCGTTCTTTGCGTTCTTTGCGTTGTGGGCCTGGATACGGGCATTGCGCTCCTGGTGACGCTGCACGCTCTTGGTGAGCTGGTCGGCGCCCAGCGCGGCGGCGGCCGTCAGTGGAGGCACCACGTACAACACGAAGCGGGCCTCTTTGTGCGGCTGCACGGAGTAGACGGCGACAAACAAGAGGCTGGGCCAGACGAGCAGCTTGGCCGGACCGGCGGTGGCCGGGCGGCGCAGGGCCAGGGGGACGAGGAAGAAGTAGGTGAGCGGGTTCAGCAGCAGACGCGGCAGGGCCGACGTGAGGTAGTAGTGCCACGGGCTGGTACCCCACGCGCTGGCCTGGCCGTGGACGACGTTGAACACGAAGCCCTGCAGCTCGGGCCACGCGGGCAGGGGCGGGAAGGTCTGCCAAAAGTAGGAGTCGATGGGCACCGACAGAGCGAGGGCCACGAGGACAGCGACGCCGACCGTGCGGACGATGCGTTCAGCGGTGGCCAGCGGCGCCACGAGGAGGTACAGAGAGACAGCCGCCAGCAACAAGGCCACCTCGGCGCGGAACACGACACCGGCAAACGCCAGCAGGCAGAGCGCAACACGGAGGCGGCCGCCCGCGCGGATCTTGGCGTCGCGCGTAGCATGGGCGCCCTGGGGCGACAGCAAGAAGGAGAAGGCCCAGGTGGTGAGGAAAAAACGCAAACATGTTGGGCAGCGTGCGCGACGCGTAAAAGAGGACGTGGAACTGGCTGGCCTGCAGCACAAGGTACCACCGCCCAGCGGACGGGCCGCAGGCGGCACCCAGCGACCGCGACAGCGAGACCATTGCGCCCGCATTGGCCAGGCCCAGCACGCCGCGGACCGCTGATTGGGCCGCGGGCCCGCCCATGAGCGCGCCGACCGAGTTGGCGAGCTGGATCACGGGCTGGCCGATGCCGGCAAGCAGCACAGCGCCAACAAAGGTGCGCGGGACGGCGCCGGGGAAGACAAAGTGGTCGTAGCGCTGCTCGAGGCGCAGGCCAGCGCCGCGGCCCGTGGGGGTGCCGTAGACGAGGACATCGTGGGCGGCCTGGATGTTGAAGGATTCCTCGACTTTTGTGTAGGGCGCAACGACGAGGTGGAGGAGGACGAGTGCCGGGATGAGGAGGGTCAAGAGGGTGTCTGTGAAGAAAGGGATGTTAGCAGGGAAGAAACCAGGGAAGAAAGCAGGGAAGAAAGCAGGGAAGAAAGCAGGGAAGAAAGCAGGGAAGAAAAAGAAGGAGTAGCATGGCGCGTGATGCAATTGGGAGCGCAAGCTTGGTCGAGAGGCCGTCTTGTGTTCTCACCTATGTTCTTCATAATGGCGGCCGGCACGTGATGCTTCCTCGAATTGTCGTGACAGGAGTTTGAAGAGGGAAGGAAGAAGAGAACAAAACAAAGGGAAAGAGAGAAACAAAACAAAAAGGAAGGGACGAAGAGGAAGGATAAGGAAACGGAAGGCACAAGGGGACGATGCAACGCCAGGGAAGGCAAGACCCTCACCCTCACTTGCCAAACCGTCGCCAAAACTTGTCTTACACGGGAAGGTGAGCTACAAGAAGGGGGCAGCTTCAGAGGGCGTTCCTCCACTGGAGCCGCTGGTGTCTGCTGGGCATCCACTGGCAATTATGGGGCGTTACTTGCACTGTACAGTACACTTCTTCAGCTATTCGCACGGCCTACTGAAAGCTGCTGTTGTCCTTTTCCCAGCTGCCAGCAAGGCAGCCAAAAGATGCTCTTTCCTTGTGAGAGCTTGAGAAGTGGGGCACGTCGTACTGTCGATTGCCAATTACCGTTTACGTCTTCTCGCTGCTTTCGCTTTCTCTTTTTCCTCCTCCCTTCCACATCTCGTCAACTGGCGACGACGACGACGACACGAAAACCAAACGAAAGACGCCGCCCCTAGCGCAGCTCACCAAAGGCGGACTCCATCTTCCCTATCGCAAAGGGCTGATGATGAAATAAGGCGATTTTCGGCGCCCCTTTGGAACACACAACCAGCGACTCCTATTCCACGCGACGGGCCCCCCAAAAAACAGCCACAACTCTGTAACACAGCCTGCCCGCCTCGCGAGGCGCGACCCCCTTCATCATGTATCTCTTGGGGGGGTTCTTATACGGTAGGCGGCTGTCCGGTGCTCTTTTGGCGCCCGTCGGGGCTCTCCTCGGGGCGTTCCTCGATACGCGTCGTTGCTCGACTCTGTCTCGCAGAACTCGTCGCTGACTCTTCTTTTTGGTAGTCTCTGTCCTCCTCATCAATGCCATTGCCATCCTCTCCGAAGACCGCTTCCTCGCACGCATCGGCCTCTCACCCTCGACCTACGACCCGGCATTCGGACAGCCTGGCGTCGGCGGCGTCGGTGCCGGCGATGCCAGCATCAAGGCCAAGATCATCAACCTGATTGCCAGCGTGCGGACGCTGATGCGGAGTAAGCCCCTCACGTTGTATTTGGCCCCCTCGCTTGCCAAAAGACCACCACCGCGGCTAACAAACAGCAGTACCCCTCATTGTCATCAACACGCTGCTCATAGTGTATGAGCTGGTTCTCGGTTAAGATACGCAAAAAGTGGAGGCGAAGAGGGTGGACGGTGGTGGCGAAGAGGCTGAACGGCAAAGGAGAGGAGAAGGGCAAGAAACGAGACACAAGACACAAAAGACGAGACGAGGGGAAGATGTGATGTGCGAAACAGACGAGAAGAAGGTCAGCGGTCAGGGCCAAGCCGGGCCCGGCCGTGCTTGGTGAGGACGAGAGGAAGACGGACGACGCTACTGCATGCGTCTCGAGGGCATGCGTCTTAAGGAAACTTTGGAACGGGCAAAGGGGCAGCCGGTACGGCCTGCTGGTAGCAGGACCCTGGCTTCTTTTTCCTTAAAAGTGCTGGAGGGGCAAGGTTGTCGCAGCACGTGTAACACTACGAAACCACAACATTGCATGAAAAACGAACATGATTGAACTGAAAACGCGCTACTACTCTACTGTTTGGAATAGCACTACTGTTGACTGTGTGAGATGTCTTACCAACAGAAAATCACAAGGAAGTGGAATGCACAGGCTCTGTATATAGCTGAGTGTATATGCAAACGAGCGAGAGCTGTCCGAAGCTGGAAGCAAGAAATTAAGTAGAAGCAACACAAGAGGCTATTGTCATTTGTAGGTCGTCATATATAAATAGGAGGCATCGAGAAACAGAAAACAGGAAGAGAAGGCTCGCTAGCATTTTTCCAATATGCGACATGACGACCAAAAGCAAGACCAAAGGGTAAGAATAAGAAAGTACAAGAAATACAACCAATATTAGCTTGCTACCGAAGAACGATTATGCACGAAAAAGAACAGTGAAATCTCCAAGATCATGAAGAACGTACGGGTGGGGAGAGGGAAGGAGAGAGACGATTGGAAAGGGTATCTTGGTGGCAAAGAAGAAGAGAAAATAAAACCAAAAAAACAGTCACCGTCCGAGGAGACGACATCACATAACAGCACACTTGCCACTCTTCTTTTCGCCAGTGTGTGCCTCTTTGTTGTTGCTTGCAATTGTTGCGTTTGCTGCTGCTGCATTTGCAATCTGTTGCATTTGCATCTGCTGTTGCTGCTGTTGCTGCTGAATGTGCAACTGCAGCTGCTGCATGGCATACGCCGACGACGACTGCGGGCCACCGCCGGGAATGGACGGCATGGCGGGGAGGTACTGTTTGTTGTAGGGGATGGGGTTTGCTGGAGCTGCTGGGGCTGCTGGGGCTGGTAGTAGCTGCCCGACGAGCCGGGCGCCGGGCCGCCGTGCTGCAGCATGTTGGGCGGCATGTTTCATCATCGCCGTCGTGGCGTAATGTCCGTCCAGGCACTGCTGGCCGCGTCAAAATCGCGCTCCTTGTTCTTCTTACCATGACGGCGGGAGATGGCCGACATGGTGGCCGACATGGAGACAGAGGGGGCCACGCTGCTTCTTCTTGCCGCGCCGGCTTGATTTGGACGGGGACGGCCGTGGCGGCCGACGAACCAATCGACGCCGGTGCCGGGAGCGGCGGGACGGGCACGGAGTTGACAGCGTTGTCCATTGAAAGCGTGCCATCAGGGGCCGCCTCCTTGCCCTTCTTCTTGCTGTTGCTGCGCCGCCAACCACGCTTCTTGGCGTCGGCCATGTTCTTGGCCGCACTGCGCTCGGCACGGCTCTGTTTGCGGTTGAGGCTCGGCGGGCGGGCGGCGGACGAGGGCAGGGCCAAGGGCGGGCCACCGTGGTCGGGTGGAAAAAAGCCCAGGGCGAACGGCAGGATCAGGGGCTTCTGGACAGGCGCACGGGGGTGCCACCACCGGAAAGGGTCTCAAGACGCTCACGAAGTTCAGCATTGCGTTCTTGGGGCCTGCGGGTGGCGCGAATCGGTGCAAATATGACAGGCGCCGGACCATCGTCGTCGTCATCGTCCTCATCGTCCTTGTTGTTGCGTCCACCGTGTCCTGCAGGGCCCTTATCGAGCCGGCTACGCCCAGACTTGGTCTTGCTACTGCTGCTGGCGGGCGGGTCAAAAGCACCCGTGACACCCCGGGGTGTGCTGATGATGAGCGGCTGGTCTTCGACAAAGGAGGGCGAGGACACGACAGGGTTGGAGAATGCGCGTTGTGGCTGTGGCATCTGTGGTGGCTGAAAGTAGTACTGCTGTTGTTGCTGTTGTTGCTGCTGCTGCTGTGTGGTTGTTGTTGTGCCTGGCTGCCATTGTTGGAACCCGTGAGTGGCATCCTGTTGCGGCAGCACCTGCGGCAGGGGCTTGTTCAGCCCCAGACTGTCGACGGACATGGCGGCACCGCTGCTCGAGCCGAGAGCCCAGGGGAGTGCAGGCCCTGGGCCTGGCCCTGTGGTGGCCACGCCCGTGCTGGGCCGTCCTACGGAGAGAGGCGCCTGGTCTGCCGGTTGCTTCCGACAGGGACACGCGGACCAGGAACGAGCTCATGGACAGGCGGTTCGCAGAGGAGGGTGACACAGTTTGTTGCTGGTTGGTCATGTCTGGGAACGACAAGTCTTGCGAGGCGTTTCGTGTATGGGCAGAAGCCGTGTTGACAGCCGCTGGTGCAGCCACGGGTATTCATTGTACTGAGCTGCAGGACCTGCCACGGGAGGCGCCGAGTACGGGTAGCTTGCAGGTAGCTTGCAGGGGTAGCTTGCGAGGTAGCCAGCGGAAGAACCTGCTACCACCGGCTGCATCGGAGGCACACCTTTGGTCAACCATGCCCACACCAGACCGCGCTGGACACAGACGGCCGCTGCATGGGCCATGTCTGCACATTGACCACAGGCTTGGGTACGGCATGGCCGTCAGGGTCTTGTTCCTGTTGCGAGGGCGGCTGTTGAAGTGGCTGTTGAAGTGGCTGCTGCTGGAACGGCTGCGGGACGGGCAGTGGCTGTGGCACAAACGCATTCCACGACGAGGGACTCTGCACTGGTGACTGCAGATCCAGCACCGGCGGTCCCGTCATGGACGCTGACGTCGTAGGGGAACTTGCTGCTGAGGTGGTTGCATCGGTGCCTGTTGTTGCTGCTGCTGCTGCTGCTGCCCAGGTACGGGTTGTGGAGACCCTGGAGGTGACGCTTCGTATAGGTCACCCGTGGGACGTCAATGTCCGGCTCCCACTCCCGTGACACGGGTCGGTTTTCGTTGAAATTGTCTGGCGAGACGGGCGTCTCCTCCGCAGCGTTTGCCTCTGCGGCCAAGTCGGGGTTCGGCATACCAGTGTGGCACTCACGCCTGGTATGGAGCGTGCCGTCGTAGTTGTCGTCATAGTCGTCGTCGTCGTCGTCGTCGATCGAGTTGTTGACACAGCGGGCGCCACCGAGGGAGGAGGCGCCACTGCCGACAAGGTCGACAAGGTCGACAAGGTCGGCGCGGCCGTGACCGACGTCGTGATCGGTGCAATGACGGGCGGCACGTTGTGGCGCAAAAAAGGCGGGCAGATCCTGCGGGTCAACGTCCTTTTGGTAGGGCGGCGGCGGCGGGACCCAGTTGTCGGCGTCGCTCTCGTGGGGGTGCTCACGACGGCCGTCGGCGCGGCGGTAGAGAAGGGGTGCGCCCGTCGCTGTCGTGGCAGGCGGTGGATTGAGGCGGCGGTTGATGGCGGCGGCTGTCGCCGCGCGGCGCAGCGTGACACCAGAGCGGGGGCTGCCTTGGGAGTAGGGGGCGTCAAAGGCTTCCAACGACTCTTGTTCTTCCTCGCCATGATGGCCATGATGGACTCGGTCTCGGCGCGGTCATTGCTGGCGGGCGCGTTGCTCGGCGAATCGCCTGCAGCGCCCGTCGCGTTCACATTCGTCGTCATGCCAGATGCAGCAGCGGCGGCCGCCGCCGCCGCTGCTGCGGCAGAGCCTGGCAGAAGCGGAACGGCCGCCGGTGTTCTTGCTGCTGCACCGAGAGCCGAGCCCTGCTGGCGGGTCGTCGGTGGAGCACCAATGCGCCGAGGAACAAGTGGATCGTCGTCGTCATCGTCGTCATCGTGGTTGCTGTTGCTGTTTGTGGCGTTGCGAAGGGATGAAGACGCAAGAGGCGGCCGAGAAGCCTCTCCCGCTTGTGCCGGCCGTGCGTCTCGAGAAGAGGAAGACGGCAGAGTGGGCATGGCCGGCAGAGGGACGAGCGCGATGTGAGAGCCGACGCCAGCTGTGGTAGCATGGCGCATCAGTGCACCCGGTTTGCCGCGCTTCTGGGCGACCGTGCGCCGCCGAACAATGGCCACTTCCACGTCCAAGTCGCGGTGCTCCTCCTCCAAGACCTCGGGCTCTTTGGAGCCGACCTCAATGGTCATCTCAGCCGTCTTGCCGTCGGTCGTGCCGTAATCAAAGTCGACCAGCAGCAGACGGCCACCGTCGATGAAGTCGATGCCATCTTCGTCCAGACCAATGGGCCGCGGTGGGTGGACGCCACGGGCACCAACAACGAGACGCTCGCGCAAAGGCGAGGCCCCGTAGCCTTCGACCCAGTTGACCATGCTGACGCCGGGCAGCTCGCCGACACGGGAGCCTGCAATAAAGGTGTTTTGCTGGCGGTCGCAGAGCAGCTGCCATTGCGGGACGCGGACCGAAGCGTCGCTGCCCGATTCCTGGAGACGAGCCGAGGCAGAGCGCATGGAGGGGCTGCCGCTGTTGGCGCGGGACATGCTGCCTCCGCTGCCATTGCCGTTTCCATTGCCGTTGCTGGCACCACTCGCAACGTGTCCAGGAGAACCACTCCTACCGTCCAAGCCACCTGGTGCGTCCGGGTCGATGCTTCTGTCAGGATGGCTCGTCGGACAGCATCAAGGTCCTCGGGCACGCCGTACAGCCAGATGTCTTGCCTGGAAACCCGCCGCGACAAGATCGCCATGGTACGAGGCCGACGGCAACGTGCAAGGCAGCAGGCGGGCCGGCGATGCGCCGTCGGGAGGGGCCCGGTAAAGTAGGTTGTGCCGTTGCGCAGGTCGTCGATGCGCACAGCACGGAACGTCTCGAAACTGCGGTCGTAGGCAAATGTCCAGAACGCCTCTTCGCGGCTCGAGTCCTGCAACAGGACGGCATGGCTGCAGTCGCGGCTGGTGTTGGGGAAGAGAATCGAGGTGGTCCACAAGGCGCTCACGTCGTCGCTGCCCATTTGGCTGCCCGGGTCGTAGTAGGGTGCTGTGAGGATCACCGTGTTGGGCTGGGCGGCGTGGACGGACGTGCCCAAAATCTGCGTGCCGTCAAACGAGAACGCCAGGGCGTCGACATGGTCGCATTTCACGGCGCGACGATCGGTCTCCAGAGCATCTGGGCGGAGCGACGAGACCTCGATGCCGCCCTCATAGGCCGCGGCCAGGACAGAGCCGCACGGACTGAGGGCAATGGCGCGGGGGCTGTGGTCGAGGCTAATGGATTGGGTGCGGCGTGGCGGGCTCCATTTCAGGTCGTATAGGTCGACTTGCATCTCGGTGAGCAAGACGGCAAGAACAGAAGCGTCGTCGCGAATGCACGTCGCGGCCGGCCGTCGCAACACCTTCAGCTCACGGACCACCTCCACGCCATGGGGCGCCGTGGCACAGCGCACATCGAGGACGTAGATGCGGGACGAGTTGTAGGCCAGCAGATGGTGACCGCGGGGGAGGCCTGGAACTGCATGCCTCGCCTCCCGGTGCCGAAGACGACGAAATCGAGTTGCTGACGAGGCGGACGAGGGTGCGGTGAGGTCGTAAGTAGGCATCGAAGCGACAGCGCTTGACCTGCCGGGCAAAGGCACGGCGCAGGTCGGCGAGCAGGCGGTCATGGCGGTCCTGGCGTTCCTGCTGGTCGGCGGCAGTGACAGAGGCGTCCTGGGCGTCTGTTGAAGCGCCTTAAGCGGCCAAAGAGGGATCTGTAGTTGCTGGCGACATAGTACGGGGTTCGTGCGAGGTGGTAGGCGTAGAGGTGAGCTTGCTGGGAGACGGTACGCCATTTGGAGTTGAGGAGGACGAGGGAAGCGAAGGCGTTGGAGTCGGTCAAGAGAAGGATTCTAGGGGGTTAGAATGGGGAGCCAGGAAAGAGAGAGAGACACACACACACACACACAAGCACACACACGCACAGAGAGAGAGAGAGAGAGATGAAAAAGAAACTCACTGTTCAATGATCTCGTCGGGGAGACGTTCAAACGCAGGCAGAACCGCCATGTTCAACGGAGCCTTGTCGATGCTGTTGCGACTGGCGGACACGGCTGACACAAAGGAGGATGGTGATGCTGGTGAGGCGTCGCCATTCTCCTTACTGTGTTTTACCTCACCGTCGTCGCCGTTGCCGTCGCCGTCGCCGGCCAATAAGACCGGTGGCTTCTCCGTCGAGGACCGCAGCTGCAACGGCGGCGCGTCGGGGGCTTCGTCGCCGGCGGCCATGGCGGGCTGGCGGGCGAGAAGAGGCGCGAGCGAAGACGACGATGGGCGGTTATGCGCAGTCGAGCATGTTGGTGATGTGATGAGGTGGTGTTGTGTGTCGTGTTGACGATGAATCGAGAGTCGAGAGTGACAAGCGAAAGTAAACGAGGTCAACAAACACTTTTGTCAAGAAAGTACGATGTACTCTGTACTCTGTAGTCAGCTGAACACGCGGTTGCCCGTCTTAGACAAATTAAACAAGGAGAGTGACAGCGACAAGAACAGCAAGAGCGACCAGAGCGGGTCCGTTCGCAGGGCAAGAGCGTGGCGTGGGCTGCGTAGTGTTATTGAACTTCGTAAGGCAGGTGCGAAGACACAAGCGTCTACTTTGTAAGATACTGAGTAGTGGCCGTTAGTGGATGCCCTGACGAGCTGGGCCTCGCTAGTGTACGTCACAGAGAGCTGAAATGCGGGAGGCCGCGGTGGCGCTTGCCGTTTTTGGGCCCGTTTTCAACGATTTCTGCTTGGGACGACCTCCTGGCAGGTCCAGGGCAAGAGCGAATCAGCCGTGTCTTTAGAAGGAAGGAGCGAAGGTGTTGTCAACAAGTGGGTACGAACAAAGAGGTCCCATTCTTCTGACTGTCTGAACAGTGGAAAATGCACATTGCAATCGAAATACGCGTGCGATGGAATGCAGCCAAAGTGCGTAAATGTAAAGTTGCGCGCCATGCGATATGTGGCCGTTGGGGAAATGTGTCGACACCACGAGGTGTGTGTGAATGTTGGGCCAGACGTGCAAAGAAAGGCAACAAAGAGCCCATCCCATGTGCCACTCGGGTTAGAGCGTGAGGGAGGAATGCAAATGGGCAGGAAAATGGAGGTCTTTGCACACATCCAAAGATGAGGACATCGTATTGCGATTAGACAGGGCAGTGCTGGCCCTGTCGGGCAGTGGGTCTGTTTTGGGCAAGAACTGGTCGGTTGGTGGGGGCGCGCTGAGACGGGCCGGGCGCTGTCAGACGAACGAGTGCAGGGAAGGGACGACTGCCACTGTGATTACTGTGTCTCTGTGTGTATTTTCGTGGCAGAAGGAGCAACAGGACTCTGTGATACGTGCGAACTACGTGAATACGGCAGGAGCGAAACACTTTGGACAGAGGGGCGGAGCCTCCAATACGACGGGAAAATAGAATGGGCAAGAAAAGAGTCTAGACTAGAGAATGCAAAGACTGCGTTGTGGAGGTGCACCTTGAGTACGTCGACGTCGCCGTCGTCGTCAAGAGACGCGCGTGCGGAACTAGTTGCGGGCGAAAAAGAGGACCTCGCGGCCAGCCGAGGAAGGCAACGGACAATCCGCCAGTCAACGACGAGGCAGGGGGGAGCTCAGAGGGATGTAGAGGGTATAGGATGGTGGATTTAGGTGAGGCAGAAGAGAACAACATATGAAGAAGGCAAAGAAGGCAGAAAAAACAGCATCTTGTTAAAGGATTTGTAGGATGGTCGATACAACTCCCTGCATGCCCCCAAACACCAAAACTCGCCCGGACATGGAAACAACAGACACAAGAAGTGACGGGTGAAAACAAAAAGATGCATCGTGAAAGAAACAGTTGTATTCATTGACAACCCCAAGGGCGGTGTTGGTCGCTTTCGCTCTCCATGTTGGCTGTCGGCGTTCGTCGTCTTTCCGTCGACAAGATAGACTTTGGCCTTTAAGCCTCGGCGGAGAAGGCCCGCTAATTACACCGTTCAGCCTGCCCGCTTTTTTATCTGCTTCTATTTATAGACCTCCACTTAAAATATACTGACGACCGCTCTGGGCAACAATTGGGCGCGGGCGAAGCCTCACAGGCTCAGGCGCACAGGGCAAATTGTACTTTGTACGGAGTACAGGGTAATCGTCTTATGGCCTGTTCTCTGCCAAGAGACAGCGACTGCCACTTGTGCCACTTGCTTGTGGCGGACGAGAAGTCATAGCGTGAGTTCGTTCATCTGTTCTGCAACAGGCATTGCTGTTATAACTCTCTCACTGCTCCCACTGCCAAATTCACTGCTCCCACTGCCAAATTCACTGCTCCCTCTGCCGATAGTGTCGTGTGTCGTGCCTCGCTGCCCAAACCTCCCCTGGACGCAACGTCTTCCTTGAAGTTCGGAGTCCTGACCATGTTGGACAAGGCCACGCCGGCTTTGGCCTAGCCCCGAATCCAGCTGCGAAACACACCCCTAAGGCTTTTCAGAGGGGGACAGGGCTTCCAGGGCCTCTTGGACCTTGATGAGATACTGGGTACAGAATACGACGGCAAAAGTAAATCCTCATCTCTTGACGCTGTGCCATATGTTTTCCTATTTCGTGGTATATTACACTCTTTTTTTATAAAAATAAATCTATTCCTGCTCTTCTTTATTTCCGATTCCTATATTCCTACACAATCATGACCTTCTCTTACATGTTTTTGATGCTCTCCACTCCCGCTACGGCGGCGCCACAAGCTTGACCACGACATTCGCGTCCTTCCGCTTGATATGAAAGTAGCCCCGCCCATACCCCGTCTTGTTGCTAAACCGCAGCGGCAGCATGGCCTTGTCGCTCAGAATGATGCGGTCCGTCGACGGATCCGCAAAGCGGCCCAGCCCGGTATCGCCCACGTGGGCCATGTCCAGCTCGCGGCGGTTGTTGTTCACAATGGGCGCGCGGTAGCCGCGGGCCGCCACCCGGAGGGCGACGTCGTAGGCAGAGCGGATCGACGGCAGCACGCCAGGGCCCGTGGCCGTGAAACTGCCGCCCGCGACGGCCAGCCGGCCGCCAAAGGCGGTCCGAAGGTCCGCGTCCAGCTCGGCCATCCGCCGCGCATGTCCGACGTAGTGCTGCGGGATGCACTCGCGGCAGAGCTTCGTGCGCGTGGCTATGGGGCGGGGCATTGTCTGGTGGGGCGTCGTGTTCTTGTCAAGGCCAAAGCCGGGCGTGTTGGCCAGGTGCCGCTGCAGGACCGCCTCGGCCATGCGTACGGCTTCGTCGTCCGACGGAAAGTCGTCTGGGTCGCGGTAGCTGTCCCAGTAGTGCCCGCCGAGCATAACCGTGTACTTGGACCCGCGGGTCGCATCGGCCGCGCGCCGGGCTGCGCCGTCGGCCTCGAGCTGGCGCAACGACGATTCGTGGACCTGCTTCGTGCCGTTCTCGTCGCTGGGCGCAACGAGGTCATAGTCCACCAGGCGCACCATGCGCGCTTCGCGGTCCGAATCAAAGATGACGCCCAGGGCGCCCTCGGGGTTTTGCTCGAGGGGCACGCTCTGTGGAATCAGGTAGCCGAAGCCCTCGTAGGGTGCGTGCAGTTCGGGCTCGGCGTAGTGCAGGTTGACGACCATGATGGTCACGGCATGGGCGTCCTGGAGCGACGGCAGTTGGCCGCCTTCGGTCGCCGAGCCGCCCGCCAGCCGGAACAGGGCCGGGCTCGACAGCGTCGACACAACACGGTCGTACACCTCGCCGCCCTGGTCCTTTGTCCGCGGCGTGACCACACGCACTTGTTGCTGCTTCGCCTCGTACTGGAGGGACGTCACCGGCTCGCCCGGCCGGATCGTCACGTTGGGCTTGCTGCGCAGGTTCTGGGTGAGGGCGTCCGTCAGGGTCCCGAACCCCTTGGCAAACCCAAACTGCGTCCAAGTACTGCTGGCCATGGCCAGCATGGCCAGCGTGTCCACGGGGCTCGTCTCGCGCGGCAGGCCGTCGGGCGCGTCGCCCTCGTAGCTCGGGAGGCCCCGTTTCCGCTCCGCCGTCGGCAGCCACGTCTCGTACCGCTCGCGCAGCCGGACCAGGATGTCATACAGCAGATAGGAGTCGCTCGCCATCATCAGCGACACACGACCCCCGGCTGCGCTGTACTGCTGTGCCATGTGCAGCGTCTCCGCCGTCAGCGGCGCGTGGCCCGCAATGCCGCCGCCCATCCCCTCGTTCTGCCCCGGCCAGTCGTCGTGGTCCTCGGGCCGTGTGCGGCCGTTGCGCTCCGCCATCTGCTGGCGCAGCTCGGCGATCCTGGCCTGCCGCTCGTACAGCTTGAACAGGGGCATGAGCGCCTCGCCCAGCCACTGGTTCCGCACGATGCTGCTGGCCGCACTAATCTTCCACACGTCGCCGCCGTAGATGCCGTGCATCACTGCGGACAGCATGTTGTCCGCAATGGTCGTGCTCCCGCCACAGAGGCGCGTAATGTACGCGCCCACAGACTCGTCGTCACTGGGGGGCGGGTGGCGGCCGGGGGCTTTGCTGGCGGCAATCATGCGTGCATGGATCTTCTCGGCCTTGTCGGTCGTGGGTGTCATGTAGCGGACAATGTCGGGAATCAGCTCCCGGAACAGCGGCTCCTGCATCACGCGCTGCAGGCTCAAAAGGGCCCAGCTGGCCATGCCGCTCCAGTACTTGAGCTTCGGACCCAGGTTGGTGATGTCGGTCGCGCCCTTGTGCTCCTCCGGCAACGGCGCCGGCTTCCCACTCGTAAAGTTCACCTCCACCAGGTGGTCCGGGTAGTAGATGTACTGCGCCGGTTTCCACCGGCTGACGCGCATCTCGTCGTACAGCCCCAGCTGGTCAATCAGCTCCAGCAGCAGCAGGTCGTCGTACCGGGCCACATTGCTCTGTGGGGCCACCATGCGTGCGCCCGCCTCGAGAATGTCTGTGGGGTCCGCCGTTGTCTCTGCGCTGTTCGTCTCACTCATACGCGCAACTTCGCTCCCCTCGCCCTTTTCGTTCTTCTCGTTCTTCTCGTTCTTCTCGTCCTTCTCGTTCTTCTCGTTTCTCCCGCTGTCGATCCACCCGCCGGTCCGTTGGCTGCCCTCGTAGAGTGTGATTTGGCTCGTGGCGGGCAGAAGCATCGACAGGTGGTACGCCGTGGTCAGGCCGGTCAGGCCGCCGCCAATGACGGCCACTCGCTTCGGAGCGGGGAGACTCGAGGACGTCGAGGCGCAGCGGCGGTGCGACCGAGACGCGGCGGCGGCGGCGGCACAGCAGTGTGGCCGGCATCCCGACAGCAGCTGCCGACGGACGAGCGCCGTCCTAGCCGCCGCGGCCGCACAGGCTCTGCTGTGAGGGCCCATTGCTGTGGTTGCAGTGTGAGTGTGTGAGACTTCTCGTGTTCGTCCTTGGTCAAATCACAGCTCTGAATGCAGGACCATGACGTTATGGGTAAAGGGTAGCGGGGGGGGAGGACGAGGAGCGTCGTGGTTGTAGTCAATTGGGTGCGAATTGGTCGTGTCGAACTGTATCCGAGTGTGTCGAGCTCAATTGCTGTCGCCGCTGCCTGTAAGTGACGTCGGGGAATTGGACAAAATGTCGTGCGTCGTATGTTTTCAGAAGCGGGCGAATCAAGCAAAGCCAAAGCGAAAGCGGCCGTTGGAGAGAAAGAGCGTCCCATCTGCACTTGCTTGAATCGGAGCTAGTTTTCTGCCGAGCTGTGGGCAGGCAGGTGCACGCCCCCTCCCGTCCACTGGAACGCAGCTTCCTCAAAGGTGGGAAAACACGTTGTGTGGGGCTAACATAGCTGACTCCATTTCTCTCCATGTGCTTTTGGTAACGGAAGATGTTTAACACGGCATCTTCCTTGTACGAAAATATCAGACGACCGACAACTTGATGTCTGGCCACAGTCGGTGGTTCGTTGACAATTACCCCTATTTACAGTGATTCTGAAAGAACAAAAAGAAAAGAAAAAACTATGTCAAGTCAAACTTTTATTCCCCATATTATTGCTCGTATGTGAAGCGTACTATTCTCTTCTCTAATGTTTCTCGTCTTTTCTTGTTCCTCCACTTGCATACCTATGCAGGGTATTTTTCCGTAGAGCTGATCGTTTGTTGGTGTTGATGCTGTTTTGCCTTTTTAAAAGAAGTCTTGTAACATCAATGTGAACTTATCTTTCCTTCACTCATCAACCGTCCCATAGGTTTAAAAAAAAAGACAAAAAAACAAAAAGCAAGTATTAACGTCACAAGGACGTGAGGGTGTGAGGAAAAGACGCCGAATAAAAGATACACCCAGGAAATCGAGAGAAGTTAGAAAAGAAAGGGGAGAACAAATTAACAGGCCAGAAATGGGAACCGTAAGAACCGTTCTCTTGCTATGCGTGTAGAGAAATATGCGAGTGAAAGAAGGAGATCTGCACTCAGCAAGAGTAACGCGAAGCAAATGATGAAAAACACAGATGAAAACGACGCCGTGAGGCACAACAAGTTTTGAATCGAAAGAAAAAAGACAAGCAAGAAAAGAACGAAAGAATGAAAACAGTATTGAGAACTTCTGGGGAGAGTGAAAGCCATAATCACAAAGGCTTAGATCATGCCGCCGAGGTTGTTATCATGCATGGGCGGGCTGCGGATCTCATGGGCAATGGCTTGCGTCTCTGCCTTTGGCCGCTGTGCAGTTGGATTTGGTGCCTGTGCCATCACCGGTGACATGATCGGCGACAGAGCTGGCGACAGAGCTGGCGAATGAACTGGCGACTGAACCGGTGGTGTGCTTAGACCCGGCGATAAAGTCTCGCTCGCAACCTCACCACCCTCAGGAATCATGCGGATCCGCCCGCGAAGGTCCTCGCGCCACTTTTCCATCTCGAGCTCATGCTGCCGTGCCGCCGTGCTACCGCTGCTGCCTTCACTGACGGCCTCGACTGCTTTGCGTGTCGTTTGAGCTACACGCTGGGCAGCCAGAAGAGTCGTCGCAGACAGGCTGCTCCGGGTTGACAGACTACTTCGAAGGCCACCACCCGTCGGAGGCTGGCTGGTGGCTGACGCAGGAGCGCCCGAAGAAGACGTGGAGGGTGCTCCACCCGGGCCCGGGGACGACTCCCGGCGGAAGAAAGACTTACCCAAAGCCGTTGGCCGCCAACGCACACTATCGCGAGAAGTGGCCTTCTTCATCATGCGCGCCGCCATCATACGGGCACCGCCTTCATCGTCGTCATGGTCAAATGCACTCTGCGAGGGTGGCGACACAGGCATGGAGACGGGCATGGCCATGGGGAGTACAGTTGTCGGCAGAGGCGGCAGAGCCGGCAGAGGGTAGTTTGGAGGAGGCGGAGGAAGAGGCGGCGATGCGAGTTGATACGAGTGCCGGTTCGACGCCGTACTGGCGGAGCTGAAACTTCCGAAGCCTGCGCTACGGTTGCTGCTCCCGGTCGTACTGGCCACAGTGCTGCTGAGGGCACTAGACCCGCTCGTGCTGCTGTTGGCGACGCTCGTCGCAATACTGGTAGCAATACTCTCGCTGGCAGAAACCGTTGCTCTTGGTACGAGCGTGGAGGGAGAGGCGATTGCCCGTGGGTGTCGAGGACGACGACCGAGAGTTGTCGACCACCTGGCCCCATTGCACCGTTCGGAACATGGTCGCCGAACCGGTGCCACTAAGGCGCTTCTCGGCTATGTCTGCGGTGGTGTTCTCGGTCAATTCGTTCTCCGTGGCAGTGACGCTTTGGAGTTGTAAGGGTGGCGGCGGCGGTGGACGAGGCGGCGGGCTTGTGGGCCAGGGATTGCTGATATCTAAAGACGAAGAGAGAGAGATCTTACGAGCTGCAGGTGCAGAAGAAGAAGATTGTGTAGTTGTCGGGGAGCTACCTGCGGCTTTTGGCGATGTTGGGCTTGCAGCTGCCGCTTGGTCTTCGGCAGAGCTGGGGAAAAATCGGATCGTGGGAATATGTTTCGCAATCACGGAAGCCGAGATGGCCGGGACGGCAGGGAAGTGGGTGAGTGATAGCATAGGCTGCGGTATCGGTGATGCTGCGGGTGGAGGAGAAGGTGATCGGACCGGCAAAGGCACCGGTGCTGGCCGACTGGGAATGAAAGCAGCGAAATTTTCATCGGCTGTTGCTGGAACGGCGTTGCCTTCATGGCCACTGTAGTGACTGCTTGAGCGGCTGCTGTTGCTGCCAGACGGGTTGGTGGTGTCGTCGGGATGCTCTATGATGGGCGCCATCGTCGGGTCGCTGTATCGCTTGATCTTGAGAAGTCGGTTTGGAGGCTGAAGAGTGTGTTGGTGCTCAGCTCCCATGGGTGAACTTGTCTGCTGGCCCATTTGTAGTCGTGGCATTGGCTGGTATACTGGTGGCGGCGGTTGAGATGACGTCTGTGAAAGCGACCGGAGAAGTGCTGCTGTGGCAGGATCTGGTGTGTCGGCGGCAATAGTAGTGTCATCTCCCGCACTCGAGGGGGCTGGGCTCTTGATGCTGCTGACGCTGTCACGTTCACTCATCCGATCGTCTTCCTCGTAGTCGTTTTCGATCTCGTCTTCATCGTTCTCGTCGTCACTGTTGAACATGCTCGTGTTCCAGATGCCTGGTGTCGGCGCCGATGTCGAAGTGGGCGACAGAACTGTTGATACTGGCACATTCGAGGTCGAAGCCGAGAGAAGTTCTCGTGCATGCCCTCTCATGGGTGTGTCCGACTGGCTCCGCCGACGTGCGCTCAGATTTGTGGGCTTCACCGCAGTACTTCCGCCGGTCACACTTCCCACATCCAGACCCGTCAACTGTGAGATTTTGCTCGTGGAGCGGCGCCTTGGAAGCATGGACGGGCGGGCGGGCTTTACCGTATCTGCGCCGGTCGGAGACTGTGGTGGCAATGGTGAAGGCATAGGAGACATTACGGGTGACGGAACCGGCGTTGTGACTGTGATAGAGGGTGTTCCACTGGCAGAGTGAGAGCTGATTGAGGGTGCGCTGCCATTGCTGTGTGAGTGAAGAGGGCCTTTTATAGCATCTTTGGCAGAGTGGGCAGCCTTGCCGGCCATGCGCATGAATTTGCGGACTGCCTTGCCTGGTGCAGCTGCAGCTGGCTTGAGGCGTGATGAGGATGGAAACGAGGATAGTAAAGGAAGCGACGGGCTGTGTTTCGCCGTAGCAGTTGGTACGCGGCGTTCGCTGAACATGGAAGAGGAGTCGTCACGGGTGGCATTGTTGTGGGCAGACACGGCGGTATTTGTGCCAACACTGCCCATGCTACGGACAGAAAAAAGAGAGACGGTATCGCCATGCGGCGCTGTTCGCGGTGTTGCCGGTAGATGTGCGGAAGAAAACGGCGGCGTTCCTCCTCCCCCTGACCGAGGTTTGAGTGGTGGCAGCGCAAGCGGTGCCATAAGCGGTGGCTGGGCGAGAGGTGTGATCGGGCGAGCGTTGGAATTGTTTGAAGCTGCGAGCAACGCGTGCGCAGTAGGTGAAGCTAGTGGCGGAAGGTCTAGAGGCGCGAGAGCTGGCGGTTCAATAGCAATACGTCCAGGAGTGGCAGTGAGGGCAGAGTCTCTTTCTTGTGTTCTCTGTTGTGCTGCTGAAGAGAACCAGCCTGCTGAGCTCTGTGCCGGTCGCAGTAATGTCGTCGGTGAAGAGACAGAACCTCCCCGTGTGAGTGGTGACAAGCTGAAGCCTCCGGCATCTGCGCCTACGCTAGGAGGCACGTTAAATGATGAGACGGAAGAAGCTAGTGACGAGGTGGATGGCTGTGACCGGTGATGCTGCTTTTCACTTGGTCGATTGCTGGATCTGCTGCTTGCCGATTTCTGCAACCTTGCCTTTTGCGGCACGGGTGGTAAAGGCTTTGTCGCGTACTGCTCGTCGAGAGACGGCCGTGGCTGGAACTGCTGTTGCTGCTGCTGCTGCTGCTGTGTAGATGGTGGGGATATTTGGCGTTGATGCCCAGCCTTGCCGGCTTTGGTTGGTGTGATGGTAGATGCGGTGGATGTCGTGGATGTTGTTAGTTGTGTGGCGGTGCGGTGGTGGGTATTGTTGTTTTGTTGCGTGTGCTGCGTGTGTTGCGTGGGATGTGTATGTTGTTGTGAGCTTTGTTCGTGTTGTTGATATTGTAAAGATTGTGGTTGTTGTTGTTGTTGCGGTTCGTGGCCGATCATGATTGTCGCAACTGAGCCCTTCCTGCTCCCTCGGCCGCCCCCATGGTCCTCATTATAAAACCCATGGTATCCAACTCCTCCTCCTCTTCCATTTTCGCCTTCTTCATCGTCGTCCGACCCCTGGAAAGCAAATGTCTGGTCCAGACGAGCCCATGGGGTGTCTGTGCCAGCCATCGCAACAGGTGACAGGCGACGAAAGACAGCAAGGGAAGGTACTGAGGTGTGTGAGTTGTAAGTGTATGAGTGTGTGGGTGTGCTGCGCCGGGTATGGTTTCTTTGTGGTTTGTCGTAGGAGCCACTGTGAAACCAAGTTTTCTATCTTGTGTTTATTTTAAGATGAGTACCGGAAAGCAGCATGTAACGGCCGAGAAGCAGATGACGATAGTTGTGAGGTCAGTTGAAGAGTCGAAGTGTATTTTGGCGAAGGGCGGCGCAAAGACGGCTGACGTTGGGATTGGGGTTGAAGAAGTGGTTGAGACTGCGCCGAGTCAAGGATTGAATAATTTGAACAGCACCGTTTATGAGACTGAGACTGCGACGGCGACACCGTCGGCGACGACGACAGCGACAGCGGTAGCGACGAACAGGGACACGAAAACGAGAGCCGAGAAACAGAACAGAAAGGAAATGCGAGCTGGACTAGGCAAGTCGACGACATGTTTTGTGGCGAGAAAAGAGAAAAGAAAAAAATGCTAGCTGCGAGGAGAGAAAAGAGGCTGGTGAAGGCGGCAGGAGGCTGCGCTGCTCTTCTCACACTCTCATCCCTCGCTTCGAAGCTGATCGTGTGTGGTGCAGCAGGCGAGCAGGCGAACAGGCGAACAGGCAAAAAAGAAGCCGCTCTTTGCTTTTTTGGTGATTTTCCCCTTCTCCTGTCGTTTGTCTACCCCAAGAGGCAAGAAGGGAGGAGGTTGAACGAGAGGGGGTGAGTAGACAAGTCTCCGCTTCAAGCTGCGACGCCTATCATTGCTGTTTTCTGTGTTTTGGCGTGGATCTGTGTTGACAGCGTTGGGCGGGTCTCGTTGTGTTGTTATCTTCTGCTGTCGACACTATTTTTTTTCTTGGGTGGGCGGTGGGTGTCGTGAAGCGATTTAGACTGAAAGTAGAGAGCAAAAGAGCCGCAAAGCGACCGTAGGAAAATAGAGACGTGTGGGGAGGAGGGGGGGACACGATCGAAACAAAGAAGAAGAAGAAGAGGGTAAGGAGATTGCACAAGACTGAAACGAAACAAGATCGAGAAAGGGAAAGGGAAATTGGCGAGAGGCGAAGAAAGGAGCGACGACGACGTAGGAGAAACAAATCGAAACAGGAAACGAGAGAGAGACAAGATCGTGAGCCGAAAACGTGAGAAGGAAGGACAGGAACGTGACAAGGAGAAAACAAAACGTGGGAAATAACCGTGAACTAGAACGTCGTAAAACGAGAAAGGGAAAAAAAGGAGAGGGATAGGAGAAGGATGCAAAATAGGAGACGTGAAATGAAATCTCGTGAGGAAAAAGAAACAAAAGGCGACGATAGCTCCTTCCCCTTGTACGTTCGCATGCCACCCTATATGAGAAAGAATTATAGCAGGAGCGGAAGAAAAAGGTACAAGAGGGAAAGAGCAATGAACGTGTCAAGGTTTTTGCTACGAGAGACGGAAAGGGCGACCGAAAGAACACACCGGAGAATAAGGGAAAATAGAGAGAGCAACAAAGATTGGGGCGGTAGGTGAGATCGCGGATCCGGGACGTTGCGTTCCCAAGACTGATTGTCCTGTGTTTCGACCACCACCGGTCGCTGCGCTGCTCGCGTATGGAGCTGTGTCGACGCGAAGGATTGAGTCTTGTCTAGCAAACAGGCCGTGCTTGGGCACTGGCAGAGAACGGGCAGGGTCAAGCAAAGCGCAAGGGCACATGGTAGCTCTTTCCTTCCACACGAAGCAACAAGTGACAAGATTGTCGTTGGACGGGGCAGGAGCTGTCACAAAGAGAGGAAGAAGGCACAAGGCAGCCTTGAATGCAGGTCATTTTCTACACACAAGGGAAAGAGCAACTCACAGCATGTGCCATGTGGGAAAGACGCAAGAGCGAGAACGTGAAGAGAGGGAAAGAGCGACCAGTAACGACTCCCAGATGGCCGGGCTCGTTTTAAGCAGGTAAGATACGGCGGGCAGATCTACATCTCGACAACGACAGCCGACGTACTGTACACACTTTTTAGCGGAGTACAAAAGATGACCAGGGGGATTAGCCGTTAAAGAAAACACCTGGCCGCGTTGTGTGGATGATGGAGATATGAGAGCACAATAACAAAGTTCAGGAACAGCCGTTGCTCACGCGCCGGCAATTGGCCCCCAAAAAAGGGAAAGAGGCAATAAGGTCAAGGGGGGAGATGTAAAGAAAATGAAGACGGCGCTCAGGGAAGAAAAGAAGTACGAGGGCAAAACACTCCAATTCGCTAACCAGAAAAGGGGCAAGGACGAAAGAAAACACTGGTAAAGCGAGCAAAAGTAAATAAAACAAGGCCCCCAGATGGGCCCAGTCTAAAGTCGGTCCCTGAAGACAACCCCTGCAACCCTGGATATATGACCTGCAAGGTATCTTACATACTGAGTACGACGTTCGGCGTCCGTACATGTACATGTATGTGTACGCATACGGGAAAAGGGACATTGTCAGGTACAGGTGCCAATTACGAGAGTGCAAGAACAAAGGCGTTTGTGTCCATTGCTTCTGGGGCGCTGCAAGGACGACAAGGATCAGTCGTTAGTTCTCCGGAGGGTGGGATTGGCAGGACAGTGGGTGCATGGACCAGGTTCGGAAGGGCAAGCAAGAGAGGTCTTCTTTGCTTGAGACTACCAGGCTTTCACGAAGTACCGTACGGAGAACGGAGAATAGGAGAGAGTGCGAGGAGGAAGGAACAGACAGAATAAAGTATCAACGAAGTAGTGCAAGAAAGGAAAGAAAAGGAAAAAAGAAACGACCCGATGGAGCAATAGGCCAAAGTTGAAACAGCAATGACATGCCAGTTAGTGGCATCCTCCGAGAGACGACCTCCAAGCCTCTCCTCTTCCTCGGGTCCAGGAATTCCTACAAAGTACGGAGTACATCGTAAGCTCCAACAGCCCTCGCTCGCCTAGGCTCGCCTCAGCCAGCTTCGCCAGAAACGGAAGAAAGACAGCCTCGCATCAGAAAAGGGTGGGATTTGGGCCACTCTGGGCCACTCTGGGCCACTCTTGGGTGCCCTTGCGTGTCCTTGGGTGGGATGGGATATGGGGGCCGAGTCTTTTTTTGGGTCATTTTTGTTTGGTGGACACTGGGAGGGGCGATGGACCGCCTGTGAAATAAACCAGGGGCCAGACGATGTCGCGATGGGGGCAAGTGGGCAGGATGGCGGAAAGGGACAGCAGCAACTCGAGAGACTGGACAAGGCAGCTTTGGGCAAATTGCTCTGAGGGGCCCCTGGTCCGGCTCTCGAAGCCAGTATCGTGGTCTCCACTCAAATGACGAGAGAATGGGCGAAAAAAGAGGTCGCTCATTTCCTTTTCTTGACAGTGTCCATCCTGTCCTGCTTGCTATTTTATTTTATTTCTTTATTTATTTTTGCATTGCGACTTCTGCGGGCGGATTTTTATTTTTGGAGATTTTATGGAGTCTGCAGTCTTTTTTGAACATGATCACGTCGTACAAGCAGAGACGAGAGTACTCTGGTCTTTAAAGTTCGATACGATCAAGTGGGCAGGCTGGGGCAGACCTTTTGTGACGAGCATGGCCGTACGGAGTACGCGAGGAGCCCGTCACTTATTTTGGCATGAAGGCTGTTTTGACGCACGTGAAACGAATAAAGAGTGCGACGGCAGATGGACGATGGAAGTAACATAGAATACAAGATGGAGATGACGATGAACCATGACAGGAGGTCAATGCGAAGTCGATGCCGGGCGCCAACTGTCCTTTGCCCGGAGCATATATATATAATTATGAGTGCAGTGCACTACTACCTATCGAGCCGTTGACATTTTGTTTTATGTTTCACGCTCGGCCACCATGTGATCAGATCGAGAACGTTGAAAGAAGAATCGGTCCGCGCAGCTCACAACGTAGACTTTTTGCGAACAGACGCCGGCAGGTGCCGAGGCTGGAAAGTGTGATGAAGTGGCTGGGAAACGGACAAAGACCAAGTCGGAGAATATTTGTAAGATAGTGCCTGTACAATGGAAATGAAGAGCTTGTTGGTCGCAAAGCACATTGTCTTATTACTGTTGATATTGGCGATGCAATCCACGCTTTGCACCGAGAGAAGAAACAAAAACACGCAATCATCCCTCTTCACAATCATACATAGTAGTACGCAAAACAAATACAACCGCACAGACGATCGCCACGGGATACCTTGTCTGAGCCCCCTTGTTTTCGAAAGAAAAGATTGCTGGAAATTCTCGAAGGCGTGGAAGATGGACAGAACGCAGAGAAGAAGATGAAATAGAAGACACGAAGAGCTTGGGAAGCCCTCGGAGATGAAGTGGTTTGCGTGGAATTGGGTTAATTTGCAACGGCCGCACCAATGCACCCAGCCTTTTGATTCGCCCGCACGGGGCGCCCCGAGCTTTGGGTGTAATAAAACAACACACGGCTCTGATTGGAACTTGCAGGTGAAAAAATGGTAGGAAACAATGCTGCAGCTGTCCAAGTTCTCGGCCATGCAAGGGAGCCTCTATTCATTTGACGTATTTTACATGTACGTGCGAGACGTCCTTACCCACAACGTATGACGTTGTTAGTCGAAGTGATATTTAATACGAGAGAAATGGAGATAGTAGGGGTGTTTATTTGAACAAAAAGGTTGAAAAGAAAAGTCGCCAATAATAAAGTAACGTACCAAAAAAACTCGAATAAGCCCGAAGAAAAGGAGTATAAAAACATCGTAGATAGCATAAAACCATAAGAAACCAAGACATTACATTACTGCAATATTATTGTGTCTATCGCTATTGAAGAAGCTGTCTCGCTACCAACAAAAAAAAAAAAAAAAAAAAAAAAAAAAACAGTGACGAAAAATCAATCAAGGCAAGGAAACAGCTCTAATGCTTTCCCTTCCCAAACCCAAACGCCCCGTAGATTGTACCCACCATAAAGACAAAGAAAAAGTGTGTGTATATATATATGGAAGAAGTACAATAAAAAATAGAGAATCAGGCGCTGAACGCAGTGCTGTGGCCAAAAACCATGGCCGTTCATAATGCGCCTTGCCACCTCCATCTCTCGACTGCAGATCGTGAGACCTTTTGCATGCTCAAGTCGAGCGACACGCCCCTACGCGTCGTCGCTGGCCTCGTCGTCGTCGTCGTACTTGGACTGGTAGTCGCCCAGCATAATGTCGCCACCCGAGGTGCTGCTGCTCGCGCTGCCGCTCCGGCTGCCGCTGCCGATGCCGATGCCGTTGCCGATGCCGTTGCCGAGCAGGCCCGTGCTGCCCAGAAAGTCGTTGCCACCGTAGGAGTTGGTGGTGCGGATCCACTCCGTCTCGACGCGAAAAAAGATCCAGACCCAGCGGCGCAGGACCTCGAGCAGCTGCACCAGAAACAGCGAGCTCTCAAAATCGGCGACGTGGTCGAGGTGGGGGCTGAGCTTGAGGGACCAGGTGCAGCGCAGCAGGAGATCAAGGCAGATGGCCAGATAGTAGACAATGGGCTGGCCGCCGCCCACGAGGCGCCGGCGGCGCAGGGCCCAGGGTGGTCGGGCGCGGTGCGAGCGCGGGCGCCGTCAAAGAGGGTGAGGTCCCAATCCTTGGCGACGTCCCAGTAGAAGCTGTACAGGGAGTTGACGACGACGGCAGCGAGCCACAGCCGGTAGTAAAAGGTGGACGCGCTGCCGGTGGAAGGCACGGCGGCGGCGGCGTCTTCGGCGGCCTTGGCGCTGCGCTGGAGGGCGGAAAACAGAATGACGGGGAACGAGGTGGCGTACTTGGCGGCGTTGGCCAGGTGCTGTTTGCCGCTGCCGACACCCGAGCGACGCACCCGGAGATACTCAATCATACACTGGCGGAAGCGCGCCAAGAACGGCATGGCCAGGATGAGGGGGACAATGACGCCGCCACCGCAGTTGCGGTCGGGGCGGTCGGTGGCCGAGGTCTCGTCACGGCCACGGCGAGGGGCGGCAAAGAAGAACATGCAGATGCACACGTACAGGTCGCCCAGGACCTTGGAGTAGCTTGTCAAGACATCGGCCAGCAAAATGTCGCCAAACTTGCCGTGCTGCGCCTCGGCGAGGCCACCGACCAGGACACGGCGCAGCGTCGTCGCAAAGCGCTTCCGGCCGTCTTGCGGGAGGGCCCATGTGGGCGGGCTCGTCGTGGACGGGCGGCGGCCGCCGTTGCTGCTGCTGCCGCCGCTGCCACTGGTGGTGGCATTGTTGTTGCCAATGTACCGCTTCATAAAGTTGAGCGGGAAGGGAAGGATGAGGAGAAGGCCGAGGGCGGCCAAGGTCGTCATGGGCAGCCAGTCGAGGGCCAGCACGCGGTCGACATCGTGGCGGGTAAAGGCCCAGAAAATCAGCAGCGAGGCCGCGAGCACAGACGAGGTGGCTGTGGCGAGTCGGTACGCCGAGTGATGGTGTGCAATGTGTGTATTGGACGTGCGGCCCGGGTATCGTATCAGGGAGGGCACGTCAATCTTGAGCTTGTAGAGGTAGTGGAGGTTAGCGCCCCAGCCCCAAGTAGCGAGGACCGTGATGAGGGCCACGCGGTAGGGCAATGGGAGGGTCAAGCTGAAGGCATCGAGCTCTGGCTCGACGGCCGCGTCGCCGTCCATCGTGGGGTAGGAGGGGTGATAATGTTAAAGAAAAAAAGAGACGAAAAAGAAGAAGATGGAGACGCTCAATGCGGTTTTCGTATCGATCGCTTTTGCAGTCCGTGCCTTCGTGGCAAAAGCCCATGGGCGGGAGGAACGGTCGACGGCAGTGTTGCAAAAGAAACAAAGACGGACTGGAGTTTGGGAGGATGGACGTCGTCGCAGGTGTCGTTTGTCGTCGTTATTTGTCGTCGTTGAAGTGTCGTGTGTGAATATCGAAACAGGGAGGAAGCTAAAATACGGGAGCAGAGAAGCAAAAATAGGAGACGCCAGCAAAAAGAACACGACGTCAGAATCTCCGCCCTCTGTGCGACTCGTTTTAGTGGACCGTAGGGGCCAGCGTGTACGGAGTATGTAGTCAGAGATAGCGTGTTTCCAGGCGCGTCACCCTTCTGCGCATGCCGTGCATTACTCCAATAAGCTGCTGAATCCACTGTGGCAGCTGGCGGCCACCAATGAGTTAGCGCGTGTCAGCAGCTTCCCTCGCTCTCCATAAAAGATACATCCAGCTTGTACCTTTTCTTTAGCGTCGACCGTCCCCAGAGTCCACCTACAGTGTAAGCCTTACTTTGTACAGCGCCTGGCACTTCACAAGCTGGATCGTGCCGAGGCAATTCAGCAGCAAGAAAGCCAACGAAGGAGCCTCGCGCAAACCAAACGCAGCATCATCCCGACAACTGACAAACGACAATCTCCGGCTCCGACTTCTTCTTCTTTCTCCAGCCACACACATCGCGACAACAACATGACAATCCTCGTGACGACCAACTAGCGAACTAACGAACTGGCCAACTGACCAACTGACGAATGCCGAACACAACAATCCCCAGCCCATCGACCACACAATGTCCTCCTCCGGCGCGGGCCCGCGCCCCCTGTCGGCCGTCCGCGCGCTCTCGACCGTCTCGTCGCTGCCCTCGTCGTCGCCTGCACCCACATCCTCTGTAGCCGCCGCCGCCACCACCGCCGCCGCCTACGACGCGGGCGAAGCCAGCACGTCACGAACAGCCGTCGCCGCGGCAGCGTCCATGTCGCCTTCTCCGACCTCCTCCTCCTCCTCCTCCTCCTCCTCCTTACCCCTCCCGGCCCTCCTCCCTTTGACCTCGCCGTACCCCTTCGCGTCCGCCCCAGACATTATCCGCGCCCACCAAAAGGATGCCTACTTTGCTGGCACGCTCGCCAACGACCTGGCCGATCTCGTGCTGCGGTTTGCCGGCGGCCGTACTGCGCACGCCTGGGCGACGGAGACGCGCACTGCAGCGGAGCTGGCGTACTTTGGCCTGACGGCCTGGCTGGGCCACCGGACGCTGGGCGAGGAGTACTGCGACCTGGTGGAGGTGGTGGTGCCTGGCAACAACAACAACAACAACAGCAACGCAGGGGCTCCCCTCCTCATTCCACCGCCGCGCACGCGATCGGCCTACGTCTTGACGTCCGTGCTGGCGCCGTACCTGGTGGGCCGGACGCTGCCGGGCGTGCGGCGCGCGTTGCGGCGGCGCCTCGAGGCCAAAGTGGCCGAGCTCGAGCTCGAGCGGGAGCGCGAGGAGCGCGAGCTTCAGGGCGCGGGCGGCGCGGCCGCGCTGGCGGCCATGCGAACAAAGACCAAGAAGAATACGAACAGGAACCACCGGGGCCCGTCCCTCCGCATCGGCCTCCGCCTCCGCCTCCGCGTCCTACTGCCCTTCTACCGCTACCTGCTGACACACCTCGACGCCGTCACGTCGGGGACGCACATCCGTGCCGTGACCTTGGCCCTCTTCTACTTTTATGGTGCCTACTATACCCTGACGACGCGCCTGCTGGGCCTGCGGTACGTCTTTACACGGCGGCGACAGGGTGCCAGTGGTGGTGGCGGCGGCGGCGGATCCTCGTCGGACGACGTTGTCGGGTACGAGGTGCTGGGCGCGCTGCTCGTGCTGCAGCTCGCCGTCCAAGGCTACGTGCATGTGAGGGATACGCTGACGTCGTCTTCGTCGTCTTCCTCCTTCTCGTCGTCATCGTCGTCGTCGTCGTCGTCCCGCTTGGCCGGCCCGGTCCAGGTCAGCCTCGATCACGACCACACCTACACGGCCAACAATGAGCTGCTCTTGGGCAGCGTCGACGGCGACGTCGACGATCCTGCGTCCTTTGCGTCGGCCTCGTCATCGCCTGCCAGCAAAGCCCTGGCGGCCATGACCCAGACGCCCGACACCCCCCGCGATCCCGAAACGGGCGGCCCGGGGTACCGATTTCGTTTGGACAGCCAGCAGACGATGAGGTGGCTGGGGAGCCGTGTGCAGCGGCAGTGCACGCTGTGCTTGGAGATCCTCAAGGACCCGGCGGCGACGCCGTGCGGGCACGTATTCTGTTGGCGGTGCATCGGGGACTGGGTGCGGGAGAAGCCGGAGTGTCCGCTGTGTCGACGGGCCGCGCAGCCACAGCACATTCTGCCGTTGCCGGCGTTGTAGACAAAGGAGGAGGCGACGACCAGGTCTAGGAAATCGGGAGCTTGTTATGTTACCATGATCAACACGAGCCGCATTTTGTGTACTCGCAGAGATACCAGCTGAAGCTTTGAAAACAACGAGGTCAGAGTGATGCGTGTTTAGAGAACACATGATTCGTAAGACTTAACCACTTGCAGGCTTTGAATCTCACGAATTCTACTGAAAGAAGATTGTTGTAACGATTGGTTTTATTATATTTAAAATGTAAGATGGCCAAAACAAAAAAATCGCAGCAGACTTGTATAGGAGACAATGAAGATACAGACAAGATTGAGCAGTGCTCTCTCCATCCCACAGAGTACAGAGTCTGTGAAAAAATGAAGACGGAATGGTGGAAACAAGAATAAAGCAGCAGAAAAGCATTGCTACAGATATGCCAACAAGAGCATCCCCAAAAGGGCGTTCCCAAAAGGGCGTTCCCAAAAGACTTCCCAGAACGAAAACAGAGCCCCCTCCTCCAAGAACGAGCCGAGAGGTTCCGCGAGAAACCTCGTTCAGTTTGGGCTCGGATGGAGGAGAATGGGCTGGGATGCGATGCATTAGCAGTAGCTACCCGCACCCCAGCCCAGTATAAAAACGCGATAGAAAAAAAACAGCCAGAGGTAGTAGTAGCTTCACAGAGAATCTCACAGGGGTTCTCTCTTTTCCAGTCTCTCCCCAGAGAAAAGGTATTCCAAACAATAGAGTACATGAGTCTAGCCGGACTCGGCCCAGAACTCTATTAAGACGTGGGAGGAAATCAAAACAAACAGGGTAAGCAGAAAAAGCAGACAAGCACCCGACGGAAAACAAACGCCGCCGTTTCAAGCGTTTCCAACAGCGAAAGCTTTCGATCTCCCATGAATTTGTTGACATGAGAAAAAAACACCTCAAGGATAGAGACAGCTCGAATGTTCGGCGTCTCTTTCGCTCGAGGTCAAAAGAAGAAAACAAAAAATAACCACCGGTCCGCCTTCATCGTCTGCTGTGCTCGATCGTTGGTGTGTGTTGAGATTAGACGTCGATCGTGAGATGATGCGTATCTTCGTATACGTCGTGCGCGAAGCGTCGTGCGCGAAGCGTCGGGCGTGAAGCGTCGTGCGAACTGCCGTGATGGAACATGCATGGTATGTAGAATGATGCGAAAATGCTTGTTTTGGCGTTTATATGTCAAAAAATCTTGAAAACACGGACAAAGTCACCAATTGGTGTTCTGTTGTTGTCGAATGTCCCAAGTATCGAAGGCGTGGAAGTGTGTGTGGCTTTTTTGCTCTGCGGCAGAAAAACAGGTATCAAAATGGTTTCCCCCAAAACCCCGTGTCCAAAATGTAGTAGAAACTCCAGAAAATACAAGACAAAAAGACGACAAAAAAGAATACAAATGCAAATGCAACAATTCCAGACAATGTCTCCGAAAACTCCTCAAACTGAGCAAACAATGCAATCGAAATAAAAAGAAGCGAGCAATACAGCAGCTACTCATCGTCATCGACGCAGAAGAGAACAATCTCGCCACGGTCGTTCTTGCGCAGACGCAGAGAGCGGAAGAGCTCCTTCTCCTCCGCGGGCTTGGCCAGCGAGGTGCCGGACGAGGAGCGTTCACGGTGGAAACGCTTGAGCGCCTTGTTCATGCTGCAGCCACGCTCACTGTCGGGACCCTTGTTGACGAAGCTGAGGAAGAGGTCGGCACGCGGCTTGTAGACAATGAGCTGCCCACTGCCGCCGTTCTTGTCGTCGTCCTTCTTGTCGGCACCCGGGTACTCGAGCAGCTTTTGCGGCGCGGCCTTGGAATCACCATCCTTGCCACCGTCACCGCCGTGCTTACGGTGGCTCTTGCTGCTGCTGCTGCTGTGCTTCTTGCCCGAGGAGGGCGAGGCAGAGCGGCGGTGCTTGCGCTTCTTGGTCTTGGTCTTGGAGCCGCCGGCAGTCAACATGGAAAAGAGACTGTTGGTGACGGGCTCGGTGCGGGTCTTTGAGTCCTTTGAGTGCTTTGAGTGCTTTGAGTGCTTTGACTTGGACTTCTTCAGCGGGCTCGCGGGGGTCTCGGCTGATGCGGGCGAGGGAGGGAAGGCGGCGTGCTTGGTCGTAAGACGGTGCAGACCACCAGTGAGACCGGAGTGCAGAACGGGGGCGCATCGGTCATGACCTGGTCGTTGATGTCCAGATACAACCGCTTGCGCTTCTTGTCCTTCTTGGAGGCGTCCTTGTCCTTGTCACCCGAGCTCTCCTTCTTCCTGCGCTCGGCACGGTCGGGCGCTGGTGTCTTGAAGGGAGTCAGAGCCGTCGACATAGGCTCGGCCGGGGTGGGCACAGGGCCCGTGCTGCCGTACTGAGCGAGGTGCTGCTGGTACTTGGCGTGGCCAGCCATGGAGAAGTCGTCTGTGGCGGCCAGATAGGCGGCGTTGGCGTCGTACTCGTAGCGGGCGGCGTCGTTGTTGTCCTGGAACTTGACGGCCGGCTGGGACAGGCCAAGGCTCGAGGCGTTGGGCGTGGCGCCCGCAACAAGGAAATCAAAGACGTTCACAGGCGCCTCGGCAGCGGGCGGTGGGGTCGGCGCGTGGGGTGGGGCGTCGTCGTCAGAGCGGTGGTCATCGTCGTCGGCCACAAGGTAGCTCTCGAGCTCCTCGGGCAGGTCCTTCACGTAGGCCGCATGGGACATGTGGTGGGGCTGTTGGTACTGAGCAACGGCAGCCATGTTGCTGGCTTGTGGTGCGCTGGGCGTGGACGCAACTTGCTGCTTGTTCTTGGTGGTCGTGTTGTCGGCGAAAGCGGGAGGGGCGGCGGGCGTCGAGGGATGGAAGTGGTGTTCTTCGTCGGCGCCGTTGGGCGGGTTGATTCGTGCTTTCTTGTTGTTGTTCTTGTTGTTTTTGTTGTTGTCCTTGTAGAGCGCACCTTGGTACTTTTGGTCCTCGGTCATACAACTCTGCGTGTGCACACACAGTCAGTCAAATAATTCCAGGGGCGGGTGGTCTTGTCCACAGAGAAGCCACATGTCTATTGTCTGTTGTCTGCTAGAAAACGTACCGTATGGGTTCGGTATTCCGTGCCGTAGAAATGGACCATGCAATCAATGCAGGAAAACGTGCAACCGCGACAACGGCCTCTGTGGGGATCGAGCTTCTTCTTGGTCAAGACGTCACCACAGGACTGTAAGGCAGCGGGCGCGGAAGTGGGTTAGCAAAAAAGCTCTTTGGTTCGTCGGTTTGCGATTTTGGACGACTGCGATTTGACGATGCAATATGACTTGGACGGGAGCGTTGGGCTGCAATGGAAGCTTTGGAGGATAGAAAGCTGAAGGTGAAGCGAGTGTGATGTGAAGAGAGGGGAGATTTTCAATGGCACACAATTGGAAGAAGACAAAACGGAAGAAATGAAGTATGCACAGGAGGGACTGAGAGAGAAGAAAACACGAGCAAGAGATGGACAGTAAGGGTAGTTGTATGGTCCAAAGAAGGGGGCAATTCTCTGTAAGTGACTATGGGCGATTATGGGCCCTGACGCGCACAGAGGCTAGAGAGATAAAGTGGGAGGGGTGTGTCTGGATCTTGTTTGGCAGGGAGGAATGGAGAGTAGAAGCCGGAGAAAAGAAGGGCTTGGAGGTCTCGTGTGTGAGAGTGTTTGTGTTTTGTAAGAATGAAGAAGAAGAAGAAAAAAGCAGAAGCAGAGGCAGAGGCAGAAGCAAAAAAAAGTGGAAAGTGTAAACGTCTGAAAATATGAGTACGAAGTAGGGAACGGAGGCGAGAGGAAAGGGAAGGAACGAAAAACGAAGAACGAAGGGCAACAGCAAGATATTAGAGTGGAACACAAGACGAGACAGACGACTAAGAAGGAAAGAAGGGGAAAGGGGGGGGGGGGTGTGAGCCCGTGCCTAATGTCTGGTGTCTGTGTGTGTGTCTGTGTCTTGTGGTGTGGCAGTGTGTTTGGCGGTCGCTCCTTCCCTCCAAACGGTAGTGCGGTGATGCTCTCACTGAAATCTCAGGGAAGGAGCGAGGGGCCAAGGAAGTGGAAGGGAAAGAGGAAGGAGGGGGGCGTGCAACGACGTCAATCATCAGATTGAAATTATGAACATACATCGTACGCGGGCACGAAAATGGGAAGACAGTGGGCAGTTTGGGCAGTCTGGCAATTAGGAGGAAAGCTGGGAGGGGACCGAGGAGACGGTTGTTGACAGGGGTGTGCCAGTAGCGGCAGAGGGAGAGAATGAGAAAATCAAGAAGGAGTGAGAGCGCGCGCGGACAGACGCTGGATCAATGGATATTTTGGGGGAAGACAGGGGTTGCTTGTGTTTGGGCGTCTCGGATTGGGCATCGTCAGAGAAAAGGAAGGGGGCACAGAGAATGGGTGGGTGGAGGACGTAGTGTGAAGCAGTGGCAGCGGAAAGAGTGAGGGAGTAGCAAGGGAAGAATGAATACAAAGGTACAAGAGCGGCAGTGACAGCAACCACGGGAAGAACGTACCTCGCACTGGAAGGAGACCATGGTGGCTGTTGGAGTCGTCGACTTGCGTGGTGGTGCGGGCGGTTTTGCCTTTGTTGACTCAACGATCGTCGTGAGTGTGGGCGCTCCTCGGAGTCGACGGGCGTGGGTTTTGCTGAGTTGGCGGACGTCACCGTATCCGTGATGAGAAGAGAGAGAAAAGGGTTTTCTCTCTTCTGCTTTGCTCCTTCCTTTCTGTCGTGCAGGAAAAGTGAGGCGTGCAAAACCAATTGGCTGTTGATGCCCGATGAGCGACCTGGTGTTCTGCGGTGCTCTGCGTTTCTGGAGCGTTCTCGGTTTTTATGCAGTGTTTAGCCTGCTTTTTTCGCCTCTCGGAAGCAGGGAAAATATGCAGAATGCAATATGTCGTCAAATATTTTTCTGGGCTTGTGAGAAAACGGAGGAAAAAGACCCTTTTCAGACCCTGTCAAAGCTGCGAAGAGGTGGAGATCAGGCGCTGTTGGCGTGCAGATTTGCAGGGTTTTCGCTTCTTCGTTTCCTTGTGACGTTATCGTAGGGCAAAAACCGTCGAAACTCAGGGCGCAGTCAACCGACAAAGAGGCTCAAAACGGTGCAGATGAGCGGCGCGAAGGACGAAGGAATGGGCCAGAGCCAAGTTTTTGGGGGAAGGCTAGTTGGGCCCGGCAGAGACAGACAATTGAAGGGATGAAAAGGCAGCGCGGTGATCCCACGATGATAGAATGAAAGGAGTAAAGTGTACAGAGCAAAGTGAGAAATAATAGAGAAAATAAGAGATCAAATTAAGACGAGAAACGCAACAGTGACGGTGACGCTGACGCGAGGGGCTGTTCTTCTTCAAAGAACAGGGACAGCGTTTGCCTCGAGACGATCTGCTGGACGCAGACTGCGAGCGACAAAGGAGGAGAAGGGCCAAGTGCTCTAGGAATGAGGCTGTCGAGAGAAGCCGGTGAGGATGTGATGAGAGGCAGATGAGAAGCAGATGAGAGAGAAGGCTGAGCAGTATGAGATACTGATTTGCTGGTGAGGCGACGAGATGCCAGGCGGTGAGAAGAGGCGGAGCGAGCGGCGATGACGGTGCTTTCAGCAACGAAAGTGACCGATTCGTTCAAAAGATGCACAATTCCGTGATGCGTGTGTCGTGGGGTGTGGTTGCTTTGCCGCGCGATTTGCTGTTGAAAGAGAAGCGACTGTTTTGACCTGTTGTTGAAGTTTTTTTTTTCCCGCCCAACTCGGAGCACTTGCGATGTGGAGAGGCAGGCGCGAAAAAAAAAACTATTCAAAAACAAAGCGAAAAAAGGGTCAAGAAGATCCACTTTTCCAGACCAATGGGTCTCACTGGGCAACGCCGTTTGACGGCAGCTGCCAGCAGCCAGGCGGGACAAGCCAGAGTCTAGACTCTAGAGCTTAATATGTAGAGCCATCGTTGGAACTAAGAGGGACAGAGGTACAAAGGTAAGAACTTATCAATGTCCTTTGTTGACTTTCTGCATGTTGCGATGCGATACGACGCGATCGTGGATACGAGACGTTTTCTTGTTTACAATATCGCGTGACTCTTGTTCAGTTGGCAGGCACAATACAGCAACTTGCTGGCTCGCCTGCAGCAGTGCCCAAAGGGACGTATTTGTAGTCGCACTGCAGAGCGCATTTGTGGCGGGCGACGGGCTGCGGCGGGACAGTGGCTTGTGCTGGAGAGACTTGTATGTACAATGCGACGTTCTCCATACTTTGCCGCGTCTACGACGTGGCCTGCTCAGGTTTTGGTGAGATGGCTCTGCCCTCGCCCTCCTCCTGCTGTACTACATGTACGCCGTGTTGTCGTTCTTCCCCAGAATTGAGGGTAGGCGACGTGCTGTCGTGTACCGCTGTTGCCAGGGAAGGAGCGTTGAGAGAGAAAGCAGTATCAGTGGCCGCAGATACGGCCCTACTGTCAGGACAATCCTAGTACATATATCATAATGGCAGATAGCAGCTGGGTGTTTGCAGGAAAGCGTGCATGAAGCAAACAAAATACTTGCCAGGATGTGTTTGATAGACGAAGCATCTTGCATATGCAGTTGCCCAGATGAGAAAGTCGCAATACGTGTCGAGAATAAGGAAGGCATCTGCGAAGTCGGCAGACAAGACCAGCTGAAAAGCACAGCCCGCGCGTGCGGTGGGAGTTGGAACATGTCGGGGCTGCTGAAGAAGAAACGAAGGTGCATAAAGAAGAAATATGCGAAATGTTTCGACGGAACATGCGGGTGCAGGCTTGTTGCTGTCAACGACTCTGTGGTTGGCCGTCTCTCATGACAAAGAAAACCCACCAACAAAAACCAACAAGAACCAGCAAACCCCAAAAAAGACAAGAAAAAGAGCAAAAGGTGCATGACGCGCCGAGCGCCGTGGCCCGTCCGATTGGTACGGGAGATGTCGTTATTCGTTCGACAGTGGCTTGGTCCGCGTTTTCTGCAATCGGGTCTGTCTCGGCCCTCCTGACTATTGACCTATGGCGTCTGCCGTTGTTATGTGCTTCGTGGGAGATGGTGTAGTGGGCAGCTATTTCTGTTGTTGAACGACCGTGTTTTGAGATTCGGCGCATTTGGTTGGTAGACAGTTTGGGAGGGGTGTGGATGCAGCAAAGAGTCCAAAGCCAACGGAGGGGTCGATCCACGCGACTGGAAAAGACAGAGCGGAGGACAGGCGGCGAAACATGAAGGAAGCCAAGGAATGATAGAGAGGAACGGAGGACTTCGTAAAGAAGAAGAATACAAGGAAGACAAAATGGCACAGGGTGGCTGTTTAGGATGAAGTGCCCTCACATAAACGGGTGATATCTGGGCTTATCGTATGCGTACACAAACTTTTCGCCACCTTCTCCATGTGGACCGTGTAAGTGCACCGTTTGGGCTGCGTACTGTTGCGCACTATCCCGTCTTATGCCTTTCTTCACGGACGTATTTATTCTTGTAGCAAAGGAGGATGATGCTATGTGACTATATCCAGTATTATATGACCCAATTTATGTACAGTTGATGGACGAAAACATGGCTGGACGGGCGACTACACCACCTTCTGCCGTAGCGTCTCTCGGACGTCGTAGCGTCTCCCGCAATGTCTTGCTTCGAGAGCCGTGTGTGTCCCAATGTCTTGTATCTTGCGTCCTCGTGCGCTGCAACAAATCGAACCTTTGACCTTGTATCTGGGTGTCTGGGAGTCTCGGGTGGCCAAGTAACGAGCCTTCATGGCAGTATGGGAATACGCGAGCTTTGGTGTGACAGTCGACTGTTCTTTGAGCGTCTTCCATGGAAAAGAGGACAGGGCCGAGTGTATCATGAGATGTGCTTGGTCCGATGATCGCAGGTGTACTGGCTTTGAGAACAGAGTGAAATTCGATTCATTTCTTCGCCTTTCTTCGCCCGTCTCCTCTGCAAATCTTACTTAGATTCTATCAACTGACCGTCACCGGAAGCTGGCTTTGCGAAATGCAGTTTCAATGTTTTTTCTGCATGAGTGACTTTTCTTTCTACAAGGATGACCTGCCGAGTTTGTCTACGAAACAATAATTAGCAGTCGTCTGGTCCATGACCGCGCAAATCGCCTTGGCCCTTCCTCTTATTCTCTATATTTTTTTCGCTCAACGATCTCTTAACCTTAAGCGATTATGGCGCGCCATTCCGGACGCGCATTTCACAAGCGTCCCATCACATAACTGCTTCCCCTCAGCCTCCAAGCCACTCGCTTCTTGTTGCTCTCTTTGCTCTCGAGTTTTGTTTCCCTGAGGAATTTTGGGCCCCCCATGTCCATGCCAACATATCCCATGTTTCTCTCCCTTTCTTCCTACAACGTCCGCATTCCAACGCCACCTGCTCCTTGGTCTTCCCCTTCTCAATGATCAACGATCAGCTCGTGTCTTGCCCCGTTTTGTGGTATTAGCCAAAGGTCTCTTAACAGCAATTCAAAGATCCTTCTGAAAATAACGCAGACTAGATACTGTATGAGCAACGAGGCAAGGGGAGAAAAGTAAACCTCAGATATTGAATGCTCAGAAAAGATTTTCTTAGGATAGTTCGTATGACTTTGGTCCTCACTCCTCAGCTCAGCATCAGAAGGAAGGGTCGTCGTCGGCACAGGGGGACTGCCCCCTGCTCGTCCCAAGGTCTATTCGCCTGAATTCCTTTTCTCCTACACGCCCCCCGACGTACGACGTTCAAATGCAAGTGTTTCATGTGCTTGCCCTCTCTCCTGCTTCGCTCTCCCAGCTTTCTGACTTTACAACAGGTCTTGGTTTATTTATATACTTTCTTATTCTCTTCGGCCCCCGTCTTCTTTGCCCAAACCTTGTGCATAAACATAACGTGTATGCAAGCACTTTGCAGCTCTGCACCTTGCACTTGGGCACTGGAAATCACTTGGAGAGAGGAGAACGACAAGGACGGCTATCACACCCATCTCCTGAAGCTGCAGTAAGATTACAAAGATGCAGAGTCGGTCCAAACGGCCAACCGAGAGGGCTCCTCAGAAAGAACACGTCCGCACAAGGAGATGCATCCTTATTTAGCTCCACTCGAGCAGCGCGACAGGAAGAAAGGGACATAAAGCCTGCTTTCCCTCTGACGCGACAACCAACAACAGGAGACTATTTGTAAAATAAACTTTGCAAAAAAAGAGCATAAAAAAAGAAAACAGGAGGTGGCGTGGTGAGAGTCGACGGCGTCGCATGTAATAGGAGACAACAAGCTGGGCGCATGACCTTGTTGTATGTCTGCTGTGTCCAGCTTTTGTGTCGTTGATCTTGCCTTAATGTTCCTGTTCTTGTCCTCTTCTTCTCATACTACTTTGTACTGTTGGCCAAGTTATGGCCTCACGGCAGTCTGGGGATGACGTCGTTCTAATCCCCCCTCTCTGTGTCTCCCACTTGCCCCTCCTCTCACCACAGGGCCGACAAGCATCTTGTGTGGAAAAAGCGCAATCTCGCCCTGCAGTCAGCTCCCCCGACATCTGGTCACGCTCAACTTGTAACATTAGAGAGGTCCAGGTAAGTCCACAGCTGTATCGCGACTGGTGAGCTATTGTGATGCTCGCTCACAATAGCACCGAATCCGGGAGCATCTCGTCTACCCTTGGCCTGCGTTGCCCACCCTTGCATGTTTTCCCCCTTTTACGTCCGTCTTTGTCGTCTACTCTTACCACCATCTTTGGACAGCCTTCGCGATGGGCGCGTGCGCGACCGAAAATCCAATTTAACTTTCTGAAGCCATAGGTCGCGAGGGGCGCCTCCAACGTCCCTACGCGACCCCGTGTTGCCGCTAATGATCAGACCCCTGTCTCTTTGAAAGTCGACAAAAGCGACCTATTTATGCGGGTCTCTGTCTTGGTCGATTCCGTCGTTTAAATTGCAAGAGAAGGGGAAGAATCGGCTCTAGGCCCGTTTCAGAAGAAACGGCGGCGCATAAGTATCGAATGTGCGTACCTTGCATAAGAGCCACTTTTTGAATCTTCCGTCACAATTTGTCCTAGGACAAAGAGGGCGACGGTGCCGGTGGTGAGGTGAGATTGTGTGCATTTGGAGAGTGGGAGCTGGATGATGCGATAATTTGCAAAAAGTCACGAGAAGGAAAGAAGAAAAGAGAAAGAACGAAGCAACACTGGGCCTCCTCGGCTCCTTCCGGTCTGGGTCATTTAGGTCTTCTGGTTCTTCTAGAAGACGGTGAGGATCGTTCGTGGTCCGAGTTGAGACGAAGGAAGGCGCGGGTCAAGAACTGGTGGAAGGAACGACTCGTCGAACATCAGTCGTTTGCAGCAAGTGGAACATCCGCTGAAAGAGCTTTACAAGCTGTAGATGCTCTATTCACGCATACTATAGCTTCTTTTGTGCCTCTCTACAAAGTACCTGTGCGAAGTATTACGTCGTTTTTGCGTATCTGCACCTTGCTCCCATCTCCCCTTGACCCTGAGCACCTCGCTCGCTTCTCTGTTTATGCGGCGTCCCCGTAATACGTCAAATCTACCCAAAACAGTCCCAAGAGACCAAAGGAAGTCGCCTGTCTGCTGTTGAGGCGCTCTGATCGCGTTTCTCTCTTCTATTTCCCTCGCTTTTCGTTTGTTCTCCTCCTCTTCTCCTCTCGTCTTGTCCTTTTATTTCCGCGTCTCTGCGCTTGTCAAGCCTGAGCTTCTGTGGTCCCTCTGAAAAGCCGCGGCCCGGCAGACATCGAAAATGCGCCGTTGCAATAGTCCCAGTTCGACCCAGTCCCAGCTTGAACCCAGCTTGAGCCCAGCTTTCCTTTTCTCCTCCTCTGCTTCACCGCATCACAGCGCCGCTTGCATCAGAGACGTTCAGGGGCAGACAGCCTCTACATGTACGCACGTTGTTTGCTCTATCTTTCTTCTGCAAGAAAACCCCATCAAACGCAACGATGCAGCAGCGGTCTGGCAAAGTCCCCTCTCTGGTCCTGCATTTGGGCAAGAGCCAGGGGTAATTTGCTAGAGCACAAGAGAGGGCAAGAGCAACCAACTTGTTATGATGCTTTGATTACTCCACAATCGTCGTAGTGTTCCTTGAATGCAATACAACCGCTACTTACTGGCTTACTGCTTACTGCTCCTTCCCTGTAAAAGATGAGTGAAAAGAGGATACAAGCACAAGGATAGAAGGAGCGAACGACTGCAAAGGAGAATAACCCGACATCGCATCGAAACCTGTCTTCACTTCTGTTTCTCTTCTTCTTTTGTCTCTCCCTCCCTCTTCTTCTTCATTCACCGTCCTACAAACACGACTCACTGCAATCGACCTCTTCTTCGCCGCTCTATTACGCCGACCGACGATTACGGACAGAAGAACAGTAAGCCGGAAGTCCAGAAGTCCAGCAGAACAAGCACAAAATATACAAAGTACGCATAGTGCAGATACCGCGAGCAGCAATTCTTTGACTGAGACTGTGCAAATTCAGCATCCCAGAAACCGAAGCGAGATTCTGCAGAAACGGAGACAGCTTCAGCAAACCCGGCGAGGAAAAACAAACAACAGTTTCTTTCCTTCTTTTTATCATTTCCATGCGCCGGCCGACGCGATCGGTCTCTGTTGGATGCGACGAAAAAAGTAAGCAAGTGATGCAAAGATACAAGATACAAGATAGAAGATACACCAGGACGGAGGCAAAGGTCGAACGAGACAAGGCACAAGCTAGCAAGGCTCCCAGGTTCCCTCCTATTTTTTTGTCTCTCCCCACACACAACGCACACCACGAGCTTGGAATGCACTAAAGTCGGCCGTCCGCGTAAACTAACCATCACTTCCACCTTTCTCTTGTTTAGGAGCCTCAACTTTCCACCAACGTCCAAGGGACTCGATAGCAACTCCAGCTCCAATACCTCGAAGAGCACCCGAAATACAAAGAGCCTCGACACCCCGCGACCCAAACTGACCGCTGCCGTCTCCTCGTCCTCGTTTGCGTCTGCTCGCACGTCCTCGAACTTAACGACGATGAGCTCGCCTCCTTCTGGCGGCTCGGGCGCTGGCGGCGCTGCAACGGCTACCATCCTCGAGCAGACCGTCTCGCTGCTTAGCTCAGCCGCCTCCTATATGCGCCTACCGGCGATTGCGTCGACTGTACGTTCCGTGGCCTTGCCCTCGGGCAAAAGTGCTGAAAGATGTGCTGTCTGTTTGCCTCATACTGACCTGTCAATAGGGTGTCGCCGCTGTCCTCACATCCCTCCTCTACTTCAAGCAAAAGTGCGTGCCCCAGTGGCCTATCGGACCAGAAGGCGCCTCCTGTCCTACAACCGTGCAATATGCTGACACATCTCCCTTCTGTCTAGATCCCTCATCTACCCATCCTCTGTCCCTGCCAATGCCCGCAACGACATCCCCAGCCCCAAACAGTTTGGCCTCACCGACTTTGAGGAGCTCGTGATTCCCACCGACGATGGCGAGAAGCTTGCTGCCTTTTATATTCGTGGGCCGCGGGGCCCCGGCGACGCTCGTAACAGCCGCCACGCCCGGACCACCGTCATTATGTTCCACGGCAACGCGGCAACATTGGCCACCGCCTGCCGATTGCCCGCATGCTCCGCCATCTTGTGGGCTGCAACGTCTTTATGCTTGAGTACCGCGGCTACGGCAGCTCGACGGGCGAGCCAGGCGAGTCGGGGCTGAATGTGGACGCCCAGACCGCCCTCGACTACTTGCGGAACCGCGCCGAGACCAGCACGCACAAGTTTATCGTCTACGGCCAGAGTCTGGGCGGCGCCGTCTCCATCAAGCTGGTGGCCGAGAACCAGGCCAAGGGCGATGTCGTGGGTCTGATCCTGGAGAACACCTTCCTCAGCATGCGCAAGCTGATCCCCCAGATCCTGCCGCCCGCCCGTTACTTGACACTGCTGTGCCACCAAGTCTGGCCGAGCGACGCGGTGATTCCGACCATTACAAAAGTGCCCATTCTCTTCCTCAGCGGCCTCAAGGACGAAATCGTGCCGCCGACCCACATGCGCCAGCTGTACGATCTGTCGCAGGCGCCCAACAAGATCTGGAAACCGCTGCCGCTGGGCGACCACAACAGCAGTGTGCTCGAAGAGGGCTACTTTGAGGCCATTGCGGATTTTGTGGCCTCGGCCACCGACGAGGGCCCGACTGAGAAGCCCCTGTTGTAGAGAGGGGCAGCCGATCGGTCTTCTGTCTATGAACCATGATACCCCCATGCAGCATGCAGGTCGCCTGCAGTAACGGTCGTTTCTTTCTCTTCTTTCTCTTCATGTTCCCTTCTCGACGTTCGCTCGACACTCTGTGTCCACCATCTTGTTACCTTTCATCTTTCTCTCGCTCAGCGAGCTTTTTGTGTACATATTCTTTTGGGGGCGCAGTGATTTTCTTCTGTCATTGTTGCTTTCTGATGTGTTCTCTTCCGTACTGGGATGGCTGCTTTGCTTTTTTGTTTTCTCTTTTATGCTGTATTTTTTCACGTTGTTCTTCCTCGGATCGGATCGACGAAACACACACAAGTCATTCGCATACACAGCATTCACACAAATTCATTCATAAACCTCTTTTTTATCGTCTTTTTAAGTACTCTCTGTATTGCATTCCCCATGAACATCTAAATGAGGAAAAAAAAATATGAGAAAACTATTGAATACCATATCATGTGCGCACACAAGATGTTTTTTTTTACCCCCAATTTATTGTTCGTTCAACCAACCGACGAAGGATTTACTCCAACTTCAGGGCCTCAAACTGCTGCACAGTCTGCTCCAGCTGCTGCACCTCGCTCTCCTGCTCCGCCAGCTTCTGCTGGTCCGCCTCCTGCGTCGCCGCCGCCACCTTCTCCTTGTAGGTCGCATCGCCGATCAGCTTGCGCGTCTTGGCCGCATTCGCCGACGCCTTGCTCAGCTTGGTCTGGGCCTTTTTGATCTCGGCATCCAGGTCAACGTGGCCCTTGACGTGCAGGTACACGGACGCCGCGCCGGACACCTGGACAGCGACACAGCCGCCGGGCGGGCCTCCTGGGGCGCCAGCACAGTAATCTTGGCGTTGCCGCCGGCCTTGCCGAGCAGCGAGCGGATGGCGGGGACCTCCTGGGTAGCGGTGGCGTGGGCGTCGTCCGTGGTGGTCTGGACAAAGACCTCGAGGCGGCGTCCTTGGGCAGGGGGTACTCGACCACCAGCGAGCGGATGCCGCGCGAGGCGTCCAGGACGAGCTGGTAGGCAGCCTCGGCGGCCGGGTTCTCAAACTGGGCGTCGTACTCCGGGTAGGCGGCGACGACAATCGAGGGCGTCGTGTCCTCGGGGCGGCGGGGCAGGCGCTGCACAGCTCCTCCGTGATGAAGGGCAAGAAGGGGTGGCTCAGCAGCAAGGCCGTCTCGAGAGCGCTGTACAGCGTCTGGAGCGCGGACTCGCGCTGCGCGGGGGTGCCGTCCGAGATGATGGCCTTGGAGTTCTCGATGAAGACGTCGCAGAGCTCCGAGTACCAAAAGTTGTACAGAGCATTCGACGAGTTCTTGAACTCGCGCTCCTCGACGGCGTGGCCAATCTCCTTGGCGGCCTTGTTCATCTTGGCGAGAATCCAGAGCTCGGCCAGGGACTCGTGGCCACCGAGCGTGCGCTTGGCGCGCGGCTGGAAGCTGGCCGCGCCCGTGCTGTGGGCCTCGAGGTTGCCGAGCACAAACTTGGAGGCGTTCCAAATCTTGTTGCAGAAGCGGCGGTAGGCGTGCATGACCTTGATGTCAAAGTTGATGTCGCCGGAGCCGGTCACGTAGTTGGCCAGGCACATGCGCAGACCGTCGGCACCGCACTCGGGGATGCCCTGGGGAAGGCGGTTTTCTGGTACTTGATGGCCTTTTGCACTTCGAGCGGGTCCAGGTTGCCCTTGAGCAGCGAGTTGTTGAGCTCTTCGAGGCTGATGCCGGAAATGACGTCGAGCGGGCTGATGACGTTGCCCAGAGACTTGGACATCTTGCGGCCGTCCGAGTCGCGGACGAGCGGGTGGCAGTACACCTCGTAGAAGGGGACCTTGCCGGTCAGCTTGAGACTCAGCATGACCATGCGGGCAATCCAGAAGAACAGAATGTCCCAGCCGGTCTCGAGCATCGAGGTGGGGAACAGCTTCTCGAAATCGGGCGTCTCCTTGGGCCAGCCCAGCGTCGAGAAGGGCCACAGACCGGACGAGAACCAGGTGTCGAGCACGTCCTCGTCGCGGACGAGACGAACGGTCTTGCCGGGGAAGGCCTTGGCGGCCTTGGCGCGGGCCTCCTCCTCGGACTTGGCGGCGAACCAGCGCGTGTTTGTCGCCGGCCATCGCTCTCCTCCTCGCCCTCGATGTGGGCCAGGTACACAGGGCACTGGTGGCCCCACCACAGCTGGCGCGAGATACACCAGTCGGTGATGTTGGACATCCAGTGGCGGAAGCTGCGGTCGGCGGACTCGGGCTTGATCTTGAACTGCTTGTCGTCCAGGGCCTGGACGGCCATCTGGGCCATCTCGCCCATGCGCATCCACCACTGGGGCTTGAGACGGGGCTCGACGACGTCCTTGCTGCGCTCCGACAGGGGCACGACCATGGGGTTGTCCTTCTTGTCGACGTACAGGCCCAGCTTCTTGAGGTCCTCGGCAATGGTTGTAGCGCACGTCGAAGCGCTTCTGGCCGGCGTAGGGACCACCGTTCTCGTTGATCAGGCCGTCGTCGGTCAGGATGTTGATAAACTCGAGCTTGTGGCGCTCGCCAATGGCGAAATCGTTGGCGTCGTGGGCGGGGGTGATCTTGACGGCACCGGTACCAAACTCGCGGTCGACGTAGTCGTCGGCCACAATTGACCATGACACGGTCCTTGATGAAGGGGTGCACAACGCGCTTGCCGACAAGGTGCTTGTAGCGGTCGTCCTGGGGGTGGACGGCGACACCCGTGTCACCGAGCATGGTCTCCAGACGGGTCGTGGCGACCTCAATGGTGTCGTCGGAGCCTCGATCTTGTACTTGAAGTGGACAATGACGCCAAACTCGACCTTCTTGCTGTAGCCGGGCACGTCCAGCAAGGTGCGGCCGGTCAGTTCCTTGCTGTTGACCTCGAGGTTGGACAGGGCCGTGTTGAGCTTTGGAGTCCCAGTTGACAAGGCGGTTGGCGCGGAAGATGGTGCCCTCCTCGTGGAGACGCACAAACGTCTCCTGGACGGCAGCGCTCAGGTTCTCGTCCATGGTGAAGGCCTCACGGCTCCAGTCGAAGGAACCGCCCATCTTGCGCAGGGCGTTGTTGATGTTCGCGTGGTACTGCGTCTTCCAGTCCCAGACGGTCTTGATGAAGGCGTCACGGCCGAGATCGTGGCGGGTCTTGCCCTCACGGCGGTACAGCATGGTCTCGACAACGCTCTGGGTGGCAATGCCGGCGTGATCGCAGCCGGGCAGCCACAGCGTCGTTCTTGCCCTTCATGCGGTAGTAGCGGATCATGATGTCCTGCAGCGAGTCGCCGAGGGCGTGGCCCATGTGCAGCGAGCCCGTGACGTTGGGCGGCGGGTGGGAGATGACGAAGCGGCCCTTTTCCTTCTCGTTGCCGTCGGCGCCGAACTCGGGCTCAAAGAACTTGGCCTTCTCCCAGTACTCGTACCAGGCACTCTCGACGGCCACAGGGTTGTACGACTTGTAGTAGGGGTCGTCGAGGGGCGCAGACGCTTCTTCTCGCCGGTGGGCGTGTCATTGACGTACGGAGCCAGCGTCTCCTCGGCAGCCGCAGCCTTGGCGGCCTTGCCTTGGCCTTCTTCTCGCTGGCGGCGGCAGCAGCAGCCGGGTCGGTGTTGGCAGCCGAGGCCGCAGCCGCCGCCTTCTGAGCCGCCTGCTTCTGCTGGAACTTGGCGAGCTTCTCGGCCTTCTTGCGATCGCGCTCAATCTCCTTGTCGGTTTTCACTTTGGGGGCGGCCGCACCGCCCTCAGCAGGCGGGGCCTCGGCGGGGGGTCTGCACACACGGAGTTAGTCAATGCCACAGCAGCACGGAGCATCTGTCAGCCTCCATCACCACCACCTCGACTCACTTGTCGCCATAGTTGCACGTGCACGGAAGAGTGTCCGGGTTGTTGCGGGTGACGGGCGCACTAGAAGCGCGCGGAAGATGCGAAAGGACGACGTTTTGGCGTCCTCGGAGGGAAAACAACAGAAAACAGCGAGGCTCGTATGAATTGAGCAGAGCGTCAAAAGACAATGGGTCCGAGGGGGGAGAAGAAGCGGAGGACGGGATCGGTTCAGCCTTCTTTTCGATATCTTCAATTTTGGAGCGGGCTGTTTTAGGGCGAGTCACACTTTTTTTGAGTCACGCTTATTTGGTGTCTAGTTGGTGGTGGTTGCTCCTGCCGTTTTGCGACTGTTCTGAAGCATTGACTTCGTGAGTGCTGTGAGGGCAATTCTCTGTTTGGCAGCGGGGAAAGGGACGACAAGGAAGGCGCTGTGGGGCAGGCGGTGAAGGCGACGTGGCCAATGGAAAGTGCCAATGGCGACGGCCAATGGGCTGCTGGAAGGGGCAAGTGCCAGGTCCAGTACCAGTGCCAGTGGCCTGTCTTCGTGCCTGCCCTGTCCTGCGCGCCAGTCGTCCCATCAGCTGCAAAGGGCAAGAGGAACCGCTGCAGATCATTAGCTCTAGGGGAAGGAGCGATCGCTACAAGCCCCTATCACAGGCCCGACGGGTTGTAACACTGTAAGCTCGTGTACTAATCTGCAACCTATAATTGCTCCGTCTCAGAAACTCTGAATAGCTTCAGGGCGTGAAAGACGGAAAGGAAAACAAAGTGGACTCTGGAGCCGGACGGTTGTTGACGGCTTACACGTTTAACGCCATTGCATTTTGTCACCACTGCTTTGACTGGCAGCCTTACTTCTCTCTGCCCCCCATTAAATGTCTACCACTGCCCTTTGTTCTGCCTCGTCTTTCTGAGAACGACTCACATTCGAGCTGTTATGACACTCTCAGCCTTGCGCCCTCGGCTGGCCATTGTCCCTCCTTGGCCGTGCTGCACCGCGCCACGATGTGTGCGTTGGTTCTCGTCGACACGCACCCGTCGAAGCGGTCAGTTCACAATCGCGGCATCGCCGTCCACATCCAAAGTGAGTCAACAACATCTGCCGTCACATCGCGTCGCGACGTCGACAAGACAGAAATCGGCCGTGATCCTGACACTAGCAGCAAAACATACTTGACACAATCCGGTCACGAAAAGACGTACTGGCTGCACAGAACACGGCACCGTCACCAGGCAGCCCCGACAATGCAGCCGTCATTTTGGCATCGCCAGATTTTGCAACGTGGCTCGACGACGAGGCCTTCTTGTCGGCTCTCTTGGGCCAATTGCCGTTGAGCCGGAACCAGTCGAAGACGGGTGGTGACGAGACTAGTGTCTTGTGTGCAGTCGTGGCTGCTCTTGCATCACCACAAGCCCCAGCAACTGTCGGCGGCGAAACAACCGAACGGCCGCCTGTTTCGGGATTGTCCATTGCATACGGCAACACGGACAAGCTTCTGCCTGGCATTTGGCGCGGCAACGACAGCACAGCAGCACCGCGGAGCAGCCGGGGTCGATTGGCAGCGATTTGGACAAGGACGCGGCCGTGACAGTTGAAGTGCCGCCGTTGACGAGAGCCGAAGCAGACAGCGCCTCGCTCCGGGTCACCTTGCCCCTCAGCAACACCATCTTCCAAAACGGCCGACGGTCGACATTGTTGGCCAGCCTGTGGGCGTCAGGCGACAATGGCCACCAGCGGCAGAGCCAAGAGTCTCGCGAGCACCAGCTGATTGTTGTGCCGTCACTCTCAACGCAGAGTACGATGAGCGTGTCCGTCCCGCTGTTTGCACTGTCTGAGCCGCTCAAGATCGCGTCCGGGCTGGGCAACATTGTGCGACAAGTGTATGACAAGGAGACGGCCAAGCCATCCCGGCTGCCCGCGAACTCGAGTCGGCGATACCGGCACTCCTAAAGGCTCGCCGTCGGGCTTCACCGGCACTGGAAGATGGCGCACTGTCTGTCTGGGGTCTTGTCATTCCGGCACAAGTCATGCCCTTCTACGAGCAGTTGAGGGCAAAGCTGCAGTCACAGCAGGAGTCGGCATTGGCCGCTTTGTCCAACGATGCAGACCATGCGCCGGGGGCTGAACAGCAGGCAGCGGCACAGGCGTCGGCACACTTTTCTGAGCTACTGGCTGCAGGCTGCCGTCTGCACAGAATATGTGAGTGCTCTGCTGGTGCTCCATAAACCTGTTTCTTATAGCTTCCATACTAACGTCTACAGTGAGCGGCGGCGGCGGCTGGGGCCTGAAGCAGGGCCTGCTTTCACTCGATCCCCAGATGAGCCATCCTGCAGCTGCAAGTCTGTCGTCGGCAGAGTCAAGCAGCGACGCTTCCTCACAGTCGGCCAAGATCCTGGGCGAAGAGCGCCGCGACGAGGAAATGGACGACGAGGCTATGCTCAGCTTCATCCGCTCCTTCAAGAACGAGACACTCGTGGGACGAGACGTCAGCGAGGCAGAGGCGGCAGCTGGCGAGGCCAGCGACGAGAGCGGCGTGGACGGCGTGGCCATGCCAGGTGCCCATGTGCAGTTTTTCGTGGCGCCTTTGGGGCAGGAGAAGGCACAGCCAGAGGCGCTCAAACGTGCCGACGCCGGTCCGAATGGTCGATTGCGTTCGGCGTGCAGGCCGGCTACGATGACAGCCCGCCCATTTGGACAGCAACGGCACAGAAAGTGGTGAAGTCGCACTGATCCAGAACCATTTCGGTGCGGTTTCGAACCACGGTATCTTCTTATCCGCAGGTGCGAGAAGTCGTGCTGAGACCACCAACAGCGGTGGTACACCTTCGACCCGCACCAAGCTGGATGCACCCGATGCCTATGTCTGGGGTAGTGGTCGTTCGACTGGGACTTCAAAATGACAAGGCCGGGACAAAGCGATGGAAGAATTTAAAGAATTTCCTAGATCCCAAGGTCTTCTATTTTGATTCCTCCCACCCACAACTCTCCAACAACAGTCTGACATCGGCTAGTTCCCGTGCTCTCACTCTCCCAACGGCCGGCAGAACTATTGGCAGCAATCAAGAGACAAAGCATCTCAGCTCAAGAAACAAGATAAAACAAAAAAGTCAAAAGACAACAATTAAAGACAATAACAGTCAAACAGCCGGAATCTCGGCAAACACAAACGGACATTAAACGAAGTGAAAATCGAGACAAGAAACCGTGAAAATAAGCTTTTTAAAGAGCTACGAAACCCCTTTAAACCGCAACGGCCCGCTTTCTTATGTAATGCGGCCCATGTTAGAGCTAGACCTTATCGCTCCTTCTCCGTCTTACACCATTCCATAGCGGGCTCGCAACATCGGAGCTCTTTCCGATCAAGACTCCGTATCTTTGCAATCCTCTTACTTTACACAGTCACTTTCTTTACTGTTATTCATTATTCACACATACGCACCGCCATGGCCTCACAGTCGCTCGCCAAGGTGGGCATCCTGTCCATTGGCGACATGGGCATGGGCATCGCCAAGCTATTGATTGCCAACGGCTTCTCTGTCGCGACCAACGTCACCGGCCGCAGCCAAGATACCGCTGACCGCGCCAAGGCCGCCAATGTCGATATTTTGCCGTCCGGTGCGGCCCTGGTCGCCCATTGCGACGTTGTCTTTTCCGTCGTGCCGCCTCGCGACGCCGTCGCGACGGCCCAGCGAATTATCGACGCTCTGCCGGAAGCCAACCGCCCGGCAGACAAGCCGTTGTATTTCGCCGACATGAACGCGGTGGCGCCCGCGACGTGCAAAACGATTGCCGGACTGTTTGCAGCCGCAGGACACAGCCGCCTGTCCGTTTTGTTGATGGGTGTATTTTGGGCGGGCCTCCACAGCGACGGCCAGCCGCCGCCGCTTTGCCGCCCGTGGTGACGCCTTCCTCGGATGCCGACAAGGACGGGAACCCGGCTTTGGGTACCATCTCGTCCGACGCCGCCCCCCCCCTCGAGTGGTACCGCCCGCTCACGCCGACATCGGGCCCGCACAACCTGGACGTCTTCCCGACGCTCGCCGCTGCGCTCAACAGCCGCCACATTGCCGACACGATTGGGAGTGCCAGCGGCCTGAAAATGTGCTTTGCCGCCATGTCCAAGGGCTACTCGGCGATTGCCATCCAGGCGTTTACGACGGCACACAAGCTGGGTGTGCTCGAGGACCTGCAGTGGGCCATGGGCTCGCTGGTGCCGGGGCGTGTCAAGGAGACGGAAGGTGCCCTGACGGGCATGGCGCCCAAGGCGTACCGGTGGGTGCGGGAGATGGAGGAGATTAGCGACACGTTCGCACAGGAAGCTGGATTCGCGCCCGATCTTTTCCGGGGCGCAGCCGGCGTATTCAAGGCCGTGGCCGAGGATACGGTGCTGGGGCAAGAAAAGATTGGCCAACGCAAACGGGGGCGGACAGCCGAAGATGTGGCGTCGGCCATGGCCGAGGGTCTGGAGGCGAAACAGCGGAAGAAGCAGAAGAAGGAGGAGTAGAGAGAGCGTGTGCGTGTGCGTGTGCGTGTGGGTACTGTGGGTATGAGACGTGAGAAGGATATGATATTGTGTTGGGAGGCCGCTTGAGTTCTGTTTGGTGCTGTTTCTCCTCAATTCCTTTTCTTTTTCGGCTCTTCTCCGCTCTCATTGTTTCACTTCAGCCAACGTCCGACTGTATATACTGGGGAAAGGGATGCCTCTTTGCTCGAAGCCTTGTTTTTCTTCTGGTAGCTTCAATCACGATCTTGACGACGAGCCCCGTCCTTCAATGATGTCTTGTTCCAGCATACCGTTCCAGCATACCGAGAAGAAACGTGTCCACGTATCGTTTTCCGTAAGATCGAACAAGGTGAGATGAGCAGGGTATACTGTCCGGTCGTAAGAATATGCACAGCAACTGCAGGTTTGATAGACGGTAGTACATTGACGTTGGCGTTTGCAACGGTTAGGCACTCCTCAACCAACAGATGGTCAATGACTGTGATGGTATGTCCCAATCTGGACGACCTTCTCGGCACTCATTTCCTGTTTCTATAACGTTGGCCACCAAAAAAGTCGTAGAGTGCCAAAAACAAGAAGGGGACGCAAGATGTAGACCGAGGTGTGCTGCCAAATTGGTGGAGATCGGGCCAATACAATATCCACGATGGTGTCGATGGTCGATCCGTCTTTCGTCCGATGAAGTCGTTGTCATTTATTGTCATTAATTGGTGTGCACGACATACTCGGTCCGTCTGCCGTCGTTTAGCACATCCTCTTACTCGTCCTTTACCGATTGTGCAGATGTCGTGATGCCGTTGGATGTTGCACAAATGCCATGTAAGACTCGTAAGATATGGAGAACAAACCCAGGTAAAAGATTTTTTGGAATGATTCAAGATCCACTCTACGTTTTCTTTTTATATTGAATAAATAAGCACAATAAATTTCAAGATGCAATGCTGTTTCAGTCCAATACCAGGAAAAATTCAACAAAAAGCATACACGTTCCGACATTTATGAGACGCCTGATTACCTTGTTCTTCGATCTACACATCCAAATTGGTAGTCGTGGTGACAGAGTATCCTCGCAAAAACAGCGACAAATACATGTAAAGAAAACAAACACTCCTCACAGCCTGTAAATAGCTATCATTACGCCCATTTCAGGCCGTATTCTGCCATTCTCCCTTTTTATTCGCCTCCTATCTTCGCGACAAAGAGAGCCCGGCCGAGTATGGGTCGCCCGCTGGTGTGGTCGTCGTACAGCCTTTTTTGTCCTCTGAGGTTGCTTCGGCCAAAAAACCGGATTTCCTCCCATAACAAAAATAGCGGAGACCACCCGCCTACTGGGATACGACGTATGTATGTCCGCATCACCAGCCCTCACATCACCAGCTTCTTCCCGCTCTGGCCGCGACCCTGACAGCCCTCCCAAAGCCTGTATTTCCTGTACGCCAGGCACGTGGCCGTACAATGCCGTACAAACAAATACGAGACAGTCTAGAATTCGAGTTGAGGCAAAGACAGCCCCCTCTGATCCTTTCCTTTTTCTTCCGTCAACTCTTGTACTCTCTTCGCATTCTCCATTCTTTATCATTTGCGTCCTCTACTCTTTGTCCTCCTGCCTGAACGAATGATCAATTGTACTGCACCTGCATCTCTACCCTTCAATCTACCGATCGGCTATCCTCTTTTCGAAGGAAGAAATAAAGAAAAGAAGAATAGAAGAAAAGAAGAAAAGAGAGACGTTCTGACTTCGTCTCGACATATAAAGCGAGGACGCACCTCACCTGTCCTCATCCCTTTCTCATCATCTCCCTTTATCTCTCTATATCACGACCCACCACTCTCCTTACCCACCTCCACCTCCATTATCATGAGTTTCAACGAATCGGCCAAGGAGGCCAAACAGGCCGATGCTTCAGACAGCATCAAAGTCACTACGGGCGACGATAGGCACAATATCGGCGACGACGATGGCAGTCTTGTCGGCAGCGAAGGCAGCGAAGGCAGCAAACAAGACCAGAGCGACAGCTTGGATGCCAGCCCATCCCCATCACCACGGACAGCGACAGCAAGACCTTCCACACTACCACATTCTCCACCAAGGCCTGCCAGTACGAATACACGTCCAAGACAGCCGCCTGCCCAAGCATCCGTACCGGCGACACCAGCTCAGACACGGCCACAAACACAGACACGGCGGACACAAGTGCAAACACATCTTCCGACACCGCCACAGACACCACAAGCTCCAGCGCAAACGCAGAACCAGACCCAAAACCAGACCCAGAACCAGACCCAGGATCGGATCCGGCCTTCGACTCTGGATCGACCACAGCCACGGCCAGACCGCCACGACGACCGCGCCCGCGATCAACGAGCGACCTCTCTGACAACGCCGACAACGCTGACATCGCTGACGCCCCCGACGCTACTGGCTCGTCGCCACACCTTGGCCCTCTCTCCATCGCCCCGCTCGACACATCGCAGACACGAACACGCCGGCTGCGCGCCGATGCTCTTCCAGGCAGCAGACAACAGAGGCAACAGAGGATGCCCAAGCCCTCCTTGACCTCCTTGACCTCCTTGACCTCCTTGACACCGATCAAGACACGGCCCGGCCAGGCACCCCTGGTCGACTTGCAGCCGCTGCCCGCCATGGCACCCCTGCTCAACCCGCTGCCGCTGCCGCCGGGTACGGCGCCGCCACGGGCGAAGCTGGCCGTGCAGTTGAAAGTCAACCT